>JAMZEH010000017.1:6590000-7790000 GCA_024699665.1 Ostrea denselamellosa | reverse complement strand
TTTTAGAATTGACCTAGAGCTGTAATTTTTAAGTAATCGTAGTTTCTTATAAGCATTAACTAACAGCGAATCAATGAAAATTGACCATGTGAGATCATGTGACAAAATGATGCCCAGATGTCTGTGTGCTGACTCTGAATCTAAGGTGCAATTTTGCAAAATATGTATTTTTCTTTGCACTAAAGAAGGCAGGGTTTGTTTTTGAAGGATTGCAATTCAACAACCAATGTTTAGACCATCGTTCAAATTGAAATAAATCGCTTTTCAGTTCGAATTGGATTTCAGAAATATTGGTAGAACAATTTTGCAAAGAATTATCATCAGCATAAAGCCTACATAGGCTTGACATGTTTTCAGCAACATCATTGACATATATTAAAAATAAACGAGGACCTAGTACAGACACTTGGGAAACTCCAACATGTAAAGGTTTGGAATTAGACATAGTGTTTCTGTATAAAGCCCTTTGTGTTCTGAAATTTAAATAACTTTGAAGCCATTGTAATAAGTTACCACTCACTCCATAATTTGTAGCTTAAAAATAATTCCCATGTGCCATACACAATCAAAGGCTTTTGACAAATCAAAAAATGTCATACATCAGAATTTCAACCTTCATCTTTGGATATTGCTATGCAATCGTATATTTCAATAAGCTGATAAACAGTTGAATTGCCAGTTAAAAATCCAGCCTGACATATGTAAAAGACATCATTAGAGTGAAAATAATTATAAAAATACTTATATTTACCAACACAACTCAACAATGATACTGGTCTATAATTTGATATTACAGATGGGTCACCTTTTTTAAATAGAGGAAGTACGTTAGCTACCTTCCATTGTTTAAGAAATGCACATTCCTTCAAGGATCGATTGAACAGAAAACACAAAGGGATTGAGACGATAAAAACTGTCGTCGCCTTTAACATTTTATGGCTTATCTGAACCTACAGCCTTGTTGACCTGGAAAATAGAAATTATGTCACTAATATCTTGCTCTACAAATTCCCATACTATCGAATACATTATTGAAAATTAAAGAAAATGTTGGTAGTGTAGGTTCATCTTCATGTAATGATGAAATTGACGCAAAATAATCATTGAACGCTTCAACCTTGTCGGCATCGCTGTATGTAATATACACGTCACTATTTTCCTTAATATCCTGAAGCGGTGGTATTTCAGTCCTGGGTTTAGTTTTGTACATAACTTTTAAAAGTTTTAAATAAATTTTAGAACCATTGATACTTGTGTCAGTAAAAGGCTTATTGATATTTTATAATGTTGTATGCTGAACCTATGAATATATTCTAATCTCTTCATTGGATTTGAAGGTGTTTGTTATAATGACTTTTGAAAAGTTTACGCTTTTACAGTATTAAATGTCTACAGGCATGAAATGTACAGAGCATTTAATACCACGATTGACAATCCAGTACACCTACAGAAGCATCCGGAATCCGTCAGTTTACCTGAGTCAATTCACTTTAATGTTTTCTATATTTGTCCAAGTGTTGTTGTACCTATTATCAAAGTGCAACAGTTTACGGCTAAAGTAAACAAAACACAAATCAAATTCATCATTCGGGCATTTCAATACCACTGGCCCATACTATCTGATAAGAATAGACCTAATTCGCTTTTTCTTGTCCATTACCATTCAATGATCCACGGTGAACTTTGAATTTTCTATTCAACCTTTTCAACAAGCACTGAAGGATGGGAAGTGTTGTTGTTACTGTGGGTATTTAAAACACGGTGGCTTAAAGGAGGATGGGAAAGGCAAATATTAATATTTCTCGAAAGATTTAGTCGACGTAAATCCTGAACATTTATAACCGTATTTGACACCCATACGGAAATATTATTGCTTGCACATTTAAAAACGAAAGGTGTGATTGATTTGCTTGAGCCATTGCTGACATTGGAATGGCGTCCGTGGCTGTGATTGCTGGGGTATTGGGTGGACTTCTTCTAGGTTTGATTGCATTAGGACTACTTCTGTATTGCCTGTGTCTTAGAAGGTTAGTAACAGTTTGTAACAGATTAAGGTTTTATACGTAAACATGGAGAAGTTGTTCTGCGAGGAGCAAAATGATAGCTTCTAAATGTACACGTATAGGTACAGAACAGTGTTGGTAACATTTAAGCTGGAAGAATGATGCTAAATTCTACTAATAGAAATGTCTTATCAGATACAAGAATGACTCTGTGAAATAGAATGTTTTGATACCAAAGTCATTGTTTACTGCGCGCGGATTGTATTAACACTGAAAACAATGACGAACGGCAAATCATCGACGGCTATAATTTGCAATGAACTACTTCAATTGAATCTTGTGATTTGGCATTACTATTTTGCAGAAAAGTCGAAAAGGATGATGAAAGCAGAATGCCCCATCAATCTGAAAGTGAATATTTTGTAAGTATCCTGTAAAAGTTGACAACACACGCAGTTTTGCTCATCTATCTATCCATCTATCTGTCTGTCTGTCCGTCCGGGGTTAAGGTTCCAGGGTTATAAAAGTATATTTTTGACAAGATTGATTATGTTCACAGGGTATTTAAGTAACTGCATTAAGGAAAAGGGAAAATTTTCTGTCGTTGAAATTAATTTGAGTGTGAATATAATTGATATTAACAGGGAAGACAATAGCAACAAGCCAACTGAGTGCATATGTGGTTTCTAAAGTTTTTAACTTCTTAAATTTGTCTTTTTTTTTCTTTACCTACTGATTTTCAATTCCTTTATTATTTGATCCATTTATATACAGGAGACTATCGACTTCGCAAAGATTAGAAAAACGAACAAGCAAAGAGACGAACATTTCCGCAATCAAAATCCTTCATTAGAAACACAAACATCTACAATATCTATTGACTCGACCAAGAGTAATGTTGAATATTATAACGTCATACAAAAGAACACAGACAACTCGATGATGGAGGGTAATACTAAAACAAACAATGACAAGAGGCATTTCCAATATCAAAGTAACAGTATGTACGTAAAGAGTTCTCTTGTAAGTAATACTGAATATGTCAATAGTGATACATGGGACAGACAAACACCACAGACACTGGAAATAACAGGAAAGGTCGACAACTGTAAATATGTGTCAGCCAGTGGAACAGAAAGAAAAAGTCTGGAGCAGTATCCAACGAATTCGCCGGAAACTGATACGTACTTTATCTTGGATAATACTACCTCCGCTTCCGACATGAGCGAAAAAAACATTTCTCAGGGAGACATGTGTGTGAACGGTGTCAATACCACGCAAACACACTGTCGATATGGTAAAGCATCCATGTCAGACGATGTTGAAGATTTTTATTTTAGCCAGAGAAAAAATCCAATTGACGACGAAGGAGTGGAAGCGGGAGAGAAGGGTAGTGATAATATGTATTTTGTTTTAGAGAAATCTTAAGTGACAAAACGTAATAAATTTCTTGAACAATCTAGTCCTAGAGTAATTACATGTTGATGTTTTACTCGGCAGACTCGGAATGGAGATCTCTGTTGTTCATTTTGAAAATCTTTCTGTAAAAAAGTGTCTCTTTAACTCGAAAAGAAATGGAATTTTGTGGCAATCAACAAAATAAGAAGTTTCACCACTGAATTCAAACAATATAAATTTGTTGGTTCGACAGTACTGATGACCCATTATTATATTCCCTTACTTACTGGTTACTATGCTGTAAAAGTTGTAGTATTTCCCTACATACCTAATGTTCTTAATCATCAGGTGTTTAACTCTGCATTCACTATTAAAATGCTTGTATCTATGGTCTTTTAGCTGGCACTTGATCTTCAAAATTACGTGAATGTCAAATATTGTCAGACAAAAATTCTAAAACTGTTTCAAGTCCATTGTTGAGTCACAAATGAGATAAAACACTCACGAATCTTGGTTATGTAAACAAGGCTCAAGTTATGTTATTTACATATAGACTGTTTAATTGAAAATGTCATTTTTAAAACAAAATGAGATGTGAAAAAATACTAGAAATTGTGTTCAGAATTAACTTGTAAATTAAAAAAATCTGCGTTACACGAAACTTTTACTAGTATATTTAACCTATGTTTACATTACCAAAATGGTATGCTTTGCATCTGTTCCAAGTTTGTTCTTATTCGGATTTCCAACATGTTTGACCTGAGCATCACTGAAAAGACATTATTTGTCGAAATGCGCATCTGGTGCATCAACATTGGTACCGTTTATGTTTTATATTGTAACTCGATTGATTGATTAGTTGACTGTGTGTGTATATATATATATATATATATATATATATATATATTATTTAACTTCTCTCTTGAGAATCATATACTCATATGGATACATCAACTTTTCCGGTGAAGGGCTGCAAAATTTAGGCCGATGCTCGGCACTTATGGCCTTTGAGCAGGGAGGGTTCTTTATCGTGCCACACTTGCTGTGACACGAGACACCGTTTTTTGCGGTCTCGTCCGACGAATCGCACCATTTAGTCGCCTTTTAGGACAAGCAAAGGGTACTGAGGACCTATTCTACTTGTAACTCTACAACTGACATTCTAAATTTCCTCGATCATTAAAAATACCTTGGTTAAGCATTGCAAACATTACAAATGGAAACATAAAATTTGAAATTTTCAGGTCAAATCTTGTCTATACCCCATTTATGCAGTAGAACAGGTTTTGAAACAGACACTAGCAAATATATCAAACACAACATTATACCCCGATATACATTTTTAAAGGTAACATTTAGAAATGTTACCAAATCAATTTTCATGATGAATTAGCTCATGATAAAATGGTACAAAGAAATAAAATTGCAATGTTGTAAATTTGTGACCTTATTTTTTTTTTTATTAAAATCAAAATGATGTAAATTCTATAGTAGTTACTAGTCTAATCACAATCCATATCTTCAAGCACAATACAATATGCAGCAGTTATACATTGTAAAAGAATAATGTGGGGAAATGTTTTGAAGAGAACAACAGTATCCACAAAGAATTCAGTTGCCTTGTGTAGTATTTGCTCATCAAAATCTCAAGCTTTCATGTGCGACATACTTATTTCTCATATGGTGTAGAATCTCTTTAATTTGCACAGATATCAGCAGCAACATTCACAATATCTTCCTAGTTTTTTATAATAAATTATTCCAATAATCTGTTGAAATTCCCCTGGACACTAATTGTGATACTCTGTTAGCTGACCTGTTTTTATATTCTTATGAGGCAGAATTTACTCAAAAGCTTCTATATGAGAACAAAAAATATCTTGTTATGTCTTTTAACTCAACATTTAGATATTTTGGCGACATTTAATCTATTAACAATAATCATTTTCATTTATATGTCTATTTGATATATTCCAATGAACTAAATACACCACACAGCCCTACACATATGCTTCGTACTTAAATATTTTATTGAAAACAGATTTTAACGGCAAAATAACAACTAAAGTTTATGACAAGCGTGATGATTTCAATTTCTCCTTCGTCAACTTCCTTTTCTATATGGCTATATTCCATTATCACCTGCATATTGTGTCTATATCTCCCAATTGATTCTATACGTAAGAGCTTGTTCTGCGTATGGTCATGTTTTAAATCGAAGCAGACAAATGACAAAGAAGTTGTTTTTTTTGTTTGGATTTTTTTTGTTTTTGTTTTTTAAATTCTATCAAATATGATATACATATAGAGATATATATATATATACTTATATACATAGATATATATACATATATACACACATACATGTATGTGAATTATCGATTATAATATAACATAAATATATATAGTATCTGAATAATATTATTCGAGTAATACATTTCTGTACATTGATCATATATAAAAGAGATCTAAATATAGGCCGCGCCGCCTCAATGAGTCCACACATCCGACAGTTCATTTTGACTCACTGAGTGGCTCTATCAGAGGACAGGATGCTCTGTATAGTGGCTTTAGATCTATTTATGTTATAAACTGATATAATATGGTTGTACAAAAATGAGTTTAAATTATATAGTTCCGATACGGTAAAATGTAATTGTACATAATTGAACTTTATTTCACATGATTCAAATTAGATGGCAAAAGTTTTCAAAAAGTCTATATTCAGCAAGTACATTGAGGTTTTTCAAAATTTTGGCATATTTCATAACTGAAAATTTTACATGTTGAAAAATATTATAACAGGTTTCATCAAGTGAGTTTAGTCTACAGTTCATTTTGTATTTATATATTCTATATGCTGTATAGGAAATCAATAAATTCAAAGATTTAGTTTTACTATTTCGTTCATGAAAGAATACGACCATGATGTGCTTCCATTTTACATTGAAATTCAGATATTTACTTAAAACATTCCATACTGGGATAGCATTTTCACATTCAAAAATAATATGCTTTGTTGTTTCTCTTGTGTGACAGTTTTCACAATTGCTTTGTGTGTCTCTTTTCCATTTACTGAGAAATACATTATTACAGAGAATATTATTCAAAAGCTTGTAATTGAATTCAGACAAGTGCTTGTCAGGAATATCCAACAATTTACATTCATATATATATTTCAATTCAACAGATTCAATGTTGAATTCAGTATTTAAAACTCTTTGATAATATGGTTTCCGAAATTTTTGGTATATTAAATTTTCATAGAAAACATTGCATTTTTGTCTCGAACATCTACTATTCCTGTGTAAAAGAGAAATTTATATGAGTGCTTTATATTAATAAAATTGCAGTTTGAAAAATTATTTTTTGTACATAAACGTTTGAAAACATCAGAAATAATCCTAAATTCACATAACCAGTTTGACTTATTTCTAATACAGTTTGAAAAATCTGAAAGCTTTTTAAGGTTGCCTCCCTTGTCTAATAAATCTTTTACATACAAAATTCCACTGGATATCCAATTTTTAAAAAACAATGTATTACCTTTATACAGAAAATTACAATTGTTCGATATAGGTTGTTGTAGAATCACATCTGCTGAAATATTGTCTAAGGTACAAACTTTACACTCATTGGAAGAACATAACATTTGTCTATAAAATAATGGTAATTTTTCTAATTTCATGTTCTCAATTTTTTTTATCTGAAAAAGATAAAACATATGGAACAGTAATATTCAACTGTTTACAATAGCTTTCAAAAATGTTACACAAGACAGATTTAGTTTTCAACAATCTTGGAATCCAGGCAGCTTTTAGTGCTTTAAGTTTACTTTCAATATCGACGATTGATAGTCCACCTTCTGAAAAATAACCTATCAAAACATTGCGTTTAATTCTCTCTGTTTTATTCCAAATAAAGTTGTAAATAAGACATTGTATTTTCTTAATGTAGGTATTATCAGGCATAGTGAGTATTGAAACAACATACACAAGTTTAGATATAGCTAGTGTCTTTACTATACATGCTTTTCCAAATAAAGTTAACTTTCTTTGTTTCCACGATTCAAATAGCTTTTCTATATCATGGTAAATTTTCATCCAATTTTTATTGTAACATTCTTCCTTATCATGTCCAATATAAACCCCCAAACATTTTACTGCTTTATATGTTACCTTTATGCCGTATAATTCATCATATAAATATTTTAGGTTTCCTAATAGGATACATTCTGTTTTATTTATGTTTATTTTTGACCCCGCATGTTTACAAAATTCAATTACAGTATCTAGAGATGCTTTTAACGAAGCGTCGTCTTTCAATGCTAAGGTTAAATCATCCGCGTGCTGTACATTTTTAACTTCATGGTTCTTTATTGATATACCTTTTATATTCGGATTTTGTTTTATTTTGGTAGCTAAGATTTCTGCGACAAAGAGGTACAACAGAGGTGAGATTGGACATCCTTGATGAATGCCTCTTGTCATTTCACAAGTCTTAGATAACCAGCCATTATTTTTTATTTTAAGTAAAGGATTAGTATATAAAATTTTAACCCATTTTATAAAAGTGTTGCCAATATTGAATTTTTGCAGAGTTTTAAAAAGAAAATTCCATTCTACGGAATCAAAAGCTTTTTCAAAGTCTAAGAAAAGCAATATGCCTTTTGAGTTTTCTGTTTCGCATTACTCAAAAATGTCAAGTATTAGTCTAGCATTTTCTCCTATATGTCTACCTTTGATGTAGGCAGTTTGATTTTCATTTATTAATTTAGATACGGCCGCGGCGTTATGTGAGCAAGTTTGCCAGTTTACTTGCGGAAGGTCGGTGGTCTCTTCCCAGGTACATTGTATCTGGGTTCTCTCCTCCACCAACAAAAACTGGACGCCACCAGATAACTGAAAAATTGTTGAGTGTGGCGGAAAGCAATAAATAATCAATCAATCAATTAATTTAGATAGTATGTTCTGAAGTCTTCTCGCGAAAACAAAAGCTATAATTTTATAGTCTGTATTCTTCAAGCTTATTGGTCTATAATTTTTCAAATTCTCTTTTTCTCCTTTTTTATAGATAAGTGATATGACAGAAAGTCTTTGTGTATATGAAAGTTTCTCTTTATTAAAGATATCATTCGGGGCTTTATAAAACAAAGGTCCAAGTTGTTTCCAAAAACACTGATAGAATTCACTTGGAAGGCCATCTAGCCCAGGCGATTTTTTTCTTTTTTCATGTTATTGACAGCAGTTGTGCATGCTTCATATGTAGGAAAGGTTTGAAATAAATCTTTATCCTCTTTATTTAGTTTTGGAAGATCATTTACGGTAGATAAATATCGTTCTATTTTCTCATCTGAAATATTTTTACTTGTATAGAGTTCACTATAGAAGGAATACATTTCCCCCATTAATTCATTAGTTTTGTTAAATTTCCTCCCATCCGATGATTTTAGCTCTTTAATGGCGTTTGATGATTGAATTTGCTTCTCAAGACTTAAAGAGTATTTAGAATTTTTTTCCCCTTTTCAACCCATTTTACCTTAGATCTTATTTGAGAACCTTTGGATTTTTTATCGTAGATATCGTTTAAATCTACCTCTAGTGTTTTTAAACGTCTATAATTAAAGTCATTTGTACTTCCTTTTTCTATTGCGTCGATTTCACTTTCAATAAACTTTATTTTTTCTTTAACTGATTTTTGTTCACATTTTGCAAATGCAATCGAAAAATCTTTAAGCTTTCTTTTAATCAACTCCCATGTTGTTATGGGACATAGGGATGAATCTATATTTTCAACTATATTTATTATACCTTTTCTGTACTTCTCGTTATCTAGGTAAGAAACATTAAACTTCCAATATCCCGAACCCCTTCTGGATTTATCTATATAGAAATTAAATTTCAAATATTTATGGTCAGTCATACGACTTCCGTTTGAATGAGTTCCTGGGATTTTTCTAATTCCAATATCATCTAATGTATAACAAAAAGAATTGTTTATAAAAACATAATCTATGCGACTTTTGGGATCATTTCTAGCATCACACCATGTATAACCTAACTTGCTAGGATAATGTTTTGTCCACATGTCGTCCATGTTACCATATCTAATTACATATTGTAGATAACGTACACTTTTATCTGCAGCATTATTCATTTGACAGTTAAAGTCCCCACACATAACAATGTTTTCGTTAAGTGGGTTTTTTGATATAAAAGTTTTGAGCTTTTTGAAAAATTTGCATCTCTTTTGGATATCATTTGGAGCATAAATATTTACAATTGTAAATGTATTATCATCAATTTCAAGATTAATTAAAATTATTCTTCCATCATCACATCTTCTTACATTTATGATATTGGTATTGACTGTTTCACTAAATAAGACAGACACACCTCTACTAAATGTAGAATCATTGTAGGTATGACAAGTTTTGCCTTTCCATGTTAAATTGTAAAGTGATTCATTTTTTTCAATAAAATGTGTTTCCTGAAGTAGAATGATATCTATCTTACTTTCTCTTAACCATGAGAATATTTTTTGCCTTTTCTCGGGAGTATTTAATCCCCTTACATTAACAGAAATAAATTCTAGTTTTTCCATTATATCTTACGTAAATATGTAGAACAAAAATACCAGTCCATTGTTCAATAAATCAGAGTCCTTGGGCATTCGAAATCGCTCGTGCATATCAGACATTTAACTGTTACCTGTCTCGTCGGGATCAGATTCCGAGGACGCGTCGAAGCCTGACAGATTTTCAGAGTCCGATTGCTGGCGCAGGGCTCTAAACATCTGGGCAATCTCTTTTTGTTTCGTGTTTACTTTAGACTGATGTTTTTGTTTTGGTTGACTCCATTGGTCACTCTTTTTCCTTTTTCTAACCTTTTTGCAAATTTTGCCGATGATTTTCCCTAGAAGATTTTGTTCAGGCCAGGATTCCACTTTTGTGTTTTCGGTACCCTGTTTGTCCAAGCCCGTACCCCATGTATCGTTGAATGTTGATTCTGCGAAGATGGTGTCTTTTTTCACTGCCCGTAATTTCTCTCGAAACATTGGTATTTGAGCACATTTATTTTCAACGATTTCAGTCATGACTGTTTCTCGTGTGTCAATCCATTGATCACTTGGCTTGATTTTGTCTCCTAAGCGTTTGGCGAACAACGCATCTTTGGCCTCTTGGATGTTTTTTCCAGCATCAAGGTCACCACATCTCACGGCCTTTGTGTACTGAAAAGCGTGCTCTGCTGAGTTGTGGGTTACATTGTAGATCTTGAGTTCACAAGGAAAAAAATTGGACAAAATGTTTTCCTCACCATTAAAGGCTATGACATTAATCTGTACCTCATACGATGGACAGTTTTCATGGCCTGGGGTATAACCCTCCTGTTTACATACTTTGCATCGAGGTGCATTTTTGCAGAATCTCCTGACATGATCAGTGGCCCAGCATTGTGTGCAAGTCATTTTGCGTTGTGATTTTGGTTGACCGTAATGAAATATTTGACATCGTATCCCGACACAGTAGTTTATTATGGGTAGATGTTGACCGCCCGGTAGGGGTTCTATGTACATGGGACGATTTCCATTTAAGACGCTTGTCATACGGTTTGTTACTGGATGTCTGATTTTCTCATACAGAATTTTACTCTTAAGTTTCACTTTAAGTTTCTCAAGCAGTTCTTGAACAGCTGAATCGTCTACAGATAATGACAGACCACACAGCCTGATTTTCAAAGATTTCTCTGTGACATTATGAATGCCTGTAGAATATGGATTAGTGTCAAAAATAGAAATTGAAACATTCTGGATTTCAATCCCTTCTGTTAAGAGCTTTCCGCGAGTTGCATGATCGCTAAGGTATATTCACCATAAATTTCGATCTAGTTGTAGGCAATGTAGAGAGTCACCAACAACTTTTGTAAGACTGTCCATTAAATCATAATCTGTTATTCTGTAATTTTCAAAGCACTGAATATCTGAGCTCTTTAAATAGAGTGGTTTAATCATGCTTAATCCTGGTCGGTCACCCATGCTGTCACATATGTAGTGCTGTACAGTGAATGAGGAGTGTTCATAAGATACGCACAGATAAATGCACAGGTAGTCCAAAAGCAATATTTCCAAACGAAAAACAATACAAAACATATATACACAATCCAAAAACTCTCCTGTGTCACTTGATTCACTTTTTAAGCTTCACAGTATTCGAATTTCTGGTGAAATTGGTCAAAAAAACACGAGCTCTGGAACGGAGCGTCCATCCATTACCGTGTCACGTGACGCATGACAAAGATGTTGATGTTAGAGAGGTTTGTACAGTCTCGTCTAGTGTCAGCATTTCGTAATTTTGAAGGTTGTTATAACGATCCAACTTACCTGTACAACCTTTGATTGGGTTAAATGCTGTCTCAAGTGTTTCATATCTATTGCGAGGCCGTTCTTGGCACGCTGATTATGATTTCGGATTACTTCGTTTGCCTGATCAAGATATAGGGCTCACGGTGTGTGTGACAGGTCGACAGGGAAGGCTTACTCCTCTGGTATGTCCAGGGGTCCGTGTTTGCCCATCTCCCTGATCTGAATTTTCTATAGGAATTGCTAGATTGAATATTGTTTCTTACCTTAGCCTTTTTATATACGGACATGGGAACGATGATTGCCGAACATGATTGGGTTGCATTGAGACCAAGGTCATAACAAGACGGAGACTGAGTAATTAAAATTTCGTTTGTTTTAAAATATTACATCGTGTCATGAATAGCTCTTAGTATTATGAGTGTAAGGGAAAAACATAAATTGCGTAAATGTACAACTGAAATAAAATCTTATTAATGAATTTGCTCTAAATTTGGCATATTTAAAATTATTTACAAATCTGACACGTGTACAGTGCCTCTCTTTCACCTTTTTCCGAAATTATGACCACCAACGTCAATGCAAATCGGTGATTACGAGCAGATATCGAACACATCTAACTTCTGTGAGGAGCACCCTATGGGGATCCGGGTCAGAATTGGTCCCCAGTACCCCTTGCTTGTCGTAAGAGGCGACTAAATGAGGCTGCCCTTCGGATGAGACCGCAAAAACCGAGGCCCCGTGTCACAGTAGGTGTGGCACGTAAAAGATCTCTCCCTGCTAAAAGACCAGAAGCGCCGAGCATAGGTCTAAATTTTGCAGCCCTTCACCGGCAATGGTGACGTCTTCATGTGAGTGAAAGGTTCTCGAACGGGACGATAAACAATATATAATCAATCAATCCAGGTACGGAAATTTCTCAGTCTTCATTTAATTTCATTCATGTGATTTTAATGTCAGAATAATATTAAAGAAAACTAAATTGATCGTTTTATGGTGCAGTGTTTTAGTCTAAAGTTATATTTCCTCCAATCTGTGTAAATACATAGCAATGCATAAATCTTTAGTGTGTTTGTGTAGTCTTTTCAATAGACAAAATTCATAGTGTGTTAATGTCTTGAATATTTGGCATGTGCAAAGTATTATCTACAAATAAGATAATATTGTATATTTGTGTAGGGTAAGGTCAGTCAGTACGTACGAGTAAAAACATAATCAAATTATGTATATATTCAAAACAGGTTCTCTCCCCCTGTGCTTCTGCAGTTGGTCTGATGCAGAGCGTTTAGTACATGTAGGCCGGAAGCAGAAAGTACATGAAACGCATGGATGGCCAGGCATGTGTGGCTGGAACATCACACCCTACAAACAATTACTAGTTATTCAATATGACATCATTTGTTCATTAAAGATCCTGACTATAATAACTCTTTATTATCATTATTATTATTGTTATTATTGTGTGTGTGATTTTTTGTGAGTTTGCATGCTTTCTGGCAGCCAGCTTGTACATCCGTGACAGCGTTATTATGTTTAACTTTTTACCCAGAAGAAACATACAATAACTGGAGCGCACTATGTAAACGTACTAGAACAGCTGAGATCCGCCATCCGTGAGAAACACCGAGGTAAACTCTCTAAAGGTGTGTTGCTGCAACAGGACAACGCCAGAGTCCACACTCGCAAAGTCACGATGGAGGTTGTCGAGTGAAACGGGTATAAATTAATACCACATCCTGCCTATTCGCCTGACCTAGCTGCTGGCGACTTCTTCGTATTCGCAAACTTTAAAAAAGCATATCCATGGACGTCATTTCCTGTCTGACGAAGAAGTCGTGACGGCAGTTGAAGAGTGGGTCAATGGAAAGGACCCTGACTTTTTCAGTTCTGGGCTAATGGTATCTGAACACCGTTGTTCTAAGTGCATCACACAAGAGGGCAATTGCATTGGAAAAAAAGAGGTGAATCTCAACCGGAAATAAGTAAGGCTGGTTACTTATTGTGTTTGCTATCATAGCAGGTTAAATGAGTATGTTTGAAAATCTCTGTCAGCAATATTTTCCCAGAGATGAAATTACCTGTAGAATTCCTCTTTTTATTAGCATATTCATTATTTGAGAAGATCCATTTAATTGATATCGGTACGATAAGTACCTTCACACATGATACATGCAAGTGAATATACATCACTCTATGCAACTTAGATAGTATGTTAGTAGGTATTGTCATAAATATAATATCAAATTATTGCAACATACTGATTTCTTCATGGCTGCAGCAACAATAACACTCCGGTCAATTTGATCCCCTTGCATAAGAATGGAACAGGTCAAAACTATATCTGCTTCTTTTATACGTTTACCCTTATAACAAGACTTCCACATCAGAAGCAGTATGTTTGCCCCCTATAACTGAAATAGAAAATATTCTGCAATATTTTTGTCAATGTCTCAAGAAACCTGTTTTATTGGTACTACAAGATTACACTTGTGTAACATCTACCTATTGGATAAGTATTACAATATTTAGTAACTTTGTTAACTTTATGGGGAAGTAAAAGAATATGATCAAAATAAACTGGACCAAACAAAGTTAGCGATCGTGGGCATATTGGTTTGATAAAGTTTTTGGGAGAAATATTTAGTGAAATACCACGTACACATGTATTGAGAAAACATTTTGTTACTTGAATCATTTACACGTGCCCATGAGCTGCACGATTCAAACATGAAACATTTTGGTTAGTTATGTAATGCAGGCAATCAGTCAGCAGATATAATTATGTTATTAATGAAGTTGAACGTGGCTTAAGTAAATGCATGTCACCACAAAGACGTCGTTTACAGACAAATGGGTACAATTAAGCAATTGGAATGATTCAGGGTGGACAAACCAAGTGGGATGTTGCTATCCGGTTTCGTGTGTCCCAGAGCGTCATATCAAGGCTCTGGATACGATTTCAGGGACCGGTGCAGTCAAAGAGAGGCCTAGGAGTGGCATACCCCGTGATACATCGCAATGCCAATAACAGTACATCGTAACGTTGGCACGGAGACAGCGTTTTCAATTTGCTTGAAGATTGACTCGTCAGTTTAATGTTGCCACTCCTGCACATTACTAATCGCAGGGCTTACAGACCAGTATTGTATTCCAGACTTCTTCCATTTCATCGCCAAGCAAGCTTGGAATTCGCACGCCAACATGTGAATTGGGATAGACGAAGTTGGAAGCTGGAACTATTCACAGATGAGTCTTGGTTTTGTCTGGACTTCCACGATGGTCGTATGCAGTTGTCAGGTTGTTTGCAGGTGCAGTAGGACCATATTTCATTCTAAAGGACGGTATCACCCGTCCACATCATGCTCATATGCTTCCAGCTGACAAATCGGGCAACAAAATTGCATTTGTTTGTGAGACTCATTATTATAACTGCATTCTAAACGGACTTGGCATTAATTCCACATTTATCAATCGTACGTATACTCCAACTGCCCTTTCAAAAGATATAATTCTTCAAAACCATGCTTCAGTTTTAAATACATTTGATATCCCAGTCAATGACACGGATGGATATGAGTTACCGTACCTATACTGGATTCCCAAACTCCACAAAAACCTTTACAAATAAAGATACATTGCTGGATCCAGTAAATGTTCTACCAAACCCCTATGTTTGCTCCTAACGAAAATATTAACTGCTATGAAGGAGAAACTCCAAACGTACTGTAACACTACATATGCCAGAAATGGTGTTAATGAAATGTGAATTCTTAAAAATTCTAAAGAATTTTTATTGAATTTGGAATCACAAAACTTTTCTCGAATTTACAACATTAAAACGTATGATTTTACAACTCTTTACACGACCATACCTAACGATAAATCAAAGACTAGACTTTTTGACATCATAGACAGTTGTTTCGTGAACCAAAATGGTAAACGGAAATATTCATATTTTCATTCATATGTCGATTCGATATATCCCAGTGAGCTTGACATAAAAGACACCACTTCTGCTTCGTACTTTACTGAAAATTATTTTACTGAAAATATATTTAATTTGCTTCATATCCGGGAGGTCGAGTGTTCTAGTCCTGCTTGTACCATGGCCGTTTCAAACTTAAGACGAAAGCATAGGTAGTGATTGCTCCTTCGCCAAACGCTCGGCATTTTGAAGTGAGAATCAATGGTCTTTCGGATATGACCTCAGACACAGAGGCTCGTGTCACGACAAGTGTTGGCACGTTATTGAACTCACTCGGATATATTGAATCAAAATATTAATGAAATCGGGTATTATTAATAGATGAAACTTCGCCAATATATATCTATGTCGAGTTGAAAGCCACGATTTCGGTAACGAACGGTGGTCAATCTCTTAAATCACAGAAACAATACAAAATTAAGATTAAGTGTCTGGGGGAAGTAGCAGTCCTCTGTTAACCGGTAACACCCTCCGTGAGTACTATATCTTAACTAAATAATAATAAATATATCTTAACTAGGTAAATGGAGAAAACCATGGTAAATCATTACATAATGAACAGTCTAACAATTGGAAACATCAACACATTTGTTTCCGTTTAAATCATGATCAGAAGCATAACGTGCTCTTGCGTACAGAATCAACTGAGGGATATAAACATTATAAGTAGGTGACAATGTACTACTAGTTTAAACAATATTTATTCAATAGATTTATACCTCAGGTGATTCTGTACGCAAGAGCCCGTTATGCTTACCCGATTTCATTACTATTTTGATTCGACATATCCAAGTGAGTTCAATATGAAAGACACAGCATAGTCATCTGCATTTGCTACATATTTGGATACTTTACTGAAGGTAGATGTTAAAGGCATACTGGGAACTCAGCTTTATAATAAACGAGATGACTTGAGCTTTCTCCATCGTCAACTCCCTCTGTTTATGTCCTAATATCCCATTGTCACCTGCATATAGTATTATGTTTCTCAACTGTCATCTTACATTTATGTAGCAATATTCCACTTCTAGAAACACATAAGGGTTGGGTCTCAACTAATTTGATATCTGAACACATGGGCATCAGGATGATGCAAAAAGTGTCCTCAAGTGGATTTTAATAGACTAGTTTAATATCGGCATTTCCCAAATTTTAATGTCGTTATAATCGTATTTGGAAATTGAAAGGAAGATTTCTGACGTGTTTTAGACCAATTATAATAAGCCTTTTCTTTTTATTAATCTTGAAACTACGGATTCCGCCGTTTATTTGATAACAATAGAGAGTCAAAAGCAGGTGCTTCTTACTCCCCCTAGTCAACTGATTTCCTCTCTTTGGTTCCTAGGGATCCGTGCTTGCCCTGTTTTCATTTTGTATTGTATATTGGAAAGGGCTTTCTAAGCTTTAAGATATTGAGTCCAATCTTCTTGCCTGTAATATCTTGACAATAAGATATGTTCAATAGGATTTTTTGTTATTAATGACTGTTACTTTATGTTTTTTCCATCTTAAGGTTGTCCTGTTCGCATATATCAAATACAAACACAAAAACTCAGAGACAACTGTTCTTTATTTCCACTCAAATATATTAATGACTACAAAAGGCGATGGATATCTAAAGATGACCATAGCAATTCTGTCTACAAAAAGACCTATATGAATGAAAATTAAACATAAGTCTTTAACAAATTTTGATTAGTTTTCTCTTTTATCTTTCAAAATATCGAGGTATATCGAGGTATATCGAGGTATGAACCCAGAAATTCAGCTGAAAACTGCAGTAAATAGCCAAGATATATTTTTGTGGATAATTCCCCGATATTCGAGTTCTTACATATCAACATATTCCCTTGATGGACTTAAAGAAAACAACCTGCTAAACTTTATGGAAAAGATTTTGTAAACGAACATCACAATGACTTTTCAAATAATATAGTTACTTCATTTAAAAGTGTGGCATTGTTGCATGTATGAACAAACCATTCAACCAGTCGGAATAGCTGTATCGTCGTCGATTTCATGAAATACAAACATATTTGGAGAGATAGAATATAAACACATCATTCGAATAAGAAGAGCTTTTAAATAAGAAATAACATTCCAAAAAGGAACTTGAGTTATTCAACAAATAATAGAATCCCAAGAAAATATCTAAGGTTGCAATAATTCAAAATGTTGATATTATACTATGCAAGAACAGGACAGGGATAAAGGATTAGGCGAATCATTAGTATGGCGAATCATTAGTATGGAAGCGAAAATGTGTCCGGCTAAGAGGTCTTATTTTGTAAAATTGAAAATAAACGTCAACTAATTCTAACATGTTATGTATATTTACGCCTCATAAAATATAATCATAAACCAAAATAAAATAATAATAATTGAAAGAAATTAAGGGATCAAATGTCTATCACAAGCTGAAAAGCATACACTTCAAAAAATTAAGCTTTAACAGATACACGGGCATGTGACGAGAACGCTATAGCAATTGTATGGAAAACACTAGACCCAATGAAAGGTTGTATTGGCAAACTAAATCGTTAAATTTTCAATTTTCTTGCATCTTCATGTGCTTTTGCATATTACCGGAGAATAGGTAGTAGTCCGTGTTTCCCCAACTCTAAATTTTGTATTCCTTATAGGTGTTACGATATTGAGTATTGTTCGTTATCGTCACATTTTCAAAAAATATCACGTTTGATGAAAATTATATACATTTGATAGAGGTACCATCCAAATCCATTGTATCAGATGTAGACATACGTTTTACCTCATTGTCAATAAATCCAGCGGTTATACCTAATGTTGCATATGGATTTCTAGGTATTTATTCTTGAACAATAGGCAAATTTTCATTGAAATATTTTCTGAATAATAATCAATGTTACCAAAGTAATTATTACAACACTAGGCAATATCTGCTATTTCTTTAAACAACTGTCCTGTGTGGATCCGGGTTGTTAGAATAGATCCTCAGTGCCCCTTGCTTGTCGTAAAAGGTGACTAAATCTTTCGTATGAGACCGCAAAATCCGAGGTCCCATGCCACAGGAGGTGTGGCACGATAAAGATCTTTCCCTGTTCAAAGGCAATAAGCGTCGAGCAAAGGACTAAATTTTGAAGCCCTTCACTGGCATTTGTGACGTCTCCATATGAGTGAAAGATACTCGATTGGGACATTAAACAATATATAATCAATTAATCAATCTATAAAAACTACATTACTGTCCTTAAAAATGAAGAAATGTGCAATCTGTATTCATTTTCTTAGATGGTAAAGATTGTTTAAGTTTGCCCCACATGTTCTTGGGATTGTTTTCAACTTGGTAAATTGCTTCCGCAACAAATGCATGTTTAATTTTTCTGACCTTGATTCTTGATACATTGTAAAGATTCCAAGCGTGGTTATCAATAATTTATGTGGCCATCTTGATAAGATTTTCACGATAATGCATTTCTGCAGTATGTCATTGTTTATCCATTCTACTGATCCTGAGGTAACTCTTCTATTTTTTTTTAAGAATGCGTTTAAAAATAAATAAAAAGAAGAATCGAATGATGGAATCAATACCCACCATTTAAAACAAGAAACTCCATTAGATTGTATTCATTTCTTTTCGAAAACTACTTTCATTCAGGTTTCTAAGATTAATATATATCAGACCTAATGTTCCATTTACATCGGAAATAATGTTGTGGTTACTTAATCCTATTGGAAATACTCCTGATGAAGAAAATGTGTCCGGACTATTTACAGATTAAAGTATTGGGTTTTTTAATCACAAGCGTAGAGTTGTTTTTAATCATTTACTGAAGTAAAGTTAATTTCCCCTGATCTCATTTAAGTACTTACATTGTATATTTATTGCGTTTGGAAAACGCTTATACATCGCGTAAGTAAGGTCGATTGATTTTGTTCGTAGACAGGTCCCTCATTTATTCAACAATGGTAGTCTGAAATTGCTGTGAAGCTTTTCGTCTGTTTTATTATTTCCTTGGCATTCTCCTTTTTTTCAGTTTTGTTGTCCGCTACATTTGAAATAGAATAAAAGCAAGTTTTAAGTTATGAATTATTGTATATGCACTCTGATTATTTCTTTTGCATGCATGTCAAACACATCTTGGGTATGAGTCATTAAATGAAATTGTGAATATATTGAAAAGGTACATTAAATGTACATTTTATATCAATGTACATAAAACTTCAATTCGCATGCTACGAATTTTTGTTTTAACGACGCTTTGAGGAAAACCATTTCAGTGGATTCAGCTTTGCTAAACCAGAGAGAACAGTCTCTTTCATTTTCGTGAAAAAGCCTTTTTCTTGTTCTATTTCTTCCCTATGTCTATCCCGGGTGTTTTCTTCTATTCTTCTTAATTTCTCATTGGCTTCACGGGTTAATCTTTTCATTTCCTCCTTCTGTTCTTTCTGCATATCTTCTCGACGTTTCATTTCTTTTTCATGATTATTTTGAAGTTCTTTGATTTTGTGTTCGTCTAACTCTCTTGCAGCCTTGTTAGTGGACATTTCCTTTTGTAACTTATGTAATGTTTTTTTCAACTCTTCTTTCTCTTTCCCATTGCTATCTTTTAGCTCTATTTCTAATTCTTTGATCTTTTGCATAAGAACCTGCGGTTGTCCTTTATCTTGCTGTTGGTTTCTTATCAGTTCGACAAGCTGCGATTGTGTTTTACCAAACCTTTCTTGTTCTAACGCAAATTTTGCTTCATATTTTTCATTTATTTTCTTTTCAATTTCTTTTATCTCCTTTTCTCGTTCTTCTCTCGCCATCTTTAGTTCCGCATCTTCCCTTTCCTTAATAAGCTTTTCAGCTTCGAGATACATTTGATTTGTGTAACACTTGCCTTCATTTTTCTCTACATTGTCTAAGATCATTGACAATAACTCAACAACTTGTGCATCCATTTCCTCTCCCTTAAGTCTGTTGTTAAATGCAATGACTCTGCCACCACTCATCTGTATAAACTGTTTTAAGTGTGGAGGAACGGTTTCGATATGCTGCAATACAGATCTGTTTTCTTCGTCAAGGTCATCTTTTCGAGTGAAAAGGACAATGAAATATTTGAAGATACCGTCACCAAAGTGTTTGACAAAATGTATAATGGATTCGTGTTCTTCATTTGTGTACCTGGTAATGCTCAGTACCAAAATAAAGGCGTGGGGACCAGGTGATGTAATGCCTATGCATTTTGCAATTTCGTGCTGGACTTTTTCATTTGATTGTTTAGTATCAAAAATGCCAGGAGTATCAACAATTAGAATTTTTCTGTTGAATCTAACTGCCTTTTGTTTCGAACACTTGCTTGTAACAGATGACCCCGAAACAGACGATTGAAACATTTTTTTTCCGAGAATGGTGTTCCCTGTGGCACTTTTTCCACTCCCGGTTTTACCGATCAACACTATTCTAATCTCTTCCTTCACCCAGTCTCCGTAACCGTTGCTGTAGTTATCCATCACTAGAGTTTGGATAGAAAAGATAAATTAATTTAAAAGACAATAAATAGTGATCACTGCAATCTTATTTTCGTTGTAATGTCATTTTCATTAAATGGTATATCCAGTTTTTATTAAGGCAGTACTGATATTGCACTCAAATGGAGGGAAACACACTGGGAAAAACAAAAGGAATCAACAGTCATAAATATCTTGATATGAATATCTGGGGTGGATTTTACAAAATAAAATGATTTGTTTTATACCAAATTTATTATAAACAATCATTTATTCAATTTGTTAATTTGATCAACGCACCTCTGTTAAAATATATATCAAATTGTACTGATGGGCAAAATTACCCCCTTCGCACCCATATGCACCCACTCGTACTTTGCAACTGGTAGTCATCCTATCCAATCATACCGAATCTTTGAAGAAGGCAAAAACTGACTGTCCTTTATAAAGTACAATGGGTTGCATTATAAGCGTACAAAAAATTGAGAGCTTTGGGTAGTAGCTACTTTCTAGTAAAAGGAATAGGTAATTTATTGATTGATTTCGAATAACTTGAGAAGCATTTGGGATTATTAACGACAGTTGTGCTTTTGTAATGAGAGGAAGTAACCCACATAACAAAGTTGCCCATACGTTTGGATGGTAAGAATAATGAAATCTCGTTCAACAGATAAAAGAAGCAGTAAAAACAAATTACATCATTTATGATAGAGAATTAATAACACTATATAATTATAGAGTTGCTTTGTTCATGCAAACTAAAGGGGAAAAAAAGGACAGGTAAAACGATGATCGCATATTGATATCCTTTTTCAACATTGGATTTGATGCATGTACAGTAGATTACATGAAGAAAAGATGATTATGAGAAAGATATTATGAAACTGGTTGCAAATTATGATATCATTGGTTTTTGCGAGTTACATTTATGAATAATATTTATGCGGTATACAATATCATTTCTAAGTATAGGAAAAAGAAAAGAACCTTTTGGACACTACTGGCCAAGGAAACGCACTGACAGTGTCATGTTTGTTGATACGTTTTCATAAACATAGATATTGTATCGTTGGTACTGATAAGGTCTGACAATTGCTGATATTTTAGTGCTGTTATCGATAGTTCACATTGGTATGGAGAAATGTCAGTCTCTGCTACCATTTATACAGCGAAATTTGATATTTACTGATATTGTTCTGATGAAAATAATTTGTTATGAAACGCTGTTGTTATGTTTCTCCTTGAAGAAAGTGTGAAAATGGAAACGACCAAAATAGATAGCGGTTTTCTTTCAAAAGACTTCAGTTTACAAATATAACTATTTAAGAAATCGATTTTTCTGCTTATTGAGACATTTAAAACCACACAATCCATTGCCGAGCTTCTATGGAAACCCGTCTCAATATGAGTGAAAAATTCACGACGGGACGTAAAACAACCAAACAATCATATGGGAGCATTCTTTTATATTATTATAAGTTTTCGTATTATTATATTTGCTAAAATCCAGATTTAACAAAAAGTCTTATAAGTTGCTTAAAAACATAATTGACATGCTGGTTTACAAATTATGATTCATTTAGATAATTCCTGTATACAAATTAGAGATAGCTAAAGACGAATAATTTCTTATGTAAACGTATCTGATTGATTGAATTGAAACTAAATAAATTAATAAAAGGAATAGGAAGCCCTTTCCAGAACTGTAAATTTCAAGATCCCAGGGGTAAGGGATTTGGTATCAGGGTAGGGTCAAATTGATAAGTAAATGAGAGTGTTTAGAATTGGATATTTTAGGCTACTAATTCTTTTCAACATATTTCGGACAAGGGGAACTTAACTTGCAGATTTCAGGACTACTAAACTCCTTGGATCCTCGAAATAGGACCAAAACTACCAAAATGTGGCCAATTTTAAAACATCTTTACAACCGCTTAATTTTATAAAAAAAAGAAATACATGGTAATGTAAGGGAAGGACGGCCCCTACAAAATTTGTAAATCTCATAATACCCGGAGTAGAGACTCTGACCACAAGGTGAATCCAAATTTAGTATTATATAGTGTGTATGTGTAAAATGTGTAAATACTATCTTCTTAAATTATATTAATTTATCAAAATTGAACATTTCAGATTTGAGAAAGATGGCCTGTGATTACGATGTTGCTTGAAGTACCGATACATTTGAACTGGTATGTGGCCAGATCAAATCGGTAATAGCTTGATTGCTTTCATTCGCATATACACATTTATTTATTGTCCAGTAACACGCACTTTCTGATTGTTAGCTTTTATTTCATATCATTTAAAGCTTGTAGTTCTAATTATACATGTAAATATCTAGATAAATACATAATTCCATTAATGTTTATTGGTTTAAAATGTATGGAAATGACGCATTCTCAATAATTTGTGTAAAAAGCAATTTAACGACGTTAACATATCAAGTTCTTATCTATGAACTCCGAAAGACTAAACAATCTATTCGACAACACGATTTTACTTGGGTACACACACACACACACACACACACACACACACACACACACACACACACACACATATATATATATATATATATATATATATATATATATATTGTTATGGTGCTGTTTGAAAATGCAAAGACAACACACCGGCAATATTAACAACCACATGTTTAGTATTGTACTTACTGTAGCAAAATAATCATTGCTACATTGTTAATCTTATTTATGACATTGCTTCAATTCCATAATTAACCTTGTGTTCTTGCTCTAACGTCTGTCTTGGGTGGAGCGGGCTGTGGATAAAATTGTTGACGTTCTCTGTCTGCAATTTCTTCAAACTCCACGATCATTGCTCTCAAATTTTCTGTAATGAATATATAAGAATTTATAATTAATTTATTTTAATTTTGAAAATCTGGTTATTGCACATGTCATCATCAAAATCCTGGATTACTTTTTTCTGCTGAATTATCGTTTTGTTTGTTTGTTTTACGTCCCGTCTAGAATTTTTCACTCATATTGAGACGCCACGAGCTATAGGTGAATACCACCAAATTAGACTTATGCTTAGCGCTCAGGGCCGTAGCAGTGATGGTTCTTTAACATGCAATTTATATAATTCTATTATGTTATTTATAGTCTTCCCTCAAAATATTGGACCTCCGTGGCCGAGTGGTTAGAGCATCGTGCTCAAAATCACAAAGCCTCTCACCTCCAGTCGGCGCGTGTTCGAATCTCGGCCGCGGCGTTATGTGAGCAAGTTTGCCAGTTTACTTGCGGAAGGTCGGTGGTCTCTTCCCACGTACATTGTATCTGGGTTCTCTCCTCCACCAACAAAAACTGTACGCCACCAGATAACTGAAAAATTGTTAAGTGTGGCGATAATCTAGGTAGTAGCAAGAAAATTACCGTTTTCATAACTAGGTCAATTCAGATTTGAGAAAGCTGGCCTGTGATGAGGATGTTGCTTAAAGTACCGATACATTTGAACTGGTATGTGGCCAGATCAAATCGGTAATAGCTTGATTGCTTTCTTTCTCATATACACATTTATTTATTGTCCAGTTATAGGCACTTTCTGATTGTTAGCTTTTATTTCATATCATTTAAAGCTTGTAGTCCTAATTATACATGTAAATATCTAGATAAATACATAATTCCATTAATGTTTATTGGTGTGAAATGTATGGAAATGACGCATTCTCAATAATTTGTGTAAAAAGCAATTCAATGAACTTGTCGAGTTCTTATCTATGAACTAAGAAGGACTAAACAATCTATTCGAGAACACGATTTTACTTGGAGCACACACACACACACACACACACACACACACCGATATATATATATATATATATATATTTGTGATATGGCGCTGTTTGAGAAATGGAAAGACTACACACCGCCGACATCAACAGCGATATGTTTAGCATTATACTTACTACACTAAACAAATCATCGCTACATTGTTAATCTTATTTATTGATTTGCTTCAATTTCATAATTAACCTTGTTTTTTTGCTCTAACGTCTGTCTTGGGTGGAACGGGCGGTGGATAAAATTGTCTGTCTGCGATTTCGTTAAACTCCACGATTATTGGTTTCACATTTTCTGTAGTGAATACATAAGAATTTATAATTAATATATTTAAATTTTGAAAATCTGGTCATTGCACATGTCATCATCAAAATCCTGAATTACTTTTTTCTGCTGAATTATCGTTTTGTTTGTTCGTTTTACGTCCCGTCTAGAATTTTTCACTCATATTGAGACGCCACCAGCTGTAGGTGAAGTACCACAAATTTAGACCTATGCTTAGCACTCAGGGCCGTAGCAGTGAGGGTTCTTTAACGTACCAACGCCTACCGTGACACGGGACCTACGTTTTTAAGGTCATATCCGAAAGACCCGTGATTCTCACTTGTAAATGCCGAGCGTTTGGCGAAGGAGCAATCACTACCTATTTTTCGTCTTAGATTTGACGCGGACATGGCACGAGCGGGCCTCGAACTCACGACCTCCCGGTTACGAAGCGAACACTCTAACCACTGAGCTACCGCGACCGATGAAGACATTGTGTAATAGAACGTTTAAAGAAAGTGATACAGTCGAGTGAATAAGTAATAAACCTAAGTAATGTTTATTATGACCACGACCGTCATGGTTTTAATGCTTCGTTTCAATTAATGTTTTATAGCTGGGTACACATTTGCACGCATATCAAGTCACTCTTTAACAAGATATTGAATGAAAAGCCCAAAATAACGAATAGTATTCAATCTCGCAATTCCTGTAGAAAATACAAATCAGATAGATGGCTAAATAAAATTTGCGAAATGCTGACTTTAGAAGAGATTTTATAAACCGCTGTAAGATCAACTTCTATGTCAGTAGCCTGTCTCGATTTAAAAACTGATAATATTCAGAACAATATATTGCGTATCGAAACAGTTGGGAGATATACACACCAAATGCAGATGATGGTGGAATATTGCTAGATAAAAAGGGAAGTTGATGATAGAGAAATTGAAATCATCCCTTTTGTCATAAAACGGAGTTGTTAGTTTGGCACTAACATCTATTTTTTTTTAAATTAAAATATCTAAGTACGATGCAAAAGTGGGGGATTCTGCGGTGTTTTTATTTCAAGTTCCCTCGGATATATCGAATTTATATATGAAAGAAAATGATCATTGTTAATAGACAAAACGTTGTCAATATACCTAAATGTCAAACTGAAGGCCACAGCAAGAGATTTTTTCTTGTCATGTAGAATCCTTTAAGTAAATATTTTTTGAGATACAAATCAATAGCAAGGAATATTTCCGTTTTGGTGACGAAGCAACTGTCTATGACGTCAAAAAGTCTACTCTTTAATTAATTGTGAACTATGGTCGTATAAAGTATTGCAAAGTCATACATTTTAATCTTGTGAAATTGAGAAAGGTTTTGTGATGTCAAATTCACTAAAGTTATTTAGAATTTTTAAGAATCACATTTGATTTACCCACTTCTGGAATATGTAGTGGCACAGTACGTTTGAAATTTCTCCTGCACAGCAGTTAATATTTTCGTTAGGAGCAAATATGCGGACTTGATAAAACATTTACTGGATCCAGCAATCTGTAAGGGTTTTTGTGGAGTTTGGGATGCAGTATAGGTACGGTACCTCATATTTTCATCCGCTTCATTGACTGGGATATTAAATGCATTTAAAACGGAAGCCTGATTTTGAAGAATTTCATCTTTTGAAAGGGCAGTTGGAGTATACGTACGATTAATAAATGTGGAATTAATGTCAAGTTCGTTTAGAATGTAGTGGTAATAATGAGCCTTACAAACAATTACAATGTTGTTTTCACCTTTGTCAGCTGGACCTAAAATATATTCTTCATGTAAACTATCTAAATCTTTTATGGCCCTTGAGCAGGGAAGGATCTTTAACTTGTCGTACCTGCTGTGACAAGGGACCTCGGTTTCTTGGGTTGCATCCGAAGGACTGTCGCATTTAGTCGTCTCTTACGACTAGCTAGGGGTACTGAAGATCTATTCTAACAATCCGGATTCACACTGGATTGTATATTTAGAGAGAGCAGAAATGTATCAACCAAAATTGTGAAATTCGCAACCTTTAGTTTTCACCTTAGGACGGCTCAAAATTAGTCATATTGTATTAATTTTATATGATTCTATTATGTTATGTATAGTCCTTCCTGAATATAGGTACTTTCATGGTATATGTGTTTTACGAACACATCTTATTTTATACATTTGCTAAATATCAGAATGTAGCTTAGATGTGCAGAAATCTGATCAGATATTTTCATGTATAAAATATCACGAACGACAGAGTATTTTTACATAACTGCGTAACAATACAATTCCACAGCGCAGTAGGTTTAGGATAATCTAGGTAGGAGCAAGAAAATTACCGTTTTTATCAATAGGACAATTCATATTTGAGAAAGCTGGCCTGTGATTACGATGTTGCTTGAAGTACCGATACAATTGAACTGGTATGTGGCCAGATCAAATCGGCAATAGCTTGATTGCTTTCATTCTCATATACACATTTATTTATTGTCCAGTTATAGGCACTTTCTGATTGTTAGCTTTTATTTCGTATAATTTAAAGCTTGTAGTCCTAGTTATACATATACATATCTAGATAAATGCACGCATTCATTAATGTTTATTAGTTTGAAATGTATGGAAATGACGCATTCTCAATAATTTGTGTAAAAAGCAATTCAATGAAGTTAACATGTCGAGTTCTTATCTATGAACTAAGAAGGACTAAACAATTTATTCGAGAACACGATTTTACTTGGAGCACACACACACACACACACACACACACACACACCGATATATATATATATATATATATTTGTGATATGGCGCTGTTTGAGAAATGGAAAGACTACACACCGCCGACATCAACAGCGATATGTTTAGCATTATACTTACTACACTAAACAAATCATCGCTACATTGTTAATCTTATTTATTGATTTGCTTCAATTTCATAATTAACCTTGTTTTTTTGCTCTAACGTCTGTCTTGGGTGGAACGGGCGGTGGATAAAATTGTTGACCTTCTCTGTCTGGAACGGGCGTTGGATAAAATTGTTGACCTTGTCTGTCTGCGATTTCTTTAAACTCCCCGGTTATTGGTCTCACATTTTCTGTAGTGAATATATGAATTTATAATTAATATATTTTAATTTTGAAAATCTGGTCATTGCACATGGAATCATCAAAATACTTAATTACTTTTCTCTGCTGAATTATCGTCTTCAAAAGCAAAGCTGGAACGTGAAAGAAGTAAAAAATCCTACAGAATTTCCTTATGTGTTTGTACGCATGTATTAAACATGTTATGTTTATTTGTTCGTTTTACGTCCCGTCTAGAATTTTTCACTCATATTGAGACGTCACCAGCTGTAGGTGAATACCACCAATTTAGACCTATGCTTAGTGCTCAGGGCCGTAGCAGTGAGGGTTCTTTAACGTACCAACGCCTACCGTGACACGGGACCTCCGTTTTTAAGGTCATATCTGAAAAACCCGTGATTCTCACTTGTAAATGCCGAGCGTTTGGCGAAGGAGCAATCACTACCTATTTTTCGTCTTAGATTTGACGCGGACATGGCACGAGTGGGGCTCGAACTCACGACCTCCCGGTTACGAAGCGAACACTCTAACCACTGAGCTACCGCGACCGATGAAGACATTATGTAATAGAACGTTTGAAGAAAGTGATACATTCGAGTGAATAAGTAATAAACCTAAGTAACATTTATTACGACCACGACCGTCATGGTTTCAATGCTTCGTTTCAATTAATATTTTATAGCTGGGTACACATTTGCACGCATATCAAGTCATTCTTTAACAAGATATTGAATGAAAAGCCCAAGATAACTAATCTCGCAATTCCTGTAGAAAATACAAATCAGATAGATGGCTAAATAAAATTTGAGAAATGCTGACTTTAGACGAGATTGTATAAACCGTTGTAAGATCAACTTCTATGTCAGTAGCCTGTCTCGATTTAAAAACTGATAATATTCAGAACAATATATCGCGTATCGAAACAGTTGGGAGATATACACACCATATGCAGATGATGGTGGAATATTGCTAGATAAAAAGGGAAGTTGATGATAGAGAAATTGAAATCATCCCTTTTGTCATAAAACGGAGTTGTTAGTTTGGCACCAACATCTATTGTTTTTAATTAAAATATCTAAGTACGATGCAAAAGTGGAAGATTCTGCGGTGTTTTTATTTCAAGTTCCCTCGGATATATCGAATCGATATATGAAAGAAAATGATCATTGTTAATAGACAAAACGTTTTCAATATACCTAAATGTCAAACTGAAGGCCACAGCAAGAGATTTTTTCTAGTCATGTAGAATCCTTTAAGAAAATATTTTTTGAGATACAAATCAATAGCTATGAATATTTCCGTTTTGCTGACGAAGCAACTGTCTATGACTTCAAGAAGTCTACTCTTTAATTAATTGTGAACTATAACCGTATAAAGTATTGTAAAGTCATACATTTTAATCTTGGACAAAAGTTTTGTGATGTCAAATTCACTAAACGTTATTTAGAATTTTTAAGAATCCACATTTGATTTACCCACTTCTGGAATATGTAGTGGCACAGTACGTTTGAAATTTCTCCTGCACAGCAGTTAATATTTTCGTTAGGAGCAAATATGCGGACTTGATAAAACATTTACTGGATCCAGCAATCTGTAAGGGTTTTTGTGGAGTTTGGGATGCAGTATAGGTACGGTACCTCATATTTTCATCCGCTTCATTGACTGGGATATTAAATGCATTTAAAACGGAAGCCTGATTTTGAAGAATTTCATCTTTTGAAAGGGCAGTTGGAGTATACGTACGATTAATAAATGTGGAATTAATGTCAAGTTCGTTTAGAATGTAGTGGTAATAATGAGCCTTACAAACAATTACAATGTTGTTTTCACCTTTGTCAGTTGGAACAAAGACATATTCTTAATGTAAAATATCTAAATCTTTTATGGCCTTTGAGCAGGCAAGGATCTTTAACTTGCCGTACCTGCTGTGACAAGGGACCTCGGTTTCCTGGTTTGCATCCGAAGGACTGTCGCATTTAGTCGTCTCTTACGACTAGCTAGGGGTACTGAAGATCTATTCTAACAATCCGGATTCACACTGGATTGTATATTTAGAGAGAGCAGAAATGTATCAACCAAAATTGTGAAATTCGCAACCTTTAGTTTTCACCTTAGGACGGCTCAAAATTAGTCATATTGTATTAATTTTATATGATTCTATTATGTTATGTATAGTCCTTCCTCAATATAGGTACTTTCATGGTATATGTGTTTTACGAACACATTTTATTTTATACATTTGCTAAATATCAGAATGTAGCTTAGATGTGCAGAAATCTGATCAGATATTTTCATGTATAAAATATCACGAATGACAGAGTATTTTTACATAACTGCGTAATAATACAATTCCATAGAGCAGTAGGTTTAGGATAATCTAGGTAGGAGCAAGAAAATTACCGTTTTTATCAATAGGACAATTCATATTTGAGAAAGCTGGCCTGTGATTACGATGTTGCTTGAAGTACCGATACAATTGAACTGGTATGTGGCCAGATCAAATCGGCAATAGCTTGATTGCTTTCATTCTCATATACACATTTATTTATTGTCCAGTTATAGGCACTTTCTGATTGTTAGCTTTTATTTCGTATAATTTAAAGCTTGTAGTCCTAATTATACATATACATATCTAGATAAATGCACGCATTCATTAATGTTTATTAGTTTGAAATGTATGGAAATGACGCATTCTCAATAATTTGTGTAAAAAGCAATTCAATGAAGTTAACATGTCGAGTTCTTATCTATGAATTAAGAAGGACTAAACAATTTATTCGAGAACACGATTTTACTTGGAGCACACACACACACACACACACACTCACACACACCGATATATATATATATATATATATATATATATGTGTGTGTGTGTGTGTGTGTGTGTGTGTGTGTGTGTGTGTGTGATATGGCGCTGTTTGAACAATGGAAAGACTACACACCGCCGACATCAACAGCGATATATTTAGTATTATACTTACTACACTAAACAAATCATCGCTACATTGTTAATCTTATTTATTGATTTGCTTCAATTTCATAATTAACCTTGTTTTTTTGCTCTAACGTCTGTCTTGGGTGGAACGGGCGGTGGATAAAATTGTTGACCTTCTCTGTCTGGAACGGGCGTTGGATAAAATTGTTGACCTTGTCTGTCTGCGATTTCTTTAAACTCCCCTGTTATTGGTCTCACATTTTCTGTAGTGAATATATGAATTTATAATTAATATATTTTAATTTTGAAAATCTGGTCATTGCACATGGAATCATCAAAATACTTAATTACTTTTCTCTGCTGAATTATCGTCTTCAAAAGCAAAGATGGAACGTGAAAGAAGTAAAAAATCCTACAGAATTTCCTTATGTGTTTGTATGCATGTATTAAACATGTTTTGTTTGTTTTTTCGTTTTACGTCCCGTCTAGAATTTTTCACTCATATTGAGACGCCACCAGCTGTAGGTGAAGTACCACAAATTTAGACCTATGCTTAGCACACAGGGCCGTAGCAGTGATGGTTCTTTAACGTACCAACGCCTACCGTGACACGGCACCAACGTTTTTAAGGTCATATCCGAAAGACCCGTGATTCTCACTTGTAAATGCCGAGCGTTTGGCGAAGGAGCAATCACTACCTATTTTTCGTCTTAGATTTGACGCGGACATGGCACGAGCGGGCCTTGAACTCACGACCTCCCGGTTACGAAGCGAACACTCTAACCACTGAGCTACCGCGACCGATGAAGACATTATGTAATAGAACGTTTAAAGAAAGTTATACAGTCGAGTGAATAAGTAATAAACCTAAGGAACATTTATTACGACCACGACCGTCATGGTTTTAATGCTTCGTTTCAATTAATATTTTATAGTTGGGTACACATTTGCACGCATATCAAGTCATTCTTTAACAAGATATTGAATGAAAAGCCCAAGATAACTAATAGTATTCAATCTTGCAATTCCTGTAGAAAATACAAATCAGATAGATGGCTAAATAAAATTTGAGAAATGCTGACTTTAGACGAGATTGTATAAACCGTTGTAAGATCAACTTCTATGTCAGTAGCCTGTCTCGATTTAAAAACTGATAATATTCTGAACAATATATCGCGTATCGAAACAGTTGGGAGATATACACACCATATGCAGATGATGGTGGAATATTGCTAGATAAAAAGGGAAGTTGATGATAGAGAAATTGAAATCATCCCTTTTGTCATAAAACGGAGTTGTTAGTTTGGCACCAACATCTATTGTTTTTTTATTAAAATATCTAAGTACGATGCAAAAGTGGAAGATTCTGCGGTGTTTTTATTTCAAGTTCCCTCGGATATATCGAATCGATATATGAAAGAAAATGATCATTGTTAATAGACAAAACGTTTTCAATATACCTAAATGTCAAACTGAAGGCCACAGCAAGAGATTTTTTCTAGTCATGTAGAATCCTTTAAGAAAATATTTTTTGAGATACAAATCAATAGCTATGAATATTTCCGTTTTGCTGACGAAGCAACTGTCTATGACTTCAAGAAGTCTACTCTTTAATTAATTGTGAACTATAACCGTATAAAGTATTGTAAAGTCATACATTTTAATCTTGGACAAAAGTTTTGTGATGTCAAATTCACTAAACGTTATTTAGAATTTTTAAGAATCCACATTTGATTTACCCACTTCTGGAATATGTAGTGGCACAGTACGTTTGAAATTTCTCCTGCACAGCAGTTAATATTTTCGTTAGGAGCAAATATGCGGACTTGATAAAACATTTACTGGATCCAGCAATCTGTAAGGGTTTTTGTGGAGTTTGGGATGCAGTATAGGTACGGTACCTCATATTTTCATCCGCTTCATTGACTGGGATATTAAATGCATTTAAAACGGAAGCCTGATTTTGAAGAATTTCATCTTTTGAAAGGGCAGTTGAAGTATACGTACGATTAATAAATGTGGAATTAATGTCAAGTTCGTTTAGAATGTAGTGGTAATAATGAGCCTTACAAACAATTACAATGTTGTTTTCACCTTTGTCAGTTGGAACAAAGACATATTCTTAATGTAAAATATCTAAATCTTTTATGGCCTTTGAGCAGGCAAGGATCTTTAACTTGCCGTACCTGCTGTGACAAGGGACCTCGGTTTCCTGGTTTGCATCCGAAGGACTGTCGCATTTAGTCGTCTCTTACGACTAGCTAGGGGTACTGAAGATCTATTCTAACAATCCGGATTCACACTGGATTGTATATTTAGAGAGAGCAGAAATGTATCAACCAAAATTGTGAAATTCGCAACCTTTAGTTTTCACCTTAGGACGGCTCAAAATTAGTCATATTGTATTAATTTTATATGATTCTATTATGTTATGTATAGTCCTTCCTCAATATAGGTACTTTCATGGTATATGTGTTTTACGAACACATTTTATTTTATACATTTGCTAAATATCAGAATGTAGCTTAGATGTGCAGAAATCTGATCAGATATTTTCATGTATAAAATATCACGAATGACAGAGTATTTTTACATAACTGCGTAATAATACAATTCCATAGAGCAGTAGGTTTAGGATAATCTAGGTAGGAGCAAGAAAATTACCGTTTTTATCAATAGGACAATTCATATTTGAGAAAGCTGGCCTGTGATTACGATGTTGCTTGAAGTACCGATACAATTGAACTGGTATGTGGCCAGATCAAATCGGCAATAGCTTGATTGCTTTCATTCTCATATACACATTTATTTATTGTCCAGTTATAGGCACTTTCTGATTGTTAGCTTTTATTTCGTATAATTTAAAGCTTGTAGTCCTAATTATACATATACATATCTAGATAAATGCACGCATTCATTAATGTTTATTAGTTTGAAATGTATGGAAATGACGCATTCTCAATAATTTGTGTAAAAAGCAATTCAATGAAGTTAACATGTCGAGTTCTTATCTATGAATTAAGAAGGACTAAACAATTTATTCGAGAACACGATTTTACTTGGAGCACACACACACACACACACACACACTCACACACACACACACACTCACACACACCGATATATATATATATATATATATATATATATATATGTGTGTGTGTGTGTGTGTGTGTGTGTGTGTGTGTGTGTGATATGGCGCTGTTTGAACAATGGAAAGACTACACACCGCCGACATCAACAGCGATACGTTTAGTATTATACTTACTACACTAAACAAATCATCGCTACATTGTTAATCTTATTTATTGATTTGCTTCAATTTCATAATTAACCTTGTTTTTTTGCTCTAACGTCTGTCTTGGGTGGAACGGGCGGTGGATAAAATTGTTGACCTTCTCTGTCTGGAACGGGCGTTGGATAAAATTGTTGACCTTGTCTGTCTGCGATTTCTTTAAACTCCCCTGTTATTGGTCTCACATTTTCTGTAGTGAATATATGAATTTATAATTAATATATTTTAATTTTGAAAATCTGGTCATTGCACATGGAATCATCAAAATACTTAATTACTTTTCTCTGCTGAATTATCGTCTTCAAAAGCAAAGATGGAACGTGAAAGAAGTAAAAAATCCTACAGAATTTCCTTATGTGTTTGTATGCATGTATTAAACATGTTTTGTTTGTTTTTTCGTTTTACGTCCCGTCTAGAATTTTTCACTCATATTGAGACGCCACCAGCTGTAGGTGAAGTACCACAAATTTAGACCTATGCTTAGCACACAGGGCCGTAGCAGTGATGGTTCTTTAACGTACCAACGCCTACCGTGACACGGCACCAACGTTTTTAAGGTCATATCCGAAAGACCCGTGATTCTCACTTGTAAATGCCGAGCGTTTGGCGAAGGAGCAATCACTACCTATTTTTCGTCTTAGATTTGACGCGGACATGGCACGAGCGGGCCTTGAACTCACGACCTCCCGGTTACGAAGCGAACACTCTAACCACTGAGCTACCGCGACCGATGAAGACATTATGTAATAGAACGTTTAAATAAAGTTATACAGTCGAGTGAATAAGTAATAAACCTAAGTAACGTTTATTACGACCACGACCGTCATGGTTTTAATGCTTCGTTTCAATTAATATTTTATAGTTGGGTACACATTTGCACGCATATCAAGTCATTCTTTAACAAGATATTGAATGAAAAGCCCAAGATAACTAATAGTATTCAATCTTGCAATTCCTGTAGAAAATACAAATCAGATAGATGGCTAAATAAAATTTGAGAAATGCTGACTTTAGACGAGATTGTATAAACCGTTGTAAGATCAACTTCTATGTCAGTAGCCTGTCTCGATTTAAAAACTGATAATATTCTGAACAATATATCGCGTATCGAAACAGTTGGGAGATATACACACCATATGCAGATGATGGTGGAATATTGCTAGATAAAAAGGGAAGTTGATGATAGAGAAATTGAAATCATCCCTTTTGTCATAAAACGGAGTTGTTAGTTTGGCACCAATATCTATTGTTTTTTTATTAAAATATCTAAGTACGATGCAAAAGTGGAAGATTCTGCGGTGTTTTTATTTCAAGTTCCCTCGGATATATCGAATCGATATATGAAAGAAAATGATCATTGTTAATAGACAAAACGTTGTCAATATACCTAAATGTCAAACTGAAGGCCACAGCAAGAGATTTTTTCTAGTCATGTAGAATCCTTTAAGAAAATATGTTTTGAGATACAAATCAATAGCTATGAATATTTCCGTTTTGGTGACGAAGGAACTGTCTATGACGTCAAAAAGTCTACTCTTTAATTTATTGTGAACTATGGTCGTATAAAGTATTGCAAAGTCATACATTTTAATCTTGTGAAATTGAGAAAGGTTTTGTGATGTCAAATTCACTAAAGTTATTTAGAATTTTTAAGAATCCACATTTGATTTACCCACTTCTGGAATATGTAGTGGCACAGTACGTTTGAAATTTCTCCTGCACAGCAGTTAATATTTTCGTTAGGAGCAAATATGCGGACTTGATAAAACATTTACTGGATCCAGCAATCTGTAAGGGTTTTTGTGGAGTTTGGGATGCAGTATAGGTACGGTACCTCATATTTTCATCCGCTTCATTGACTGGGATATTAAATGCATTTAAAACGGAAGCCTGATTTTGAAGAATTTCATCTTTTGAAAGGGCAGTTGGAGTATACGTACGATTAATAAATGTGGAATTAATGTCAAGTGTCTTTAGAATGCAGTGGTAATAATGAGCCTTACAGACAATTACAATGTTGTATCCACCTTTGTCAGCTGGAACAAAAACATATTCCTCATGTAACCTTTTATCACTTCTGATATGCTAAACACAGAAGGAGAGATGCAAATCTAATGATACCAGGGGTAAGGAAATCATCATGGTGGTTGGTTGATTGATTATATATTGTTTAACGTCCCGCTAGAGAATGTTTTACTCATATGGAGCCGTCACTATTACTGGTGAAGGGCTGCAAAATTTATGCCTATGTTCGGCGCTTGTGGCCTTTGAGCAGAGAGGGATCTTGAACGTGCCACACCTTCTCTGACAAGGGGCTTCGGTTTTTGCGGTCTCATCCGAAGGACCTCCCCATATTGTAGTCACCTCTTACGAGGTGTTGATGATCTATTCTAAAAACCCGAATCCCCATGGAGTTTCAGAGTGGGGTCAAATTGATAAGTGATTGAGTGTGTTAAGAGTTGAATATGTTTAATTTCTTCTTGGGACTACCAAAATTTCTAAGTTGTTTTTTTTTAAATTTCATATGAAACATACTTAGGACAAGGGGGACTTATATTGCAAATTTCAGGACTACTGAACTCTTTGGGCCTTAGGTTAATTGATTGATTATATACTGTTTAACGTCCAGCTCGAGAATTTTTCATTCATATGGAATCGACACCATTGCAAGGGAAGGGCTGCAAAATTTAGGCCTTTGCTCGGCGCTCAAGGCCTTTGAGCAGGTAGGGATCTTTATCGTGTCACACCTGCTGTGACACGGGGCCTCGATTTTTGTGGTCTCATCTGAAGGAACGCCCCATTTGATCGCCTCTAACGCCAAGCAAGGGGTACTAAGGATTTATTCTAACCCAGATCCCCGCAGGGCTTGGGTCTTAGAAGTCGGGCCAAAACTACCAAAATGTGACTAATTTTAAAACATATTTAAAACCGCTTAATTTGATGAAAATCTCAATGCATAGTAATGTAATTGCAGGGAGGCCCTTATAACATTTATAGATCTCATAATCCCCGGGTTAGAGGCTCTGACTCCAGGGTGGATCCAAACTTAGTATTATATGGTGCGTATGTGTCAAGCTTTTAAATAATATCTTCTTAAATTATATTGATACTAAATTGAATTTAAATGGATATTTAGAAGGAGTAGATCGTACTTTATCAAAATTGTAAATTTCTTGATCCCAGGGGGTTACGGTTTTTATTCCAAGGTGGGGCCTAGAATATTATAGTAATGATAGTCGTTATCATTCCAAAGACTTAAGTTTTATGATCTGGTAGGGTATGGTGTAAAACTAAGAATATAGTCAAACTGATTGATTGAATATATATTGTTTAACATCAGGGCTCAATGATCTTTCACTCGTACGGAGACCGTCACCATTGCCAGTGAAGGGCTTCAAGATATAATTCTGTGCTTGGCGCTTATGGCATTCGAGCAGGCAAGGATCTTTAACTTGCCACACCAGCTGTGACAAGGGACCTCGGTTTCTGCTGTTGCATCCGAAGGACTGCCCCATTTAGTCGTCTCTTACGACAACCTATGGGTACTGAAGATTTCTTCTAATAACACGGATCCGCCTTGTATATTTAGAAAAAGCAGAAACGTATAAACCAAAATTGTGAAATTCGCAACCTTTCGTTTTCACCTTACGACGGCTCAAAATTAGTCATATTGCATTGATTTTATATAATTCTATTATGATATGTATAGTATTTCATCAATGTAGGTACTTTCATGAGAATTTAAGTTATAGGAACACATCTTCCTTCATACACTTGCTAAATATCCGAATTTAGCTTAGATGTGCAGACATCCAGTCAGATATTTCCATGCATAACATGTCACGAATGACAGAATATTTTTATACGACTGAGTAACAATACAATTCCATAGAGCAGAAGGTTTAGGATAATCTAGATAGGAGCGCGAAAATTACCGTTTTCATAACTAGGGCAATTCAGATTTGAGAAAGCTGGCCTGTGATTACGATGTTGCTTGAAGTACCGATACATTTGAACTGGTATGTGGCCAGATCAAATCGGTAATAGCTTGATTGCTTTCATTCTCATATACACATTTATTCATTGTCCAGTTACACGCACTTTCTGATTGTTAGCTTTTATTTCATATCATTTAAAGCTTGTAGTCCTAATTATACATGTAAATATCTTCATAAATACATAATTCCATTAATGTTTGTTAGTTTGAAATGTATGCAAATGACGCATTCTCAATCATTATGTAAAAAAAAAAAAAACAATTCAACGAAGTTAACTTGCGAGTTCTTATCTATGAAATCCGAAGGAGTAAACAATCTATTCGAGAACACGACTTTCCTTGGAGCAAACATATATATATATATATATATATATATATATATATATATATATACACACACACACACACACATATATATATATATATATATATATATATATATATATATATATTAATTATTCTAATTTGGCGCTGTTTGAGAAATGCAAGAAATGCAAAGACAACACACCGGCGATATTAACATTCATATGTTTAGGATTGTACTTATGTACTAAAACAAATCATCGCTACATTATTAATCTTATTTATGACTTTACTTTAATTCAATAATTAACCTTGTTTAATGTCTGTCTTGAGTGGAACGGTCGGTGGATAAATTTGTTGACCTTCTCTGTCTGCAATTTCTTCAAATCCCTCGATTATTGGTCTCACATTTTCTGTAATGAATACGTAAGAATTTATAATTAAAATATGTTAATTTTGAAAATCTGGTTATTGCAAATGTAATCAGAAGAACACGTGATGACTTATCGTCTTCAAAAGCAGGGCTTGAACCTGAAAGAAATAATCGAAATCCTACAGTATTTCCTTATGTACATGTATGGATGGAATACACATGAAGACGACATTGTTTAATAGAACGTTTGAAGAAAGTTCTACAGTCGAGTCAATAAGTAATAAACCTAACTAACGACAGACCAAGACCGTCATGGTTTAAATGTTTTATACCTCGGTAGAAGTTTGCACGCCTATCGAGTCATTCTTTAACAAGATATTGAATGAAAAGCCAAGATAACTAACAGTATTCAATCTCGCAATTCCTGTAGAAAATAAAAATCAGAGAGATGGCCAAATGCGAACCCCTGGTGGCACCAGAGGTGGGATAAGGTGTGTAGGAAGAGTAAACATCTCCTGGCGACCGGTCCCACCCGCCCTGAGTCGTGCATTCCGATAAGGACAACACAGCAATCCCTTAGTCAGAATCAGTGTGCCAAGAAGCGCCTAACACTTGGTATGAAACAGATCAGACAGCATCTGTTTTAATGCTAGGTTGTATTGGCAAACTAGATCGTTATAACGAGTATAAAAGTTGCGAAATGCTTACTTTTGACGCGACTGTATAAACCGCTGTGAGATAAATGTCTATGTCAGTAGCCTGTCTCGATTTACAAACTGATGATATTCAGAACAATATCTTGCGTATCGAAACAGTTGGAAGATATAAACACCATATGCAGGTGACAGTGGAATATTGCTAGATAAAAAAGGGAAGTTGACGATAGAGAAATTGAAAATCATCCCTTTGGCATAAAGCTGAGTTGTTAGTTTGCCGCCGGTATCTCTTTTGTGATTAAAATATCTAAGTACAAAGCAAAAATGGACGATTCTACGGTGTCATTTATATCACGTTCCCTGGGATATATCGAATCGATATATGAAAGAAAATGATCATTCTTAATAGACAAAACGTCGTCGATGTATCTCAATGTCAAAGTGAAGGCCACAGCAAGATACGTTTTTTTCATGTCATGTAGAATCTTTTAAGAAAAAAGTTTAATGTGATACCAATCATTAAATAAGAAAATTGCCTTTTACGTTTACCGGTTTTGTTAACGAAGCAACTGTCGATGATGTCACAATGTCTAGTCTTTAATTAATTGTAAACTATGGTCGTATTGTAAAGTCATACATTTTAAAGTTGTGAATTTGAGAAAACCTTGTGATATCAAATTCACTAAACGTTATCTAAAATTTCTAAGAATCCATATATGATTTACCAACTTCTGGCATACGTAGTGGCACAGTATCTTTAAAGTTTCTCTTTCACAGCAGTTAATATTTTCGTTAGGAGCAAAGATAGGAACTTAGTAAAAGATTTACTGGACCCAGCCATGTATCTTTATTTGCAAGGGATTTTGTGGAATTCAGTGATTGTAGTATAAGTACGGTAACTCATATTCATCCCCTTCATTGACTAGGGTATTGAATGTATTTAAAACAGAAGCAAGATTTTGAAGAATTTCATCTTTTGAAAGGGCAGTTGGAGTATACGTACGATTAATCAATGTGGAATTAATGCCGAGTTCGTTGATAATGCAGTTGTAACAATGATTGTTTGATTTGATTGTTTATTTTTTTTCGCCACACTCAACAATTTTTCACTTATCTGGTGGCGTCCAGTTTTTATAGGTGGAGGAGGGAACCCTGATATAATATAAACTGGAAGAGACTACCGAACTTACGAAAGTAAACTGGCAAACTTTCTCACATATATCGGCGCGAGCGAAATTCGAGCCCGCGCTGGCTAGAGGTGAGAGGTCTTGTGATTTTGAGCGCGATACTCTAACCACTCGGCCACGGATGCCCCCTTGTAACAATGAGCCTTACAAACAATAACGATGTTGTTTCCACCTTTATCAGCTGAAACCAAAACATATTCCTCATGTAACCTATCTAAATATTTTATCACTTCTGGTTTTCTAAACACAGAAGGAGATATGTAAATTTAATGATACCAGGGGTAAGGGATTTGGTATCAGGGTGGTTGATTGATTGATTGATTATATATTGTTTAACGTCCCGCTAGAGAATCTTCTATTCATATGGAGACGTCACCATTACAGGTGAAGGACTGTAAAATTTAGGCCTATGCTCGGCGCTTATGGCCTTTTAGCAGGGAGGAATCTTGAACATGCCACATCTGCTGTAACATGGGTCCTCGGTTTTTATGGTCTTATTCGAAGGACAGCTGCATACTGTAGTCCCTTCTTATGACAAGCTAGGAGTGTTGAGGATCTATTCTAAGAACCCGAATCCCCATGGGGTTTCAGAATTGGTAAAATTGATAAGTGATCGAGTGTGTTAAGAATTGAATATTTTTAGCCTCTTCTTGGGACTATCAAATCTTGTAAATCTTTTCAAATTTGATATGAAACATATTTAGGACAAGGGGGACTTATATTGCAGATTTCAGGAATACTGAACTCCTTGGGCCTTAGATTGATTGATTGATTGATTAGTTATATACTGTTTAACGTTCCGATCATGAACTTTTCACTCATATGGAAATGTTACCATCGCCGGGGAAGGGCTGCAAAATTCAGACTCCTGTTCGGTGCTCAGCGCCTTTGAGCAGGGAGGGATCTTTATCGTGTCACACCTGCTGTGACAAGGGGGGCCCGGATTTTGTGGTCTCATCCGAAGAATCGCCCCATTTGGTCGCCTCTAACGCCAAGGAAGATGTACCGAGGATCTATTCTAACCCGGATCCCCTGAGAGCTTGGGCCTTAGAAGTTGGGCCAAAACTACCAAAATATGACTAATTTTAAAACATATTTAAAACCGCTTCATTTGATGAACAACTGAATGCATAGTAATGTAATTGCAAGGAGGCCCCTATAACATTTGTAAACTTCACAATCCCCGGGTTAGAAGCTCTGACTCCAGGGTGGATCCAAACTTAGTATTATATACTACGTATGTATAAAGCTTCTAAATAATATCTCCTTAAATTACATTGATATTAAATTGAAACTTAATGGATATTTAGACGGAATAGATCGTCCCTTATCAAATTTATAAATTTCTTGATTCCAGTTGTATAACGGTTTTGATTCCATAATGTGGCCTAAAGTATTATATTGAGTATTGTCTTTATTAATTCAAAGACTTACGTTTTATGATCTGGTAGGGTATGGTCTTAAACTAAGTGTATATTCAAATTGATTGATTATATATTGTTTAACACCAGGCTCGATAACATTTCATTCCTATGGACACGGCCTTTCGTTTTCACCATAGGACGGCTCAAAATTAGTCATATTGTATTAAGTTTCTATAATTAATTTATGCTATGTATAGTATTTCATCAATATTGGTACTTTCATGGGAATTTAAGTTTTAAGAACACATCTTATTTTATACACTTGCAAATTTAGCTTAGATGTGCAGAAAGCCGGTCAGATATCTCCATGCATAAAATATCACGAATGACAGAGTACTTTTATACGACTATATATATATATATATATATATATATATATATATATATATATCATGTTATTTGGCACTGTTCCAAAAAATACGTAGAGTAAACAAAGCCGATATTAAAATCCATATGTTTAGTATTATACTTACTGTACTAAAAAAATCATCGCTACATTGTTAATCTTATTTATTGATTTGCTTCAATTCTATAATTAACCTTGTTTGTTCGTTCTAACGTCTGTCTTGGGTGGATCGGGCGGTCGGTAAAATTCTTGACCTTCTCTGTCTGCAATTTCTTCAAACTCCTCGATTATTGCTCTCACATTTTCTGTAATGAATATATAAGAATATATAATTAATATGTGTTAATATTGAAAATCTGCTTATGGCAAATGTGATCATCAGAATACTTAATTACTTTTTTCTGCTGAATTATCGTCTTGAAAGGCAGGACTGGAACCTGAAACAAACAAAAAATCCTACAGAATTTCCTTATGTACACGTATGCATGGATTACACATGAAGGAAACAATGCTCAATCGAACGTTTCAAAAGAGTTATATAGTCGAGTCAGTAAGTAACAAAGCTAACTTATTTCCAACAGACCAAGACCGCCATGATTATCGACTTATTCTTTAACAAGATATTGAATGAAAAGGCCAAGATAACTAACTGTATTCAATCTCGCAAGTCCTGTACAGAATACAATTCAGAGATACAGGCAAGTGCTTACCCCTGGTCGCACCAGAGGTGGGATCAGGTGCCTAGGAAGATGAAGCATTCGCTATTGACTGGTCATACCCGCCGTGAGTCGTACATTTCGATCAGGTAAACAAAGCAATCCATAGTCAGAATCAGAGTGCCAAAAAGGGCCTAACAATTGGTATGGAACACGTCAGATAGCATTCGGCTTAATATTATTTGTATTGGCAAACTAGATCGTTATAACTACTATGGAATTTGTGAAATACTGACTTTAGACGAGGCTGTATAAATCCCTGCAAGATCAAATTCTTTGTCAGTAGACTGTCTCGATTTAAAAACGGATCATAGTCAGAACAATTGTTTGCGTATCGAATCACTTGCAAGATATAAATATCATATGCAGGTGATGGTGGAATATTGCCACATAAGTTAGGGAAGCTGACGATAGAGAAATTGAAATCACCCCGTTTGTCATAAAGCTGAGTAGTTAGTTTGCCGCCGGAATATACTTTTATTAAAATATCTAAGTGCGAAGCAAAAGTGGAAGATTCTGTGGTGTCTTATTTCAAGGTCCCTGGGATATATCGAATCGATTGATTGATTATTTATTGCTTTCCGCCACACTCAACAATTTTTTAGTTATCTGGTGGCGTCCAGTTTTTGTTGGTGGAGGAGAGAAGCCAGATAGAATGTACCTGGGAAGAGACCACCGACCTTCCGCAAGTAAACTGGCAAACTTGCTCATATAACGCCGCGGCCGAGATTCGAACACGCGCCGACAGCGGTGAGAGGTTTTGTGATTTTGAGTCCGATGCTCTAACCACTCGGCCACGGAGTCCCTCGAATCGATATATGAAAGAAAATGATCATTGTTAATAGACAAAACGTCATCGATGTATCTAAATATCACATTGAAGGCCACAGCAAGATATTTTTTCTTGTCTTTTTAGAAAATAATTTTTGTGATACCTATCACTTAATATGAATATTTGCGTTTACCGGTTTTTTGACGAAGCAACTGTCCATGATGTTAAAACGTCTAGTCTTTAATTTATAGTGGTGGAATAAAGTATTGTTGTTTGTCTCTTTTACGTCCTGTCGAGAATTGTTCACTCAGATAAAGACGACACCAGCTGTAGGTGAAGTACCACAAATTTAGACCTATGCTTAGCGCTCAGGGCGGTAGCATTGAGGGTTCTTTAACGTGCCAACGCCTACCGTGACACGGGACCTCCGTTTTTAAGGGTATATCTGAAAGACCCGTGATTCTCACTTGTAAATGCCGAGCGTTTGGCGAAGAAGCAATCACTACCTATTTTTCGACTTAGGTTTGACGCGGTCATGACACGAGCGGGCCTCCATCTCACGTCCTCCTGGTTACGAAGTGAACGCTCTAACACTGAGCTAGCGCGATCTGTATATAAAATAATGTAAAGAGAATGCAAAACTTTTCTCGAATTCACAACATTAAAATGTATGACTTTAGAAAGTATTGTAAAGTCATACATTTTAATGTTGTGAATTCGAGAAAAGTTTTGTAATTTCAAATTCACCAAGAGTAATTTTTAAGAATCCACATTTGATTTACCCACTTCTGGCATATGTAATGCCACAATACGTTTGAAGTTTCTCCTTCACAGCAGTTACTATTTTCGTAAGGAGCAAAGATATAGACTTGGTCAAACATTTACTGCATCCTGAAATCTGTAAGGGTTTTTGTGGACTTTGGTGATCCAGTACAGGTACGGTAACTCATATTCATCCGCTTCATTGACTAGGATATTCAATGCATTAAAAACGGAAGCATGATTTTGAAGAATTTCATCTTTTGAAAGGGCAGTTGGAGTATACGTACGATTAATAAATGTGGAATTAATGTCAAGTTCGTTTAGAATGTAGTTGTAATAATGAGCCTTACAAACAATTACAATGTTGTTTCTACCTTTGTCAGCTGGAACTAAAACGTATCCCTCATGTAACCTATCTAACTCTTTAATCAGATCTGATTTACTAAACACAGAAGGATAGATGGTACGCATTTTTGTTTTGACATGTCTGATACGGGATTTTAATATCCCTCTTATACTTTTTATCCATTCTGGCAAGTTATCAAGTTCTTCTTTTTCAGATTTAGCCCATCGTCTGGCATAACCTTCTACAGAATTCATAATAGAGATGAAGTTCTGTCGCCAATGGAAAGACCGAGGTTCTCTGAATTCGGGAGGTTTTAAAATAAGTGATTCTAGATCTTCATTTTGACTATATCAACATTACCAGCAATGGCATGTCTACCTGCACTATAGTTAAAAGAAGACGAAAAACAAGAACACGTAGGTGGATTGAGTATAAGATGGTCTATATCTAGGCACTGTAAAGTTTTTTTGTAGTTAAAAAGTTTGGAAGCAATAGTGGAAGTATATCTGTAGGAAATACAAGGTGTAGACTTGAACTTGAAAAACCCTGGAATACAAGACGGAACTTTTTTATGACGAAGAGTGTTGCTTATATTGACGGCAGTTATTCCTTTGCTAGTAAATTTGAGCTTAAGGAACTGGCGGTTAGATTTGGAAGTAATATCATCCAAAACCCGTTGTGGTTTAAAGAGCCTGTGATGGGCAACATCCACAATGATAAAATTCAGCCTATATTCTGGTGTGTGAAAATCCACATATGGACTAGTTTTGGCTTCTTCAAATAACGTATTCAAAACTCTCAGTGGAACACAGTAAATTTTTGTGCTAATATGATGTGGACCAAAATGTCTGTTGACGTAAGGTAAACGTGAGTCAAGTATGACATCGTGTATACTAGCTATTTCATACGAATGATGTTCACGAGTGCGTTTTAGTCTATGTGTATTTGGAAAGAGTCCCATTACATTAACATTATTTCATAGTGGACTAGTCATGTTTGCGACATTGGATATATTATCGTTGTAACCTTATGGAAAAACAGTTCCTAAGGTTTTAGTCTAGTCATCTTCTCCTTGTTCACGAAAAAGGGTAATTGAAGTAGGATTGTTTGTATGATGGTATTTTTTTTTTTGGAGAATTCTGACCCTCATAGACAAGATGGAATGGTCAGGGGAATTAAACTGTTGGTAGGAATGTTGATTACACCCAGTATTAATTTGAAACCTGTGGGCCGATATTCTTTTATTGAGTGACCCCTTAGTTTCCCCGACATAAATAAACCCACAGAGGTTACACTCAATAGCGTAGACAACATTAGATGCTTTACAGGTCAGATTATCAAACGTTGTGGTACAGAAACTACGTCCGGTGAGATTGCTAATAAATGAATTACTGGTGATCAATATATAACATGTTTTCAATTATTTACAGAACATTTAAATATGGAGCACATGAGATCTAAAAAAGAATCATCAAAAACTGTTTCTTAACAATATCTGGCAATATTTAATTTGAGTAAACGTATTTCCATTTCTGTCTCAAAATTGACTATCGGACGCCTGTACATATGATGAATGTTTAATATACCGAAGGACAATCCCAGGGAGACCAACCATTCTGTTAGGGCCTGTGTCCCTTATAGGCTCCACAGAGTGACACCTTTTTATGCAGGCCGACGTGTCAGCCAGTATGTTACCTGTGTTGTTTATATTCAAGAAAGAACTTATATCGAGCGACAAGTATCCTCGGTGACAGAGTGTCAACCAGGAGTGATACATGCTGGATGGTTAAATGAAAAGGCTAAGATAACTTGCAGTATTCAATCTCGTAATTCCTATAGAAAATACAAATCAGAGGGATGGGCAAACACGGACCCCTTGCCACACCACAGGTGGGATCAGGTGCCTAGGAGGAGTAAGCATCTCCTGTCCACTGATCATACCCGCCATGAGCCCTATATCTCGATCAGGTAAACCAAATAATCGTAGTCAAAATCATTGTGACAAGAACGGCCTCAAAATTAGTTTGAAACACATCAAACAGCATTTGACTTAATGTTAGGTTGTACTGGGAAACTGGATCGTTATAACGACCATAAAATGTTCGAAATGCTATCTTTAGACGAGACTGTACAAACCCCTGCCAACTTCTTTGTCAGTAGCCCGCCTTGATTTAAGAACTGATCATAAGCAGAAGAAGCTCTTGCGTATTGAATCAGTTGGGAGATATAAACACCATATGCAGGTGATGATGTAATATTGCCACATAAATAAGGGAAGTTGACGATGGAGAAATTGAAATCATCCGTTTTGCCATAAAGTTGAGTGGTTACTTTGCCACCGGCATCTATTTTCAGTAAAATATCCCGCACGTAATCATTAGAATACTTAATTACTTTTTTCTGCTGAATTATCGTCTTGAAAGGCAGGACTGGAACCTGAAACAAACAAAAAATCCTACAGAATTTCTTATGTACACGTATGCATGGATTACACATGAAGGAAACAATGCTCAATCGAACGTTTCAAAAGAGTTATATAGTCGAGTCAGTAAGTAACAAAGCTAACTTATTTCCAACAGACCAAGACCGCTATGATCTTAATGCTTCGTTTCAATTCATTTTTTCTACCTGAGTACAAATTTTCACGCGTATCGATTTGATTTATTCTTCAACAAGACATTGAATGAAAAGGCCAAGATAACTAACAGTATTCAAGTCCTGTACAAAATACAATTCAGAGATACGGGCAAGTGCGTACCCCTGGTCTCACCAGAGGTGGGATGAGGTGCCTAGGAAGATGAAGCATTCGCTATTGACTGGTCATACCCACCGTGAGTCGTACATTTCGATCAGGTAAACGACGCAATCCATAGTCAGAATCAGAGTGCCAAAAAGGGCCTAACAATTGGTATGGAACACGTCAGATAGCATTCGACTTAATATTATTTGTATTGGCAAACTAGATCGTTATAACTACTATGGAATTTGTGAAATACTGACTTTAGACGAAGCTGTATAAATCCCTGCAAGATCAAATTCTTTGTCAGTAGACTGTCTCGATTTAAAAACGGATCATAGTCAGAACAATTGTTTGCGTATCGAATCACTTGCAAGATATAAATATCATATGCAGGTGATGGTGGAATATTGCCACATAAGTTAGGGAAGCTGACGATAGAGAAATTGAAATCACCCCGTTTGTCATAAAGCTGAGTAGTTAGTTTGCCGCCGGCATATACTTTTATTAAAATATCTAAGTGCGAAGCAAAAGTGGAAGATTCTGTGGTGTCTTATTTCAAGGTCCCTGGGATATATCGAATCGATTGATTGATTATTTATTACTTTCCGCCACACTCAACAATCTTTTAGTTATCTGGTGGCGTCCAGTTTTTGTTGGTGGAGGAGAGAAGCCAGATAGAATGTACCTGGGAAGAGACCACCGACCTTCCGCAAGTAAACTGGCAAACTTGCTGATATAACGCCGCGGCCGAGATTCGAACACGCGCCGACAGCGGTGAGAGGTTTTGTGATTTTGAGTCCGATGCTCTAACCACTCGGCCACGGAGTTCCTCGAATCGATATATGAAAGAAAATGATCATTGTTAATAGACAAAACGTCATCGATGTATCTAAATATCACATTGAAGGCCACAGCAAGATATTTTTTCTTGTCTTTTAAGAAAATAATGTTTGAGATACCTATCACTTAATATGAATATTTGCGTTTACCGGTTTTTTGACGAAGCAACTGTCCATGATGTCAAAACGTCTAGTCTTTAATTTATAGTGGTGGAATAAAGTATTGTTGTTTGTCTGTTTTACGTCCCGTGGAGAATTGTTCACTCAGATAAAGACGACACCAGCTGTAGGTGAAGTACCACAAATTTAGACCTATACTTGGCGCTCAGAGCCGTAGCATTGAGGGTTCTTTAACGTGCCAACGCCTACCGTGACACGGGACCTCCGTTTTTAAGGTCATATCTGAAAGACCCGTGATTCTCACTTGTAAATGCCGAGCATTTGGCGAAGAAGCAATCACTACCTATTTTTCGTCTTAGCTTTGACGCGGCCATGACACGAGCCGGTCTCCATCTCACGTCCTCCCGTTTACGAAGTGAACGCTCTAACACTGAGCTAGCGCGATCTGTATATAAAATAATGTAAAGAGAATGCAAAACTTTTCTCGAATTCACAACATTAAAATGTATGACTTTAGAAAGTATTGTAAAGCCATACATTTTAATGTTGTGAATTTGAGAAAAGTTTTGTAATTTCAAATTCACTAAGAGTAATTTTTAAGAATCCACATTTGATTTACCCACTTCTGGCATATGTAATGCCACAATACGTTTGAAGTTTCTCCTTCACAGCAGTTACTATTTTCGTAAGGAGCAAAGATAGAGACTTGGTCAAACATTTACTGCATCCCGAAATCTGTAAGAGTTTTTCTGGACTTTGGTGATCCAGTACAGGTACGGTAACTCATATTCATCCGCTTCATTGACTAGGATATTCAATGCATTAAAAACGGAAGCATGATTTTGAAGAATTTCATCTTTTGAAAGGGCAGTTGGAGTATACGTACGATTAATAAATGTGGAATTAATGTCAAGTTCGTTTAGAATGTAGTTTTAATAATGAGCCTTACAAACATTTACAATGTTGTTTCTACCTTTGTCAGCTGGAACTAAAATATATTCCTCATGTAACCTATCTAACTCTTCAATCACATCTGATTTACTAAACACAGAAGGATAGATGGTACGCATTTTTGTTTTGACATGTCTGATACGGGAGTTTAATATCCCTCTTATACTTTTTATCCATTCTGGCAAGTTATCAAGTTCTTCTTTTTCAGATTTAGCCCATCGTCTGGCATAACCTTCTACTGAATTCATAATAGAGATGAAGTTCTGTCGCCAATGGAAAGACCGAGGTTCTCTGAATTCGGGAGGTTTTAAAATAAGTGATTCTAGATCTTCATTTTGACTATATCAACATTACCAGCAATGGCATGTCTACCTGCACTATAGTTAAAAGAAGACGAAAAACAAGAACACGTAGGTGGATTGAGTATAAGATGGTCTATATCTAGGCACTGTAAAATTTCTTTGTAGTTAAAAATTTCGGAAGCAATAGTGGAAGTATATCTGTAGGAAATACAAGGTGTAGACTTGAACTTGAAAAACTCTGGAATACAAGACGGAACTTTTTTATGACGAAGAGTGTTGTTTATATTGACGGCAGTCATTCTTTTGCTAGTAAATTTGAGTTTAAGGAACTGGCGGTTAGATTTGGAAGTAATATCATCCAAAACCCGTTGTGGTTTAAAGAGCCTGTGATGGGCAACATCCACAATGATAGAATTCAGCCTATATTCTGGTGTGTGAAAATCCACATATGGACTAGTTTTGGCTTCTTCAAATAACGTATTCAAAACTCTCAGTGGAACACAGTAAAGTTTTGTGCGAATATGATGTGGACCTAAATGTCTGTTGACGTAAGGTAAACGTGAGACAAGTATGACATCGTGTATACTAGCTATTTCATACGAATGATGTTCACGAGTGCGTTTTAGTCTATATGTATTTGGAAAGAGTCCCATTACATTAACATTATTTCATAGTGGACTAGTCATGTTTGCGACATTGGATATATTATCGTTGCATCCCTATGGAAAAACAGTTCCTAAAGTTTTAGTCTAGTCATCTTCTCGTTGTTGACGAAAAAAAGTAATTGAAGGAGGATTGTTTGTATGGTGATATTTTTTGTTGTTGAGATTTCTGACCCTCATAGACAAGATGGAATGGTCAGGGGAATTAAACTGTTGGTAGGAAAGTTAATTACACCCAGTATTAATTTGAAACCTGTGGGCCGATATTCTTTTATTGAGTGACCCCTAAGTTTGCCCGACATAAATAAACCCACAGAGGTTAAACTCAATAGCGTAGACAACATTATATGCTTTACAGGTCAGATTGTCAAACGTTGTGGTACAGAAACTACATCCGTTGAGATTGCTAATAAATGTATTACTGGTGATCAATACATAACATGTTTTCAATTATTCAGAGAACATTTGGATATGGAGCACATGAGATCGAAAAAAGAATCATCAAAAATGTTTCTTAGCAATACCTGGCAATATTTAATTTGAGTAAACGTATTTCCATTTCTGTATCAAAATTGACTATCGGACGCCTGTACATATGATGAATGTTTAATATACCGAAGGACAATCCCAGGGAAACCAACCATTCTGTTAGGGCCTGTGTCCCTTATAGGCTCCACAGAGTGACACCTTTTTATGCAGGCCGACGTGTCAGCCAGTATGTTACCTGTTATTTATATTCAAGAAAGAACTTATATCGAGCGACAAGTATCCTCGGTGACAGAGTGTCAACCAGGAGTGATACATGCTGGATGGTTAAATGAAAAGGCTAAGATAACTTACAGTATTCAATCTCGTAATTCCTATAGAAAATACAAATCAGAAGGATGGGCAAACACGGACCCCTTGCCACACCACAGGTGGGATCAGGTGCCTAGGAGGAGTAAGCATCTCCTGTCCACTGATCATACCCGCCGTGAGCCCTATATCTCGATCAGGTAAACAGAATAATCGTAGTCAAAATCAATGTGACAAGAACGGCCTCAAAATTAGTTTGAAACACATCAGACAGCATTTGACTTAATGTTAAGTTGTACTGGGAAACTGGATCGTTATAACGACCATAAAATGTTCGAAATGCTATCTTTAAACGAGACTGTACAAATCCCTGCCAACTTCTTTGCCAGTAGCCCGCCTCAGTTTAAGAACTAATCATAAGCAGAAGAAGCTCTTGCGTATTGAGTCAGTTGGGAGATATAAATACCATATGCAGGTGATGATGTAATATTGCCACATAAATAAGGGAAGTTGACGATGGAGAAATTGAAATCATCCGTTTTGTCATAAAGTTGAGGGGTTAGTTTGCCGCCGGCATCTATTTTCAGTAAAGTATCCCTCATGTAATCATTAGAATACTTAATTACTTTTTTCTGCTGAATTATCGTCTTGAAAGGCAGGGCTGGAACCTGAAACAAACAAAAAATCCTACAGAATTTCCTGATGTACACGTATGCATGGGTTACACATGAAGAAAACAATGCTCAATCGAACGTTTCAAAAGAGTTATATAGTCGAGTCAGTAAGTAAGAAAGCTAACTTATGTCCAACAGACCAAGACCGCTATGATCTTAATGCTTCGTTTCAATTCATGTTTTCTACCTGAGTACAAATTTTCACGAGTATCGATTTATTCTTTAACAAGATATTGAATGAAGAGGCCATGATAACTAACAGTATTCAATCTCGCAAGTCCTGTACAAAATACAATTCAGAGATACGGGCAAGTGCGTACCCCTGGTCGCACCAGAAGTGGGATGAGGTGCCTAGGAAGATGAAGCATCCCCTGTTGACTGGTCACATCTGCCCTGAGTCGTACATTTCGATCAGGTAAACGGAGCAATCCGTAGTCAGAAAAAGAGTTCCAAGAAGGGCTTAACAATTGGTATGGAACACATCCGATAGCATTTGGCTTAATTTTAATTTGTATTAGCAAACTAGATCGTTATAACTACTATGAAAGTTATGAAATGCTGACTTTAGACGAGGTTGTATAAATCCCTCTAAGATCAAATTCTTCGTCAGTAGCCCGTCTACTTTAAAAATTGAAAAAACTGATCTTATGAAGAACAAGTTCTTGCGTATCGAATCAGTTGCGGACATAAACATCATATGCAAGTGATGGTGGAATAGTGTCACATAAGTTTGGGAAGCTAACGATACAGAAATTGAAATTTCCCCGTTTGTCATAAAGTTGAGTAGTTAGTTTCTTGCCGGCATCTATTTGTATTAAGATATATAAGTGCGAAGCAGAAGTGGAAGATTTTATGTCAATCTCACTGGGATATATCGAATTGACATATGAATGAAAATGATCATTGTTAACAGACAAAACGTCGTCGATATATCTAAATGTCAAATTGAAGGCCACAAGAGATTTTTTTCTTTTTGTGTAGAAGCTTATGAATGAACTCCGCTTCGTAAGAATATAAAAAAGAGGTCAGTTAACAAAGGAGCACAATTTGTGCCCATGGTAATTCCAAGAGACTGTTGGAAGTCATGATCACCAAAGATTACGAAAATATTGACAATGAGGAACTCTAGCATATTTTTGATATCAACTTCAGAGTGTTTGTGCGTGCAGTCTGAGTGGTGTTTAACAAAATAATTTTCGGGATGACCAATCGCTAAATATGAATATTCCATTTTACCATTTTTGTATACGAAACAACTGTCTGTGATGTCAAAAAGTCTAGTCTTTCATTTATCTTCAGGTATGGTCGTGTATAGAGTTGTAAAATCGTACGTTTTAATGTTGTGAATTCGAGAAAAGTTTTGTGATTTCAAATTCAATAAAAGTTCTTCGGAATTTTTAAGAATCCACATTTGATAAAAACCACCCCTGGCATATGTAGTGACACAGTACGTTTAAAGTTTCTCCTTCACAGCAGTTAATATTTTCGTAAGGAGCAAAGATAAGGGTTTGGCTGAACATGTTGGTTTCATCTGAGACCGTTGTTACGATTTATTCTTTGTGATGTCATCAACGTCTTTCCGAAGATTTATTATTTCAGTTGTGAGATATGATATATCATGTGCGAATATTACATTTCGTGAATCTTTTCCTTATACTCAGTATCAGCTGATCTTAAATCATTTATCCGGTTTGTGACTCGACCAATTTATGGTCAGCCTTTACAAATATATCCAGCTTCAGTTTGTTTTACAGGATCATTAAGATTCAATGATCTTGCCTGTTTGACTCTAATTGCATGTCAGAATCAGTAAGTGCATCTATTAATTGTTTCTTCGCCAAAGTTTCTTTCATGTCTCCAGGGGCAGTTGGATATGCAAAATTTGCAAGTCATCTGATAAACTGTCCTGTTGCCTTTTGTCGGCGTTGTTGCAACTCCACTCGGTAAATATTATTTTGATTGAATGATGCAAACCTTTCCTCATTACATAAACTTATAAGTCGTTGCCATGCTCTTGCCTAACTGGCAAATTTCCTAACACACCTTGGGCTTCAACACGCAACGAGACTGCCAAGTAGAGACCTCGCCCCTTTTCTGTTTAATTAATAATCATCAGGCATGCTTCAAATAGGAGGGGTATTTTAACCAGGATCCAGATCCATTACACGTAGCAGGCTTAATTGAAAAAAAAAAGTTTCTTATTTGTTTTAAATAAAATTTCTTAAACACTACCAAACTTGGGAATTTTTTTGTCGACGCGTAACATTTGTGTATGCTTCGTACCTAGATAGTGGTGTAGAAATTTTAAGATCATAGTCCAGCTCTGACTTATCTTCGGCAATTTCATTTAAATTCTCTCTAAAACTTCTTTATCATCCCTTGTCACTTAAGAATATAAACGAAATTATGATTGCACATCGCCATGATAGTCAATATCTGGCGAACCATTTGAATCAAAATAAGAATCTCTTGGTTTATCGGCATGGGCATGCGGGGTACCAGTTTTACTCAGATCTCATTCCATCGTACTTGTCTTATGCAATCCAAGTTTTTTTTTCATCTTAAAGTTGCTCTAACTGCTATTCAAAAAAAGTTATTCTTTGTCAATGTCATCTGTATTTGCCGCGTCGTATGTAAGGAGGGTGTGTGTGTCGCAAGTGGAATTTGAACCTGGTCTGAGTGAGGTAGGTGACAGCTGTATCCAATTTGCTATGACCGATTGCGATTGTATATATTTTAATAGGGTATTCTGTGTGTCTGGTTATTATTGTAAGATATGAAATAAATGACTTTAAAGGGTATTATTCTCTTTTATCGTGTATGTATTTTGTTAAATGTATTTCTTTTGGGTTTTTAAAAATTTCTGGTAATATTTTTCACACCTGTAAATATGGTCAACAATTGGTAAGTTGTCCGTAGCAATACAATCTGTTTATTTGGCAGTATTATTGCACGAGACACCGTATTCTTGCATGAAGCACCGCACAGAGAACACGTGTTTGATGTTGTGTAAGTCAATGGTGATATTTTTGTCATTTACAAGTACAGAATCATTTGTCAGCAAATACTCTGTGTGAATCATAGTTTAATAGTTGCTCTATTGTGTGTAATGGATTACAATAGATACTTTGCTAAACGGAAATGAATTAGGAATTAACGGGTTATCTTAGTCAGATATTTACACAGAATTGATAAAGGGTATAACTTAAAGTGTTTTCTATTTATATATATAGTTAATATGTGACAATAACTGAATCGTATGTATGTTTGTTGTAATCAACCGACAGTATATAAAGGTGAATATAACTAACAATATCCAATCTCGTAATTTCTAGACGGGGCCTCCATGGCCGAGTGGTAAGAGTATCGCGCTCAAACTCACAAGGCCTCTCACCTCCAGTCAGCACGGGTTCGAATATCGCTCGAGCCGAGATAAGTGAGAAAGTTTGCCAGTTTACTTTTGGATGGTCGGTGGTCTCTTCCCTGGTACATTGTATCTGGGTTCTCTCCTCCACCAATAAAAACTAGACGCCACCAGATAACTGAAAAATTGTTCAGTGTGGCGAAAAGCAACAAACCAATCGTGATTCCTATAGCAAAGACAAATGAGAGAGATCTGCGAAATGGACCCCTGAATTCACCAGTGGTCGGATCAGGTGTCTAGGAGGAGTAAGCATCCTCTGTCGAGAGGTCACACCCGTTAAGAACCCTACATCGCGATCATGTAAACGGAGTAGTCCGTAATCAGAATCAGTGTGTTAAGTACAGTCTAACAATTCGTCAGACAGCCTGCCTTGATTTAAAAACGGATCATATGTAGAAAATTGCTCTTGCGTATCGAATCAGTTGGGAGATATAAACACCATGTGCAGATGATGATGGAATATTGCCACTTAGATCAGGGAAGTTTACAATAGAGGAAACTGAAATCATCCCGTTTTTCATAATGTTGACTTGTTAGTTTCCCACCGGCATCTATTTTCAGGAAAATATCTAAGTACGAAGCAGATGTTAAAAACTCTGTGGTGTCTTTTATTTTTATTTTAAGTTCAGTTGGATATATCGAGTCGACATTTGAATGAAAATGATCATTGTTGATCATCGTCGCTATATCTAAATATCGAATTGAAGTGCACAGCAAGATATTTTGTCGCCCGTAGAAGCTTCTGAATGAATTCTGCTTCACAAGAATACAAAGCAGGTCAATCAACAAAGGAGCATAATTCGCGTCCACGGGAATTCCAACAAACTGTCGGAAGATTCGATCACCAACGAAGATATTGTCAATGAGGAACTCTAGCATATTTTTAATCAACTTCAGATTACTTGTGCGTGGAGTCAGAGTGGTGCTTAACAAAATAGATTTTGGTATGCCCAATCAATGGATATGGATATTTCTTTTTACAATATTTGCTGAGGAAGCAACTGTCTATGATGTCAAAAAGTCTAGTCTTGAATTTACTGTGCGATATGGTAGTGTAAAGTGTTATTAAATCAAATGTTTTAATGTTGTTAATTTGAGACAAGTATTAATTTGATGAATAAGTCTATAAACCTTGAGTATTATGATTATTTGACCTTGACCTGTCGTGTGACCGGATATAGCTTATCTTGCTTAGGGTTTTTGGCTTTGCGTAGTAGGGAAAACGCAATGTTTATAGACTTATTCATCAACTATAATTCTATCTATCATACACTACATATGAATTCTTATATAAGATATTGGTATATAAATAATTTATCACGTCAAGAAATTGTTACATATTTTATGACAAACCAATGTAGATCTGAATGATTTTATTAATGATATGATACATATTATTTGTGATCACCAAACTGTGATATGTTTATTTATTTGTAGGAACATTGTCATTACATTGCCTATCTTAGTTGACATAACGTGAAAAGAACTTGTGTTACACATATATCAAACAAGCAGTAACATAAATAATATGATAATATAACGACTTTACAAAGAAAAATACAATTAACTAGATTTTCAATAACCACTGTACCCATATTGTGTGATGAACTACATAACCAATCAACTTAACAAAAAAATGTTGTTCAGCAACACAGCCCACAACTACCAAAACTAGTCATCACAATTCTCTAATCTTAAACAAACTCGCACTTTCACAATTCCCTGAAATCACCAAATCACTAGACGTAAGGTATAGTCACACAGACCCGTGCACAGAAACTGAGTGGCTGGCAGAAACAAGAGGAATACGAAAGTCGTATCATCGATTAAGAAGGCATTTCAAATTCAATCACAATAGGAATTTTCGCAGTGCCAACACAGCAGATACGACTTGTATCTTATCTATTCATCTATTTTGTTTTGTTTTGAACAAAATAGATAAATAGATAGCCATTTATTTATTTTGTTTTGTTTTGAATCGGTCGCTGTAGCTCAGTGGTTAGAGCGTTCGCTTCGTAACGGGAGCCCCGCTCGTGCCATGGCCGCGTCAAACCTAAGACGAAAAATAGATAGTGATTGCTCCCTCGCCAACGCTCGGCATTTAGAAGTGCGAATCACGGGTCTTTCGGATATGACCTTTAAAACGGAGGTACCGTGTCACGGTAGGCGTTGGCACGTTAAAGACCTTCACTGCTACGACCCTGAGTACTAAGCATAGGTCTAAATTTGTGGTACTTCAACTACAGGTGGTGACGTCTCAATATGAGTGAAAAATTCTCGACGGGACGTAAAACAAACAAACAACAATAGACAATGTTTTGTTGTGCCTCCTTTCGAGGAATTTTCTCTCATATTGATACTTTAACAGCTTTAAGTGAAATGTCATAATTTTATGCATTGTGCTCGATGTTGTATCATTTCCAGGAACGAGAAACCAAGGCGAGATTCGGTCACTAGTGCGTGGTTCAACAACGTCATTGTAATGTATGTCTGTTCTTAAAGACTGTAATTTTCTGTGGATTCAGACGATAAAAATGTTATTTGGTTTTACTGGATCGACAAAACGTCACTTACTAACAAATTTTAACAAACAACAATTATATTTATGTATGACATTTTAACACTTTGCATGGCCATTCATCACGATAAATTAATAATTTGAATTGTTTGATGTCATAGACAGTTGTTTCGTCAACAAAACTGGAAAAAGAAAATATTCATATCTTGTGATCAGTCATTCAAAAAAGTTACTTTATTTAAACACCACTCTGATTCTACGCACAAGTACTCTGAAGTTGATATTAAACATATATCAGAGATCCTCATTGATAATATCTTAGTAGTCTTTAGTCACCAGATCTCCCAACAGTATGTTAGAATTCCAATGGGCACACATTGTGTTACTTTTATTAACTGGTCCATTTTACATTCTTATGAGGCGGAATTTGCTCAAAAGCTTTTACAGAGAAGAAACAATTCTTGTCGTTGCCTTCAAATTGACATTTAGGCATATTGATGCTTTTTTCTTCTATTAACAATAATTATCTTTATCAATATGTTGATTTGGTACATCCAAGTGAACCGGAAATAAAAGTCACCACACTCCTCCAAATTCTGCTTCATACTTGACTATTGTACTGAACATAGATGTTAATGGCAAACTAACAGCTTATATTTATGACAGGCGGGATGACGTCAGCTTCTCCATCGTCAACTTTCCATACGTATGTAGCAATATTCCATTGTGACCTGCATACTGATTCTATACACAAGTTCTGCTTTTAAATAGAGGCAGACTAATGAGAATCAAGTTGATATAACAGGGATTTCAACAGTCTCATTTAAGGTCAGCATTTCGCAAATTCTCTGCCGTTATCACGACCTTGTTTGCCAATACTACTTGCCATTCGCCAAATGTTCTCTGACGTGTTTTCTACAATTGTTATGGCGTTCTTCATGGACTTCGGTTTAAAGAGATTGGTTTTGTCTTCTTAAGATTATAACAATCATCAATCAAATAATATTTGTCTTACAATAAGTACAAGTAGGAAGGGATCCTACACCAGAGGAACCATCAGAGCGCCCCAACCTTGAGCCAGACTTAAATCCACCGTGAGTTGGAGAGTGATGACTCCGGAAATGGAAGCTGAACATTTTTTGTTGTTGATATTATGAGGGATTAGAGAAAGCTGCTAGTTTGAGATCTAGCGAAACACTTCTTTTCGTAAGAGAAAAAGAGTATTTAAAATAATTGCAGCGTCATGAAATATTCACATACATGTATTATGATCTTAGAAATTTGTCCGCAGATTTTGATGTTCACACTCCTAATACTGTTTTACTTGGATGAGTTGATAGAGATTATTGAATTTCTTATCCATTCTCTTTGATTCCAACCACTGATCTATAAAATCCTTTTCTCAGACAATTACAATATACATCTGCCAACTATTTGTGCATTCTGAGCTTCTGTCTATACGATTCTGTCTATTCTCTTGGAATATTAATTCATAACCTTTGAAGACCTTGTCATACTATAGACTCTCAGATATATCCGGTACAGCGTGCAACATCAGCACACTTCCCAGCTAAATTATCCAAACACAATGGGCAATCTGAATCTGCCCAATGTCTTCTAAATAACGAACACCCCAGATGACAACGCAATGACATAATTCAAGCCTTCACTCTACTAATTCCAATCAAATAAAGGGGGCCTCCGTGGCCGAGTGGTTAGAGCATCGGGCTCAAAATCACAAAGCCTCTCACCTCTGTCGGCGCGTGTTCGAATCTCGGCCGCGGCGTTATGTGAGCAATTTTGCCAGTTTACTTGTGGAAGGTCGGTGGTCTCTTCCCAGGTACATTGTATCTGGGTTCTCTCCTCCACCAATAAAAACTGGACGCCACCAGATAACTGAAAAATTGTTGAGTGTGGCGGAAAGCAATAAATAATCAATCAATCAAATCAAATAAAGATGGTAAAATTAACATTGCTACTTTTTGAAATATTTAATTTTCAGAACATTTTTAACTCTTCCTTTGCATGTTGAAAATTAGAAGATCAGCAAGATTGTACATCTACGACCTGTACTTTTAGTCTGATCCCCCCAGATCTTTAAATTACATTAAATCTATCAAATTTCACCGATGTTTGCATATATGGAATCAGAACTAATGGCAATGAATATTATTCAAATGATAGCATGGGCAATAATATAAAATCAAATGAATTTGGCTCGAGTGTCTGCAAATCTGTATAAACTCTGAATGTTTTAAAGCATTCAGACCCTTATTGTTGGCTTTCCTTATCTGATATTCCTCTTTCATGTTTCCGTGATGCTTCACACGTGTGACCAATTGCCGAGATTAGATCCGACGTCGCTGATGTACAAATTGATTAAGGCTTAAACACGACAAAGGAGGATTTGTCTCTTTTGGCATTTACGTATATGTAAGAAACAAATAACATTATTAATATTATTAAGATACATCTTAAAGTTTATCCCTGCCGCTTTACTTTACATAATTAATTACATGGTATCACTTTTACGTGCACATATTTATACGCCATGTAATGAGAATAAAATAAGACCGGTCGCGGTAGCTCAATGGTTAGAGCGTTCGCTTCGAAACCGGGAGGTCGTGAGTGCGAGTCCCGCTCGTGCCATGGCCGCGTCAAACTTAAGACGAAAAATAGGTAGTGATTGCTCCTTCGCTAAACGCTCGGCATTTAGAAGTGCGATATAACGGGTCTTTCGGATATGACCTTAAAAACGGAGGTCCCGTATCACGGTAGGCGTTGGGACGTTAAAGAACCCTCACTGCTACGGCCTTGAGCACTAAGCATAGATCTAAATTTGTGGTACTTCACCTACAGCTGGTGACGTCTCAATATGAGTGAGAAATTCTCGACGGGATGTAAAACAAACATAATCAATCAATCTAGTTAAAAATAAGACGTTGAACCATCTTTATATGGTCATATTCTGGTAGACATAAACTTGAGGCGACATAAATCAATTTCAAAATAATTAATGTTTTGATAATACATTATTTTCCAATTAGACTAAGGTTTCTTCATAAAACCCACTTGGCAGACCATCTATGTCCGGAGATTTATCATTTTTCATCTGAAATACAGCTTCAGTACATTCTGCGTAAGATGGCATTTGATATGTTCTTCTCGTCATTTTTAATTTCAGGCACATTAATATCTTCTAGGTATCTATCAATGTTTTTACATGAAATATTTTTGGACTTATAAAGATTTGTGTAAACGTGACCATTGCACCTATGAAGGGGTTTGTTTTATCTACTATTTCAAGATTATATCGTTTCAGTTCCCTAATAACATTAAAAGATTGGTTTTGTTTTTCTAAATTAAGGAAGTATTTACTATTTTGTTCGCCATTTTCAATCTATTTTGCTTTAGATTATATCTGCGCTCCCTTTATTTTCTTGTCGTAAAGGCTATCCAGTTTAGATGCAAGCAATTTGAGTTTAGCATATTCAAAAGTTTCACTTGGGTCTGTTTCTAAATCATCTATTTGTTTTTTTTTTATTGATTTGATATTTTGTCTAATACTTTTTTTACCTGAATTTTGCATAGTGCATGGAATATTTCTTCAATTTTCGCTTTAGAAGTTCCCATCTGTCAACAGCGTTTAACGATGTGTTTTATGTGTATATAATATATCTTATTCCTTTATAGCTTACTTTTCATTGCTGCAGTTCGATATATCTAATTTCCAGTACTCTTTACTTCTATTATTGATTTCAAATTCAAAATGAAGTTTAAGAAATCTGCGGTCACTCATTCTGTGTGCCAGGAATCTTTCTAACAATTATTTTGTCTAAAGCAAAAGATACATTATTATTGACAAAAATAAAATCAATTCTGCTTGTGGGGATATTTGCTGCTTTACACCAGGTCAAACTTGTAAGAGCTGGATGTTTTAATTCCCAGGCATCAACTAAATCCAGCTGATTAATAATGTGATTTTAATAACTTACACTTTTATCTTGCTCATTACCCATATAACAATTGAAATCACCATATAAAACTACATTTTCGCATGGATTGTGTTTTCTTATAAATGTGTTTAATCTTTTGAAAAAAAAAAAGGTACCCTGTATTGAGTGACATTCGGTACATCAACGTTTACAATAGTACAATAGTACAATAGTAAATGTACTGTCATTCAACTCAATATTCATAAGTATTTTTCTATCATCATTGGATTTATTGACATCTAAAATCCGAAAATCAAGACTCTCTTTAACGAGGATTGATACTCCTCGGCCGTGTAGTGAGTCGCTAAATACAATGAACGATTTACCTTTCACCCAAAGTTATATTTTTCTTCACATTTCTCGATAAAATGGGTGTCTTGTAACATTATTATATCAAATTTAGATTCTATTAACCAAGTATAAATCTTTTGTTTTCTTTTTTTTTTCATCGACATTAAATCCTCTAACATTAACTGATAAAATGTCAAGATTTCCCATCAAAGTTAAGGAATATTCATCTACAGTATAAAATGTGATATTATGATATTGATACATCGATATACCTTTGACAATAAATCTTTTCCATTGTTCAGTTTCAAGTCAATAGACAATTTATTGGTTCAATATAGTTTTAAACGTTAGAATCGGATTTTGAATCCCCTCCTGAAAATGAATCAGAATCTGACTGAACACGTAAATCTCTCAGCATTAAAACAATGTTTCTCTGTTTCGTTGTTACCTTAGACTGTTGTTTAGGTTGTGAAGGGTTACTCCACTGCTCACTCTTTTTCTTTTTTGTTTTTTTTTGTTTTTTTTTTTTTTTTGGTTTTTTATTTTGCAAATTTTGTCAACATTGTGCCTAGCAGGTTTTCCCCTGGCCAAGCGCTTTGTTTTGTGTTCTCGGTGCCGATTTTGTCTAGCCCGGTTACCCAGGTATCGTTATAAGTAGATGTAGCTAGCACTGTATTTTTGTTGACAGACCGTAATTTCTCACGAAACATCTCAGCTTGGATACATTTATTTTCAGTGACCTCAGACATGAACTTGTCGCATTTATTGACCCATTGCTCGTTGGTCTTTACTTTATCACCCAGTCGTTTTGCCGAAAGTGCATCAACGGCATTCTGTATCTGAACTGCAGCAGTTTGGTCTCCGCATCTAAGTGCTTTCGTGTGTTGGAAAGCATGCTCTGCAGACTTATGAGTGACCCCAAAGAGGGTGATATCGCACGCGTACACGTTTGCGAGAATATTGTCCTCTCCATTGACTGCAATGTTTGTTTGGATTTTTTTTTTTTTTTTTTTTTTGTTTGTTTTTTTTTATTTTTTTTTAATTTGATACGAGGCACATTTTGGGTCACCCGGTGTATGACCCGTACACTTACAAAATTTGCATTTGGAATCATTTTTACAATTCTTCCTGGTGTTATCAGTTGCCCAGCAATTGGAGCATAAAAGCTGCTTCACAACCTTAGGCTGATCAAAATGGAAAATGAGGCATCTAAGACCTCCACGGTAGCTGGCCCTTGGTAGACATCGATTTCCGTTTAACATACTGGTTCTTTTGTTGGTGACAGGATGCCTGTTTTTTCGTGTATCTTTTAACTACATAATTAAGCTTATCAAGGAGCTCAAACATAGCTGATTCATCCACTCACAGCGATAGACCATAAATACGGATCTTGAGAGTCTTTCTTCGTGGATCATGATTTCCCGAGGAGTAAGGATTTGTTTCAAAGAAGGGAATTGAAACGTTGTCCATCTCTAACCCATCTGCTAATAACTTATCCCGACTGGATCTGTCCTTAAGATAGAAACGCCAAAGGTTTCTGTCTTGCTATAGACAATGAAGTGAATTCCAAATTACTTTTGTTACACTTTCCATAAGATCGAAGTCAGTAATTCTACCGTAGTTCTTACACTGAGGGGCCTCCATGGCCGAGTGGTTAGAGCATCGCGCTCCAAAATCAAAAGGCCTCTCACCTCTAGTCGGCGCGGGTTCGAATCTCGTTCGCGACGATATATTTGAGAAAGTTTGCCAGTTTACTTTCAGAAGGTCGGTGGTCTCTTCCTGGGTACATTATATCTGTGTTTTCTCCTCCACCAATAAAAACTGGACGCCACCAGATAACTGAAAAAATGTTGAGTGTGGCGGAAAACAATTACAAACAAACAATCAATAAATCAACCCTTACACTGTATATCAGCGTCCTTCATATACAACGGCTTAATTGTTCTGTCGTTAAAATGATCTGCTTGCTCACCCAGAGCGAAAGTTTTAATGTAGACAAAGATGACTGCTCACTAAGTATATAATCAACCAGGTAAATCAAAGTACATATATCTATTTACACATAGAAATTTACGTTTTTCCATAAACACACTTGCAAGAAACAATAGATGATTTTAATCCACATCTAAATGAAGATAATGTCCCAAAACAGCAAAATAAAAAAAACTATCAAACAACACAGAGCGTGACTGAAGACGACCGAGTAACTCCGAGTCATGTGACCACCACCACCACCACCACCGCCCCCCCCCCCCCCGACCAAAAAAAAAACCTGGTCTGCAACAGTTGATAATTTTATATATAAAATATTTGTTCATATATCCAATAAACATATTCATTGAGGTATATTATAAACCATTTTGACTATTCTTTTATTTTGAACATCATTTTATTCACAAAGAGACTACAGTTGAAATGAATGACGATGATGGGTGCGTTAAAAATGTGGTTTTGTTCACTAGTACCGGGTATGACCTCCATTAGCAGTGATGACGGCGCAAAGGCGACGTGACATTGATTGTCTAACATTTCGGATGGTCCTCTGAGGAATATTCTGGCACTTCTCCAATAAAGCTCTCCCTAATTCTTGTGGATTCTGAGGCTGAAGCTGGCGGCTGCGCACACGTCTCCCCAGCTCGTCCCACAAATGCTCGATTGAATTCAAGTCTGGGGACATAGCTGGCCAATCAAGGACGTCAATGACGTTCGTTTGAAAAGGGTTTTTTGTCAAGCTTGCCGTATGTGCGCGCGCATTGTCCTTTTGGAAAATCGACCCATTCCTTTGCCTATGCTGCTATATTAATGGTGCTAAAACAGGCTGCAGAATTTCGTCCACATACCTCCTAGCAGTGAGGGTCCATTTAAAACGAACAGTTGTGACCGAAAATTGTGGTTAATCGCACCCCAGATCATGACGCCTCCCTCTCCAAACCTGTCACGCTCGAGGATACAATTGTCTGCAAAACATTTTTATAAATTTATAAACGACAGTAAACTCGATATCTCCCATCTGCGTTGCTAATGTTATATCTGGACTCATCTGAGAACACAACATATGAGCAATTTTGACGCTGAGTCAGATGCTGCCTTGTCCATTTCAATATATACCGTCGGTGATGCGGTTTAAGCTGTAGCTCCTTATAAGGTCTTCTGCAGCGGATCCCATGGTTCTTCAAAATTCTGGAAACGGTTCTAGGATGAAGAGGCCTTCCATGACGTACAATGATATTTCTCGCCGTGGTGGCAGCGGCCGTAAACCTATTGTGCAGATGACGTTGCCGTATGAACGCTTGTTGCCCTGGCGTTATTACAAACGGTTGACTAGGTCTTGGGTGATCATTTAGGGACCCTGCCTGAGGAATCATGACAACACCGGTTAACTTTACAAGAATGAACATTAAAACATCTTGCAACCTCACGCTGACTAACGCCTGCTTGCAGCATACCAAGTACCTGATTGCGTATTTCATTGCTTAAGCGCGGCATAGTAATTGAATTCTTTCTGTTTCCGTTGGTAACAGTTTCGTATCACCAAAGATAGTTTTGCCTATAAACTCTAAATTCTTTTTTCTTTTAGTGGTGTCTATGCGTTCACCAACAAAGTTCTTTAATCGCGAAAAACTTTTCTATTATCCTTCCACGTGTTTGAAAAAAGCCCTGAAATTTTCGTGCGATGCTACTCACAACGCGCAAACAATCAACACAGATAAATCGAAAGATGGGTTTTAAAGATCAATACGATGTATGTTGGGTAAATTTTGTAATTAAATTTTGATATGTAATGTTTTCAATGAATAAATTAAATAATAAACCACATGTTTCCTTTTAAAGTCCGCCAGTATATATGCATACTAAATAATTCATCAATCAAATGAATGAACCCTAATTCTCAGATAAACACTACAAATGGATTTACACTTTATGGTGACGCACAGTGAATAGTTAAAGATGAAGAAAAGTTTAGAGAATATAATTAGAGCCTCGGAAATTTGCTGTATCGACAACTAGTGAGAGAAAGATTGAGAGACAGACACAGATATGCAATGAAACAAAAGAGAACCAGACGTACCTGTGGTTTTCAATGCGTCCAATAGTTTTTTTCGTTTTCCAAGAGAAAGACCAATTTCTTTGAATTCTTCAGGCGTCATTTTTTGCAGTAAATTTAGATCAATGTCTTCTTTCTTAAAAGTATCTATTGTATCCTCCAATTCTAATTTAGTTAAAAAGGATTCCAATGATTCGTCTGCCATTTTTATAATTACTGTAAAAAAAAGAAAGGTGAGTGAAGAATAAAATACAGTATTCAAATTTTCGTTTTGATAGAGCATGAAAGAATATCCTGTATAGTATCTAAAGTTCAGTTTGTATGTTTTGTCATGCAAACTTAATATACCTAATATTCTGATAACTTAGTCTCGTAACTTAGAAAGTGCGGATGTCTAATAGCATTCGTGATCGTATTGATTTAATGACATTTTATCATTTATAGTTATTTTCTAAGCATTTCTATTGACAATTTTGAGCTCATGATATTTGTGCATCAATCACTTCGACTAATGAGGTAAAGGATTACAACATCAACTTAGTTTTGAATAGGTAAACGTCTCAATATCAGTGAAAAATTCTCGACGGGACGTAAAACAAAACAAAACAATCAATCAATTGAAAAGATAATCACCACAGGCTCTCGACATTTTAAAAATACATTAAAACAAAAGTTGTTTTCCTGTGAACAAAATATCCACAACATGTATATCACGCCGTCATCTTGATTTATATCAGAGAAACTAAGGGGTCACTCAATAAAAGAATATATCATATTTCAAATCAATTATGGTAGCAAATAGCTTCTTTATAAACATTCCAATTCCCCTGAACATCCATCTTGTCCAGAGATGAGAATCAGAACTCTAAACAAAAAATATCCCCATACCAACCATCCATCTTTAGGTACCCCTTTTCGTAGATGACGACAAGATCACGATTCTGGGCACTAACGTATACAATGTAGGAAATTTGACTAGTCCACAAAGAAATAACGTGATTGTCATGGGAGCTTTTTCAAAATCACAAAGACGTAAAGGCACTCATGTATATCGTTCATATTAAAGATCAAATATATACGATGTCACACTTGATTCATGTTTATCTTACGTCAACAGACAAGTAGGTCTACATCACATTCACATAAAACTTTCACTCTGTTCCATTGATAGTTTGGAATACGGTATTTGAAAAGCCAAAGCTAATCCTTATTCGGATCTTTCAACACTAGAACACAGGCTGAATTCTATGATTATGGATGTTGCTTATCACAGGTTAAGGGTGATATGCTGCCAATTCCTTAAATTTACTGACAAAAGAATAGATGCTGTCAATATAACATTTTTCGTCATAAAAAAAGTTCAGTCTTGTATCCCAGCACATTCCAGGTACACATTGACAGTCTGCATTTCCTACAAATATGTTTTTACTACTACATTTTTGATAACAAATTTGGCAAAAATATAAAACACCTTATATATAACCCACCTTTGTATTTTTGTTACTCGTCATTCAGTTATAGTCCAGTAGCAATTAATGGTGAGGTCCTTCGGATGAGACCCCAACAACTGAGTCCCTGTGACACAAAAAGTACCAGTGTCGCACGATAAAGATCCCCCCCTGCTCAAAAACTGTAAGCGCCAGACATAGACCTAAATTCTGGAGATGGTGTTGCTTCATGTGAGTAAAATTTCTCGACCAAGAAGTTAAACAATAAACCAACTAATCCAGCTTGACATGTCATTACTGGTGAAGTTGATATAGTTGAAAATGAGAATCTTGCATCACTTATTTTAATAGGACTTAATTTCGGTCCTTCAGTTTGCGAACATTATACCAGACAATGGACTAAATATGAAATAACGAACTTGTCACCTTGTCAGAATAGATAACAGGTATAAAAGTATGTTAAAATCATGTATTAGACACATCAAAATGAAAGCGCGCATAAACGTGATAAGAAAATTAGATATATGTAAAGGGATGCAAAAGTAATAGTTGGCAAACAAGGACCCCTATATATACCAGAGTTCGGATCAGTTGTCTAGGATGAGTAAACATGCTCTGTCGACCGTTCCCACAGGCCGTGAGACCCATATCTTGATCAGGCAAACGTAGTAATCTGCTGTCAAAATCAGTGTGTCTAAAAATTGGTATGAAACATGTCAGACAGAATGTGTGCCAATGACAGGTTGTACTTTGGTTTTCATTGCATCTACAACTTTGAATTTCTTTCCGGGAGAGATACCGGTTTCTTTCAGCCGTCATTTGTCATTTTTTCAGTAAATCTAGATCAACGTCTTGAATTTTAAGTCTATCTATTACATCCGTCAATCCTAATTTCTCTAAAAAGGTTTCCATTGACTCTTCTGCCATTTCGAATTCACTACAAAAAGAGTCAAGGAAAAAACAATAACTTTGTACCTATTTATAGTAGGTGCATGTATGAATGTTCTGGAAATTATTTATAGTTTAGGTTGTATATTTTGTCATACAAATTTAATCCAATATTCAGATATCTTAGTTTCGTAAATGAGGTCCCATGAGGAACCTCGTGAGAATAGGTCCTCAGTACCCCTTGCTTGTCGTAAGAGGCGACTGAATGGAGCGGTCATTCGGATGAGACCGCAACAACCGAGGTCCCGTGTCACACCAGGTGTGACAAGATAAAAGGCCCTAAGCGCCGAGCATAAGCCTAAAGTTTGCAGCCCTTCACCGACAATGTCTCCATATCAGTGAACAATTCTCGATCGGGACGTTAAACAATATATGATAAATCAATCAATCAATCGTAAATGAGAAAATGCTAGTGTCTAATAACATTTATAATCCTATGTATTGATGGTAGTACGCACGAGATAAAACAAAATATTCCAATAATTCAATTTTTTGGAAAATTCCAGGACTTTTTGATTTTTTTAAACTGCACCTATATGCAAATTTAAAAGAAATCTGACCTGTAATTCTTTTTATAATGATCACAAATCCAGTCTTGGACGCCCTCACTTAAATCCATTAGCTTAATTAAAGTATTGATCAATAAATTGTGAAGAAAACGAATTTATTAACAAGAGGTAAATGCAAAAAATGGAAAACAAATACAATAATAAGTAGAATCACAAATTATGTTTTTGTAATTATTTAATTACACTTAAGGATATGTACGAAGGTCAAATTTGTAAGCTATTATGTGTTCTTAGTACTGTAGATAAAGGATCTAAAATTTCAATTAAAAAAAAAACACTTACAAATGACAATTCAAGACATATAGATACAACCATATGAATATTACAAAAATTCAACATAGGAGTTTAATTTTAACATACATCCAACTACCCCCTTCCTCCCTTTGGTCAATGAGAAAGGATCAGAAGACTGTTAAAGTATACGTCACTGTACTCTTTTAAATATCATTCTTTTCAAATCAACTTGTGAGGTGAACAACATCCCTCTCCCTTATACTCATATTTCGTATTCAATAAGTTATCTATGTAGCATATAAACTCACTAAAGTCGTTTTGGATGTATATACTGGGGAATTGTATAAGAATGTACACAATTATGACATACATGTAATTCATTTGTAAGTTTCTTTAATGACACACCAAAATTCATATCGTGTTTCCCTCACCGTGTATGTGAAAAGAAGCGGAAATTTACATACTTGGCAAAACATTTCTTTAGTCAGGCCAGTTTCGACAATAACGATGCATAATTATGATCATGAATTTCCAAATCCCTCGTTTTTTTCAAATGTAAATGTTGCTTGGATTTCACAAGCACCCCGTCTTTTATACTCCATATTGATGTCGTCTGTATAGCCTACTCCCGAGGCCTTCCGCTTGCATCCAGAAGGTATCGGGTATTAGCTTATCGTCTGTATTATATGTCGGCTAATTACTAATTACGTGGGGGCCTCTGTGGCCGAGTGGTTAGAGCATTGCGCTCAAAATCACAAGGCGCTCACCTCTAGTCGACGCTTGCGGAAGGCCGGTGGTCTCTTCTCAGGTACATTGTATCTGGGATCTCTTCTCCACCAACCAAAACAACAAAAAAACGACGCCAGCAGATAACTGAAAAATTGTTGAGTGTGGCGGAAAGCAATAAATAATCAATCAATCAATCAATCTAGTCGACGCAGGTTCGATTCTCGCTCGCGCCAATATATGTGAGAATGTTTGCCAGTCTACTTTCGGAAGGTCGGTGGTTTCTTCCCGGATACATTGTTCTCTCCTCCATCAATAAAAACTGGACGCCACCAGATAACTGAAAAATTGTTGAGTGTGGCGAAAAAACAACAAACAAACAAACAAAACGAATTACGTGAGGTGCTTCCGAAATGATACATTTTCGGACACTGTTTCGTACTATCTTAACGATTTTCATAAACAAAGATCTTCAACCACTTCTATTCACAACTAATTAGCTCATGTTATTTGTGCATCAGTTGATTCGACCAATGAGGGAAAGGATTTTAAATTCAAAAGCAAAACTTAGTTTTGATTAGAAGAACAACTGAGAACTGATAGGCTCTAAAGTTCGTAAATGCAAAAGAAAGGAAAATCAACGAAAGATAAATCTGAAAAAAAAATTACAAAGACACAAAGCTAAATCCCGTAAACATTCTACCAGGTGGGACAATCACGGACTCCTAGATATACCAGATGTGCGAGCAGGTGCATACGAGGAGTAAGCATCCCCTGTCGACCGGTCAAATCCACCATGCGCCCAATATCTTGATCGGGTAACGGGGCAATCTGTAGTCAAAATCACTGTGTACAGAGCGACATAACAATTGGTATGAAGCGCGTTGGACAGTATTTAACCTAATGACAGATTGTATTGCAAACTAATACAATTATAGTTTAAACGAAATTACTGGAAACTCTGCAACATCAATTGTATTGGCATTCGCCTGTCTCGATTTAAAAACCGATTATACGCAGAACAAGCTCTTACATATCAAATCAGTTATGAAACAAAAATTTGATATGCAGATGATAATGAAATATGGCAACATAAATATGAGAAACTGACGATGGAGAAGATGAAGTCATTTTGTTTGTCATAAAGTCGAGTTGCTTTTTACGCTGTTTCTAATATTATGTTACTTATCCATTGTATTATTCATTACAAATGATTCAAAATGAATGTTTAAAGCTATAGACCTTCAATGTGGATTGTAGATCAATGTTATAAGGTGAATGGAATGCTGAATACGAATGAGATTGTTGAATCATTCATATTCGTGGAGGCCAGTTGTCATGGAATATGGAAGTTTTATGGTTACGTTATAATTGATTTGTATGCATATAGATTATGTACTTTGAACCATTACATAAACTATGTATTTTGTAGTCATTTTAAAATCATAAAGTTAGGTTACCCTATAAAATTTATTAAAATTGAACCTCATTGATATCTTAGGTACAGCCGCCGATAGCTGAAAAATTGCTCAGGCGGCTATAAACAAACAAACAAACAAACAAATATCTTAGGTATGCAAAATAAGCACCGATTCAGATATGTTGAACACTAGGTGCATTTGGAAAATATCGAAAACAAAGGAATGATCAATTCTTAACTTTTAATGGAAACCGTTAGGAAATGAAAACAATGTAATCACAAAATGATAACTAATGAATGATGGTAGATTATATGAGTATATCTAAACATTTGTATGTAAAGAATCTCGTAATCATTGAGTCTCATAAATTATGAAATCAGTGTCTATTTTGTCTTCCATGTGCTCTGTAACAAAATGCCTTTACTTATTGCGTGTCAAGAGTAACTGATTACAAGTACAGTTATAATATATCTAGTTTCTATATCGAGTTTAGAACGTTTGGTAACGGACTCGTACATTAGTTCATCAAAGAAACTATAGCTATAGACATTCATTCCGATTCAGTATAAATAGTTTCACGATACAATTGATATTACCTACATTTCATTTTGATACTAAGGTTTCCGATAAAAATAATGTATTGGTCAGCGGGTGTTTTTCTATAATTCGAACAATTATATATATTTTATTCCGTGATATATATATATACAGGAACAGAGACCTTGTTTGAATTTCATTTAAATACTAAAGATTTTAGACGATATTGCACAAACCCCTGTAACATCAACTTCTTTGTCAGTAGCCTGCCTCGATTTAAAAACTGATCATAAGCAGAACAAGTTCTTGCGTATCGAATCAGTTGAGTGATATAAACACCATATGCAGGTGATAATATAGCATCGCCACTTCGATAAGGAAAATTGACGATAGAGAAATTTAAATCATCCCGTTTATGATAATGTTGAGTTGTTAGTTTGCCGCCAGCATCTATTTTCAGTAAAATATCTAAGACGAAAGCAGATGTGGAAGACTCTATGCTTTTATGAAATGATTTATAAACAAAAGCTAAGAATGGCGATGGGAATGACTTGCGCAGATTTATACAAACATTCGATTTCGTACTTTTAGAAGAAACATTGCAATCTATTGTTAGAGAAAAATCAGATAAATAATTGAAACGTTTAACAGAATATCATTAAAACGATATTTAGATGAATGCTTTACCGTATTGAACAAAGGTAAAGGTCAACTAATACAATTTTTCGATATTCTTAACACTCTGAGCCCTACATTGAAATTTACAACAGAATCGCAAAGATGAAGTTTGCATTCTTTCATGTTATGATAATCACAAAAACGTATATTATAATACATAAATTCTATGAAATAATGGATTCAAAACAATGCGTGTTATTTGATTCGCATTGTTCTACAGATACAAGAAACAATATTGTATAAACTTTAGCTAGACATCTCTTCACGATAGTGGTTAGAGCGTTCACTTCGTAACCGGGAGGTCGTGAGTTTGAGCCCCGCTCGTGCCATGGCCGCGTCAAACTTAAGACGAAAAATAGGTAGTGATTGCTCCTTCGCCAAGCGCTCGGCATTTAGAAGTGAGAATCACGGGTCTTTCGGATATGACCTTAAAAACGGAGGTCCCGTGTCACGGTAGGTGTTGGCACGTTAAAGAACTTTTACTGTTACGGCCCTGAGCGCTAAGCATAGATCTAAATTTGTGTTACTTTACCTACAGCTGGTGACGTCTCAATATGAGTGAAATATTCTCGACGGGACGTAAAACAAACAAACAAACAATCAATCAATCTCTTCACGATAGTATCGGACACAGAAGAGAACAAATAACAAATAATGCTTATCCAGGCAGCCTACTGTTTTATAAGATAATTTTACAGTGGTAGAAAAGTTTCACTTTAAATCAGCATTTGCAATTTTTATGGCAATTATAACGATGTAGTTTGATTGATTGATTGATTATATATTGTTCCACGTTCCGCTCAAGAATTTTTTCACTCATATGGAGACGTCACCATATCCGATGAAGGGCTGCAAAATTTAGGCCTATGCTCGGCTCTCAGGGTCTTTGAGCAGGGAGGGATCTTTAACGTGCCACACCTGCTGTGACACGGGACCTCGGTTTTTTCGGTCTCATCCGAAGGACCACCCCATTTAGTCGCCTCTTACGACAAGCAAGGAGTACTGAGGATCTATTCTAACCCGAATCCCACGGGGCACCATGCAGTTTGCCAATACAACATTTCTTTGGGTCAAATGTTGTCTGACGTCTTTCATACTAACTGCCAGGCCGTTCTTGGGGCACTGATTCTGATTATGGATTGATCCGTTTACCAGATCAAGATTTACAGATCCCGGTGGGTGTGACCGGTCGACAGTGGATGCTTACTCTTCCCAGATACCGGATCCCACCGCAGCCATGTTCAGGGATCCGTGTTCCCAACTCAGAAATTTGTATTCCTTATAAGATTTATGAGATTGATAACTGAATGTTATCTCTACCTTTTTAATATTTTATCGTGTCATTTTAAACATACCAGATATGATATTCCAAATAATTTAGTTAGACATCGGATAGTATCGGACTCATGATTCTAGACGCTCGTCTCACAAAATAAGGAGAAAAAACCCTGTTACAAACATGTTATTCTAGGGAATTAACTGAAACAGAATTACAAAAGGAATATAACTTGACGGAAAGGATACCCTGAGAGTGTATAATACAAGTGTCAATCATGTATTACCTACTTAGTTGTTTATTCTATTACATGCGCAAATCCTATGATCGTTAAAATGATATATATAGTTTGCCATTACAACCTTTCACTGGGCTAAATGCTGTCTGACGTGTTTCATACTAATCCTTGTATCATTCTTTTTTCTTATTCTTTTCTTTTCTTTGAGGTGTTTATTTCAACTGTCATATTTTATATCAAATTCTATAAAAGACAATATATCATACATATTATGCACACACACACACACACACACACACACACACACACATATATATATATATATATATATATATATATATATATATATATATTCATTAGTGCGGTGTCAAATAGGGACGGGCGTTGGGGATGATTTAACAGGGGGTTTAATTTTTCCATGCTGCAGCAGAGTTCATAAATGTCATTCCGAATGATTTCTTATGACCAATCTTAGTAGAATATATCGATTTACTTGATTTTAAGTGACTTACGTTTGACGATGCAAACGGGAACATAATTTACACTCATTAATATTCACACATTTTTAGTAAATAATCTTGTTCAAAAGAGGACACAATAGAATTGTTTTTAAATAAAAATGTAACTTTTGATCGCTGTAAATGTATCCTATGCTACAGCAGAGTCCAAACCTGCATTTCCAAACGGTTTCTTATCATCAATTTCAGTAGAATATATCGATTGTTCTAATCTTTAGTCACACATATTTTACATTGCAAACGGGGAAATATTAATTCACTGATATTAACTCATTTTTGTGAATCATCTTGTCCAAACGGGGGCATGATATAATTGCTTTAAAATGAAAATGGTGATGCTTGTCAACGTCTAAGCATACGTATTTTAATCAAACCTGCACAAAAAATAATTTACGAGGAAATTGAAAATTCAAAAATATGCTGCGAAAGCTCATTTTCTATTTCTAACACCAAGAGCTTAAATTCCATTCTTTTCGTTCACTACAACTAACAAAATGTTGGGGGTGGGAGACGCTCAATATATCTTTTTTGTTGTATCAAAGTAACAAATAATGTGTACATGCACATGCATGTGAGGATTTGTGCATGCTTTTTCCTGGCAGATAAATAATAACCCAACTCTGATTTAGTTTTATATACGATGCTTTACAGAATGCTTATAGCAATTTCCTTGTCTTGCCACGACATATAAATAATAAGATTTCTTGTATCATGTATAGTAAAATCCCCCTGAAAATGTTATTTATACGTGGTCATTTTAAAGCGAGCCAATAAATTTGTTTTTCAGGTCTAAAAATTTTATTGTTCTACCTAGAGGTTTGTTCATGGTGTCATTTTATTTGTTTCTTTGTGAGATATATTTATACAAAAACAATAATACCTTACAATAAGTAAACAGAGCCAAAAAGCATTTTTTATAATTACTCGTTGAAAAAATGTCAAAATCCACAAGGTGACAGTTTTTGGGGAATGTGATTTTTATTTTTTATCCTAAAAAAAATCCAAATGCACCATTTTCTTTGTCCCATTGACACAAAAAAAAATGGTATGACGCACATTAACATAGCTCAATCCATCAAAAATGACATACCTCAAAAGCTGATAGTTTCCTATGCAGGTAAATAGATATTAAATAAATCAATTCTGACAATTTTATCCATTATGTATTTTAAAGATGCTTACAGCAATTTCTTTGTCCTGTTGAGACAAGGAAAAATAAATAATAAGATTTCTTGTAGCATGTATAAAAAAGATTTCACCCTGAAGCCTAGAGGTTTGTTCATGGGTTAATTTTATTTGTTTCATTGAGAGACAAATTTTGGTATAAAAACATAAATGCATGAACATTGCAATACATATAAGAAAATCAAAGCAAACATCATTAATTATTACTCCGTGAGAAATGTCTAAGCAATTGTCCAGATTGTGAGTTATTTGGGGGAATAAAATGTTTACTTTTCATTCTAGATGAAATCGAATTTCAACTTGTTCTTTGCCTCGTCGAGACAAAGAAAATGGTACGAAGAACATTAGCAAAGCTCAATCAGTACAAATTTTATTACATAAAAGATATTCATTTCCTAGGCGGGTAAATAAAAATGAGTAAATCGAGTCTGAAATCATTATTTATCACTAAATATAGCAATTTGTTTGTCGTGTTTAGGACGAGGAAAGATATATAGTTAGATTTCTTGTAGTATGTATAATAAAGATTTCTCCCATTGAAAATGTGACTTTGGACTTACTAAAATTGCTTTTTGGGTAAAAAAATATTTTTCTACGTAGCGCTTTATCATTGGTGTCATTGTTCGTCTAACTGAGATGTCGACAAAATTTTTGGTTTAAAACAAATGTCATGTTATATACTGACGGACTTTAAAAACGCAACTCTTGATAATTTTATATATTATAAATTTGTTCATATATCTAACAAACAAATTCATAGTGGTATATTATAAACCATGTTAACTGAACACTATTCTTTGATTTTCAATATCATTTTATTCACAAAGAGGCTACAGTTGAAATGAATATCAATGAGGGGTGCGTCAAAAATGTGGTTTTATTCACTAGTATCAGGTATGACCTCCATTAGCAGTGATGACGGCGCGAAGGCGACGTGACATTGATTGACAAACATTTCGGATGGTCCTCTAAGGAATAGTCTGCCATTCCTCCAACAAGTCTCTCCCTAATTCTTGCGGATTCTGAGGCTCTGAGGCTGGCGGCTGCGCACACGTCTCCCCAGCTCGCCCCGCAAATGATCGTATGGTACATAGCGGGCCAATCAAGGACGCCAATGTATTTCGTTTGAAACAAAAAAAAGTTTTGTGTCAATCTTGCCGTATGTGCGCGCGCATTGTTCTGTTGAAAAATCAGCTCATTCCCTTGCTTATGCTGCTGCATCAATGGTGCTAAAACAGGCTGCAGAATTTCGTCCACATACCTCCTAGCAGTGAGGGTGCCATTTAAAACGGCGAGTTGTCGCCGACAATTGTACGTAATCGCATCTCAGACCATGACGCCCCCCCCCCCCCCCGGCCAAACCTCTCGCGCTTGAGTGAGGACAGAACTGTCTGAAAAACGTTCATGTATACGACAGTAAACTCGACATATGCCCTCTGCGTTGCTAACGTTAAATCTGGACTCATCTGAGAACACGCCTGTTTGCAGTGTACCAAGTGCCTGATTGCGCATTTCATTGCTTAAGCGCGGCGTAATCTTGGTTTTAATTTTTTTCTGTTAGTGGTGTCTATGCTTTCACCAACAAAGTTGTTTTATCGCGAAAACCTCCTCTATCACCTTTCCACGTGTTTAAAAAAAGGCTTGAAAACTTCGCGTGATGCTGCTCTCAACGCGCAAACAATGAACACATGTAAATCGAGAGATGGATTTTAAAATTCAATACGATGTGTGGTGGGTAAATTTTGCTATAATAGTTTGATATGTAATGTTTCAATGAATAAATAAAAAAAAGTGTGTTGCGTTTTATACTCCATCAGTATATAAAAAAATTAAAATAAGATAAAAAATCAAAGAAAACAACAGCTAAAAAATAGAACAGAGCAAAGAAGCATTTTGTTCACTACCAGCCAAAATTTTTAAAGTTCACATTTTCATTTTGAGAGTTATTTATTTATTTTTTCATTCATTCATTTAGGGACCTCCGTGGCCAGGTGGTTAGAGCATTGGGCTCAGAATCACAAGGCCTCTCACCTCTCACCTGTTGGAATCTTGGTCGCGGCGTTATGTGAGCAAGTTTGCCAGTGTACTTGCGGAAGGTCGGTGGTCTCTTCCCAGGTACATTGTATTCATTCATTTTGAATAAAAGTTTCGTTTTTTCATTCTAAAAATATCCAACCATACTATATTTGTCGTTTTGTCAAGTAAAAAAAGTTAACGTTGTTTCCCTATAGGTGTAGGATTAAAACAAATATTTCTGAAAAGATGATTTATTAAAAAAAGAAAAAAGAAAAAAAAATCCAATTTCTAAATCGTTATATTTTGGAGTATTTTAAATGGTTCTATATATTTGTTTGCATTGTCGAGACGAGGAAAAAAGATCATTTTTTGTAGTCTGAAAAATAAAGGTATATGGGTCAAAATATTGATTTTTGACAAAAAATGTAAGCAAGTTATTTTTTGACTAAAGTATTTATCTTAGTATCTAGAGATATGTTCTTGATACCATTTCCTTTTCGTCATTGCTTGAAATTACAAATTACACAATCAAGTTACAGACAACAGGCAATATGAATACTAGGGATACCCTCTGTCACTCCAATATGCCAAACCCAAAGGGTGTTCCTTTGACCTTTTGACCCCTAATCGGTAGGGATAATTTTTCATTCTATGTTAGAACCATATGTGTGATATAATGACTCTAGGTGAAACGGATAACTCGTTGGAGCCTGGAAACCATTTTGTTACTTCAATGCTCAGTAGACTTGACCTTTGACCTTCTGACCTCAAAATTGATAGGAATCTCTTTCATCTTATGATAATCCATATGTTAGATATGGTGATTCTAAGTGAAAAGGATCACAGGTAAGAGTCCGAAAATCATTTTGCTATTTCAATGTCCAGTACACTTGACCTTTGACCTTTTGACCATTTATTCAGCTGGGATCCTTTACGTCCCATGGGTAGTCCACATGAATGACTCTAGGTGAAAAAGATAACTTGCAGGATCTCAGAAACGTTTATGCTACTCTAATGTCTAGTACACTTGACCTTTGACCTGTTGACCCCAAAATAGGCACGGATCATCTTCGTCCCATGGATATCTCATCCCATATCTCTTTTCTTATTTTATCCCCTAAACCCTGGCAGATTACCATGAGTATTTTTATTTGATTGTTTTCAACTCCATCCCCAATAAAACACATACTGTATTCGTTTTGTTTACCTCCATCAATCAATCATAAATAGAAGGAAGAGAAGGACAGCAAAAAAATATGACAGATGTGGAACATAGAAAGAATTTATGCCATTCTTTACACACAGAGTACTGTCTTTTCTTGATGAAGATATAGGGCTCACGACGAGTCTGACTGGAGAATGCTTAACCCTCCTTCGCATCTGATCCCAAAATAAAGTTTTATAGTTACATTGGGTTGTCTTCCTAATGATATAGTTTAAGTATATAAATATTGTGTTAACTATGTATTTTTTGCAGTTTTAAAACTATAAAATATTACCCACAAAATTCATAAAATCTTATGATTCCAAACCGAAACTATTACAGATATGCGTTGAGTCATGTATATTGAATACAAAGTGCATTTGGAGAATGACGTAAGCAAAGATTTATAAAAATTTTCATTTTTCCATATAAGCTTATCGAAAATGAAAACAATGTGTTAACGAAATCACAGCTAATAAATGACGTTGATTACATAAACATGTGTTTGTCACAAATGTCTAGTTTACCTTTCATATGTTCTGCTGTGAAATATCTTTATTTATCGAGTGTAAAGAACAACCGATAACAGCTAATAATTCAAGACATTTAGTTTCCATATCGATCTTAGGATATTTGGCAATGGGCCCATACATTATCGCTAGATATATGTTCTTTCATGAATATAAATAATACAGGTAACATGCTGGCTGACACGTTGCCCAATATAAAAAGGTGTCACTCTGTGGGGCCTATAAGGAACAGAATGGTTGCTTTCCCTAGGATTGTCCTTCGGGATATTAAACAGTCATCAGATGTACAGGTGTCAGATAATCAGTTTTGGTACAGAAATGGAAATACGTTTACTCAAATTAAAGATTGCTAGGTATTGTTAAGAAACAATTTTGATTATTCTTATTTAGATCTACCGGTCGCCGTAGCTCAGTGGTTAGACCGTTCGCTTCGTAACCGGGAGGTCGTGAGTTCGAACCCCGCTCATGTCATGGCTGCGTCAAACCTAAGACGAAAAATAGGTAGTGATTGCTCCTTCGTCAAACGCTCGGCATTTAGATGTGAGAATCACGCGTCTTTCGGATATGATCTTAAAAATGGAGGTCCCGTGTCACGGTAGGCGTTGGCACGTTAAAGAACCGTCACTGCTACGACCCTGAGTGCTAAGCATAGGTCTAAATTTGTGGTACTTCACCTACAGCTGGTGACGCCTCAATATGAGTGAAAAATTCTCGACGTGGCCTAAAACAATCAATCAATCAACTTATTTAGATCTCATGTACTCCATATCCAAACGTTCTGTAAATGATTGTTAAACATGTGATATATTGATCACCAGTAATTCATTTATTAGTAATCTCACCGGACGTAGCGTCTGTACCACAACGTTTGATAATCTGACCAATAAAGCATCTAATGTTGTCTACGCTATTGAGTGTAACCTCTGTGGATTAATTTATATCGGGGAAACTAAGGGGGTCACTCAATAAAAGAATATCAGCCCACAGCTTTCAACTTAATAATGGGGACTATCAACTTCTCTACCAACATTGTAATTCCCAAGACCATTCCATCTTGTCCATGAGGGTCAGGATTCTGGTAAAAAAAAATACCATCATACAAACAATCATACTTTAAGTACCCTTTTCCGTAGACAACGAGAATATCACTGAACTAAACCTTTAGGCACTGCTTTTCCATATGGATGCAACGATAATATATCCAATGTCGCAAACTACTCCATTAGGAAATAATGTTAATGTCATGGGACTTTTTCCAAATCCACATAGACTAAAACGCAGTCATGAACATCATTCGTATAAAATAGCTAGTATGTACGATGTCACACTTGACTCACTTTTACATTACGTCAACAAACAATTGAGTCCACATCATCTTCGCACAAAATCCCACCAAAATATTAGAGACAAGGGACGAGACCTTGGTGACTTGGAGGAGACAGAAATAACACAGGAGTTGAAACCTCAAGGTGTCCTTTTCACAAAACGCATTAAAATCAAGAAAAATGGGAATCATATTCCAACTAATACCTACATTCTTGATTTTGACACCCCCAATCCACCTGATAAAATTAAGATTGGATATTATTGCTTGAAAGTAGAAACATTCATACCCAATCCTTTACGTTGTTTTAACTGCCAAAAGTTTGGCCATGCATCAGATCGTTGCAAAAACAAAAAAGTGTGTTTCAGATGTAGTTCTGAAAACTGTACAGCAGAAAACTGCAAAGAAGAACCCAAATGTGTGAACTGCAGCGAAAACCACCCATCCTCGTCAAAACAGTGCAGTGTTTGGTTAAAAGAAAAAGAAATACAGAAACTTAAAGTTGAAAAACATCTTAGCTACCCTGATGCACGGAAATTATATAATATTCACCATCCTAATATATCATATGCAGCTGTGTTAAAAAAGAAATCTACAAGAGAGATTGCTTGCCAAACAGATCCAGAAATGACATCCCCTAAACAAAATGACTCTCGTTCAACTGTTCAAGATCATGTTGATACTGTCTCACCAAAACAGCTTGTTTCTGCTTCCTCCAAGCCTCAAATTCATCCTAAACCAAGTGTGTCCAACATTTCAAAACCAACTAATAAACAACCAGAGAAAAAAATTGACAAAGACTCAGAGTCTTTTAAAAAACCATCAAAAATAACCACAAAAAGTGATAGAATACCAAAAGGGATGAGAGATCCAATATCTGTACACAACAGATATGGTATTCTGGAAGAGGAGAGGATGGACACGTCGTCTTCTCAATCCAGAAGCCACAGCCTCTCTCCATCAAGAAACAAAACAAGGATAAAATTTAATTAATCATAATACATTCATCTAAAATCATTCAATGGAATTGTCGAGGTTTTAAAATCAATTTTAATGAAATATCACTTCTTATACAAAAATTTAATCCCGTAGGTTTTTGTCTTCAAGAAACACACCTTAAAGAAAGTGACAATATAACTTTGAAACATTACTCCTTATACAACTGTTATGACCCAAGTGACGATCGAGCAAAGGGTGGGTCATCGATATGTGTAAGAAACAATATCTTACACAGTGAACTTAAACTTAAAACTAATTTACAGGCTACAGCAGTTCGTGTTTCTCTTCATAAAACCATTACACTGTGTTCAATTTATATTCCCCCACAATACAAATTAGAATTACAAGAGTTAAACAATTTAATCAATCAACTTCCTTCTCCTTATCTCATTATGGGAGATTTTAATGGTCATAATCCCTTGTGGGGTAGTGATAAGTTAACTGATAAAGGCAAAAAGCTAGAGGATTTTGCAAATCAAAATAATCTTTGTATTTTAAATGATGGTTTCAATACCTATCTTCATCCTGGAAATGGTTCTTATACATCTATCGACATCTCTTTGACAGATCCTACTTTAGCTTGTGACTTTTCATGGACTGTCCACGACGACTTGTGTGGCAGTGACCATTTCCCCATTTTAATTGAAGATATAATTCCTTCCAATAATAACAAAAAACAAAATTGGAAGCTAAATAAAGCAGATTGGAATTTGTTCAAAAATCTTTGTATTGATACAATAAAAGAAAATATTTTGATCAATGAAAATGATCCAATTTTAAAATTTACAAATATTGTTTTAGAAAATAGCGAGAAAGCTATTCCAAAAACCTCGACAAATCCAAAGAAAATTATAAAGCCATGGTTTAATGATGCATGTAAAGAGGCGATTAAACAACGCAAAAAAGCTGAAAAACGTTTTAATTTATCCCCGTCTCATACAAATTTAGATAATTATAGGAAATTTAGAGCAAAAGCCCGTAGGACCTGTAACTCAAGCAGGAAAAATTCATGGAGAGATTTTGTTTCCAAATTAAATTCACACATTCCTATTAATAAAGTTTGGAACGCAATTAAAAAGATTAAGGGCAAAAATACAAATAAACAATTCCACCATTTGAAAGTTAATAATGCCACAATTACTGATATCACAGACATATCTAATAGCATTGCAAATGCTATATCCAAAAACTCATCCACAGAACATATGTCTGCTAAATTTATTGACGTTAAAAACAGAGAAGAACGGAAACATTTGAATTTTACTTCTGATAATTTAGAAAATTACAACAAACCATTCTCCATCGATGAATTAAAACACTCTTTATCAAAATCGCATGACACTGCTGTAGGTCCAGACGAAATACACTATCAAATACTTAAACATCTTCCAGAAAGCAGTCTTCAATGTCTTTTATCAATATTTAATAAAATTTGGGAAACAAGCAATTTTCCAAAATCTTGGAAAGAAGCTATTATTATTCCTATTCCAAAACCGGGGAAAGATCACAGTGATCCATCAAACTATCGCCCTATTGCTCTAACAAGTTGTATTTGTAAAACCATGGAAAGAATGATCAATGACAGGCTTGTCTGGTTTCTGGAGTCAAATCACCTGCTTGCTGATATTCAATGCGGCTTCAGAAGCCAGAGAAGTACCTTAGACCACCTTGTCAAACTTGAAACATTTATTCGTGACGCTTTTATAAACAATGAACATGCTGTATCAATTTTCTTCGATTTGGAGAAAGCATATGATACTACATGGAGACATGGAATTTTAAAAGATCTCCACAATATGGGGTTAAAAGGTAATTTACCAATATTTATATCGAACTTTTTGAAAGAACGTCAATTTAAAGTTCGCTTGGGTTCCACATATTCCAACTTGTGCAACCAAGAAAATGGTGTTCCACAGGGAAGTATTTTATCAGTAACATTATTCAGTATTAAAATTAATAGCTTAGCACAAGTTCTTAGAAATGATGTTGAAGGCTGTCTGTTTGTAGATGACTTTGGCATCTCATATCGTTCAAAAAACATGGCAAGTATTGAAAGACAATTACAACTTTGTCTAAATAAAATTCAAGACTGGGCAGATAATAATGGTTTTAAATTTTCGAAAACAAAAACCACTGGTGTTCATTTTTGTCAAAAACGTGCACATCATCTTGACCCAGAACTTAAATTAAATGGAACACCAATCAAAATAGTAAAAGAATTAAAATTTTTAGGAGTCATCTTTGATAGTAAATTATCCTTTGTTCCACATATTAAGATGCTTAAAACTAAATGTTCTAAAGCACTTGATATTTTAAAGGTTGTCGGCAATACTCATTGGGGTGCAGACAGAAAAGTTTTACTTCAACTTTATAGATCTCTAGTCAGATCCAAGTTGGACTATGGATGCATAGTCTATGGATCTGCTAGAAAATCGTATCTCCAAGCCTTAGATGCAATACACAATCAAGGTATACGTATCTGTTTAGGAGCTTTTCCAACTTCTCCTATTGATAGCCTTTATGTAGAGGCAAATGAACCCTCACTTCAAAACAGACGTATAAAATTGAGTCTTCAGTATATAATAAAACTTCGTTCCAATCCAAAACATCCGTCATATAACTGTGTGTTCAACCCGAAATTTCAAACTAAATATAATGAAAAGACCAAAGTTATTAAGCCACTGGGATTGAGACTTCAAAAACATATTGCAGATTCTAAAATAGATTTAAATGTTATTTCTGAATTACAAATTCCGAATATCCCACTTTGGGACTTATCAAAACCTACTGTTAATTTAGATTTGTCGGAAAATAAAAAGTCCGACACAAATTCACTGGAATTTATTCAGAAGTTTAATGAATTGAGACAAAATTTCTCTACACATAATGAAATTTATACTGATGGTTCAAAAGACAAAAACAAAGTTGCTTCCGCTGCTGTCCATGGAAATATACTTTTTCAGTACGTTTACCGGACAATAGTTCAATTTTCACTGCAGAAGCGAAAGCTCTTCAATTAGCAATGAATTTTATAAAGCTTTCAGAACACAAGAAACATGTTATATATTCTGATTCTCTTTCCTGCCTTCAAGCGATCAAAAATTGTAAAATTGACCATCCTTATGTTTATAACATTTTGAAAGAATATTCATTCCTGAAAAGTCAAAGACATAACATTATTTTTTGTTGGATTCCAAGCCATATTGGCATACGTGGTAACACGAAAGTTGATACTGCCGCAAAACAGGCATTACAGTTGCCAATTACAAATTATCGAATCCCTTACTCAGATCTTAAATCTTTAATACGAGAATATGTTATACAGTTGTGGCAAACGGATTGGAATGGAAAAGTAGAAAACAAACTACATGATATAAATCCTATTGTTAACAAAACGACGAATACTAATCTTAAACGTCGAGATGAAGTCGTTATTACTAAATGTAGAATAGGACATTCGCGGATGACACACTCGTTCCTTCTTCAAAGAGAGGATCCACCCGAGTGTGTTTTCTGCCAATGTCCTTTAACAGATAAGCATATTTTGTTGGAATGTGGAGATACTGCTCTAATTAGATTAAATTATTTTGATACCCGATCTATGAAAGATCTTTTTACAAATGTGAATCTTAATACAATATTGGGATTTCTTCGTGAAACTGGTTTTTATCAAATGTTTTGAGTTGATTGTGCGAAATTATAATTATATCAGGATGGTTTTATATACACAGTGATAGTGATATTTGAGTGATATATTTTTAACATGTTTGCAAATAAGTTTTTGTTTTAGATATATTTCTATGTCCGTCGGATGGGACGTTAAATGGTGCCCCGTGTCAAGGATCACAACCCCCTTGGCACGCAAAAGATCGTTTCCCTGATTTTCGAACAAGAGCAGGCTCATTGGGGGCCGTCAGGGAAACTGCAACACTCTAAACTAAACACTTTACAGTCGGTTAATCGCCGTAAAATGGCTGAAATACTGCCAAACCAGCGTGTAACTCTAAATAATCAATCAGATATATTTCTACTTTCATATCACGCCTTTTCATTTATATAGAGTAAGCCGCAGGATAGCTGAAAAATTGCTCAAGCGGCTATAAACAATAAATAATCAATCAATCAATCCTACAGATATACTTCCACTATTGTTTCCAAACTGTTTAACTACAAACAAACTTTACAGTGCCTAGATATAGACCATCTTATACTCAATCCACCTACGTGTTCTTGTTCTTCGTCTTCTTTTAACTATAGTCCAGGTGGACATGTCATTACTGGAAATGTTCATATAGTTAAAAATGAAGATCTAAAATCACTTATTTTAAAAGGTCCTAAATTCAGGGAACCTCTTTCCATTGGCGGCAGAATTTCATCTCTATTATGAATTCTGTAGAAGGTTATGCCAGACGATGGTCTAGATCTCAAAAAGAACTTGATACCTTGTCAGAATGGATAAAACGTATAAGAGAATATTAAAATCCCGTATCAGACATGTCAAAACAAAAATGCGTACCATCTATCCTTCTGTTCTGTGTTTAGTAAATCAGAAGCGATAAAAGAGTTAGATGAGGAATATGATTTGGTTCCAGCTGACAAAGCTGGCAACAACATTGTAATTCTTTGTAAGAAGCATTATTACAACTGCATTCTAAACGAACGTGGCATTAATTCCACATTTCTTAATCGCACGTTTACTACAACTGCCCTTTCAAAGATGAAATTCTTCAAAATTATGCTTCAGTTTCAAATATATTTAATATCCCAGTCAATGAATATGAGTTACTGTACCAAAACTGGATCCCCAAACTCCTCAAAAACCCTTACAAACAAAGATACATTGGTGGATCCAGTAAATATTCTACCAAGCCCCTCTCTTTACTCCTTACGAAAATATCAACTGCTGTGTAGGAGAAACTTCAAACGTATTGTGCCACTACATATGCCAGAAGTGGTGTTAATCAAATGTGGATTTTTAAAAATTCTAAAGAAGTTTTATTGAATTTGAAATCACAAAACTTTTCTCGAATCCACAACATTAAAACGTATGATTTTACAACTCTTTACAGAATCATACTTCACGATATATTAAAGACTAGACTTTTTGCCATCATAGACAGTTGTTTCGTAAACAAATATGGTAAAAGGAAATATTCATATTTAGTGATTGGTCATCCCAAAAATTGTTTTGTTAAACACCACTCTGACTCCACGCACAAGTACTCTGAAGTTGATATTAAGAAGATGCTAGAGTTCCCCATTGACAATATTTTCATAATCGTTGGTGATCAGGTCATCCAACAGTCTGTTGGAATTCCCATGGACACGAATTGCATTGCTTTGTTAGCTGATCTCTTTTTATATTCTTACGAAGCAGAATTCATTCACAAACTTCCACACGAGAAGAAAAAATATCTTACTGTGGCGTTCTATTTCATATTTAGATATATCGACGACGTTTTGTCTATGAGCAATGATCATTTTCGATTATATGTCGATTCGATATATCCCAGTGAGCTTGAAATAAAAGACACCACAACGTCTTCCACATCTTAGCCTTTTTGCATTCACTCATCAATGCAGATGCACTGAATTAAAAATCTCCCTCCTTCTGTCATAACATTTATTTCAATAATTGCTAGGTATATTATAGTTCACATAGAGTACTGATCTACTTTTCAAATCGTGTTCATATAAAATGTGTACCATTTATCTTTCGGTTTCAGTGACAATAATAACATGTTTGAAAATGTTTGAAACAAACTGACCAAAAGGACCCAGTACATAAAGACCTGCGTTTACAACGTAAGGTATAGGCCCCAGTGGATAGCCTCTCTATCCCAAGATGTATTTGTATAGCACTTAATTAGCCGTCATTGAACGTTGGATATTTAACTTTGCTGATTTTTGAAATGACAAATTTCATGTGATTTTAAAAGTGTACAATTATCTCGAAAAGAAAAAAAAATAGGCAGTTTAATAAAATGGTTTATAGACAAAAGTTAAAAATGGTGATGGGAACGAAAGTTGCTCAGATATATGCAAATATTCGTTTATGGTCTCTGGGGCATATGTTGAATGATTTGTTTCATACCCTTTATTAGGCTGTCATTTTTCATACTAACTTTGACTACGGATAATCCCGTTTACCTAATTTCGATTAAGGGCGTACTGCTGGTGTGACCGGTCAGCAGAGGATGCTTATTCCTCCATGGCACCTGATCCTACCTTCGCTTTGTCGGAGGTCCGTATTGCCCTACACTCGAACTTGTATATGTCTTGGGGATTTATGATTACGATTTACATATTGTTTACTTCGCCATTCGATATTTAACAGTTCTGATTCCATGCAATTCCTTGAAATTGTCTTCTAAAGTTCCAAGTAGAATGTACTCTGTTTTGTTAATATTAAAATTTGACTCTATATGCTCACAAAATTCGTGTATAACATCGATTGTATTTATTGAAGATTTTTCATTTTTTACAGTTACAGTTAAATAATCTTCATGTTGTATGTTCTTAATTTCATTTTCCTTAATCTTTATTCCTTCTATGTTGGAATTGCGTTCAATTTTCAGTGCTAAAATTTCTGCAACAAAAAGATAAAGCATAGCTGATATTGGGCAGCCTTATCTAACACCTCTTGACATTCTGCATTGTTTTGACAGCCAGCAATTATTCTTGATGTTGAATTTTAGATTCTTTTATAAGATTTTCATCCACATATTGTTTACTTCGCCATTCGATATTCTAAGCCTTACAGTGCTAAATATTTGATCCTGACATAACTTGAATATTCCAAAACGAGGTCACAATGACATTTGTTGGTTGTGACACACCTTTCGCAGATGCATCAATTGACCAATATTCATCAGGCTCTAGGACTCTGTGCACAAGATATATTCCAAACACAATCTGAGTGTTTATATCTGTACATTTCTGAAAGAAGGCCACAGTAACCCACCTTCGGGTATCAACACAGTTTTCCACAAGAATGCAACAGCTGATATCATTTATATATATATATATATATATATATATATATATATATGTGTGTGTGTGTGTGTGTGTGTGTGTGTGTGTGTGTGTGTGTGTGTGTGCAAAGTTGAGGGACCCCTAAAAATCATTACATATTATCTACGAAATGCAATAATAAAAGTTGAATATAAAACTCTGGAATAATGTACAGTATACAGATCTTTGTAAGTAGCACTCATTTTAACTGGCATTAAAAGCAAAGTACTAAAAATTAGTAATCCTAATTGAATGTTTGCAAATTATTAGAGGGCTTTCCACCTTTCTTAGTTTAGAAAAGTGAAAGAACATTCCTGGTTTTGTTTAGAAGCTCTAAAAGACTGTAACATAGTGTTTTGGAAAGGAGTGGTGACTTTGACCTTAATCTCAATTGCAAAAGCCCCGTGGGGATCCAGGTTGTTAGAATAGATCCTCAGCACACCTAGCTTGTCGTAAGAGGCGATGAAATGGGGCGGTCCTTCAGATGAGACCGCAAAACCCAAGGACCGTGTCACAGCAGGTATGGCACGTAAAAGATCGGCCCTTGCTCAAAGGCCATAAGCTCCGAGCATAGGCCTAAATTTGCAGCCCTTCACCGGCATGGTGACGTCTCCATATGAGTGAAAGATTCTCGAGCGGGACGTTAAACAATATTTAATCAATCAGTCAATCAATCTCAAAAATGCTCAATTTGAATGAAAAATGCAAATATAAAGAAATGTGCATAACTTTGACCTTAAATTCAAGGTCAAAGAAGTAATAATGAGGAGTTAAAAAAAACTTAAACTGCTTGTCTGTCATAGTATTGATAGGGTATGCCTTTTAACTATGATTGCCTAGCTGGGTCAGTTTACATACCAACTGCTGTCAGATCTGTAAATTGCAGATTCGAGTCCTGCAAGGGGTTTCAATTATTCTTTATTTTTTAGCTCACTAGTACTTTCTACTAAAATTACATTTTTTTTTACCAAACAGAATAAATTTGAAAGTTTCCAATTTCAAAATATTATGATAAATATCCTCCACTCTTCATTTCCAACTCTGGTGTGTTATTCTCCAAAATGAGATGGTCTTCTAGCACAAAAATGTGACCTTAACAGTGCCATTGTTGTCCTTGTCCAGATCCTTTTTGTTGCTCATTAGACGAATAGACTACATATACCAGTTTACTAAATCAGAGTGTTCTTTGATTGTTACACTGAAAGCTGATTCCGTTCTCAAGGTTCTCTTCCATATCATATGAAAAGTCAGTCATGGGATACATCTTCTGTTCATCTAGTTCTGAAAAAAACATTTTAAACTAAAAACAATCAAATTAAACTTAAAAAGAATATTAAAAAATATTTCAAAAATTAAAAACGAATATTAAAAAATTATCAAACTAATATTGAAATTCAACCTACATGACATACAATGTATTAACACTGAGTAGACACACCTAATTCACTCGGCTCAAATATGCGTTACTTTGCCAGTGGCAAAAAATAGTAGTATAAGATGCAACATTATACATAAAAGCACATTAAGATAAACAAATCAAATATTTGTTACCATTTATTAATTTTATTATGTACATGTATAAACTATAAAGTATAGCTAGAATAACTCATACAAGTTTACCTAAACAACCTCAAAACCCTGGAGATCCTAAAACACAGTTTGTCCCCCCTTAAAACTCCTGGATCCACCATGCAATGCATTTAAATGTACGTGATCATTTCATGGAAGTTATGTCTCTTATACAGTTTGTGTACACTCTAAATCTTTCTAATTTTGATTAGATTGAGTTTTTGTGCATGTGACTGTTGATACATATGTTTTTATCTGTGCACATAAAAAACTACATAGATGTCATTCAGTTTTTGTGCTGTAGGACTGCTTATTGTAAAATGTTGACTAAATTATATAAGTCTTTGCATGAAAACAGTTCCAAATGTGGCACATTAATTGACAATATAAAGGAAAGTTATACTACATGGGCCACACTGTCAGTATTTGACTAGAAGCCACTTAGACTATGATTATGACTATGCATCAGTTTGTGGTAGATTAAAAAACTACTACCTTTTTAACTGTCTATCTCAATGCATTAGAGTACACCATGCTAGTTAATCAATGGCAATTAAGTAGATTAACATTCAGATCAGCAAAACGTGTGGGTTGGGTGGGAAATGTTATTTTTTTTATTCTTATTTTCTAACAAAACATATTGAAGACGAAATATATTTTTGCCAACAAATGAGTGTTAATTAATCGTTATGCCTCGATTTCGAAAGATGGAAAAAATATATAATTTTAATGGACCTGACTGAAACAAATTCTGTTCTTCAAATATCTCAATTATATCTAATAAAGTGGGTAAAAATTGGGTGGAGCTAAATAAATTCCAAATTCTGAACATCAGAATTTTTATTTCCTTTAGTCATTGGGAATTTGATATTTATACTGTATTCAACTAGAATAAGCCATGTAATATTTATCAACTCATGTATTGACATTTTTCTTTGTTGCAATTACCTTTAATTCACTCTTTTAGACAACTCGGTCTAAAAATATCCATCTCATTTACAGCAGACAACATTTTGTCTATTAGTCTACAATTTTTGCATACTGTTGCTGCCAGAAAAAAAATCATACTTTCGAAGTTCGTTCAACAGCCATAATTTCAGAGTCCATTAACGGAATGTTGTTATTTCATGAGGATCAGGGTTAGAGTAGCTCCTCAGTATCCCTTGCTTGTTGTAAGAAATGACTAAATGGGACAATCCTTCAGATGAGACCGTAAAAACCAACATCATACATCATGGCAGATGTAGCATACTAACAATTCTTCCATGCGCAAAGGCCGTAAGTGCCAAACAGATAGCAGTAACATTTTAGCCTTTCACATGTAATGGTGACGTCTTCATATGTTGGTGAAAGACATTAAACAATATATGGACAATCAACCAACAAATCAAACGTTGTTCATATGTTGGTTTGAGAATATTTTGCTTAATATGTAGAGACATCAACAGCTTAGGAGAAGTGCCATAAAATTTTACTCAGTCCCAGGGATGTAGCGGTGAAGGTTTTTTATCGTACCAACAACTATCATGATATGGGGTTTCGATCTGGTTTTAATGTCATGTTCGAAAGAACTGTGACTTTCCCTTCTAATGCCGTATGATTGACAGCGGAATATTTAATTTTAGTTAATTCTGTACCATGATTTAGAATAGAAAGTGGGATTGAAAATTTTGGATGGGTAACTGAAAATATTTTAGGAATAAATGCAAGTGTGATGTATTTCACCATTTGGAATCTCATGTACCCAAGTTTGTATCATTCCATGGACCTCCGTGACCGAAGCATCGCGCTCAAAATCACAAGGCCTCTCACCTCTAGTCGGCGCGGGTTTGATTCTCGCTCTCACCGATATATGTGAGAAAGTTTGCCAGTTTACTTTCGGAAGGTCACTGGACTCTTCCCAGGTACTGTGTATCTGGGTTCTCTCCTCCACCAATAAAAAAACTGGACGCCACCAGATAACTGAAAAATTGCTGAGTGTGGCGGAAAAAATAAAACAATCAATCAAACAATCAAACGTATCATTCCGAGATTTTACATAAAATTCATCAAAGTATGTAAACCATAATTTCTTAATCATATAATCACTCTACAATTAACGCGATTGAACCAAAATCACCAATTTTATAAATTTGCTAAACATGATGTCACAATGCACTGATTACATCAGTTGCATTATATTTCCCATGTTCAATGAGTAGGCGGATCAAATGTCAACAGTCATGGAATATTTTAAAATGTTTTGACAAAGATCCCCCCTCACACGTTCAGTTCTAACTTCGGATGTATTTTTTATCCTGCTGTGGATATAAATACTAATGGCAATACTTTTTGCTTCGCCCTCAAACATGATCACTCTGGAAGATATTAGGTATTTTTATGGCTGGTATGTACGTTCCCTATATCACAATTGCTGTATCTATTATAGTATTATAGCCCCCCCCCCCCCTTCCACTACATATCTCCCAGACAACCAATGCAAAATCATTTCAAAATCTACACAAAATATATAAGGACTATACGAGGACTTTTCAATCACAACACTACATCAAACCCTCTATAAAACCTTTAAATATTTCTTACCAGACTATACTCATGGCACATCCCATCATTGTCTACCCTAATGCATGTTCGGAGGGTGGCCATACATTTCGTATTTCCATGTCACTAGAATGTACATCCCTGCACCGACTTTTTTATCCGTTTTAATGGCCACACAAAACGCATGTGTGTATCCACAATGTTGAAAATATTTCACGTCAACAGCGGAAATATCTAAAAAGATATACATATAGAAATGAGGTAGGATACGGTTGTTTCCGAATCGAGTCAGAATTTTCTTTTTTAACCTGAATTTTAAAAAGACGAATATTGAGTTTCTTATTGATGTTTTGTTATAAATATTAAGTCAAATTAAACTGCAATACTCTTTTAAATGATAACATATAGACCCATCAATCGTTATTGAAACGAGAATATTGCCAGTTATTTGTTATGGACGACCTCATACTGAAATATTTAGATACAAATAAGGGAAGATTGTTTTGAAACGTCCCAGCTGATTCTTGATATATTTATTCTTTAAAAGGCATACCTGAATGGTACCCAACAACGGTAGGCGTCTCCTTCACTCAGAAAAGTATAACATCTATTTGGATCTTCCATTCAATCAAAACACAGCACGGTTCCTTTTCATTCACGCTAAATTTTCACATGTAAACAACAATCAATTTTGACCGCCCAAAACAACAACCAATCAGCGACCAGGGAAGAATGATGGGAAATCACACTTTTATAAATATTTAATTTATTCTGCGTGTAAATTGTTATAAACGTTTGAGTTTTAAAAATCAGAAATGTGTGAACTTTCTGCATCTTTTTTTTTTTTTTTTTTTTTTTTTTTTTGTATGACAGATTTTTTTAGCTACCATGCGAGACTGTAAAAATTCAAAAGGCCACCCATTCTTTACATTTTAAAAATGGAAGCAATCTGTAATATGCTTCATTTTATACGATCAAAAATGTATATTTATCAGAGGGCTAAAAGCTCAATATAATATAAAGTCAAGCAGAATTTCTTATATGTATTCTTATTTTTTGTATACTATAAGGTGTCCCCTCTTCTGCCCGAACGTTCTCTGTTCTTGCAATATAAGCATTGACAAGACTGGACATATCCTGCATGCAAGATGTTCACTGCATGTAAATATTTTATGTAATAACCTGATTAAATTCCTAGCAACACATTAATTCTGTCACGCAATTATCAAGGATATCTACAGATGTACTTGTGACTCTCAGTGTTCACTACACGATCGCAATAAAACTGCAATGAACAGGATGAAGAATTAATGTGGCTTTTTACCCATTGGATTTTCATAATATAGTAAAATAAGTGGCTACTCAAATTCTATCCATCCAAGACTAAAGTTGTTTATTTTTGAAACAAAAAGAACCCTGTTTTGACCAAAATTATTTTTTGAAGTTGAGAGATTTCCAGTCCATCCTCAGATAGGCTCAGATAGCTCTTCACAAATTTATAGATGAAACTTGTAGATATAGATCCATCTAATCATTGGTGCACTTTACCTGTTAATTACTTATCTCGCATGACACATGGTAATCGTTCAGGAAAAGGACTAGAAACACGTTTTTTTCATCCGAGGTGGGTGGGTGGGGGGTCCAAAAGGCCGAGAAACTGGTACCTGGTTCGAGGGCGAAGCCTCCGGATTTTCCACCTTTTTATATATGCACGTGAGTTGTAAAACTCTCTCTCTCTCTCTCTCTCTCTCTCTCTATATATATATATATATATATATATATATATATATATATATATATATATATATATATATAATAATAATAATAATAATTATAATAATAATAATAAGGGGTATGGTGATTTTCATATTATACTATGACCTTGCATTTTGAAATCGTCCCCAGTGAGCGAATAAAGTCGATCGAGAGAGTTGATGAAAAAATATTAAACGCGATGCTAGGGTGAAAGATTACTATATTTTCTTTCAGTTGGAAATTCCAGGGGAGGGGAGCAGATCCCCTCTGACCCCTTGACCCCCATCTCCACGCTTGAGTACGTTGTTTGAACGTGTTCCCAATCTTTTGATTTGATCAATAAAATACGTTGAAATCAAAAACAGTAAACATTAAATGATTCTAAAAATATGCACAACAAAAATCAACTGTGCACGTTTGAGAACCTCCTCATTTTGTCAATTGCATATATGTTCATTTGAACTATATTACTTCTAAGGTGCATGGATATATATATATATATATATATATATATATATATATATATATATTTGTTGTTGTTGAGGATTATCATAATATAGAGATGGTGGGGATAGTTATTTAGAATTTAGATTAAAAATATCTGGTTTTTACAGTTGTGTAGAATACATGCCATGGTATTTACTGTAGAAATAGTGCATGCCTAATTAGTGTATGCAAATGTTAGGTTTAGACTCTAACCGCATAAACATTTACATTACTGTCAGGAACTTTTTTGTATTAGAATTCTACTTAAGTAATTTACTTCTGATGTATGAAACTCTGCATGATTTGAAAATACACTGTATTAAAGTCATGTAATGAAATATGCCGAATTCCAAATTAACTGGTACTGACTTTTATGGACAAATATATTTGACAAATATTTGCGTAAACAACGCATTGCCCGAATGGTGCAAAAATACGAAGCAATCCATCTGCATATCGAACGCAAATGTGAACATAGATCTTTTATCCCAATGATAGTTACTAGTACAGTATAGTGAGACTCACTCTATATTGATATTAGAAATGCTCATTAAACCTGAAATTTTGAAACATAAATAAAGCGCAAAGCGAGATTACCTTCATTCTTCAGCCTCTCCCCATCTCATTTTAAGACTATTGAAGGTAAAGTAAATATTTCATTTACATTAATTTTGCACTTCATTTCATTCCCAAATTGCAGACTCTCTCTCTCTCTCTCTCTCTCTCTCTCTCTCTCTCTCTCTCTCTCTCTCTCGTAGATTTATCGGGAACACAAGAAGTCTGAGTCTCAAAATTCAATTGGCACAAAAATTACATTCTAGACATAATCTAAGGTCAAGAATTATCAAAGGTGGATGTTATGAAGGCTATAAAACTTTTATTTCGTATTGTGAGAGTGGCAACATGTTGATATACAGAGAAACACGTAGCGATTGACCAAGACATTATCAACTGTAACGGACCCCCTTTTTAACCTGAGAGGTGGACATTGTCTTATCAGCATAGGTATTATGTGCATGGAGTTCTCAGGGTCTGGAGGGATGCTAATATTTATATACTGATTTGTGTCAGTTACTGAAATACACAGATAATGAAGGGACACTTCTAATTAGACAACACATGGATAATTGTAGCATTAGATAATCAAAATCAATATAAATTTAAATTTAGAAACACTATGAAGTCAACGCATTTCGATTTTAATTCCATTCAAATTCACACTTTTTTTCTGATTTTTTAAGAAAATAAGAAGCATTGGAAATAACAAAATATTCTGGACTAAAATGTCTAATGAAATTTTGCGATATTACCATTTGTACACAAATGTCCAAAATATGCCCTCCATGACTTTTGGCTGGATGTTTTGTTCAATATTGTCATTCAAAATATTTAACTCGGCCCATATTCAGGACGCATCCCTTGAAATTATTGTGAAGGTTTACTCCGACTGCCCGTGTGCTGTAACATTAGATTAGATTATATATATATATGTGTGTGTGTGTGTGTGTGTGTGTGTGTGTGTGTGTGTGTGGAGGATTACATTTAAACTTTTTTATAATTCAATAAGTTTTTTTGTGAAATGGTGGCATGTGGGTGGGTCAGGACATATGTATAAGAGGAGGTACCCCCTCCCCTGTCAAAGGGGTTCTGGATTCGTCACTTCTCTCTCTCTCTCTCTCTCTCTCTCTCTCTCTCTCTCTCTCTCTCAGTATGCTGTGTTTCCCTAACCTCGCTCGATAATATACTGAACCGCAAAAGAAACGTCACATTAAATTTTGAAAAAGTAATGCACTTATTTTTAAATAAAAAAGAACGAATATGTAATTGATGTAATGTGTTTTTAATTATCTAACATTTGTCTTAGAGTTATACACATTCAATTTAATGTCAAATAATGTCAATATCACAGATTGCTATTGTCCTGAGTGCACTTCCGTTAGTAACGTGTATGGCCACCATTGGCATTAATTACAGCCATGCATCTTCGATACATAGAGTTGATGAGTCGATTGATGAAGGCCATAGGAATAGTCGCCCACACACGCTGATATGCGATAGAAAGTTCCGCAGCAGTTGTCGGTCTTGGTTGTTGTTAGTTTAGCTTCAACTGGATGTGATCCCATAAATGTTCAATGGGGTTTAGATCGGGACTAAGAGCTGGCCAGTCAATAACTGCGGTGCTGTTCTGCTGCAGGTAGTCCCTAGTTATTCTGGCTGTATGTGCACGCGCGTATCTTGCTGGAACGTCTTGTGTGGATGTTGGTTGAAATGCTGTACAACATGAGGCCTCAGGACTTGATCAATGTAGCGGGCAGCTGTTACACCATTTCCTCTGCCTGGACCAAGATTCTGGAAGACAACGGGGCCAAGTTTCGAATTCAGGCCAATACCACCCCACACCATGATGCTCGGCCCGCCCCATGGATCAGTTTCCATAACACAGCTGTCATTGTAACGCTCACCCTTCCTTCGCCAAACTCTTACTCGACCATCGTGTGTGGAAATGCAATATTGACTTTCATCGGAGAAGATGACATTCCTCCATTGTCGATTACGCCAGTTTTGCCGCTGTAAAGCCCACTGAAGACGTGCCTGACGGTGTCTTTGTGTAAGGACAGAACCTCTGTATGGACGGCGACATCTGAGGTTATTTGCTGCTAACCGACGACGTACTGTGTCGTCACTTATGGGTCGCTGATGTGTTCCAATGGTATTGCGTGCTGTTTCTGATGCCTTTGTGAATCGGTCATTCAAATGTTGGCGCAGTATGAACCTGTTCTGTCTTTGCGTTGTAACTTGTGGTCTACCGCTACGTGGGCGATCGTCTGTGCTGTTAGTTGCATTGAAGCGTTGGCGTAAACGTTCAATTGTGCGTATACTGCAGTTGAAGTTGTTTGCTATCACCCTGGCAGCTTGCCCAGCATGCAAACTTCCTATGACTTGGTCCCTCTGTTGTCGATTCAAACGTGGCATAGCTCTGCTTTCAAAACTTATACTGATAATCATTTAAATGTTATACCCCTAATGAAGCGTGAAAAGCATGAGCATTAACATTTTTCAATTTAATGCTGGAAAGTGTGTACCACGGGAGGCGAGAGATTCAATGACAATTGAACGTGTCGCTAAAGTCAGTGAAGCTTAAATTACCTTTAAATGATTGTAGAGTTCATGTTTCGTGTTCATGCATATTTAGCACAGATTATAATATTTACAAACAATATTTCATATTATCAAATATTTCTAAAAAAAAAAATGCTACGTTTCTTTTGCGGTTCAGTATATAATACTTCATTTAATATACATGTAGTCATGCAGAACACGAAATCCATGATGTAAATCGTTGTCTTTTTAAAACTACCCAACTTCTGATACTAATCGCCTTCCTTACAGCCAGTAATCTTGATAATGTAAATTAATAATATGTTGAAAGAAACAAAATAATCAAAAGAAAGCCAGATAAATGAATCCATTTAATTTAATAGATCAACTCAAAAGTAAATTTTAAAGCATCTAGTAATAAAATCTGGGTAGACAAATCGCAGTTGTTTACGGTACAAACGATCAAAAGTGTTCAAAAAAATATTACTGCGACAGGGACAGGTAGCTGATAGTCGTTCCGAGATATGAACGCAGTTTACCTGAGTTACCTCTAGATTACCGCGTTAGATTTTTACCGCCGCGGGAACGCAGTAAATAAGAGATCCGCGTTGGCTGTACTGTATGCCAGTGTCTAAGAAGTTGAAGGTACGGGGATTGAACAGTCTCGTTTTAAATCAGCATTTCCCAAATTTTAGAATCATTATACAGACCCTGACGCGTACTACTACATCAATTGCACGACACGAAACGAAATGATTCTTGCACGGAAAGCTGCACGGTTTGCACGAAACGGTTTACATGAAACGCCTTCTATGTCGTGAATGATCTGCACGATTTGCAAGTCCCTGGCACGCATTGTTACTGGTTCTGAATGGTTGAAATGAAATGTTAGTCGTGGCCTGCATGATTCGATGTTCGAGTTTTTACAGTGACATTAATCCATAAAAAATGAATATAATAATAAACTTGGGGAAAATTGTAAAAATTAAAATTGTCTTTTTATAATGAATATTATACCTGCTCGAAGTGGTATTGCTTTTGGTTTGACATTTGTTTTTCAGATGAAAACTGCTGTAATAATGTTTTACTCAGAGGCATAGCCTTCATTCACGCTGTTCACCTCTTTAAAACGAAAAAAAAATCTATCTCAAGAAAAATACTATAGAAAGGTAAAATTGTAGAAAATGTGACATTTAAAATATGTACACATTGGATTATTTTGAATCAGAATATTTAAAAAAAAAAGGGTATGCCATCATTCAATGCCATGCCACATGCTAAAATAAATGAAGATATGGCAGACAATGATTTGCCACTAAGAAGATAGTTTTCTAAGCTTAATGTTTAATAAGATTTTTAATGCAATGTTAATGTGAGATTTTCCTTTGTAAAAGAAATAATAAGACGAGACGGATACCACCTTATCTTTTACGAAAACGCTGTGTACACTGCACTTGTTTTAGCAGATACCCCCCTCAGGGTAACGAAATACCCTAGGTTATATTTTTGTCTCAAACGTTTATTAAGTGGGGGAGGGGGGGGGGAATCGTGCAGAGTGTCTCTGACATGAATTGACATATTGCCAGATTTTCACCGGCCGGTATTGATATTTTTTGTTGAAATAACTGTTATCATGGTATACGTTGCCGATCCTCATGCAACTTTCTATTTCTCTAAGCATTGTTTATACAGACAAAGCAGTCGATATTTATAGCAACTTTTAATGTCTTTGGTCACAATCATTTTTATAATTAACGAGGAGGTAGATAAATCGCACATGTGTACATCAAATGTATTACGTATGTTAATTACAATAAATCAAACACTAGTTTAATATTTTGATTTTAATTTTATAATGTCGACTATTTAATTGATTTTACTTAAATTTCAACAGAGGAAATATTGAGTCTGTTAACACTTTAACGCTACAAAATGTCGTACTTTACTGAAATTTACACGATGTGATTATGATTATCCATGTATTTCCCCCGAAAGCATTCAGTGAAGATTACTGCAGATAACTGCTACCTCAAAACTATAGTTTCAGAGATTGCATATTCTTTTGGTCAAAAGTTTTACTGCGTATTGCACACAATTTCCAGGCTAAAAATAGGGAGGGGGTTAGTATGAAAAGGCTAAGATAACTAACAGTATTCAATCCCGCAATTTCTATAGAAAATATAAATCAGAGGGATAGGCAAAGACGGAGCCCTGGTCATACCAGAGGTGGGATCAGGTGCCTAGTAGGAGTAAGCATCCCATGTCGACCGGTCACACCCGCCGTAAGCCCTATATTCCTATCAGGTAAACCTAAAAAAAACATAATATGTTACCATTTATAGGACTTGCATGCTCTGTAAGTCGGTAGGGGCGTGGTTTGAACGGATTTATCGCACGAAACGTTTATCGTACGGAACGATTCTTGCACAAACGGTTTTCACGGATCGAAACGATTTTTGCACGGAATGGTGAACGGTCTGCACGAAACGCTGAACGGTTTGCACGGAACGGAACGAAAAACTTTGATTGATTGATTGATTGATTGTTTGTTTTTCGTCCCGTCGAGATTTTTTCACTCATATTGAGACGTCACTAGCTGTAGGTGAAGTACCAAAAGCTTTGAAGATGTAGTAGCACACTTCAGGACCTGTAACGATGTAGTTTGCTAATACATTTCGTTTGGATATTTGCTGCCAGACGTTCTAAATCATCATTTCTCATGTTAGTGGTCATTATAACGATGTACGTTCCCAATACAACCTTTTATTGAGTCAAATGCTGTCTGACGTGTTTCATACCAATTGTCAGGCCGTTTCTGGCTCTCTGGTTCTGATTACGGATTGATATGTTTACCTGATCAAGATTTACTGCTCCCGGCGGGTATGACAGGTCGACAGGGAATGCTTACTCCACCTAGACACCTGATCCCACCGCAGATATGTTCAGGGGTCCGTGTTCCAAACTTTCAATTTTGTGTTCGTTATAGGATTGACTAGATTGAAAACTGAATGTGATATCCACATTTTCAATATTTGATCGTATCATTTTAAACATACCAGATATGATATTCTAAATAATTTAGCTAGACATCTTTGTACTATGGTGTCGGACACAGAATTGTAGTCACTCATCTCACGAAATTAAAAATAAAAAAAATTACAAACATATTATTCTAGAAAATTTACTGATAATAGAATTGCCAAAAAGAATATCACCAGAAAAAAAAGACTTCCTCATGGTGCAAATATATATCGATTGTGTGTTACCTAGAAACTTGTTCATTTAATTACCTGCGCAAATTCTTTCATCGTTATAAAGTTGTAGTTTAACATTACAACCTTTCACTGGCTTGTTTCATACCAATTCTTAGACCGTTCGTTACACACTACAGTTTACTAGAATACATCTCCCGATGACGATATATCGCTCGCGGCTGGTCTGACCGGTCGCTAGGGAATGTTTAATTCTCCTAGGCACCAGATCCCACCTCTGGTATATCCATGGCTCCGTGTTCGCCCAATCTTTAATAATTTTGTATTCATTATAGGCGTTTTGAGAATGATATCTTACTAATCTTCACCCTTTCAAAGCGGGACCGTTCAATTTTGTGGGCGCCAACTCTAGCAAAATGGAGTTTTAATAGTTACGTTGGGATCCTTAGTATGAATATACTTTCAGTACTTTCAAACATTCTGTAAACTAGATATTTTGTTGTAGTTTTGAAACTATTAAGGAAGATTACCCACAAAATTTCTAAAACTTGAACCCCATTGAAAACGTACATGTATTATTCCAAACCGAAAGTATTACAGATATCCGTTGAGGCATGTATACGGAATGCAAAGTGCATTTGGAGAATGACGTAAGCAAAGATATAGATAAATTCATTTTTTTTTATGGAAGCTTATCGAAAATGAAAACAATGTAATCAAGAAATCATAACTAATAAATGATGTTGATTACATAAACATGTCTTTGTCACAAATGTCTATCCTACCTTTCATAAGTTCTCGTCCGAGGTATCTCTATTTATAGTGTCAATAGCAACCGATAACAGATAACAACTCAATACATTTAGACTCCATATCGAATTTTTAATAGTTGGCAAGGGGCCCATTCTAAATATTTCATTAATGCATTGGATTAGATATGTTGTAGCTCTTCTACCTTTTGTCATAGCTGTTATTTCAATAATATTATGTTTTAATTAAGTACCTCTCCAACTTTCAAATTGTGTTGATATAAAAGGTGTACCGTCTTCCTGTTTCATGACATAATCGAAAATGTTTGAAACAAACATACTTTAAGAACTTAGCATATAAAGACCTACGTTCACTAAGTAAGGTATAACACCTTTGCCAGTACGAAGCCTTTCTATGACAAGATACGTCTGTGCACTTTACACCATATTACGTCTCATTGATAAATTGTGTCAATGACATACTGGTTCTTATTGTTGTATCACGGGGGAAATTTCACAATATTTTGTCCCGTTAAAAATGCATTATAGCAAGGACTTGTAGTCAATATTGTGAAGAAATATTTGGAACATATGTTTATCATATTCTTCTGTGCCTTAAAAGCTGTTGGAATGCTATTTGTACTTGTACTTGTAAAAAGGCCATATTAATCGGTGGGGGGGAATAATACCAAGCAAGTAAAATTTCATTTACCTTAGGTATTTTCTAATTATTTCCTCAAGAAAACAGATATTTTGTAGCATTGACAAAACGTGTAAAATAGGCTTTATTTTAAATACGTCGTGTTAAATTTATTTCATTTAACAATGTCTTGTCCTTGCCATATGTACTTTTACATTATCATTCACGCATACCTAATTTTAGCTGGTTTTGTGATGCAAAGCAATTGAATATCCAAGTATAGTTAACCATGTGATAGCATTGCTACACCAGATGTATCACTTGTGTTTCATTTTTAAATATGAATATGCACAAGACGTTGATTTACAGCACTCATATTAATGCAGGTCTCCTTAACGTGGAAACAAAAAGTGTAACAGCTATGCGTGTAGGCATGTATATTGAATACAAAGTGCATTTGAACACCGGTGTAAGCAAAGGAATGAGCAATTCAAGATTTTTTATGGAAGCTTATCGAAAATGAAAACAATGTAATCAAGAAATATGAATGATGGTTGATTACATAAACATGTATATGTCACAAATTTCTGTCTTATCTTTTACCTGTTCTGTTACAAAATATCTTTACTTATCGAGTGTCAAGACCAACCGATAACAAATAAAAATTCACTACATTTAGTTTCCATACCCAGTTGTAGAATATTTGGCAATAGACACACACATTTAGTCATTAATGCGGATGCACTGAATTAAAAGTGGTGCAGCTTTTCCTCCTTCTGTCAAAGCTGTTATTTCAATATTTGCTATTAATGTTATATTTAAATCACAGTACGGGAAATCCAATGTGGATCCGTTATTTTACTGCTTTAAGTTATTTCTTTCCGCAACACCGTAATGGCTTTTTTTATAGCAGGGCTTCGTGGAGCCACGTTTACACCGTGGCGGGGTAAACTACCGTTTATAGCAGGTCTGCATACCGTATCTCGCCTGTAATGATACTTAATTCCAATGGAAAAAGTCAATTGAAAAGTAATAATAATAATAACGATAATGATTGGTTTTTATATAGCGCTTTTTCCAGCATATGCTGCTCAAAGCGCTTCACAATACATTATTACCCCAGCAGACCTTATTCCATTCCAGAGCTTTTTGAGTGCAAGCTGCCGTTAAGGCGCTAGAGCTCTAACATTCTAACAATATCTTCCATTGTCTTTAGCCAGGTACGCCTTTTACACTTGGGTGGAGTGAGGACATTTGTGTAAAGTGCCTTTCCCAAGGAAGGACTCAAACCCACAACCTTTCGGTCGAGAGTCTAATAGACTAACCACTAGGCCACCGACGCCACAATTCAAATCTTATTTGTTTGTGAAATAAAATGTTTGCAGCATTTCAGATTGAATATATATGTTATCCGTATGACTGACAATTGCTACAGAGATCAAAGCAATGTTGTTTAGGTTTCCTATTGTCGGTGATGATCACGAGTTGTATGTACTGGAATGTAGGGGTCAGTAGTCAGAAGTTTAAAAAAGGTCAGTGTTTATAAACTTCTTTTTATTAGAAATTAAGTTGAAACTGGAGATTGGAAATTATTAGATAACATATCGAAGAGATTCATACTTTGAAAGTTCTGTCTTTCCAGATCTTGATTTACGCTGTAGTTTTCCAATCCGCTGGGATCAAACGTGGAAAATTACACGTGAATGGACTCGTGTATCTCACTTGTTGCTGTCTTCAGTCTGAATGTTGAGAATACACTAGTTTTACGAGGAATTGTCCCTTTGATGAAGCATGGCTTCTCGAACTATGATAAGGTTAATATAGGAGACTCCCTCCTTCTCATTTTAAGAGTACTGAAAGTAAAGTTTGGCATATTCTTCAAACATATCTATTTATTAAAAAGTAACATTTCTATAAAAATACATGTATTTTTACATGTATTTTTCTTTTATACAAATATTTTATTTCATTGAATCTTGAAATTTTAGATATAAAATAAAAATTTGTATAGATCTAAGTAAATAATTAGTTTTCGGCAATATATGATAAATCTATGAATTCCCTTGCAAAAAGAAATCCCTAAATAATTAATTTACATTAATTTTATTTTTCATTTTTTTCAATGATTTGCAAATGTAGTCGAATAAAAACGTTAGATTTTGTGTCTATGGCATACTTCTGGCCTATTTCTATGCAGTGTGATCTTTTGCTTGCGTAATACTCCCTGTATACCTTACGGATGTGCCCGATTTTTTACATATTAGCACGGCTTGGAATTGGGTCTCTTTACAAACACTGCCCGAAACATGCCAGAACTGGATACTCTCTCTCTCTCTCTCTCTCTCTCTCTCTCTCTCTCTCTCTCTCTCTCTCTCTCTCTCTCTTAGATATACCTAGGAATAGCAAACCTTTGTCTCAAAATTGAATTCGCACAACAATTAAATTCTAGATATAAACTACAGTAAATAATAACCAAAATATGGAAGCTATCATGGCTATAAAAACCCTTTATTTCTAATTCATAGAGTGGTCACGCAGATGTTCACCACGACACCGTAAACCGTAACGGATCCCCGTTTTACCTGAGTATCAGGCATTTGTCTATTCAGCATAGCTGTCATGTACCAGGAGTTCTCAGGGTCTGGATGGATGCAAATCTTTATTTACAGTTTACTGCCAGTTACTAAAATACACAAGGAATAGAATCTAATGAACAACATCTGGCCTTTTGTAGTGTTAGATAATCAAAATGGATATTGAGATCGCAATTTCATTTAAATATGTTATGAAATTGATATATGATAATTTTAATTTCATTCAAAATCATACTTTCGTTGACTTTATAAAATAAGGTGAAAATAACAAAATATTCAGAACTAAAATTCCAATTTAAAATTCTGCGACTTTACCATTTGTACGCAAAAATGCAAAAACGTTCCATCGCAGACTAATTGCTGGGTAACTGATTTAATTGTCATGTAAAATGTTTCACTCGGTCCATATGCAGGACGTATCATTTGAAATTATTTTGAAAGTTTACTTCGAATGTCCGTGTGCTGCAGCATTAAAATAAGTTTGATACCAATGTGTACAAATACATTTAAACTCTTTTATAAATCAATAAGCTTTTCTTTAGTGAATGATGACATGTGGGTGGGTGAGGATATGTGTAGAGGAGGGAGTGTCCCCCGACAACGAAGTTCTAGGTCCATCAATTCTCTCTCTCTCTCTCTCTCTCTCTCTCTCTCTCTCTCTCTCTCTCTCTCTCTCTCTCTTCAAGAATATTTTGTTTAGTAACCTCGCTGGATGCCATATTTTCCCGTACTTTGTTTAATGCACATGTAGCCATGCAGAACACAAAAATCATGATGTAATTCGTTGTGCCGTTTTAAAAGTGTCCAACCCCTGAAGCTGCGAGTACTTTACAATATTCATCCTATTAGTAATCATGATTGATAAATTAACAATATATTAAATAATCAAACGAAATTGTCAAAATAAAACAGGATAAAAACATCCATTCAGTTAAATAGATTAACTCAAAAGTCAAATTTTAAAGCATCGAGTTATAAAATTGGGAGTGATAACTAGCATTTGTTTGCGGTACAAAAGATAATTTTTTTTTTTCAACAAATATGATCGCGACGGGGATTGCCAGCTGGTAGTCATCCCGCCTTAAGAATACGGTTTACCTAAGTTTCGTCTAGGTCACCGCGTTCGATTTTAATTGTCGCAGGAACACAGGATATGATGGATCCGCGCTGACTGTGTTGCACCTTTCTACCTTTCAAATCGTGTTCAGATAAAACGTGTACCGTTTACCCATCTGTTTCAGCAACAATAATGACAAAATTGAAAATATTTCAAACAAACTGACTTTAAAGGCCTAGTATTAAAGCCCTGGGTTCACTAGATAAGCTATTGTGACTTGACCATCAAGACACTACTATGCCGTCAAGAAAACATTGCATTATTCTACGGCATAACAACACTTAACACTTCAAGTTTCTTAATATCAACGTTAGGAAACACAGCATGGTTGCGTCACTAATATATTGGGATACTAAGATAGCATAGCGTTATTCTACTACGACACAACTCCTCATTATTTACACTAGAGAACACCCTATGGATGCATCACGAGCTCGTTACGTTTTTCAACGACGTAAGAACACCCCACACCTCAAATGTCTCATTAAGTATGCAAGATAACACACCATAGTTTTGTCACTAACTCATAAACTCGTGGGTAATAAAATAACCTAATGGTATTCTGTGACTTAACAACGCTTTATTCTTCCAGTATCTCATTATATACGCGAGAGAACATAACATCATTGAATCACACGCTAGCGCAGATTAAGATCTATGATATAGCCCCACCATACAAGTTTCTTATTATTTATGTAAGCAAACACAACACGGGTACATCACTAGCTCATAAAATTGCAGAGAAAAAATTACACATTCAGTCAAGAAACCATGGCTTTGTTCTACGACAAAACGTTTTTAACTTTTACGTAGAAAAACACAACATGGTTGCATCAGACTTACTTAAATAAACACTGCCTTATTTTATGACAAACAACGCATCACACTTCATGTTTCTTTTTATTTACTTTAGGGAACACAACATTGATGCATCACTAGCTCATAAAATTCTGGCGAAAAGTATCAACCACTCAATCAAAGCATCGCGTTAATGTACGATAAAACAACACCTCACACTTGTTTTTAAATATTTACGACAGGAAGCACAACATGGCTGTATCACTAGCTCAAACGCTCAAAGAACATCACACACACAGTCAAGTAAGCATTGCGTTATTTTACGATATAACAACACCTACGCCAAGTTTCTCATTATTTTGGCCTATGGGAGAACTGACAACATATTTGCATCATACATTCACACAGATTAAATAACATGCAGACGAAAATACAAACTGCATATTATTGGTCGAAGAATAACATTATATCATAGCTAGCATGAAATTCAAACACAACTACACATACATGTAACACTTTGTAGGTCTAATAAACATTAAATTATAACCAATGCTAAATCAACTACGTACACACAACTACCGTCGGTCGTACAATAACATGAAATGATAACTAACACGAAGTCGTGCACACACAGCTACAAACAACTCGTCGTTGGTTCACAATAACATGAAAATAGACAGAACACAATCAAGCTCACACAACTGAACTCGACATGCATTGTTTTAACGTAACTGTAAACAGAACGCTAAATCACCTACCCACAGCACAGTATGATTTAACGTAACCACAATCAACACACAGCCACGCTAAGGGTAGTACACAGTAGTGATGGGACATCGATTAATTTTCATAATCGATCATCGGTTGGAATCGGTTGCTGCTTTCGATGCGATTTTACAGATTATAATAGGAAGACATGTTTTTATCTCTCAAAGCATACTCTTAAGACGTATTTCATGATTTTCTTTAAAGTATGCATATTTACATATTTACACACATATATAACTATATATAAAGATATCTTTGTTCAAAGGTTCATTGCAATCTTTTACTTTCTACAAATTATTGTAAATGCAGCATGCAATTAATTCACGTCAATTTACGTCAAATATCCTAACCGGTCGCGGTAGTTCAGTGGTTAGAACGTTCGCTTCGTAACCGGGAGGTCGTGAGTTCGAGCCCCGCTCGTGCCATAGCCGCGTCAAACCTAATACGAAAAATAGGTAGTGATTACTCCTTCGCCAAACGGTCAGCATTTAGAAGTGAGAATCACGGATCTTTCGGATATGACCTTAAAAACGGAAGTCCCGTGTCACGGTAGGTTAAAGAACCCTCACTGCTACGGCCCTGAGGTCTAAGCATAGGACTAAATTTGTGGTACATAACCTACAGCTGGTGACGTCTCAATATGAGTGAAAAATTCTTGACGGGACGTAAAACAAACAAACAAACAATCAATCAATCAAATATCCTTTATCAATGACCATGTAATGTGTGAAAACATGGCAAAAATTCCATCATCATTAAAAGCAGGTTTTAATGACTTGCCCCCAGCAAGTTGGTCACACACTCTTATTAGATTTAGTTCCTCAGGTTGTGCGTTCAACACCGGACAGGGGCAGAAGTGGGTGTCCAAAATATAGGGAATTTTTCTGTGCTTTATATTAAGTATTTCTTTACTTAGGTCAGTTATGTATGTTTAGGAGTTCATAATGCAACGTTGTGCTTTATAAAAGTTTTCACGGGCTAATTTCTGAATGCATTCTATAAGAAATGTATATACATCCAATGATCGATTATAGGAAAAAATCGATCATCAAAATTGCAGCCTTTTTTCCGTCAGCAATCGATATTTTCTGATTATCGGTACAACACTAGTACACAGTATGCAGTCGTTCAACGTAACTGTAAAGAACACACATTTACGCTAACACAACTACACACAATAGTCATTTAACGTAAAGTTCTGTCATGCACAGTCACACTAATGCAGCTACACACAAAATACATTCGGTAATTATAAACCTTACACAATCCCTCTACAGATACCATGTCGTTGGTCTAATAATGAAAAGGCTAAGATAACTAACGGTATTCAATCTCGTAATTCATATAAAAAATACAAATCAGAGAGATGGGCAAACACGGACCCCTGGTCATACCAGAGGTGGGATAACATAAGACCGGAACGCTGTCACGCTAACGGAACTCCATACAACAACAGGCGAAAATCCACTTTTATCATGGGGGGGGGGGGGGGGGGGGTCTAAAAGGCCGAGGATCTGGAACCTGCTTCCAGGGTAAGCGGTACGGTAAATTTCATATTATATTATGACCTTGAATTTTGAAATCGTCCCCAGTGAGCGAATAAAGTCTATCGAAAGAGTTGATAAAGTAATATTACACGCGATGCTAGGGTGAAAGATGACGATATATTCTTTCAGTTCGACCCCCCCCCCCCCCCCCCCCCCCCGATGATCCTCGATTGCAACACGATATAGTTATATTAAAATAAAAGCACGTCGAACACAACATAACATATGGTAGCTTATGAAATTGTACAAAGAATACACGGTATTAATTCACGTTGTCTGACCGACACAATTCAAGAACATCCCGTTGTAAGACACTGTTGTAGAGAGCTAGCTATTGTCCGTCAGCACAGAACTGATTGTTAAGGACATACGTGATTTTTCTCAATGATATATTTTTGTTCGTGATATTTTACGGACAGTCCACTTGCATTCTATCTCGTTTGTACCACAAATTCGGGGTATGTTACCATGTCTGTTTTAGAATTAGTATATTTTGATTGTTCTTGGTTGTTGCAAGTAAAATGTTCACATAACACAATGTTGCATATTCGAAGAGCACTTTTTAATTGGCATAACTTTATATGACTACGTCGACGGTAGAAACAAATTTCATTTAAACTGTTCCTGGGTTGCCCAAATTTCCTATAAACCATTGCGAGGATAAATACATGTTATTCACACAACATACCACCGCGCTTGTGTAACTTACACTGAGCGTTTCCCGGCGAACACAACTATCAACAGTGGGCCAGTTGTAACAAAAATAAATTTTGTTTTTGAAGATACATTTCAGTATGAATAACGGCGCTTCACACCAGCATACTTAATCTGCAGTTATGTATGACGGCGTGACGTGTTGCTGTTCATACTTTCATGTATTTTCAAGCATGAAATTTATTTCTTGTATTGACTTTCTTTTTTCTGTTCTGGCGGATGTTCCCAACCGTCAACATAAACGTATTATATTTATCAAGATTCAAACGCGTCATGTTCACAACTACAAATCTTTCAAGAGCTAATGGCTATTAAAGTAAGCCGCCCGCGTGGCAGAGTGGTTAGAGCGTCGGGCTCAAAGATTTGATGATCCTTGAGTCGGGGGTTCGAATCCCACTGTGGGACGTGGGTGCCGGTCTTTCGGATGAGACCGTATAAACCGAGGTCCCGTGTCGTAGTAGGTGTGGCACGATAAAGATCCCTCCCTGCTCAAAGGCCCTGAGTGCCGAGCATAGGCCTAAATTTGCAGCCCTGTCACCGGTAATGGTGACAGCCGCCGGATAGCTGAAAAATTGCTCAGGCGGCTATAAACAAACAAACAAACAACCTATTACAGTAAGTAATATTATCAAAGGCAAAAGTTATAAGTACATACTAACATAGGACCCGGTAAAGATATCAAAGGCAAAAACATTGAAAATGTAAAATATCGGTACATACTAACATTGAAACCATGAATGCTACAGTAGTTGTACACATTGCAAGATCTTTGTTTCCATTTCCCCAAATTATCCATTTGGGGCATTTTAAGTTAAGCTAAGATGTCTATATTTGTCATTACACATTTTCCTTCCAATATGATATAAGAAACTTTGATATAAGAAAATAACGGAAGTACCTCGATGAAAACAAAAGCGAATTCTCCGTATCCATGCAATGCACAATCACTGCTACGTACATATAAGCTAAACATATAGATACATGTTGCTAAATAAGTGATTCCGTAGCGATCCCAGTTAAAATAGGTCCCCAGTACCCATCGTTTGTAGTAAGATGCAACTAAATGGGTCGGATCTTCAGATGAGACCGCAAAAACCGTCACAGCAGGTGTGTCCCTGCTCAAAGCCCGTAAGCGCCGAGCATAGGCCCAAATTTTGCAGTTCTCCACCGCCAATTGTGATGTCTCTATATGAGTGAAAATTTCTCAAGCGGGACATCAAACACTATACATTTAACTAATCAAATACTATGTAAATGTCAAATAGTATCTTTTGTAATGAAATAATTCGAAATATTATGTCCAGTATATCGACGTTATATAGTAATCAAATTCTTATAGACGGGCATATTGTGGCAGTTCGTTAAAACGTACGCGGACATACAGTGACCGTCTGGAAAATAATTGGCGGATATATAGTTCAAGCGGACATATAGTGATAGTGACAATTTGATCCAGAATTGGGCAGACATTTAGTGCAGACGGACATATAGTGACAATTTGATTCAAAATTGGGTGGATATTTAGTGCAGGTGGACATATAGGGACTCAACAGCCCTTCAACTGCATGTCTGTTAAATTTGATACAATTCCGTACTGCTTATGCCCTTTTGATGGATCCGTTTAAGTTGCATATATCGTTTCAACTAGTCTATCGTCGAAAACAAAACGCAAGGGTGATCGTGGTTAAAGGGGAGAAAATATGCAATTTATAAATCCACATTTCCTTGAAACATGACCGGGCCCTAAACTTTTTTCTTTTAATTTTGATATTGGGGAACTTCGCATCGGGCTGCTGTTTGCAGATTAATGCAGAAATGATTCCAGATATTGTTCCACAATGAATATTTGAATTATATCACTGTTTTTGTAAAAGAATAAATGGACAAACTTTAACAAGTTCAATGTCTTTTAGAAATGTCCTTTTGAAAATAAAATATTCCAATATAAAATTTAGAGAACACAGCTATTATACTAGCTACAGGAAAATCAGAAGTGACATATGCTCGTCTACCACTTGTGGAGGAGGGGGTGCATTAAAGATGTGTATATTTTTTCCCTATAAGAAATATTCTTAATTCTTCATCGAAAACATAAGTGGCTACAGTGTGTAAAATATCTAGTTCACCAAAGAAATGTCCATTTCTTTACTTCATACACACCCCATTCTAGTTTAACCACTATGTACAGTGTAGTAAACAGCTGATGGGAGCAAGTATTATCCACTATTGTCAATATGGCTATCATCTTGATGTACTACACAAAAATAAAAATTCCCTATCAAAAATATAAAGCTACAATACTTAGGTACATATTTAGTGCCTGATTGGATTACTTAAAGTTTATAAAAATTATGTTGCATGTACAGTTGTGGTGGTTGTTCTAAAGATGGGGAAAATTGGGGCATTATTTCAACATTCTTTGAAAAGTTTATATTCTTATTGATATCACCGATTGCCGTAGCTCAGTGGTAAGAAGGATAGTTGTGTAACCGGGAGGTCATGAGTCCGAGTCCCGCTCGGCATTCAAAAGTGAGAATCACGGGTCTTTCGGATATGACTTTAAAAACATACGACCGGTCGCGGTAGCTCAGTGGTAAGAGCGTTCGCTTCGTAACCGGGAGGTCGTGCGTTCGAGCCCCGCTGGTGCCATAGCCGCGTCAAACCTAATACGAAAAATAGATAGTGATTGCTCCTTCGCCAAGCGCTCGGCATTTAGAAGTGAGAATCACGGACCTTTCGGATATGACCTTAAAAAACGGAGGTCCCGTGTAACGGTAGGCGTTGAAACGTTACAGAACCCTCACTGTTACAGCCCTGAGCTCTAAGCATAGGTCTAAATTTGTGGTACTTCACCTACAGCTGGTGGCGTCTCAATATGAGTGAAAAATTCTTGACGGGACGTGACACAAACAAACAAACAAAACCCTGTCTCTCTACAGACATTGACACATTAAAGAACCCCCACTGCTACAGCCCTGAACGATAAGTATAGGTCCAAAGTTGTGGTACTTCACCTACATCTAGTGACGTCTCAATATGAAAAATGACTGAAAAATTCTAGACGGGACGTAAAACAATGTTAATGATATCATGCACATCTGTAAATAAGAATCTTGTATTAACGATCTTGTATTATGATTACCAATGCTGCAAACATTGCATGTATTAAAAAGGCCTTAAACACATATGTATTTGGAGACTGAATTTTATTCAAAACGTTAATAATGTGATGCTAGATGGATTAGAGTGAAACTATTACAAGTGTATTTTTCTTATATGTCACTTCTGCAACATCAAAATTAATCTAGCCACACGTGAATATGTACAAGATTTTACTGCATAGATACCTGTGTGTACTTACGTAAATCATGTTGATAAGAAAACAGGCACTAAATGAGTACCAGCTATCACACATTCATCTTGCGTATGGTCACGGTACACGGTAACACGTCGGCTACATGTGCAGTATGTAAACACACATAAAGTTACGCATAAAATATGTATATACATATACTACCTCTGACGTTGAAACTCTGATTGTTCAAACTTTGGTTTCAGATATTAATACCTCATTATTTTTATTTTCAAGAATTTACCTTGATTTTCTCCGTTGCACAGCTGACATATTCATGTTGTCTTTGCCATTTAGGGAGTAAGAGCATATTTCAACTAAACGACAAACGTCACCGGGTATTTCTATTTATCATGTTATATCCTGTGTAGTCAAATGATGGAAATTTTGTTTATTTCATACGCAGAAATACGGGTAATTCTGATATATTTTTAAATGATAAAAAATGGGGTGTTTTTAGGGTGTTTTTATGCATATCGAAATATGGATTGATAAAGGCGGAGCAACTGCCATGACGTAGCAGACCATTATTATTTCATTATCACACTGATTTCATCCGTCACTTTAACTGTATTGGGTATTACAATGCCCATAGTATTTTGTCGACGTTATATTACGAGATCATAATAAACTTTACTTTAATAACAATGTATTGGCTCTTTCTAAAATCACTTTATCATCACTGTGTAAATTTGTAACAAAAGAATATTCCTTATACTCCCGAAGACGTAAAGAAACCAGTCGAGGATACCCAAACGCCTTTTTGACATTCTCGTTATATATTATACCACTATTTCTATATATTTAATACGGTTACGGTTGATTATGCAAAAACATGCCGATAAAATACAATGCAATATTTATTGGCATAAACACAATACATAAACACAATTACATAGTTGGCAAAGGCCCAACATATTCATCAATTCTCAAGTTATAATACATAGTATTAATAATAGATATGAGTAAATCACAGATATATACTGGACAAAAAAAGTTAAGGATAATAATTTTGACTTCAAAAATTTTTATTAACCAAATAATTATTTTGACAAATTTTAACATGTATAGTTTCTCCAGTGTGTCCTTAACACAATAGATTTACCTGGTTTCATATTGACGTCATAAGTGCACGATTTTTTCGCCCAAACACAAGCAAGGGGTCAAAATCAAAGTGTGCCAACGTGTATATTGAAATTGAAAATTTGTGATTTTCATTTTATTGTGGGCATTTATTGCTCTAATCGACTCTTAGGTGAACAATTCTTGACATTAAAAGCCATGAGGCGCCATTTAACTGCTCTGGAAGCTGGTTAGGCAGTAGGTATGCTTCAAGCTGGCCAAGTCCAGAGAACGGTCTCTAGACATTTTAATGTGTCCCAAAGTGTGATTTCAAGGTTGTGGAATCGTTTTAGGCAGACAGGTAATGTTTCTGAGAGACCGAGATCAGGTCGTCCAAGGTCCACAACCGCTCGCCAGGATCGCTATATGTCACTTATGGCTCGTAGACACAGGTTTCAGAGTGTTGTCCAACTCAATACTGGCTTTCATGCAGCAAGTGGGGTGCGCATAACACCACAACCTCTCAGACAGAGACTTCATGCTGCTAACCGTCGGGCTCATCGACCTGCTGTTCGTCCCATTTTGAGGAGAAGACATCGTGTAGCACGACTCAATTGGGCTCAAAATCACATAAACTGGCAACTGCGTCATTGGACGCCTGTTCTTTTCACAGACGAGTCACGGTTCTGCGTGAACTTTCATGACAGTCGTAGGCGTGTATGGCGCATGCGTGGAGAGCGGTACGCTGATTGCTGCGTAGCAGAGCATGATCGTTTTGGAGGTGGCTCTGTGATGATTTGGGCCGGAATCAGTATTGGTGGATGTACTGACTTGCACGTGATTAATGGCATTCTTACCGGTGCAATTTACAGGGACGAGATATTGCATCCAATTGTGAGACCTTATGCGGGAGCTATAGGCAACGACTTTGTGTTAATGAATGATAATGCTCGTCCCCACAGAGCACGTATAGTGACAGACTACCTTGCTACAGAGACAATTGAACGTATGGATTGGCCGAGTTGTTCTCCGGATTTAAATCCAATAGAACATGCCTGGGACATGTTGCAGCAAGCTGTTTCCAGACGCCCTGTACTTCCGACAAACCGCCAGGAGCTTACGTTAGCTTTACAGCAGGAATGGGCAAGGTTGCCACAAATTGCGTTCCGCAGGCTCATCAGAAGTATGCAGAGGCGTTGTCGTGCCGTTATACAGGCTCAGGGTGGACATACACCCTATTGATATTGCCATTATAAAGATTCAATCATTTGTAATGAAATTTTTTATTGTTGCTCATACCGATTTTCAAACTGTTTTGGGGGGTTACCTGACAATGGTTGCTCTGGCTGCTTAACGTATTGATGAATTTGTAAAAACAGGTTTGAAATGTATTGTTCGATTGTCGTTGAACATTTTAAGTATATATTTTAAAAAAAATTATTTGGTTTTGTTATGAATAAAATAATTCTGAAATCATGATCCTTAACTTTTTTTGTCCAGTATAGTTAAACGAACAAATAACTTATATGCTCACTTCTGGACAGATTAAGTTTGTTAATCAATGATCATCTTGCCTTCAGTACATTTTGAGATTTACCACTAATAATAAGTTCAACTTTTTGAGCGTTGGACATATACTGTGTTCTTTGAAATCAGCGAACCAGGATTTTAACAAAATCCCACTATGATATTTATCCTTAAGTCAGTTCAATAAAAAATAAACTCCATATTCATTTGAAATTACAAAACCGTTCATTTGTTGGTATAGACAAGTGTCTACCTTTCTTTTCAACAAGGTTATGCGCACTTAATCTTATTTTACTGATACCTAATCGTTTTTAGTTCATCTGAGTATATTGCTCTCAGCACAACAAATACAGTTGTCAAAGATAACTAGGTAAATTTTTACCTTAGGTAACTTTCGATTTTTTAGAATTCTTCGTGTAAGTATTGATCAGTTAATATTTGTTTGCTATTTAATGTAAATGGCCTCATTGCATTTCTGAATTACTAATACTCGTAAATAAAAGATTAAATCTTGTTTGAAAATGGGCGAAATAGTTGCCCAAGTGTTTGTGTAATTCGCTGCTCTGTGAATTGGAAGTGCTAATGTATTTTCAGAGTATGTTTTTTTAGACATAAACAGAACAGTAGGTGTATTAGGTTAAAGGTATACTACTCAAAACAAGTAAGGGATATTGGATTTACAAGGACAATGAAATGCAGATCATGAGGTCGGAAAGGAAACAAATGACAGAAAAATATTAAGGAAATATTTGTCAATTTATTCGAAACCCTCTGTACAGTCAGAAAAGGACAGATTCTCCAGAATAAGGGTCGACACCAACACAGAGTCACACAGCAAATTTACCACCATTGTGAAACCGAGTCAGTAGCGGGTAAAACCCCCTAGGTTGTCCAGATAGGCTCGGATTCAGTGTGGCATACTCCTAACAAGACGTCCCAGGTCAGTTTAGGGAAGGTTATTTCATTCCTGTTGCAATGCTGCAGCAAGTTCTTGAACATTGGCAGGAAGTTGTTGGCGTGGCTACTGTCCAAACATGTGACAGCCATACTTGGTGGGGGGAAAGGTTCGGACTGAGTACGGGCCACAGTAATATGGTAATATTCTGCTGTTGAAGATAATATAGCCCTATCTGGTATTGTTTTCTAGAAAAATGAAACGGCGGTTATAACGGCTCAAATAGCACAACATGGGGTGCCAAGATGTTGTCCTGGTAGTACCGCCCTGTGATACAATACACGCCCAGCAACAACATGCAAATCTGTTCTGTCGGCAGCAGTGATGCCTCCCCACACCATTACAGATCCACCCCATACCGATCATGTTTAATGACGTTAACGTCGTGGAAACGTTCGTTAGATAGGTGCCAAACCCTCCTGCCTCTGTCCAGGAAGTCCATAGTGAACCTCCACTCATCTGAGAACATTATGTGGTCCCATCGGCGATTTTCCCAACGTTCATGGTGACAACACCATTGGAGTCGTGTCCTAAAGTGACGATCCCTCAAACAGAAAATGACACGAAGACGTCGGGCGTGTATGTGAAATATGTGCAGTCGATCCCTGATGGCCTGGCCTCTCATTACCAAGTCAGTATCCCTTTGAAGTTGAGACCTTATCTGATTTGCTGTTACAAGACGATTTCTCAAGGCAATAGTGTGGATGAATATATGTCCTGAGCCTGAGTTTTTGCCCTTGGTCCATCGGATCGTGGTCTCTTACCACATTACCATGGTCCGCACTTAGTCCGTACCTTTCTCTCATCGATTATGTCTAAGACATTCTTGGACACCGGATACGCCAACATCAACAACCTCCTTCCAATGTCCAAGAACATGCTAGAGCTTTGCAACAGGAATGGAATAACCTTCCCAAAAATGACCTGGGACGTCTTACTAGGAGTATGCCACGCCGAATCCGAGCTTGTCTGGCCAACCGAGGGGGTTTACCCTCTACTGACTGTTTCACAATGGTAGTAAATTTGCTGTGTGACCCTGTGTGATTCTGGAGAATGTCCTTTTCTGACTGTACACAGGGTTTCGAATAAATTGACAAATGTTTCCTTGATGTTTTTCTGTCATTTGTTTCCTTCCTGATCTGATGATCTGCATTTCATTGTCCTTGTAAATCCATTATCCCCTACTTTTTAAATAGTATACTATTCATTTCTAGTGTTCAATAATTGTTAATTACCACTTTCATTCTATGCAAAAGTACTCCGAAGTTCATATTCAAAAAATGCTGAAGTTCCTCATTGAAAATATTATTCAGAGTGTTTGGTTATCAGACATCATGACAGTCTGTTGGATTTCCAATGCTTATGAACTCTGTTCCTTTGCTAGGTAACTTTTTTTTATTATTATTCTGACACTAAATTTATGGATACCTTCTGCATGAGAAGTAAAAAAAATCTTCCTCCGACCTTCAACTTTTCATTTATCGACGAAGTTATATTTGTTAGCTATAATAATTATCATTCGTATGTTGATTCGATATATCCCAGTGAACTCGAAATAAAAGATATCTCAGAGTCCTGCAAATCTACTTCGTACTTTTATTGAAATTTTATTTTATCAAACATTATTTTATTAAAATTAGAGCTTAGGGGCAACTAACAACTGAACTTTATGACAAACGGGATGATTTCAGTTGTTCCATCGTCAACTTTCCATATTTTCGTAGTAATATTCAATTGTCACGCATATGATGTTTATATCTCAAGAGATTCGATACTCTAGATCTTGTTCTGCATATGATCAATTTCGAAATTGGTTGATATTACAGAAATTTCAACAGTCTCGTTTAAAGTAATCATTCCACAAACTCAATGGTTGTTATAATGATCTAGTTTGCTGATACAACCTGTCATAACGTTAAATGCTGTCGACCGTGTTTGATACCAACCGCCAGGTTGTTCTCCGTACACAGACTGACTACGGACTGCCCCGTTTATCTGACCAAGATGTAGGGCTTACGGCGGGTGTGACCAATTGACAGGTGATTCTTACTCCTCTTGGACACATGTGTTGCCCTACTCTTATTTTTGAATTCCTTATAGGAGTTAAGACATTGATCACTGTTCATTTATTTTCACCTTTTTGCAGACTTAATTGTAAAATGTAATTTGTTCTTCTGCTCTTTTCCTGAAAGCCTATTTGATTTTTTTTTTTTTGTTTTTGCTCACTAATGGCGGATTATTAATAAAGCCAACTAGTCTACACTAAATTATCCAATTGAATAGTTCACAAGGCTTAATGAAATGGAAATACCTATTTAATTACAAAAATGAAGTTTGTCACCATGTTTGTGTAGAAGTAGCAAAATTCCCTCATTCCAATCAGTACCAAAGTGCTCTCATACCATTCAGTAGGGAATTATCCTAAACTTCAAACTGGTGGCGTAGCTCAGTGGTTAGAACGTTCGCTTCGTAATCGGGAGGTCGTGCATTCGAGCCTCGCTCGTGCCATGGCCGCGTCAAACCTAAGACGAAAAATAAGTAGTGATTGCTCCTTCGCCAAACGCTCGGAGAAGTGAGAATCACGAGTCTTTCGGATATGACCTTAAAATCGAAGGTCCCGTGTCACGTAGGCGTTGGCACGTTAAAGAGCCCTCACAGCTACGACCCTGAGCGCTAAGTATAGGTCTAAATTTGTTGTACTTCACCTAAAGCTGGTGACGTCTCAGTATGAGTGAAAATTTCTCAATGGGACGTAAAAGAAACAAACAATTAATCAAATCGACATATGAATGAAAATGATCATTGTTAATAGACAAAACGTCGTCGATATATCTATATCTCAAACTGAAAGCCACAACAAGAGATTTCTTCTTCTCGTGTAGAAGCTTTTGAATGAATTCTGCTTCATGAGAATATCAAGATATGTCAGGTAACAAAGGGGCACAACAGACGGTTGGAAGACCTGATCGCCAAAGAACTACGAAAATATTGTCAATGGGGAACTCTTGCATCTTTTAATATCAATTTCAGAATACTTGTGCATGGAGTCAGAGTGGTGTTTAACAAAATATTTTTTGGGATGACCAATCACTAAATATGGATATTTCCTTTTATCATTTTTGTTTACGAAGCAACTGTCTATGATGTCAAAAAAGTCTACTCTTTAACTCATAGTGAAATATGGTCATGTAAAGTGTTATAAAATCATACTTTTTAATGTTATGAATTTGAGAAAAGTTTAGTGATTTCAAATTCACTAAAGGTTCTTTAGAATTTTTAAGAATCCTCATTTGACTTACACCACTTCCGGCATATGTAGTGGTACATATGAGGCTCACGACATAGCAATCAGCCTTCGTACATGAACCAATGAATGAGATAATGTTCAAATAAGACGAATACTTTTTTATAAAGCAAAAAAGGTCTTTATTATATTACCACTAGTGACAGGCTGTTGAATGAATAAGCATTTACTGGTGTCAAATCGCTACGTAACCTTCCAAGTCCTTTTTCAAAATACACTTGTTTATCAAATGTTAAGACCAATAGCTATGAATATAAAACATAGACGGTACTAATTATGATGCACCAGATGCGTGTTTTGTTTTGTTTTTTGGGGGTTTTTTTTTTTGGTTTTTTTTTTGACAAATAATGTCTCTTCAGTCATGCTCAAATCAAAAATACTGAAAATCCGAAATACGAACAAACTTGGAAGAGCAGAAGGAACGAAAAATACCAAATACTGGAACCAAATGAGGGAGATAATTCTTAATGTTGAAACGAATTTTGTATTTTATCTCGTCAAATTTTTATCCGTATATTCATGCTAGTACCGAAATACTTAGCTACTGGGCTGATGAAACCTTCGGAAACTAACAGTCCACAAGCAGAGGCATCGAACCATTGGTTATGATATAAAACATAAACTCTACCAATTTTGATGCAACAGGTGTGCATTTCTCATTCCGTTATCACACTATTTTTAGTTTTGGTTTCAGATTTTTTGGGGCACATGTCCAGATATTCGTTTATCAAATTAAAACTACCATATTTAAATATTGTGTTCGACTAATGCATCTCCCTAAATAACCGTTGGCCTGCTCCACCCCATTCCTACACACCATATTATAAGCTATATTGCCAAACGTATCAATATCTGAACTCTATAACCGCAAGTTGAACGATTAAAATATGCACAGTTTTGAAAAAGCATCTTTCTTCATGCTCTTTAGTAACTTAAATCAAAATTAATGAATCTCTCTCTCTCTCTCTCTCTCTCTATATATATATATATATATATATATATATATATATATATATATATATATGGCCCACAGGTATGTGGATATGCCCTGGTACATAGCTACTAACCCAATCCCAGCTATGATATGGATAGAACAACTGCCTTGTGAATAGTTGTTAGTTCAACAAAGAGATACAACCACCCGATAAATTTAGAGTGGAATCCCAAAAAAACAGGTTCTTAATTATATTCTGACAAGACTCTGACAACTCCTACATGTAGCGTAATTACCTGTCCTCTCGACTTTTGTCCCGCCATTGGAATCAAGTAACCCTGGACAAGAGAGCATGGACAACACTGCGCAAGTGAAAGACACGGTATTTAAGCAGTAGTCAACTCCAAGCCCTGTAGCGATCGGAGCGCGTTGGCTTAGAATGTATGGACACACTGCAGACGCAACATGCACATAGGCCTCTCAGGTAATGGCCGCTTCTTTTTTGACCGAGGCAGCAGAAGAACTCGGCAACACACTGGGTGTCTGAGTAGCCCTATTTAGGAAAGCAGTGCTAACCTCTACAGCATGAAAAATGGTCTAGAAAAGGTGACCTAAAACTTACCTACGTCAAATCACGCGGGCTAGATAATTGCATCTACAGGGATCCCACGTAGCGGTCGAAAAACAAAACGAAATATACAAGTGACTCTAATCATCCCCAGAACGTGGAATATACGTACCCGTTTGGACACCCCTAACGTAGAGAGATCACCCAGGCGTACAGTACCTGTAGCTGAAGAGGTGGACAGATACATGCGCACGAGTTGTGCTCCGTTGTTAACTGAACTATTTTTATATTCTTATGAAGCAGAATTTATTCAAACGCTTCTACATGAGAAGAACAAGTATCTTGCTATGCCATTGACTTTGAGATTTAGATATATCGACAACGTTTTACGAGGGCTGATTGATATGTTGTAAGCCTCATATGTTCCAATTTTTGCGGACATGTTGCATTAGTTTTCAACATAATTCACTCCAGTGTCTATACACTTTGCTAACGATATTCATCTATGTCACTTTTAAGTAAGTCCTTTTCTTGACCATTCCACTGCATGTATGAGTTACCGATCACGGTGGGTCAGTGGTAGAGCTCTCGCCTCGTGAACGGAAGGTCGTGAGTTCGAGCCCCGCTCGGGCCGGCCGCGTCAAACCTAAGACGTTAAAATAGGTAGTGATTGCTCCTTCGCCAAGAGCTCGGCATTACGAAGTGAGAGTCACGGGTCTTTCGGATGGGACCTTATAAACGGAGGTCCCGTGTCGCAGCAGGTGTGGCACGTAAAAGAACCCTCACTGCTAAAAGCCATTAGTGCTAAGCATAGGTCTAAATTTGCAGCCCCGTCACCGGTAATAGTGACAGTCGCCGGATAGCTGAAAAATTGCTCAGGCGACTATAAATAAAACAAACAAACAAACAAACAAAAAAAAGCATGTATGAGTCATCATCTCCCTGAAAGTTGGTACAAGAAGTAGTCATTTTCAGTTTCAGAAATACATGAAAATCTGATGGAGCGAGATCAGGCGAATAGGGCGGATGTTCAATCAACTTAAAGTCGCAATCTTTAATGGCAATGACAATGACATACTTGTGAACACGTGCAGTGTCCAGGTGGAAAAACTCACCTTTACTGAGTTTTCCGCCGCGCTTGAGTTTAATATTTTCCCGCAATTGCCTCGATAGTGATGCATAGGTGTGTCAATGACTGTCTGTCCGTTTTGGAGATAATCTACCATCAGAATACCTTCAGCATCCTAGAAAAACGAGCCCATAACTTTTCCAGCTAATTGATAAGTGTTTGCCGTCTTTAGCGGCGGTGAACCAGGATGCTTCAATTGTTTAGACTGTTGTTTGGCCTCTGGCGTGAAGTGACAGACCCACGTTTCATTCATAGCAACAACTCTCTGAAGAACGTTAGCAGGATCTACGTCTAAAATGTTTAGATAAGCTCGCGACAAAGTGCGTCGGTTGTGCGTCCGATCAACTGTCAGAAGTCTTGTTACCCAACGATCTGAAAGTTTTCTCATTGCAAGATCCTCTGTCAGAATGGAATGTACTCTTTTCTGTGAAATGCGAACTAAACTGGCTATATATTTTATTGCGACTCGACGGGACATCTTTCCAAAGTGTTGCTACCATATCAGGATGGATATCCTTAGGTGCTAAACCTTTGTTATGCAAATATTCGATTCAATGTTCTTTCGCCGATTTCGTCCATGTTGCAAAGACACTTGCCTTGTTTACTTCAGAGTACTACTTCGTCGATATATACTGACGAAATGACACCAGTTTTCGGGTACATTGCCTTAAATAGTTATGTTGAAGAGGGACATCGATCCTAACTTCCCTCAATACAAGGCTCACAGTGCATGAATCAGTTCTCGTATCTGTTATCAATGATCATTTTCATTCATATGTAGATTCTATATATCCTTGTAAACTTGAAATAAAAGACACCACTGATTTTAGTACTTAGATATTTTATTGAATATAGATTCTTACAACAAGCTGGCAGCTCAGTCTTATAACAAGCGGGATGATTTCAATTTCTCCATCACCAACTTTCTTTATCTATGTAGCGACATTCTGTTATCACCTATATAAGGCGTTTGTATCTCTCAACCGACTCAATACGCTAGAGTTTTTAAATCGAGGCAGCCTAGTGACAAATACGTTGATACTATAAGGGTGTGTACAATCTCATCTATAATCATTGTTTCGCAAATTCCATGTTTGTTATAACGATCTAGTTTGCTAGTACAATATTTCATTATGAAATACCCATCTGATACATCAAAATTGGTGCCGTTTATAGTTTATATTCTAACCACTTGGTCGACGCCTCTGCTGGTGGACCGTTAGTAACTAATGGTTTCGCTATACCAGTAGTTAAGGACTTCGATACTTGCATAAAAATACGGATAAAACATCTATGTGATAAAATTAAGATATTCATTTCAAAATCAAGGATTATTTGCCTCATGCATAGCTTTGATCCTCAGCCAGATTTGGCTACAGTATTTGGTATTGTTTCTTTCAACACTTCCAAGTTTTTTTTTCTAATTTCGGACATTTTTGACTTAAGCATCACTGAAGAGGTATTATTTGTCGAAATGCGCATTTGGTGGATCAAAATTGGTACCATCCATGTTTTATCTTCGCTCAAATGTTGTCTATTGTGTTTCATACCAATTGTTAGGCCGTTCATGGCACACTGACTCCTATTGTTGATTACTCTGTTTACCTAATGAAGATATACGGCTCACGGCAGGTGCGAACAGTGGGCAGGGATGCTTACTCTTCCTAGACACCTGATCCCACTTCTGGTATATCCAGGGGCCGTGTTTACACATCCCTCTTATTTATACTCTACTTTATATAGGAATTTGGAGATGGTTGAGTGATTGGTTATATTTTGTTTAACGTCCCGTTCGAGAATCTTTCACTCATACGGGGACGTCACCATTGCCGGTGAAGGGCTGCAAATTTATGCTTATGCTCGGCGCTTACAACCTTTGAACAGAGAGGGATCTTTTACGTGTCACAGCTGCTGTGACACGGGACCTCGGTTTTTTGCGGTCTCATCCGAAGGAACGCCCCATTTAGTCGCCTCTGACAACAAACAATGGGTACCGAGGATCTATTCTAACAACCCGGTTCCCCACGTTACCTTTGCCTTTACATACAATTTTGATATTACTACATTGACTGATATTCGTATAGCTGACGAATCGACTAACTGAAGTAAAAGCTGGCTATACCTTCTTATGGACTGGCCGAAAAACCAATCAATGCCGTGAAGCTGGTGTTGGATATGCGGTCAGAACCAAATTTCTTTGTAAACTCACAAGCATACCAAAGGACATACACAACAGGTTCATGATTGCGTCCCTCTGCTGCAAAGACTAGACATACAACTTAATTACTATGTTCCAACAATGACCAACCCCGACGGAATTAAAGGCAAGTTTTATAAGGAGTTAGATAACCCCATCTCCATCGTCCCTAAATGCGACAAACGTTTTTCTTTTCTTTTCTTGGAGACTTCGATGCTCGTATTGGTACAGACAGCCAGACTTGGAACGGTGCTAACAACTACTAACAAGAGAGTCCACAAATATATCTATTACATTAGTCAATATATTATACATCGTTACCCGACGAAAGAGGTTATAAATTACAATGCACTTGCATTCTCGCGCATGCATCTGTTGATCATTACTGTAGTTAGTCACTATTTACCTTCTTTATTCATTTATATATTTTATTTATTTCTCGATCCCTTCATTTATATTGTACTGTGTCTTTTTCTTCTGTATTTTCAATCTTCTCCAGTCTACGAACAAGAGGTTCTTATCGTCTGGCTAATTCGGTGTGTGGTTGCACCCATCCCTCACGCCCGCGAATATCTTTCAGTCTTTTCTGGCGAGATTTGAAAAGTTGTTTTGTCTGTTGTTATACACGTATATATAAATGTATGGGTTTATTTAATATCTGTATTTGAGAAGAGACCTGCACTATTCAAACTACACATTTCTTTTAACAACAAATACACTGTATGTTCAAGTATAGTTACACAGACACGACCATTTCATTTTCAATTCGAATGCATTTAACAGAACAAATAATCATTAATCATGCAATATCAATAATTAACATTCCATACCGATGGAATTTTTTCATCTTTTTATTTTTTCTTAACAGATTCACCTTCACATTGGTAGCATACAATATTGAACAACAATATATATACATTCATATATGTGAAAGACAAATTTATATGAGAGAGAGAGAGAGAGAGAGAGGGAGAGAGAGAGAGTAGGGCATTTTACCTTCCTAAGTTTGATGAAATTTTGAGACAATTTTTTTAATCTAATTTATTGTATATATTTTGCCAGTGTCGTTCAAACTCCCTATATCTGCAATTTTTTAGCAACAAATATTTTTCAACTGTAATTCTATCAGTGATAATTTTTGTAGCTGCCTCAATACTGAATTTACTTACTTTTGAATATTTACTAATATAAACATATTGCTTTATTATAAGATTTATTCAATTTTCCACCTAATGTATATTCTTATTTCCAAATTTACCAAACAAAATTGTATGTCTATCAAAACTTATATGCCTGTCAAATTGTTGGCTAAACCACTCTTCCACTCCATACCAGATCTCCTTAAAACAGGAACATTCTACAAATAAGTGATCAATTGTTTCACAGTCCATCTTACAAAAAGTACAAATTGCAGACTCAATGATTTTAAGTCTTTTCATCTTTTTATTTTATTTTACAACTTAAAACATATTCATTTCTGTTGATCCCAACATTTTTCTAATATCAAAATGTCACTATTATATTGGAATTATTTCGTGTTTAAACTATCACCAGAAAGAGGAATAATGCGAAAAATTTTAAAGCGTGCAGGCCATGCCTTCTCTTTTGTGCAGACCGTTCACAAACCGTTCAAGCCACGCCTACAAAATGGTCAACATTTCGTGAGAAGCGTTCCGTGTAAACTGATCATCATTCCGTGCAAGAATGGCGTCGTACGGTTCGTTGCAAGTGATGAAGTAGTACGTGTCGTGCTCTGTACCTCATATATTGTAGGCATATAATTTTTGACATTAATGTATCAGGAGAAGGCTACCTATTCTTGTTTTTTAATTTGTATCTCATCCTTGCGATGTCTTAATGTCAATCAAATGTACTCAACTATATAATGTCCTTCTCCTGTCGCTAAAGTCTATATAACCGTTTTGACTGAATAGAATAGACAAAAGACCCTGCGAAAAATATACCTAATTTAAAATTAGTCCAGTCAATTTAATTGAATGTAGAATTGAAAAAAAAAAAAATAAGTTGATAGTGTTTCCTAAATGACAGGCACTTTTCAAAGAAAAGGTTCCAGGTGGTATGAAAGAAGAATGGCCGAGGTTCAACTTTTACAAATTTAGTGGGTAATTATATACCTTGATCTTTAAAGTACAACAAAATACAAAGCTTATGTGATTGTTCAAACCACGTTATCTATATGCATACAAATGCATCCCAACGTAACTATCAAAGCTCTATATTTCATGACAATTGGCTTCCACGATTTTTAATGATTCGACAATCTGAACACCAATCGTAATCGTACTCTGTGTGAATTCCCTACATCATATAGCATTGACCTACCCTTCACATTGACTTTGTATAGCTTTAGACTTTCCTTTCCATTCCAAAGTAAGAACATGAACGGTAATCGTACTCAGTACTCCTTAGAATGTACAAAATTTGTTTCGAAGTAAAACTGATTGCCTATTGGAATAGACATTCATTTGGATTCAGTAATAAATAGATTCCCGATATATTTGATATAATATGCATGTCATTTAAATATTGAGGATTCTAAATTGAATGTGTTAGAACTGTGAATCCTTACGACTTTTCATATCCGAAAAATCCGAAACCGAAACTGAAACTCTTGTGTTGAATAGTGGTAAACTATATTTTGAAATAGGCCACCTAGAAGGTAAGATAGCCATTTTGCATATACATATTTGCTTATATATTCATCCAGCATTCACTAGTGATCAAATTGTAAATACGTTATTCAATTCATTTAAGAAAGTCTCTATTATTTCAGTTAAATGATAAATAGTTCTAATTGTCACGGGGACAGTTAGGGATGTAGCCCAACTCTCCCCCATTAAAACAGTGATGTCATTGTGCTTCTGCAGGAGGAGGTGAGTTTGACGATGATACTAACAAGAAAGTCCTCAAATATATCTACTACAATAGTTTCAATATATTATACATCGTTACCCGACGAAAGAGGTTATAAATTACAATGCACTTGCATTCTCGCGCATGCATCTGTTGATCATTACTGTAGTTAGTCACTATTTACCTTCTATATTCATTCATATATTTTATTTATTTCTCGATCCCTTCATTTATATTGTACTGTGTCTTTTTCTTCTGTATTTTCAATCTTCTCCAGTCTACGAACAAGAGGTTCTTATCGTCTGGCTAATTCGGTGTGTGGTTGCACCCATCCCTTCACGCCCGCGAATACCTTTCAGTCTTTTCTGGCGAGATTTGAAAAGTTGTTTTGTCTGTTGTTATACATGTATATATAAATGTATGGGTTTATCTAATATCTGTATTTGAGAAGAGACCTGCACTATTCAAACTACACATTTCTTTTAACAACAAATACACTGTATGTTCAAGTATAGTTACACAGACACGACCATTTCATTTTCAATTCGAATGCATTTAACAGAACAAATAACCATTAATCATGCAATATCAATAATTAACATTCCATACCGATGAAAATTTTCATCGTTTTACTTTTTTTAACAGATTCACCTTCACATTGGTAGCATACAATATTGAACAACAATATATATACATTCATATATGTGAAAGACAAATTCATATGAAGAGAGAGAGAGAGAGAGAGAGAGAGAGAGAGAGTAGGGCATTTTACCTTCCTAAGTTTGATGAAATTTTGAGACAATTTTTTTAATCTAATTTATTGTATATATTTTGCCAGTGTCGTTCAAACTCCCTATATCTGCAATTTTTTAGCAACAAATATTTTTCAACTGTAATTCTATCAGTGATAATTTTTGTAGCTGTCTCAATACTGAATTTACTTACTTTTGAATATTTACTAATATAAACATATTGCTTTATTATAAGAATTATTCAATTTTCCACCTTATGTATATTCTTATTTCCAAATTTACCAAACAAAATTGTATGTCTATCAAAACCTATGTGCCTGTCAAATTGTTGGCTAAACCACTCTTCCATTCCATACCAGATCTCCTTAAAACAGGAACATTCTACAAATAAGTGATCAATTATTTCACAGTCCATCTTACAAAAAGTACAAATTGCAGACTCAATGATTTTAAGTCTTTTCATCTTTTTATTTTATTTTACAACTTAAAACATATTCATTTCTGTTGATCCCAACATTTTTCTAATATCAAAATGTCACTATTATATTGGAATTATTTCGTGTTTAAACTATCACCAGAAAGAGGAATAATGCGAAAAATTTTAAAGCGTGCAGGCCATGCCTTCTCTTTCGTGCAGACCGTTCACAAACCGTTCAAGACACGCCTACAAAATGGTCAACATTTCGTGAGAAGCGTTCCGTGTAAACTGATCATCATTCCGTGCAAGAATGGCGTCGTACGGTTCGTTGCAAGTGGTGAAGTAGTACGTGTCATGCTCTATACCTCATATATTGTAGGCATATAATTTTTGACATTAATGTATCAGGAGAAGGCTACCTATTCTTGTTTTTTAATTTGTATCTCATCCTTGCGATGTCTTAATGTCAATCAAATGTACTCAACTGTATAATGTCCTTCTCCTGTCGCCAAAGCCTATGTAACCGTTTTGACTGAATAGAATAGACAAAAGACCCTGCGAAAAATATACCTAATTTAAAATTAGTCCAGTCAATTTAATTGAATGTAGAATTGAAAAAATAACAAGTTGATAGTGTTTCCTAAAGTGCAGGTACTTTTCAAAGAAAAGGTTCCAGGTGGTATGAAAGAAGAATGGCCGAGGTTCAAGTTTTACAAATTTAGTGGGTAATTCTATGTCTTGATCTTTAAAGTACAACAAAATACAAAGCTTATGTGATTTTTCAAACTAAGTTATCTATATGCATACAAATGCATCCCAACGTAACTATCAAAGCTCTATATTTCATGACAATTGGCTTCCACGATTTTTAATGATTCGACAATCTGAACACCAATCGTAATCGTACTCTGTGTGAATTCCCTACATCATATAGCATTGACCTACCCTTCACATTGACTTTGTATAGCTTTAGACTTTCCTTTCCATTCCAAAGTAAGAACATGAACGGTAATCGTACTCAGTACTCCTTAGAATGTACAAAATTTGTTTCGAAGTAAAACTGATTGCCTATTGGAATAGACATTCATTTGGATTCAGTAATTTGTTTGTTTGTTTTTTATTTATAGTCGCCTGAGCAATTTTTCAGCTATCCAGTAATAAATAGATTCCCGATATATTTGATATAATATGCATGTCATTTAAATATTGAGGATTCTAAATTGAATGTGTTAGAACTGTGAATCCTTACGACTTTTCATATCCGAAAAATCCGAAACCGAAACTGAAACTCTTGTGTTGAATAGTGGTAAACTATATTTTGAAATAGGCCACCTAGAAGGTAAGATAGCCATTTTGCATATACATATTTGCTTATATATTCATCCAGCATTCACTAGTGATCAAATTGTAAATACGTTATTCAATTCATTTAAGAAAGTCTCTATTATTTCAGTTAAATGATAAATAGTTCTAATTGTCACGGGGACAGTTAGGGATGTAGCCCAACTCTCCCCCATTAAAACAGTGATGTCATTGTGCTTCTGCAGGAGGAGGTGAGTTTGACGATGATACTAACAAGAAAGTCCTCAAATATATCTACTACAATAGTTTCAATATATTATACATCGTTACCCGACGAAAGAGGTTATAAATTACAATGCACTTGCATTCTCGCGCATGCATCTGTTGATCATTACTGTAGTTAGTCACTATTTACCTTCTATATTCATTCATATATTTTATTTATTTCTCGATCCCTTCATTTATATTGTACTGTGTCTTTTTCTTCTGTATTTTCAATCTTCTCCAGTCTACGAACAAGAGGTTCTTATCGTCTGGCTAATTCGGTGTGTGGTTGCACCCATCCCTTCACGCCCGCGAATACCTTTCAGTCTTTTCTGGCGAGATTTGAAAAGTTGTTTTGTCTGTTGTTATACACGTATATATAAATGTATGGGTTTATCTAATATCTGTATTTGAGAAGAGACCTGCACTATTCAAACTACACATTTCTTTTAACAACAAATACACTGTATGTTCAAGTATAGTTACACAGACACGACCATTTCATTTTCAATTCGAATGCATTTAACAGAACAAATAATCATTAATCATGCAATATCAATAATTAACATTCCATACCGATGAAAATTTTCATCGTTTTACTTTTTTTAACAGATTCACCTTCACATTGGTAGCATACAATATTGAACAACAATATATATACATTCATATATGTGAAAGACAAATTCATATGAAGAGAGAGAGAGAGAGAGAGAGAGAGAGAGAGAGAGAGTAGGGCATTTTACCTTCCTAAGTTTGATGAAATTTTGAGACAATTTTTTTAATCTAATTTATTGTATATATTTTGCCAGTGTCGTTCAAACTCCCTATATCTGCAATTTTTTAGCAACAAATATTTTTCAACTGTAATTCTATCAGTGATAATTTTTGTAGCTGTCTCAATACTGAATTTACTTACTTTTGAATATTTACTAATATAAACATATTGCTTTATTATAAGAATTATTCAATTTTCCACCTTATGTATATTCTTATTTCCAAATTTACCAAACAAAATTGTATGTCTATCAAAACCTATGTGCCTGTCAAATTGTTGGCTAAACCACTCTTCCATTCCATACCAGATCTCCTTAAAACAGGAACATTCTACAAATAAGTGATCAATTATTTCACAGTCCATCTTACAAAAAGTACAAATTGCAGACTCAATGATTTTAAGTCTTTTCATCTTTTTATTTTATTTTACAACTTAAAACATATTCATTTCTGTTGATCCCAACATTTTTCTAATATCAAAATGTCACTATTATATTGGAATTATTTCGTGTTTAAACTATCACCAGAAAGAGGAATAATGCGAAAAATTTTAAAGCGTGCAGGCCATGCCTTCTCTTTCGTGCAGACCGTTCACAAACCGTTCAAGACACGCCTACAAAATGGTCAACATTTCGTGAGAAGCGTTCCGTGTAAACTGATCATCATTCCGTGCAAGAATGGCGTCGTACGGTTCGTTGCAAGTGGTGAAGTAGTACGTGTCATGCTCTATACCTCATATATTGTAGGCATATAATTTTTGACATTAATGTATCAGGAGAAGGCTACCTATTCTTGTTTTTTAATTTGTATCTCATCCTTGCGATGTCTTAATGTCAATCAAATGTACTCAACTGTATAATGTCCTTCTCCTGTCGCCAAAGCCTATGTAACCGTTTTGACTGAATAGAATAGACAAAAGACCCTGCGAAAAATATACCTAATTTAAAATTAGTCCAGTCAATTTAATTGAATGTAGAATTGAAAAAATAACAAGTTGATAGTGTTTCCTAAAGTGCAGGTACTTTTCAAAGAAAAGGTTCCAGGTGGTATGAAAGAAGAATGGCCGAGGTTCAAGTTTTACAAATTTAGTGGGTAATTCTATGTCTTGATCTTTAAAGTACAACAAAATACAAAGCTTATGTGATTTTTCAAACTAAGTTATCTATATGCATACAAATGCATCCCAACGTAACTATCAAAGCTCTATATTTCATGACAATTGGCTTCCACGATTTTTAATGATTCGACAATCTGAACACCAATCGTAATCGTACTCTGTGTGAATTCCCTACATCATATAGCATTGACCTACCCTTCACATTGACTTTGTATAGCTTTAGACTTTCCTTTCCATTCCAAAGTAAGAACATGAACGGTAATCGTACTCAGTACTCCTTAGAATGTACAAAATTTGTTTCGAAGTAAAACTGATTGCCTATTGGAATAGACATTCATTTGGATTCAGTAATTTGTTTGTTTGTTTTTTATTTATAGTCGCCTGAGCAATTTTTCAGCTATCCAGTAATAAATAGATTCCCGATATATTTGATATAATATGCATGTCATTTAAATATTGAGGATTCTAAATTGAATGTGTTAGAACTGTGAATCCTTACGACTTTTCATATCCGAAAAATCCGAAACCGAAACTGAAACTCTTGTGTTGAATAGTGGTAAACTATATTTTGAAATAGGCCACCTAGAAGGTAAGATAGCCATTTTGCATATACATATTTGCTTATATATTCATCCAGCATTCACTAGTGATCAAATTGTAAATACGTTATTCAATTCATTTAAGAAAGTCTCTATTATTTCAGTTAAATGATAAATAGTTCTAATTGTCACGGGGACAGTTAGGGATGTAGCCCAACTCTCCCCCATTAAAACAGTGATGTCATTGTGCTTCTGCAGGAGGAGGTGAGTTTGACGATGATACTAACAAGAAAGTCCTCAAATATATCTACTACAATAGTTTCAATATATTATACATCGTTACCCGACGAAAGAGGTTATAAATTACAATGCACTTGCATTCTCGCGCATGCATCTGTTGATCATTACTGTAGTTAGTCACTATTTACCTTCTATATTCATTCATATATTTTATTTATTTCTCGATCCCTTCATTTATATTGTACTGTGTCTTTTTCTTCTGTATTTTCAATCTTCTCCAGTCTACGAACAAGAGGTTCTTATCGTCTGGCTAATTCGGTGTGTGGTTGCACCCATCCCTTCACGCCCGCGAATACCTTTCAGTCTTTTCTGGCGAGATTTGAAAAGTTGTTTTGTCTGTTGTTATACACGTATATATAAATGTATGGGTTTATCTAATATCTGTATTTGAGAAGAGACCTGCACTATTCAAACTACACATTTCTTTTAACAACAAATACACTGTATGTTCAAGTATAGTTACACAGACACGACCATTTCATTTTCAATTCGAATGCATTTAACAGAACAAATAATCATTAATCATGCAATATCAATAATTAACATTCCATACCGATGAAAATTTTCATCGTTTTACTTTTTTTAACAGATTCACCTTCACATTGGTAGCATACAATATTGAACAACAATATATATACATTCATATATGTGAAAGACAAATTCATATGAAGAGAGAGAGAGAGAGAGAGAGAGAGAGAGAGAGAGAGTAGGGCATTTTACCTTCCTAAGTTTGATGAAATTTTGAGACAATTTTTTTAATCTAATTTATTGTATATATTTTGCCAGTGTCGTTCAAACTCCCTATATCTGCAATTTTTTAGCAACAAATATTTTTCAACTGTAATTCTATCAGTGATAATTTTTGTAGCTGTCTCAATACTGAATTTACTTACTTTTGAATATTTACTAATATAAACATATTGCTTTATTATAAGAATTATTCAATTTTCCACCTTATGTATATTCTTATTTCCAAATTTACCAAACAAAATTGTATGTCTATCAAAACCTATGTGCCTGTCAAATTGTTGGCTAAACCACTCTTCCATTCCATACCAGATCTCCTTAAAACAGGAACATTCTACAAATAAGTGATCAATTATTTCACAGTCCATCTTACAAAAAGTACAAATTGCAGACTCAATGATTTTAAGTCTTTTCATCTTTTTATTTTATTTTACAACTTAAAACATATTCATTTCTGTTGATCCCAACATTTTTCTAATATCAAAATGTCACTATTATATTGGAATTATTTCGTGTTTAAACTATCACCAGAAAGAGGAATAATGCGAAAAATTTTAAAGCGTGCAGGCCATGCCTTCTCTTTCGTGCAGACCGTTCACAAACCGTTCAAGACACGCCTACAAAATGGTCAACATTTCGTGAGAAGCGTTCCGTGTAAACTGATCATCATTCCGTGCAAGAATGGCGTCGTACGGTTCGTTGCAAGTGGTGAAGTAGTACGTGTCATGCTCTATACCTCATATATTGTAGGCATATAATTTTTGACATTAATGTATCAGGAGAAGGCTACCTATTCTTGTTTTTTAATTTGTATCTCATCCTTGCGATGTCTTAATGTCAATCAAATGTACTCAACTGTATAATGTCCTTCTCCTGTCGCCAAAGCCTATGTAACCGTTTTGACTGAATAGAATAGACAAAAGACCCTGCGAAAAATATACCTAATTTAAAATTAGTCCAGTCAATTTAATTGAATGTAGAATTGAAAAAATAACAAGTTGATAGTGTTTCCTAAAGTGCAGGTACTTTTCAAAGAAAAGGTTCCAGGTGGTATGAAAGAAGAATGGCCGAGGTTCAAGTTTTACAAATTTAGTGGGTAATTCTATGTCTTGATCTTTAAAGTACAACAAAATACAAAGCTTATGTGATTTTTCAAACTAAGTTATCTATATGCATACAAATGCATCCCAACGTAACTATCAAAGCTCTATATTTCATGACAATTGGCTTCCACGATTTTTAATGATTCGACAATCTGAACACCAATCGTAATCGTACTCTGTGTGAATTCCCTACATCATATAGCATTGACCTACCCTTCACATTGACTTTGTATAGCTTTAGACTTTCCTTTCCATTCCAAAGTAAGAACATGAACGGTAATCGTACTCAGTACTCCTTAGAATGTACAAAATTTGTTTCGAAGTAAAACTGATTGCCTATTGGAATAGACATTCATTTGGATTCAGTAATTTGTTTGTTTGTTTTTTATTTATAGTCTCCTGAGCAATTTTTCAGCTATCCAGTAATAAATAGATTCCCGATATATTTGATATAATATGCATGTCATTTAAATATTGAGGATTCTAAATTGAATGTGTTAGAACTGTGAATCCTTACGACTTTTCATATCCGAAAAATCCGAAACCGAAACTGAAACTCTTGTGTTGAATAGTGGTAAACTATATTTTGAAATAGGCCACCTAGAAGGTAAGATAGCCATTTTGCATATACATATTTGCTTATATATTCATCCAGCATTCACTAGTGATCAAATTGTAAATACGTTATTCAATTCATTTAAGAAAGTCTCTATTATTTCAGTTAAATGATAAATAGTTCTAATTGTCACGGGGACAGTTAGGGATGTAGCCCAACTCTCCCCCATTAAAACAGTGATGTCATTGTGCTTCTGCAGGAGGAGGTGAGTTTGACGATGATACTAACAAGAAAGTCCTCAAATATATCTACTACAATAGTTTCAATATATTATACATCGTTACCCGACGAAAGAGGTTATAAATTACAATGCACTTGCATTCTCGCGCATGCATCTGTTGATCATTACTGTAGTTAGTCACTATTTACCTTCTATATTCATTCATATATTTTATTTATTTCTCGATCCCTTCATTTATATTGTACTGTGTCTTTTTCTTCTGTATTTTCAATCTTCTCCAGTCTACGAACAAGAGGTTCTTATCGTCTGGCTAATTCGGTGTGTGGTTGCACCCATCCCTTCACGCCCGCGAATACCTTTCAGTCTTTTCTGGCGAGATTTGAAAAGTTGTTTTGTCTGTTGTTATACACGTATATATAAATGTATGGGTTTATCTAATATCTGTATTTGAGAAGAGACCTGCACTATTCAAACTACACATTTCTTTTAACAACAAATACACTGTATGTTCAAGTATAGTTACACAGACACGACCATTTCATTTTCAATTCGAATGCATTTAACAGAACAAATAATCATTAATCATGCAATATCAATAATTAACATTCCATACCGATGAAAATTTTCATCGTTTTACTTTTTTTAACAGATTCACCTTCACATTGGTAGCATACAATATTGAACAACAATATATATACATTCATATATGTGAAAGACAAATTCATATGAAGAGAGAGAGAGAGAGAGAGAGAGAGAGAGAGAGAGAGAGAGTAGGGCATTTTACCTTCCTAAGTTTGATGAAATTTTGAGACAATTTTTTTAATCTAATTTATTGTATATATTTTGCCAGTGTCGTTCAAACTCCCTATATCTGCAATTTTTTAGCAACAAATATTTTTCAACTGTAATTCTATCAGTGATAATTTTTGTAGCTGTCTCAATACTGAATTTACTTACTTTTGAATATTTACTAATATAAACATATTGCTTTATTATAAGAATTATTCAATTTTCCACCTTATGTATATTCTTATTTCCAAATTTACCAAACAAAATTGTATGTCTATCAAAACCTATGTGCCTGTCAAATTGTTGGCTAAACCACTCTTCCATTCCATACCAGATCTCCTTAAAACAGGAACATTCTACAAATAAGTGATCAATTATTTCACAGTCCATCTTACAAAAAGTACAAATTGGAGACTCAATGATTTTAAGTCTTTTCATCTTTTTATTTTATTTTACAACTTAAAACATATTCATTTCTGTTGATCCCAACATTTTTCTAATATCAAAATGTCACTATTATATTGGAATTATTTCGTGTTTAAACTATCACCAGAAAGAGGAATAATGCGAAAAATTTTAAAGCGTGCAGGCCATGCCTTCTCTTTCGTGCAGACCGTTCACAAACCGTTCAAGCCACACCTACAAAATGGTCAACATTTCGTGAGAAGCGTTCCGTGTAAACTGATCATCATTCCGTGCAAGAATGGCGTCGTACGGTTCGTTGCAAGTGGTGAAGTGGTACGTGTCATGCTCTATACCTCATATATTGTAGGCATATAATTTTTGACATTAATGTATCAGGAGAAGGCTACCTATTCTTGTTTTTTAATTTGTATCTCATCCTTGCGATGTCTTAATGTCAATCAAATGTACTCAACTGTATAATGTCCTTCTCCTGTCGCCAAAGCCTATGTAACCGTTTTGACTGAATAGAATAGACAAAAGACCCTGCGAAAAATATACCTAATTTAAAATTAGTCCAGTCAATTTAATTGAATGTAGAATTGAAAAAATAACAAGTTGATAGTGTTTCCTAAAGTGCAGGTACTTTTCAAAGAAAAGGTTCCAGGTGGTATGAAAGAAGAATGGCCGAGGTTCAAGTTTTACAAATTTAGTGGGTAATTCTATGTCTTGATCTTTAAAGTACAACAAAATACAAAGCTTATGTGATTTTTCAAACTAAGTTATCTATATGCATACAAATGCATCCCAACGTAACTATCAAAGCTCTATATTTCATGACAATTGGCTTCCACGATTTTTAATGATTCGACAATCTGAACACCAATCGTAATCGTACTCTGTGTGAATTCCCTACATCATATAGCATTGACCTACCCTTCACATTGACTTTGTATAGCTTTAGACTTTCCTTTCCATTCCAAAGTAAGAACATGAACGGTAATCGTACTCAGTACTCCTTAGAATGTACAAAATTTGTTTCGAAGTAAAACTGATTGCCTATTGGAATAGACATTCATTTGGATTCAGTAATAAATAGATTCCCGATATATTTGATATAATATGCATGTCATTTAAATATTGAGGATTCTAAATTGAATGTGTTAGAACTGTGAATCCTTACGACTTTTCATATCCGAAAAATCCGAAACCGAAACTGAAACTCTTGTGTTGAATAGTGGTAAACTATATTTTGAAATAGGCCACCTAGAAGGTAAGATAGCCATTTTGCATATACATATTTGCTTATATATTCATCCAGCATTCACTAGTGATCAAATTGTAAATACGTTATTCAATTCATTTAAGAAAGTCTCTATTATTTCAGTTAAATGATAAATAGTTCTAATTGTCACGGGGACAGTTAGGGATGTAGCCCAACTCTCCCCCATTAAAACAGTGATGTCATTGTGCTTCTGCAGGAGGAGGTGAGTTTGACGATGATACTAACAAGAAAGTCCTCAAATATATCTACTACAATAGTTTCAATATATTATACATCGTTACCCGACGAAAGAGGTTATAAATTACAATGCACTTGCATTCTCGCGCATGCATCTGTTGATCATTACTGTAGTTAGTCACTATTTACCTTCTATATTCATTCATATATTTTATTTATTTCTCGATCCCTTCATTTATATTGTACTGTGTCTTTTTCTTCTGTATTTTCAATCTTCTCCAGTCTACGAACAAGAGGTTCTTATCGTCTGGCTAATTCGGTGTGTGGTTGCACCCATCCCTTCACGCCCGCGAATACCTTTCAGTCTTTTCTGGCGAGATTTGAAAAGTTGTTTTGTCTGTTGTTATACACGTATATATAAATGTATGGGTTTATCTAATATCTGTATTTGAGAAGAGACCTGCACTATTCAAACTACACATTTCTTTTAACAACAAATACACTGTATGTTCAAGTATAGTTACACAGACACGACCATTTCATTTTCAATTCGAATGCATTTAACAGAACAAATAATCATTAATCATGCAATATCAATAATTAACATTCCATACCGATGAAAATTTTCATCGTTTTACTTTTTTTAACAGATTCACCTTCACATTGGTAGCATACAATATTGAACAACAATATATATATATTCATATATGTGAAAGACAAATTCATATGAAGAGAGAGAGAGAGAGAGAGAGAGAGAGAGAGTAGGGCATTTTACCTTCCTAAGTTTGATGAAATTTTGAGACAATTTTTTTAATCTAATTTATTGTATATATTTTGCCAGTGTCGTTCAAACTCCCTATATCTGCAATTTTTTAGCAACAAATATTTTTCAACTGTAATTCTATCAGTGATAATTTTTGTAGCTGTCTCAATACTGAATTTACTTACTTTTGAATATTTACTAATATAAACATATTGCTTTATTATAAGAATTATGCAATTTTCCACCTTATGTATATTCTTATTTCCAAAATTTACCAAACAAAATTGTATGTCTATCAAAACCTATGTGCCTGTCAAATTGTTGGCTAAACCACTCTTCCATTCCATACCAGATCTCCTTAAAACAGGAACATTTTACAAATAAGTGATCAATTATTTCGCAGTCCATCTTACAAAAAGTACAAATTGGAGACTCAATGATTTTAAGTCTTTTCATCTTTTTATTTTATTTTATAACTTAAAACATATCCATTTCTGTTGATCCCACCATTTTTCTACTATCAGAATGTCACTATTATATTGGAATTATTTCGTATTTAAACTATCACCAGAAAGAAGAATAATGCGGAAAATTTTAAAGCGTGCAGGCCATGCCTTCTCTTTCGTGCAGACCGTTCACAAACCGTTCAAGCCACACCTACAAAATGGTCAACATTTCGTGAGAAGCGTTCCGTGTAAACTGATCATCATTCCGTGCAAGAATGGCGTCGTACGGTTCGTTGCAAGTGGTGAAGTAGTACGTGTCATGCTCTATACCTCATATATTGCAGGCATATAATTTTTGACATTAATGTTTCAGGAGAAGGCTACCTATTCTTGTTTTTTAATTTGTATCTCATCCTTGCGATGTCTTAATGTCAATCAAATGTACTCAACTGTATAATGTCCTTCTCCTGTCGCCAAAGCCTATGTAACCGTTTTGACTGAATAGAATAGACAAAAGACCCTGCGAAAAATATACCTAATTTAAAATTAGTCCAGTCAATTTAATTGAATGTAGAATTGAAAAAATAACAAGTTGATAGTGTTTCCTAAAGTGCAGGTACTTTTCAAAGAAAAGGTTCCAGGTGGTATGAAAGAAGAATGGCCGAGGTTCAACTTTTACAAATTTAGTGGGTAATTCTATGTCTTGATCTTTAAAGTACAACAAAGTACAAAGCTTATGTGATTTTTCAAACTAAGTTATCTATATGCATACAAATGCATCCCAACGTAACTATCAAAGCTCTATATTTCATGACAATTGCCTTCCACGATTTTTAATGATTCGACAATCTGAATACCAATCGTAATCGTACTCTGTGTGAATTCCCTACATCATATAGCATTGACCTACCCTTCACATTGACTTTGTATAGCTTTAGACTTTCCTTTCCATTCCAAAGTAAGAACATGAGCGGTAATCGTACTCAGTACTCCTTAGAATGTACAAAATTTGTTTCGAAGTAAAACTGATTGCCTATTGGAATAGACATTCATTTGGATTCAGTAATAAATAGATTCCCGATATATTTGATATAATATGCATGTCATTTAAATATTGAGGATTCTAAATTGAATGTGTCCGCGTTGTGTAATTAGAACTGTGAACCCTTACGACTTTTCATATCCGAAAAATCCGAAACCGAAACTGAAACTCTTTTGTTGAATAGTGGTAAACTATATTTTGAAATAGGCCACTTAGAAGGTAAGATAGCCATTTTACATATACATATTTGCTTATATACTCATCCAGCATTCACTAGTGATCAAATTGTAAATACGTTATTCAATTCATTTAAGAAAGTATTATTTCAGTTAAACAATAACTAGTTCTAATTGTCACGGGGACAGTTAGGGATGTAGCCCAAAGCTCCGCCATTAAAACTGTAATGTCATTGTGCCTCTGAAGGACGAGGTGATTTTGACGATGATACTAACAAGACAGTCCTCAAATATATCTACTACAATAGTTTCAATATATTATACATCGTTACCCGACGAAAGAGGTTATAAATTACAATGCACTTGCATTATCGCGCATGCATCTGTTGATCATTACTGTAGTTAGTCACTATTTACCTTCTATATTCATTCATATATTTTATTTATTTCTCGATCCCTTCATTTATATTGTACTGTGTCTTTTTCTTCTGTATTTTCAATCTTCTCCAGTCTACGAACAAGAGGTTCTTATTGTCTGGCTAATTCGGTGTGTGGTTGCACCCATCCCTTCACGCCCGCGAATACCTTTCAGTCTTTTCTGGCGAGATTTGAAAAGTTGTTTTGTCTGTTGTTATACACGTATATATAAATGTATGGGTTTATCTAAGATCTGTATTTGAGAAGAGGCCTGCACTATTCAAACTGCACATGTATTTTAACAACAAATAAACTGTATGTTTAAGTATAGTTACACAGACACGACCATTGCATTTTCAATTGGAATGCATTTAACAGAACAAATAATTATTAATCATGCAATATCAATAATTAACATTCCATACCGATGAAATGTTTCATCTTTTTACTTTTTTAACAGATTCACTTTCACATTGGTAGCATACAATATTGGACAACAATATATATACATTCATATATGTGAAAGACAAATTTATACGAAGAGAGAGAGAGAGAGAGAGTAGGGCATGTTACCTTCCTCAGTTTGATGAAATTTTGGAGACAATTTTTTTAATCTAATTTATTGTATATATTTTGCCAGTATCGTTCAAACTCCCTATATCTGCAATTTTTTAGCAACAAATATTTTTCAACTGTAATTCTATCAGTGATAATTTTTGTAGCTGCCTCAATACTGAATTTACTTACTTTTGAATATTTACTAATATAAACATATTGCTTTATTATAAGAATTATGCAATTTTCCACCTTATGTATATTCTTATTTCCAAATTTACCAAACAAAATTGTATGTCTATCAAAACCTATGTGCCTGTCAAATTGTTGACTAAACCACTCTTCCATTCCATACCAGATCTCCTTATAACAGGAACATTCTACAAATAAGTGATCAATTATTTCACAGTCCATCTTACAAAACGTACAAATTGGAGACTCAATGATTTTAAGTCTTTTCATCTTTTTATTTTATTTTACAACTTAAAACATATTCATTTCTGTTGATCCCAACATTTTTCTAATATCAAAATGTCACTATTATATTGGAATTATTTCGTGTTTAAACTATCACCAGAAAGAAGAAGAATGCGGAAAATTTTAAAGCGTGCAGGCCATGCCTTCTCTTTCGTGCAGACCGTTCACAAACCGTTCAAGCCACGCCTACAAAATGGTCAACATTTCGTGAGAAGCGTTCCGTGTAAACTGATCATCATTCCGTGCAAGAATGGCGTCGTACGGTTCGTTGCAAGTGGTGGAAGTAGTACGTGTCGTGCTCTGCACCTCATATATTGTAGGCATATAATTTTTGGCATTAATGTATCAGGAGAAGGCTACTTATTCTTGTTTTTTTAATTTGTATATCATCCTTACGATGTCTTAATGTCAATCAAATGTACTCAACTGTATAATGTCCTTTCCTGTCGCTAAAGCCTATATAACCGTTTTGACTGAATAGAATAGACAAAAGACCCTACGAAAAATATACCTAATTTAAAATTAGTCCAGTCAATTTAATTGAATGTAGAATTGAAAAAAAAAACAAGTTCATAGTGTTTCCTACATGACGGGCACTTTTCAAAGAAAAGGTTCCAGGTGGTATGAAAGAAGAATGGTCGAGGTTCATCTTTTAGAACTTCAATGGCTATTCCTATATCTTGATCTTTAAAGTACAACAAAATACAAAGCTTATTTGATTGTTCAAACTAAGTTATCTATATGCATACAAATGCATCCCAACGTAACTATCAAAGCTCTATATTTCATGACAATTGGCTTCCACGATTTTTAATGATTCGACAATCTGAATACCAATCGTAATCGTACTCTGTGTGAATTCCCTACATCATATAGCATTGACCTACCCTTCACATTGACTTTGTATAGCTTTAGACTTTCCTTTCCATTCCAAAGTAAGAACATGAACGGTAATCGTACCCAGTACTCCTTAGAATGTACAAAATTTGTTTCGAAGTAAAACTGATTGCCTATTGGAATAGGCATTCATTTGGATTCAGTAATGAAGAGAATCCAAATATATTTGATATAATCTGCATGTCATTTAAATATTGAGGATTCTAAATTGAATGTGTCCGCGTTGTGTAATTAGAACTGTGAACCCTTACGACTTTTCATATCCGAAAAATCCGAAACCGAAACTGAAACTCTTGTGTTGAATAGTGGTAAACTATATTTTGAAATAGGCCACTTAGAAGGTAAACTAGCCATTTTACCTATACATAGTTGCTTATATATTCATCCAGCATTCACTAGTGATCAAATTGTAAATAGGTAAATACGATTTACCCGTGTTCATTGTTTGCGTGCTGTGAGTAGGATCGCGCGAAATATTTATGGCTTTTTTTCAAACAGGTGGAAAGGTAATGGAGGATTTTTGCGAGATAAAACAACTTCGTTGGTGAAAGCATAGACCAGTCAATTTCATTGATTATAGAATTGAAAAAAATATAAGTTTATAGTGTTTACTAAATACCAGGATTTTTCAAAGAACAGGTTCCAGGTGGTATGAAGTAAAAATGGCCGAGGTACAGTTTTTACAAAATTAGTGGGTATTCCTATAACTTGATCTTTAAACTACAGCAAAGTACCACATTTCAACTTCCCTAATCCATGTGGTAATTTTCCATCACCACGTGCATATGTTGTTTATATTCCCCAACCGATTCGATACGCAAGAGCTTGTTCTGCATATGATCGGTTTTTAATTCGAGACCGGCAAAGAAATTGATGTTACAAGAGTTTGTATAATTTCGTCTAAAGTCATCATTTCGCAAATTCTATGCTCCTTATAATGATTTAGTTTGTTAATACAATTTCCAGGATAAATGCTCTTTGACATGTTTCATACGAATTGTTCGTGGCACACTGATTCTGACTACGGATTACTCTAGTTACTTGATGGGGACGTAGAGCACACGGCGGATGTGACAGAGGATGCTTACTCCTCCTAGGCACCTGATTCCACTTCTGATATGTCCAGGGGTCCTTGCTTGCCCATCTCTCTTATTTGTATTTGTTATAGGAATTACGAGATTGAATACTGTTAGTTATCTTCACTTTTACAATTGGACATCTTCACTTTCTAAGTTAGGAAACTATGGTATCAGAATATTAACTTATTTATTTCGGATGACAAAACATACAAACTGACCTTCATGCATCTATTGAAACGAAAATTTGAATGTTGTATTTTATTTTATTTTTTTTTATTATTTATTTTGCTTATTATTATTATTATTTTTTTTTTTGCAGTAATTATAAAATGGCAGAGGAATCATTGGAATCCTTTTTAATGGAATTGGGAATGGCGGATACAATAGATGCGTTTAAGAACGAAGACATCGATCTAGAATTATTGCAAACAATGACGGTCGAAGACTTGAAGGAAACTGGTCTTTCCATTGGAAAACGAAAAAAAATATTGGACGCATTGAAAACCAGAGGTACGTCTGTTTCTCTTTTGTTTCATTGCATATCTGTGTCTGTCTCTCACTTTTTCTCTTCTAATTTGTTCATGTAGTACATTCCTGAATCTCTAATATACTCGAAACAGTTCCTTCATGTGTAACAATGCAATCTTTGTAATCAAAATTATTATAAAGTATGAATACATTTGCAGTGCATACTTGAGAATTAAGGTTTATTTTTTCCGATTTTAAGAATTATTTAATATGTATATACGACTGGTCCATACTTAAAATAAAACTAACATCGTAGTAGAAATACATTTATACTGTGTGACGGATATCTTTATACCTTGTGATTATTCATCCAAAACATTACAGGTACGTTGTTAACCATTTTGAAGTTGACAGAAAAATTATGAAGTCCATCATTGACAATATCTTAGTAGTCTTTGGCAAATAAAGTCTTCCAACAGTCTGTTGGAATTCCCTTTGGCACCAATTCTGCTCTTTTATTAGTTGACCTGAATTTATATTCTTATAGAAATGAATTCATTCGAAAGCTTTTAAATGAAAAGAAAAATATCTTTAAAATATATTGTTTCATCTATAAACAATATTAATTTTCATTGATATGTTGATTCGATATATTCCATCCCAGTCAACGTGAAATAATGGGCAGACAGCATGTCATGTGTATGAGAATGTTTTAAAGCGATGTCAACTACTGACAAAAAAGTTGATGTTGCAGGGTTATAACGAATCTCTTTTGAAGTCATCATTTCGCAAATTTTACGTTCGCTATAATGACCTTGTTTGCGATTACAAAATGTCTCTGGGACATATGTTGAATGATTTGTTTCATACCCTTTGTTAGACTGTCATTTTTCATAATACCTTTGACTACGGGTAATCCCGTATACCTAATTTCGACTAAGGGCTCACGGCGGGTGTGAACGGTCAGCAAAGTATGCTTACTTCTTCATGGCACCTGATCCTACCTTCGCTTTGTCGGTGGTCCGTGTTGCCCTACAAGCAAACTTGTATATGTCTTTGGGATATATGATTACGATCAACACATTGTTAACTTTACCATTCGATACACTACAGAGTCCCCAACATCTGCTTTCATGTTTTACATGGATATTTTCTTGAACTCGCGTTTATGACACACGGGATAGCATCACATTTTTCATCGTGAACTACCCATATTTATGTAGCAATCTTCTGTTGTCATCTGCATACGATATGTAAGTATCAACTGATTTGATACACAAGATACACAAGAGCATAGTCTCCATATCATATTTTTTTTAAATCGAGGCAGGCTACTGACGCAAAAGTTGGTGCTACAGAGGTTTCCACAGTCTAGTTTGCAAATTCTATGATCGTTATAACGATCTGATTTAGAGATACAACCTATCATTACGTCACGTGTTTCAAGGTAATTGCTAGGTCGTTCCTTCCATACGAATTTTGACTACTGATTACTCCTTTTTTTATTATATGTGTGCCCAACTAACAGAGGGTGCTTCCATTTCTTAGGCACCCGATCCCATCGTTGCTGTGTTTTCCCTACTTTTATTTTCATTTTTTTATAGGAATTAAGAGATTATACCTTTTAGTTGTCTTCACAGTTCATTTTGTTAAATTAATAACCCTACCTGAAAATTTGACAAATATATCTTGACAATGTATACTACTGTATGAAAATTGTTTTTTATCGAACAGCACAGTTTGTTAGTAATAGCGTCTTAAGCATATCATTGTTTTAACAGTAGCGAAACTGTTTTCCGTTGAATTGTGTAAATAATAATAGTGGATAGTGTTTGACGTCACTCATTGCATAATTCAACTTAAAATAGATAGGATTGATGTTGATATCGATATCAAAACGAAACAAAAAACAATGGAAAAATGTTTACGAAATAAAAATTGGGGTAATCCAGCTTTTTTTGGGGGGGGGATTTTTTTTTTTTTTGTTTTTTTTTTTTTGTTTGTTTGTTTCTTTTTTTATTTTGATTTTTTTTTTTTTTTTTTTTTTTTTGTAAATGTTCACGTTTGATACAAATCATGAAAGCAGCGGTATTCAGCAAATAACTTACGAGTATTCTCGATGTCATTCAACAACGTTATTCGTTTACTTTCCATGTACAACTTCCAAAAGAACATAGAACAACGTTATTGACTCTTTATATGAAGGGGAAATCAAACATGCAAGGACAAAATAATCAATTATTTACTAAATATCAATAAAGAGTATCGCTAAAATTCGTCGAAAATATACCTGCACATTCATTGCGTTATACATCTTAATTATGTTTTACGGCTTACATAGATTTTTTTTTTCTTTCGCGAACGCATGATCGCAGCGATAATGAATAAAAACATTTTGAACCTGGGAAGTGGGGGTGGGGGAAACGAAGTACTTATATATCTATAATCTTGACTTTATACTTTGCCGTAATTTGTACTGAATATCTCTACGGAAATAATAAATTCTAAACAAAGAATAAGAATTTGCAAACTGTGTACAGCGTCGTGCCAAAAGTATTCGCGGAAAAATGGCCGACGTCAAATGAGTTATCTTGCTTAGCATTACAAACTCGCCAAAATAATGAAGTACACATACCTTTAATACTTTGTCAGGTGTCCCTTAGAACGAATGCATGCAAGAACTCTTCGTGGTAAGGACTGATAAAGGTTCCTGATGTATTCTACGGAGAAGTTCTGCCAAATATCTAGAATAGCTTCGAACAGCTGATCTGGGTTTGCTATATCGCCAGTCCGATTTTGTAAATCTCTCTTTACCCGATGCCAACAGTTTTCAATAATGTTTATGTCTGGTGATTGGGCTGGCCAAATCATTCCACGGATGTTGTTTTCGTGCATGTATCTCTCTACAACACGGGCCCGATGCACGGGGGCATTGTCATCCTGAATGGTGTACGAATTATCGGGGATATGACGGCCAATTACAGGCCAAAGTTGGTCATCGAGTATAGAAATATATTTCTCAGCATTTATATTGCCGTTTACCTTGCACAGAGTACCAGGGTCATACCAGGTGATACATCCCCACACCATTGCGGATACCTTGGGCTTGCATTCTGCAAACATACACTCCGGTTTGTAAGCTTCATGAGCGGATCGCCACACATAGACTCTATTATTTTGACCTATAACAACTTTTGACTCGTCACTGAAGATAATGTTTCGCCAATATTGATTTATAGTTAATCTCCGTATTTGCAAGCACCATGCAAGTCTCTTTTTTCTGTTGACCTCTTTCACAACCATGCGTTTCCTGACAACTCTCCGATAAATATGATTTTTATGCAATACCCGCTGCACAGTATGCTTACTGACATTAACTAAATCATTTCCGACATTGAATTCAGTTGTGATATCCTTCAACACTTTTCCTCTGCTCCGTTTCACCAACCGCAACAACCTTGTTTCCCCACGATGGGACACTTTTTTCGGCCGCCCCATTCGTTTTGCCTTCAAGAAGCTACTCCGTACTCGGAAAGTCTTCAAAATAGATCTGCAAGTCGACTCAGGTACTCCTAACATCCTTGAAATCTCACTGATCTTAAATCCATCATCTTTCAATTTCACAATCACTTCTTTCTTGTCCGGTGACAATTCTTTTGACTTTCGACCCATCTTTGTTTACATTACAATTCAGCAGCACAATTTTAATACAGCAGACGATTCTCATACGTCACTCATCCGTGGATTATTACTGATTTCAGGGATTGTCTCAAAGTTAACTTTCGTTTTGTATTGACTTGATAACGATCAGTTTTCTATGTGAAGGGCAACAACTCTCGCACCGCGACGGCCATTTTCCGCGAATACTTTTGGCACGACGCTGTAGCTAACGGTCCTCTTTACTCTATACATCGCAGTGATCTTCACTGAATATCTCCGCGAAATACACGGAAAATTATCAGCAAAGCACGAGATATTTGTGGCATTAAAGCTGTGTGGTCTGATATTTTAACAGACTCGATATTTCCTACTGAAACTGAAAATCAGTTAAATAGTCGATGTTATCAAAATAAAATCAAAATATTAAACTAGCATTAAATTTGATGCAATCAAAATTTCTCTCTCTCTCTCTCTCTCTCTCTCTCTCTCTCTCTCTCATATATATATATATACTCTGCAAAAAAAGAAACGCATAGCCCTTTTGAAATTTTAAAAATGCAAATTATGTATTTTACCAGGTAAACTGAAATGGTCAATTGAGTAATTGATTTTTTACAGGTAAGTATGAAACTTTAAAGGTCTGTTCATTTGATTTGGCTCTCTGCCAAATTAGCTCGGCGACTCTCTAAAATTGCACATCACCTCTATCGCAATGGAATTTGGCTTACGTTTTTCACGAGAACTTTGTGCTTAATTCAACCACTACATTAAAGCGTATAAAAAAACGAAGTTTGAAGCTTGAATTCATCATAACGTTAAAATGCTGCCATGCCAAGGTTGGACTCTGCTACTCGAAATATCGCCATTGGCCGTCTCCAGGCCGGAGTATCCCAAAGTGAGATTGCACGAACTGAAAACGTAAATCAGAGCACAATTTCTCGGCTGTGGAACAGATTCCAGCAGACTTGCTCTACTAATGACCGACCGAGGAGTGGGCGACCTCGCATTACGACTCCTGGACAAGATCCTACATCCGGGTCTTTCATCTACGGAATCGAACCGTTGCTGCAACAGCTACTGCAGTCGGAATACCTGGATTGAGAAGAATCAGCTCGCAGACAGTCCGCAACCGACTTCGACAATATGGCATTAGACCCAGAAGACCGTATTTTGGAGCAGTTTTGACACCGTTACACAGACGAGAAAGAGTCCGATGGTACAACAGATTGAGGGGCTGGACATTCCGCAACTGGCGTAGAATCTGGTTCAGCGATGAGTCCCGTTTTCTGCTACAGAAACGTGATGGAAGAATCCGTGTATACCGGCGCAGGAATGAACGTTTCTCTTCCTCGTGTGTCCAGGAAGTGGATAGCTTCGGTGGAGGTAGCGTCATGATGTGGGCGGCGATCTCTAATGACCGTAAAACAGAACTGGTACATGTCCCGGGCAATTTAACGGCTCAAAGGTACAGAGACGAAATTCTCCAACCTCACCTTATGCGCGTAATTGACCGTCAGAGGGAGTTATTCCAACATGACAATGCTAGGCCTCACACAGCCCGCTTAACAATTGACTACCTTCAGCAGAACAACATTAATGTGCTACCATGGCCTTCCAAATCACCAGATTTGAATCCGATTGAACACTTATGGGACCAACTGGATAAACGTGTGCGCCTGCGCCAACCTCCGCCTCAGACCCTCGATCAGCTCCGTCAAATGTTACAACAGGAATGGCGAACAATTCCACGCAATAACGTAAGAACATTGATTGACTCTATGCCAAGGAGATGCAGAACTGTGTTGGCAGCTCGAGGTGGTCATACACGGTACTAACTTAAACGTGACAGGAAGTGTTCTTAACTGTGATGATCTGACTTTTTTTCCACCAATATCTAATGTTTGGACTGTAATTTTTTTCAATTGAAACAATTCTAGTGAATATCTACATTTTTTATTGTAAAATCATAATCCAAAATACATCTACTAAAATCTTTAAAAATCCATTATGCGTTTCTTTTTTTGCAGAGTATAGATATATATATATATATATATATATATATATATATATATATATACACTGAGTCAAAAAAGAAACTTCACATTCTCTTGTCAAGGCACTTAAAACGAACAAGAGATAATAGGATGGTGCCAGTGATTTTATTTCATTGCTGAGATGTGTGTGATGTAATCAATACACTGACAGTGCCACAGAGCTGTTCAGTTAGGCTACACGCCGTTCCAAAACATCTGTACACAGAATGTCAAGTCACAAGAATGAAACGTCAAAATGTCTCAGTTCAATATTGAGTATGACCTCCTCGTGCATTCACCACAGCCATGCACCGTCTCCTCATCGACTGCCTGATGTTTGTTAACACATGGTTGGGGATTCAGCAACATTGATCTTGCAAGGCAGCGCCAAGTTCCTGCAAATTCTGCGGTTGGTTCCTAAGTTCATGAAGCCCTCTCCCTAGTGCATCCCAAACGTGCTCGATGGGATTAAGGTCAGGGGACCTCCATGGCCAGTCCATGACGTTGATGCCAGCATTTTGACGGAAATTTCGTGTCAACAACGCGGTGTGCGGCCGTGCATCATCATGCTGGAACTGTAGACCTGGACCATGAGCCGCCATGAAGGGAATGAGTTCAGGGGTGAGTACCTGATCGCGATAAGCAGCAGCTGTGAGGTTTCCATGGATGACCAGAAGTCTGGAACGGTTGTTCCCACAGAAAGCACCCCATGCCATGCAAGTTCCGCCCCCGAATCTGTCCACTTCCTACACACAACACTGGGCATACCGTTCATTAGGTCGTCTCCATACTCTTAGCCTGCCGTCCCCAAATCTGAGGGTAAACCGCGATTCATCACTAAAGACGACTCGATTCCAGTCTCTCTGGGTCCATCGGAGGTGACGTTGGGCCCACAGCAGACGCTGACGTCGATGAAATGGCGTCAAAATTGGCCCACGAGACGGACGTCGAGCATGGAGATTGGCAGACCGCAACCGATTTCGGATGGTCTGTGCGGACAGCCGACCTTGAAACATCTCAGCTCTGGTTTGTGCAGCCGGCAGAAATCGGTTACGAAGGTGACGTAGGACGATGTTCCGGTCTTCAACTCGTGACGTTACACGTGGAAGACCCGACCTTGGGCGATCAGCAGTGGTGCCAGTTTGTTGTAGACGATGTCGCAAGTCATACACAGTACGACGGCTGCATCCCATTGCTGTTGCGATGTCAATAACTGATCGCCCCGCTTGCAACATGCCAACGGCACTTTCACGTTGCACATTTGACAATCGCGGCATTTCAAATACTGTTACAAATGTGGCTTAAAAGTGTTATTTTAATGTTTGAGGCCATGGCAAACATGTGCAAATGAATCCAACTTCGATGTGGAGTTCACAACATTGAATGCACGTGCAAAACCTGATTTGGCACGAAAGGCATTTACACAAGAAATGGATGGCTATGAGTGGGTTTGGCTAACGGTTTTCCAGAGTCGACAGATAGGGATCCCATGTTGGCTACACAGGTGTATCATCAGGGGGAAAGTATTCAATATTTTACAAAATTAATTTTGTGAAGTTTCTTTTTTGACTCAGTGTATATATATATATATATATATATATATATATATATATATATATATATATATATATAAAAAAGCACTAAGTTCCAGCAACACCCAATACCTAAAGGTGTTGTATCCACAACGTGGATACACGGTCAAGTACAGCAATTATATAAAGCACTAAAATGGCCAACAACTTGAAAAACAAAACTGTCAAATTTTCGGGAGATACCATAAGCAGTAATTGCTGTAATTAATACACAGAGTACGTACTGTTCACTTTGATCTCATGACTCATGATTAGTGCAGATTGATTTACCAAAAACAAACAAAAAACAAAACACAAAACAAAAAACAAACAAACAAGCAAACAAACAAAAAAACCAAAAAGAAAACCCACATTCTCCGCCAGATGGCTGACAATTTGCTCAGGCGACTCTAAACAAACAAACAAATCTTACTGAAACGCCGTATTTCTAAATTGAAAATCTCCCCTTACCTATATAAACTCTGTTTACATCCATCGCTTATATTTTTGATGACAAACATTTTAGAAAGTACAGTAGTAAATACAGAATAGTATTGTCAATATCTGTTTCAAATTTTAAGTCTTTGGAAACTAAGAAAATTATTCAAATTGTAATAACCATAATTATCATTCCTTTTGTTATTATTATTGACTGCCGCTTATATCCATAAAGTAGTATGGTGCTTGATAGGCCTACTATTTTCATTCAAATCTACAATATCTTTTTATTAACTTTTTTACAGAATTTGCAAGGAATACCTTAATTGGCAGGGGTCACTAACACAGATAAACCAAGGAATTAGAGAGGCCAATTATTTTTTCACACCTTCCCTCGATAGACCGATAATTACCTGGCCAGCCAGCCCATCTCTGATTATTAGCTCAATGTTTAATCTACCAATGTTTACATTTATATTTGCAAATGATTTTCTTTAGATGAATGTACTATATATCAAGCTATTGCATATCTGTTTGAACTTTGAAAAAGTGAAGATAATGAACAGTGATTAATTTCAAACCTCCTATTAGGAATACGAAATTACGACTTACGGAAAAACGGACCCCTGCATATACCAGTTATAGGATCATATACCCTGGAGGAGTAATCATCCTCTGTCGACCGGTCTCACACATACCGTGAGCCCTATATCTTAACAAGGTGAACGGAGTAATCCTTAGTCAAATCAGTGTGTAAAGAAGGTCCTAACAATCTGTATGAATCACGTCAGAGAGCAAATGACAAAATAACAGATGGACTTGGCAAACGAGATCGTTATAATGATCGTATAATTTGCGAAATGCTGATTTTAAACGAGACTGTAAAAACTCCATTAACATTAACGTATTTACAGTAGCCTGCATCGATTTAAAAACTGATCATACGCAAAACAAGCTCCTACGTATAGAATCAATTGAGAGAATAAACACCATATGCAGGTGATAATGGAATATTGCTACATAAATATGGAGTTGACGATGGAGAAGATGAAGTCATCACGTTTTTTTGTCAGAAAGTTGAGTAGTTAGTTTGCTGTTAACATCTATGTTCAATAAAATATCTGAGATATTAATAATATATTAATTTGTAAGTGTATTAGTTCAACAATTCATATAATCAATTATGTAATGTAAGGTGACAAGGACAGAAAAGGTTAAAATCATTTGCAATAATATTTTTTCTTTTCAACATGCCAAAATTGTTAAACTTTCCATTGCTCCGTCTTAGCCTAACGGATTTCGGATGTAAACCTGACAAATCATAACTAAATACTTACTCGCAAGTGTGACGCATTACTAAAACCATAAAACAGAAATATCAGAAAAGGAAGGCCAAAACTATATTGTCTACGATAAGGAATCTGATTGCTTTAATAGCATTGTAGGTTTGCAAATATTGTCTCGGTACTCAACCTAAATACATGCGACTTTGTATCATTTTTTAATAATATTTAGAGCCAGAAGTTCCGGTTTGGATTTCGTGACAAAATCTCAAAACTTTACTTTGAGTTTGTTTTTATTTGAGCAGTCAAATGTTGAGTAAAATCTCAAACGAAAGCCTAATTCCAACTTAAGTCTTTTCGAGATATCCAGGGCTGATTTCAAATATCCAAACAACAAAATTTGCTATTTAGATGACTAAAGAAAACTTATATCCGATTAAAAGCATGGGTTATAGCTATATACATACAAAGAAAATGATTTTTTTTTAAATAATGAAGATTACTTATTTCAAAACACAATCATGTTAATTTTATCAGAAATATATCGAATTAGTAAAACATAACACTTCAAAACTATACTATTAAAAAAAGTAGGGAATATTGGATATACAAGGACAATGAAATGCAGATCATGAAGTCAGGAGGGACAAAAAACATTAAGGAAACATGTGGTATTTTCATCTTGAAAAATGAAACGGCGGTCATAACGGCACAAACGGCACAACATGGGTTGTCAAGATGTTGTCCCGGCAGTACTGCCCTGGACACGTCCAGCAACAACATGCAAGTCTGTTTCTGCCGGCAACAGTGATGCCTCCCCACACCATTACAGATCCACCCCCATACCGATTATGTCTAATGACGTTAACGTCATGGAAACCTTCGCTGTCCAGGAAGTCCACAGTGAACCTCGACTCATTTGAGAACATTACGTGGTTCCATCGGCGATTATCCCAGCGTTGATGGCGACGACACCATTGGAGTCGGCCCTAATGTGACGGTTACTCAAACAGGGAATGACACTAGGACGTCTGGCGTGTAAGTGAAATTTGTGCAGTCGATTTCTGATGTTCTGGTCACTCACTACCAAGCCAGTATCCCTTTGAAGTTGATACTTTATCTGATTTGCTGTTACCAGACGATTTCTCAAACCAATAGTGCAGATGAATCTGTCCTGAGCCTGAGTTGTTGCCCTTGGTCGACCGGATCGTGGTCTATCCTGAACAAACCCTGTAGCACGATGTTTGGACCCTAATCTGCTGATAACAGACTGGGAAACATTCATTGCCCTTGCCAAAGCGATCTTGCTTGTCCCACCCTGTAGGATGCCAAGGGCACGTAACCTTTCATCCTGTGTTAGACGGTGCATGGTCTGTTTAATTAACGACTTCAACAACTGAAAATCTTGTGCTTTTTCTTCACAATCTTCCTTTAGAGTGGTCTACCCTTCCAATTCAGAGACATGCAAATTAGTGCATACCACCCTTGATCATCAGTAGCATCCCGTGCAGATCGTGAGATTGTGGTTAATATGTTTGGGTGATGCATTTCTTTGGAAATGCTTCCTCATTAAGGAACTATACAATCTGGTTTCGTATCCCGTTGTAAATATGAACATTATGATCACAAAATACAGTATCCCCTACTTTTTTTTAATAGTATACTTACTATTATGTACATGACCCTTTATGCTATGATGAAGACTGGGAAGAAGGGGTTAACATTTGTTTATTTGCTGCACAGAACGGGGTTCAGAAATTAAGTCCCTGTGAACTAGCATTTGGTCATTACAATTTCTATGAAATTTTGAAGGAAAGGTTGTAATTTGAAACTAGTGATCTTAGCCTATTTAAATAGTATCTCATGTTAAAATAGATTTTACGATGCTTGCACATTAACACAAGAAAGTCTTATGAGCTCTCAAGGTGAACGAGAAGGTGAATGCCAATGATCGCAGGAACAAGTGAGAGGTCGTTGTATTTCTGCTTGTTGGAGGTCATCTTTACGGACCAGATGTCATGGTCCTTATGAAATTGAAAGCAACCTTAGTGATGTGAACTATGTAATTGATGGGCCTGGCTGACATAAAGAAAAACGAAATTGTCACATTAAAATTTTGAAAAAGCACTTTAAAAGATTTGACCGAAATTCATTTCTAAATTAGCAAAGAAATTCAAGAACCTGTTCAATATCTCATGAGTGATTATCCTTCAATCTTTCAGGATGTACCGACAAACACCAATGCTGCTTGTTATAATGTTTTATTGATTGATACACTATCTATCAATTAGCATCCGTGTCTTCTGAATCCATTAAAATACATTAGTAAAGAACAGAAGTGCATTACATGCTTCATAATGACATGACTAAGCCAAGCAATATTTATTGAAGTTCGCCTTGAATTCTCCTACCGAACCTTAATGCACAAACCGATTTTGTAATGATTTAATCTCTTATAACATACCTATATACGATCCCAGAATCGATGACTATGTTGACAAAATTTGTCGACCTGAAAGGTTACTGCCAAGTATATGTACCATTACCTGAAAGAGCTAAAGACATTTCTGCATTTGAAAATCCCAATGAGCTGTTCGTGTTCAAAGAAATGTCTTTTGCCATCTTCCAGAGGATGAATAATTCACTTCCTTCTTTATGACTTTCAAAGATGTGAAGCCTACATTGATGATGCTATCATCTACTGTGATATATGGGACGAAAATTTCTGAATCATTCCTGTATTCATCGATATACTGATTAAAGTGAACTTACTGTACGCGTGCATTCTACTGTTAATTGTGTAGGTTCTTACGTAGGTCAAGATTACGCAATTTCTCTATTCCTACAAACAACAAAGAGCTAATGATATTTTGAGTGTGACTGGTTTTTACGAACACAAAATCCTTTTTTTCACAATAGATGGTTCATTTACCAATATATCACACATGACAGTTACCCTGGAATGGGAAAAGGACTCTGACGAATCATTTAACAAACTTACATCTGTCCTGATAAGAATTCCAGTTCTTTGAACCCATACTTCACTAAGCAGTGTATGCTTATTGTTTATGCTAGTTATGTGGGAGTCGAGGCGGTTTCATTCCAAGAACATCGCGATATTAACAATAGTAATCGATAGCGTTCTACAATATTCGGACTCTGCATGACATGTACGAGGGTTATTCGATGTGTAATGTGTACTGTACGATCTCAAAAGCATTCGACTCAAATAGTGAAATGAACACCACATCCTTTCAAAGTATTTACCGCCGTTTCAAATACATAATTTCAATCTCTGAATCCAAATATCAAATGCGTCACGGTAAACGGATTTAGGTAGACCTTTGAGGCACTGACTGATGGCTGAACCAAGGGCTTGTCGGGACTTACTAGGGCTCGCTCTGCAGGGTATGGTGGTTTTGGCAAGACGGTAACCTTCTTTGAGTTCAACATTTGCTTCACAAGCTCAGATGTATGTAATGGAACATTATCATGAATTAGACGAATATATCTAAATCCAGACATACGGCGTCGTTTATGATATTTCTAGAGCTTTTCTAGTAAAACATCTCGGTAATACAGACCTGTGACACTTTTGACCTTCGGCATCGGAATTTGTACGACTATACTATCGCATGAGAAGGATATGCATTAAAGAACCTTCTTTTTGCTTATGGTTCTTTTTCGCAACTGCGGGCCTTCTACCGTGTTTAGTTAGCCATATTTTGTTTCAAATTTTTCTTACTGGTTAGAAATAATTAACCCATGTTTCGTCACCAGTAACAATGTTTGTAAATTGTCTTTGATTGAATTTGGGAAACATTTTGAGCAATTGCTTAGGGGTTTATACTCGTACCCGTTTTTGGTCATCTTTCAATATATGAGGTATTCATCTGGCAGAAATATTTCGTACTTTCAAAATACGCTTCAAAATGAAATGAACACGCGATGGCGATATGACAACAGCTTTGGCAATGTTATGTATCGTGTACCTGCCATCACTTTCAATACTTTCCATAACTTTTGAGACATTTGCCTGGCCTGTTACAGTCACAGGTCGGCCAGATTATTCTGCATCTTTAATGTACTCTGTTCCAGTCAGACATTTCTTTCTCCACCTACGAACTGTCTCATAAGATACCTTAAAATTCCAAAAAAATTATAAAATTCCTTTGAATTTTGGTTATTCTTTATAAAACAGTAAACAAATCAAAATTGCATAACTATGCGGATTGCTAGGAACTCACTATTATATATGTATCCTAATCGACGCTATTCTTTTCACAATGATTTTGATGTGAAACATTTATATATAGTGTTATAAATGCATTGATATTTGTTAAGTGATGTAACTTTCCTAAAACATTCTCTCAGATATTGTGTCCTTCAAAGATAATCCAAGCATACAAGTACAAGTAAAAATTCTGAAGGATTTAATTTTTTTCAGGTTGCAGCCCTGCCGTAGAAAGCGATAATTCAACACAAAGAAGTAAGTATTTATTCTGATGATTATATGAATAAAAGCCAGGTTTTCAAAATTACTATATCTTATGTTACACTGGTTTGTACAGTCTCGTCTAAAGTCATCATTTTGCAAATTTTATGGGCGTTATAACGATCTAGTTTGCCAGTACAACTTACTATTAAGTCAAATGCTGCCTTTCATACTAATTGTTAGCCGTCCTTAGCACACTGATTCTGACTACAGACTGCTCCGTTTACCTGATCGGAATATATAGGGCTCACGGCGGGTGTGACCGGTCGACAGGGGATGCTTACTCCTCCTAGGCACCTGATCCCACCTCTGGTATGACCAGGGGTCCGTGTTTGCCCATCTCTGATTTGTATTTTCTATAGGAATTACGAGATTGAATATTGTTAATTATCTTAGCCTTTTCATTATATACTTATTGCAGAAAATGTGAAAGCAAGAGTCAGAGAGATTGAAGAAATGACAGACAGGGAACATCGACCTCTTCATCCAACGTCTGTTCCATCCACACCAGACGTTGTAGCCCCAAAACGAGGTTAAATATTATAACACATTTCTTAATACAAATATCAATAGAATATTTTCAATAAGGAGAGTACCAAACCTCTCAATGTTAATATCGGTGGTCGTTTCCTCCAGATAGGACAGATGTAACAATGTCTAAGTGTTATGTGATTTAGCAGCTTTGAAGTTAAGAAAAGATGTGTTTGTATTTACATGTGTATATTGCGTTCGCCCATTTGCACACCTTCTATAAGTCAGTTTCAAATTACTGCGGTTAAGAAAAACCAAAAACATCTCACGTACATATTTTATTTTTTAAATAAACTCTCTAAAACACTTTTTTTGGAGTTTAGGAATCCAATACTGGTACATTAACTTATTCTCATCCACCACAGTGACTGGGACATTAAATGTGATTAAAATTGAAGCATGAGTTTGAAAATTTTCATCTTTTAAAGGGCAGTTTGAGTATAAATGCAATTACTAAATGTAGAATTAATGTCAAGTTCGTTTACAATGCATTTGTACTAATAAGAATTACAAACAAAGATAATGTTGGTAGGTTGGTTGGTTATTGTTTAACGTCCCGCTCGAGAATTATTCGCTCATTTGGAGACGTCACCATTGTCGGTGAAGGGCTGGAAAATTTAGGCCTATGTTCGACTCGTATAGCCTTTCGGCAGGGAGGTTTGATTGATTGATTATTGATTGCTTTCCGCCACACTCAACATTTCTTCAGTTATCTGGTGGCGTCCAGTTTTTGTTGGTGGAGGAGAGAACCCAGATACAATGTACATGAGAAGAGACCACCGACCTTCCGCAAGTAAACTGGCAAACTTGCTCATATAACGCCGCGGCCGAGAATCGAACACCCGCCGACAGAGGTGAGTGGCCTTGTGATTTTAAGCCCGATGCTCTAACCACTCGGCCACGGAGGCCCCCTTGGGCAGGGAGGGGTCTTTAAAGTGTCACACCTACTGTGATACAGGGCCTCGGATTTTACGGTCTCATCTGAAGGACCGCCCTATGTAAAATGAATATAGTGAGTATAAATTGGGGGTGTTCAAAAAATTAAAATAGAATTAGAAGTTTATGTTGCTTTAAAGGCGAGAAAGAGAGAGGGGGAAGAGAGAGGGGGGGGGGGGGGGGGAATTACGTACATTTAGCACAGAAAATAGTCAATATACAGATTTTGTCCATAAATAAGTGTTTTACCTAGTAAAACGGAAAATGGTTAAACATACAAAAATATGTTGGTGATCAGGGGAGAGAGAAACACCACTTCTTCTATTTTGAAAAAGTCAAGGAAACGTTTTTAAACATACAAACACCTTGTGCTATTTTTGTTACTAACGGTAATAGTGTATTTGTATATGGTGCCAAAATTTAGGGATTTCATAAAGCACTAGATGTCGAAAAGGTTCATTTGAATTACTGAAAGACAGAACCAAAAAATATGCTGTGTGTAGAACTTGGCAGATTTCCTTTGTGTATTAAATGAAAAGTGAGAATTCTAAAATACTGGTTTAAATTTAGTTGATCGAATAATTTTATTTTACAATCTTGAAGAATTATATCTATTAGGTTGGGGTCATTTAGGGAATGAAGTGAATTTATATTTTTAAAATTCTTATAAAATAATTGAAGGAAGACAGTTAGATATAGAAAACGAAAATATATTAGTAGTTATCGATTTTGCACGTTCTGTGAGTTTCTATGGGAGTGTGTTGAACGGTTTTACCGCACGAAACACTTTTACACGGAACGATTCTTGCACGAAAGGGTTTGTGCAGTTTGCATGGAGCAGAACGATTCTTGCATGGAACGTTGAATGATTTCCACGGAAAGCTGAACGATTTGCGCGGAACGAAATGAAACGCGTTGGAGGTGTAGTAGCAGGCTTCAGGGTCTGTGCTACCGCTTTCTGCATATCTACGTGGTTCATTAGAAAGTTCAAATATGCAAACGTTTTTTTAGCAAAGTCCTTGTTATGATAGCATGTATATGAGTGCTTTATGACATCACAATAACGTTAAGAGGTAGCGATTGGTATTGTCAACAAGTTTTACAAAACATGTGGGGAATTGCCATTTATAGATGACAACAAGACTTTGGGGCCACCAAAATATAAAAATCTCAAATTCAAACTCTGAATCAAACTCATGTTTTTCCCTTCAGCAGAGAGTTTTTCTAAAATACTGTACCACCAAAATTTCTCCAATGTTTTCCGTGGTGATTTGTGTTTCACAGAATAGCAAAAGTTAGATCCATTCCAGAATTTCCCATGACCCCATTAATCATGATGACACGGCTATCATTTATTGTGTACAGTTGTCATTGACATATGATATATTTTAGTTGGTTTTTTTCATCATTTCTAGGGAAATTAACTGTAATGAGACTGTCATTGACACTATTTATGTATTAGATTATATTATTTGTAAATCTACAGTTGGGTGTTATTAAACTCGGGCTCAAGATACGCATTAATGTATGGGTCAAGGTCACTAAGTTGAGTGTAGCAGACAGCATTTTCTTTCGAAGTGGAATTTCTTTACCGGATATCTTGTGAAATGCTGTCTTGATATTTGCTAATTCCTTGCGCTTTTCTACATCGAGAATATTACCCGTCGTAATATAAAAGGACCACATTGCAAAAAGCATACTTTGAAAAGGGGGCGGGATGGTTAAAGGATTTATTGACGTGTAGTGCAGCAGATTTGAAAAAAAAAATTATGACGAAGAAAAACGAAATAGGTCGAAGATATCTTCATCACTCAACCCTTTCAAAGAATTGAACCTGTCAAGGGGTCCTCCTTGTTCTCACAATCGTTATCAATTCTAATCTCTTCACTCCAGGTTGAATATCCAGCCGAGCCGAATCTCGGCCTACATTAGTTAAATTCCTACGACATCTCATTCTCCGTTGATGAAGTAGTCTGGCAGTCCATCTTTGTGAGTAAAGACACTTGAAATTTTATTTGAGGTTGCTATTTACCAATCTCAAGATTTTCTGAGAAATCTCAAATATTTTTCTCATCTGAGTTCAGAAATATTTTGGTGGCACACATTTGCGAAAATTTTCAAATGTGAGAAAAAACTAAAATATATCTAAGTTTGAGAAAATATTTATTTGGTGGCACATTTGCGTGAGAAAAGCTCAAAGTTTCTGAGAAACCTCAGACCTGAGAAAATCTCAGCGTTGATGGCCCCAAAGCCAAATGCGAAGTACGGGCATTTCCTCCAGTGGAACAATTTGATAAATACTTTCGGATGGAGAGTTGTTCAAATTAAAAATAGATGACAGTTTTGTGACGTGTTAGGTCGAAACAACACCTTGTATTTCGTATACACTTTCCGGTCATTCATAACACAATACCCATTGATTCAGTTTGTTATTCCCAGTTTGTTTTTCTCGCCTAAAAAATGGTTTGAATGCGATTATTACTGCCTTTTAATATCACGAATTTATCGTTTAATGTAAATGAAATTACAGCAAAAATAAGACTGCAATGATCATTATGTATTGTATCTTAAACCAATGTATCTTTTCTATCAAACTTTAGTGATGGGTAACTACAGAAACGGTTACGGAGACTGGATTAAGGAAGAGGTTAGAATAGTGTTGATCGGTAAAACCGGGAGTGGAAAAAGTGCCACAGGAAACACCATTCTCGGGGAAAAAAAGTTTCAATCATCTGTTTCGGGGTCATCTATTACAAGCAAGTGTTCGAAACAACATGCAGTTCGATTCAACAGAAAAATTCTAATCGTTGATACTCCTGGCATTTTTGATACTAAACAATCAAATAAAAAAATCCAGCACGAAATTTCAAAATGCATAGGCATTACATCACCTGGTCCTCACGCTTTTATTTTGGTACTAAGCATTACCAGGTACACAAATGAAGAACACGAATCCATTATACATTTTGTCAAACACTTTGGTGACGGTATCTTCAAATATTTCATTGTCCTTTTCACTCGAAAAGATGACCTTGACGAAGAAAACAGAACTTTATTGCAGCATATCGAAACCGTTCCTCCATACTTAAAACGATTTATACAGATGAGTGGTGGCAGAGTCATTGCATTTAACAACAGACTTAAGGGAGAGGAAATGGATGCACAAGTTGTTGAGTTATTGTCAATGATTTTGGACAATGTAGAGAAATATGACGGCGAGTGTTACACAAATGAAATGTACCTCGAAGCTGAGAAGCTTATTAAGGAAAGAGAAGAGGCGGAACTAAAGAAGGTGAGAGAAGAGCGAGAAAAGGAGATCGGCGCATTAAGGGAAAAAATGAAGAAAGAATTCGAAACTACGCTTGCAAAAGAAAAAGAAAGGTCTAATAAAACAAAATAGCAGCTTGAACAGCTCATGGAAAAGCTTCAGCAGGATGAGAAAGAATCACACGCTCTTAAGCAAAAGATCAAAGATTTAGAAAAGGAGCTAAAAGATAGCAAAGGGAAGGAGAGGAAAGTGTTGAAACAAGAATTAGAAGAACTACATAAAGAAATGTCCATCAATAAGGCTGACCGAGAGAAACGTGAACATCAAATCAAAGACCTGGAAACGACAAGTGAAAAGGTAAAGAAGTTTCGAGAAGATATGATGAAAACGCGGGAAGAGGAAACTGATAGAATATACCGTGAAGCGGAAAGGCGATACAAACAAGCAGAAGAAAACGCTCGGGACAGAGTAAGAGAAGAAATAGAAGAAGAAAAAGGCTTTTTCGCGAAACTTTTCGAAAAGCTGAATCCATTCAATTGGTTTTCCTGACTGCATTATTTGAAAAAAGCTGTAATAGACAGAATGACGTTTAATTGCTATAAAATGTACATTTAGTGTGCCTTTTTGAATATATTCACACATTCAATTAATGATGCTAGGTATGTACGCAAAAGAAATATTCAGAGCAATAATTCAGAAATCAAAACCAGTTTTTATTCCATTTCAAATGTTATGGACGACAAAATAAAACAAAAATTAGATGAAACACAGGTAAATGCATAGCAAATTAATAATGAACAAAGAAAATTTTCACAGCAGTCTCAGACTGAAGTTGTTGAATTGATGGGTAGCCTATCAAAGAACGAAATCAATCAAACTTATTAAAGCGATGTGAGGGCGGGTTTTTTTTTTTTGGGGGGGGGGGGGGAGTTGTTGGTTTTTTTTATGGTTTTTTTTTTTTTGTTTTTTTTTTGTTTTGTTTTTGTTTTTTTTTTGTTTTTTTGAGGGAATAAAAAGACAAAGGCTTAAAAAATGAGGTGAAACTTAATTTTTATCACTACGCAGTTAATGTTAAAATTATTCAGGGAGAGCATATGATTTTCATGAAACTTTTTCGATAAACCAAAGCAAAATAATCCGATGTAAAATGACAGGGATGAGAATCTTAGAAAAAGAAAAAACCACAAAATGTTGCGATAAAGATTTTCCTAATTACAACTGCATATATATATATATATATATGTGTGTGTGTGGGTGTGTGTGTGTGTGTGTGTGTGTGTGTGTGTGTGTGTGTGTGTGTGTGCCTTTGATCTATGCATACCTTTGATTACCGGTCATGGTAGCTCAGTGGTTAGAGTGTTCGCTTCGTAACCGGAAGGTCGTGCCATGGCCGCGTCAAACCTATGACGAAAAATAGGTAGCGATTGCTCCTTCGCCATACGCTCGGCATTTAGAAGTTAGAATCACGGGTCTTTCGGATATGACCTTAAAAACGGAGGTCCCGTGTGACGGTAGGCGTTGGCACGTTAAAGAACCCTCACTGCTACGGCCCTGAGCGCTAAGCATAGGTCTAAATTTGTGGTACTTCGCCTACAGCTGGTGACATATCAATATGAATGAAAAATTTTCAACGGGACGTAAAAAAAACAAACAAACAAACTTTTGATTCGTACTTTCTATCATCATATCAATCTTTGCTAATATAAAATCAAACAGATATTCGTTAGTTGACTTCGACAGTATTGTCTCAACTAACATTTTATAGAAAAAAAATATATTAATAGAGATAACTTGTTTTACTTCACATTGATTCCGAACATTTTAAACAACATTCCAAAAGCATAAGGACGATGAACCAACAATTAAAATGATTGGCCTGATATAACAACTGATATATAATGAACTTCGCATTGGGCTACGCTGATTAGCCATGATATTTCCACAGGTTGACTAATGATTAATATATAGTTTCACAGAAAGGGAAAAGACATTAACAAACTAGCGGGAAATTTGAATTGTAATATTATTATCCCCATCGGTTTGTTTCGCATATTTCATTCTGTGTAAATTATAGACATTATCTTATCTTCGAAAGTCAGCAGCTCGTAGCGTAATATTTAGGCACTTGCCCAGACAATGATAGCGCACATGATCTTAAGCCATGTAAATTTATTCCGATTTTATTTTCTTGTAAGTCTTATTCATACATAACATAAACATAATTCATATTTAATTTCTAATTACCATACATTTACATTGCAAATAGAGATACTTAATTTTCTGAATCAGTAAGATAACGGACTTGCACACTACAATAACTAACATAAAAATAAGCTGTACATGGATAATAATACATCACACAATTTCTCTGTTTACAAAATCAAGAAATTTTTGTAAAAAGGCATAAAATTAATAAAATGTGTGAGGATTGACTTACTGTATTGATGATATTCAGAAAGCCCCATTTCAGTGATATGTACATCTTTACTTACATGCTTATATTTACATATAACAATATATACATACATCTGGTCCCACCATCTGCTCGGGTTCAGTGATGGTTGCCACAATGTTGGTCACAAGATCTGATGAAACATCACCCTCTATCCTCTTCCTCTTAATGTCCTCCGGACCAAAGTATTCCTCAAGTTTACGTTTCAACTCTGAACCTCCTGTCCAAATCAATTATAAGACTCCACATTATAGTACACTACAACACTTGCTTGCACTCTATGATATAATCTGCTTGAACTTAAACACTCTTCCTACCAAACGTTTCATGGTTTGCATTCTACACTTTCTTTTACCCAGCTTATTTTATGAAATCTTTGTGACTTTCAGACACATTTCCAGGTTTGGTGCACATAAGAATTGTAACAGAGAATAATCATAGTTAAGTTTGGAATTGATTACGGTATTTCAATTTAATTATTTGTACAAAGATACCCATCTTGAACTGACTTCTTCAAGATAATGGACCAGTATTCCAACAAGAATATGTGAAACAATTACTGAGCCCCAGGATAAAAGCTAATGTAAATTCAATTTTACCAACTGGTCCGTCAGATCTTCAGAAGATATTCCATATTGCCTCACCTGTGTCTGATCTGGACGACCGTCTGACTCCCGCCACCCCCGGGCTGAGATTGATGGAGGTGAAATTTTCCGCTGCATCCTTGGTCGTTGGCGTAGTTGGCAGTGACCCAATAGACAGGAACCGACTCAAACCACTTACACCTGTAGCCACTGACGGAGTGGTGGCTATTGTGAATGAAAATCAACAAATATACATTACACAAACATTACATTGCACAAATATTACATGACACAAGACAAGGTTTACTTTAAAATGACATAGGGAAAAGCAATAAATAACACAAAATACATATATCATGAGCTTTTGACTGACATTCTCTCTAAGTTTCTAATGTACATGTGGTTGGTAGTATTTGTAACTTAATGTGGTTGGTAGTGTTTGTAACTTAATGTGGTTGGTAGTGTTTGTAACTTAATGTGGTTGGTAGTATTTGTAACTTAATGTGGTTGGTAGTGTTTATAACTTAATGTGGTTGGCAGTGTTTGTAACTTACATGTGGTTGTTGGTGTTTGTAACTTACGTGTGGTTGGTGGTGAACCAGCAACATTGGCGGCATTCTGTGAGAAGTCAGGGTCCCAGATCGGAGAGTTAGTTCCATACCCGTGACACGGGACCTCGGTTTTTGCAGTCTCATCCTAAGGACCACCCTATTTAGTCACCTCTTACGACTTGTCAATACATCAGAATTAATAGGACCTGTATTCGTTAGTAAATCAGAATTTGGGGAACATTATTCTATTCTACAGACTTTCCCATTTTATTGGCATGAGAATCCAACTAACATTGCAAACTTATCTGAATGTATAAATAAAATTGTTGTCTCTTTTAAGGTTGAACAAGCAGACCAAAGAGTTGAGTTAACATGAAAGTTTGATTATTAAAGGAAAGAACACAAAGTCACTATGCAACATAGAAAACTGTTCCTGTAGGCAAAATTGATAAAATCAGAGGTATATACAAATGTATGAATTTCTGTCCTATGTCAAAACAGTTCTTAATTTATGAAATCTGTCATGTAAAAACCTCTACTGATGCTGATTAGATCACAATAAAACCAGGTCACCTTGTGTAGTTGACTTTATAGGTCTGCATGTCCTCTGTCCCAGCATGCTGTTGTCGACTAGTTGGAGTCTCCAGTTTCCAGTGATTTAAACAATGGAGGAACATCTTAGTCAGGTCATACATTGTCTGCCATTCTCGGTGTACTAGATATCCGAATTTGTACACCACAAAATTTGTCACTCCCTGTCAGAATAAACCAAAAATAATGAACAATAATTTCATATTACATTTTTGATTGATTGATTGATTATTTATTGCTTTCCGCCACACTCAACAATTTTTCAGCTATCTGGTGGCGTCCAGTTTTTGTTGGTGGAGGAGAGAACCCAGATACAATGTACCTGGGAAGAGACCACCGACCTTCCACAAGTAAACTGGCAAACTTGCTCACATAACGCCGCGACTGAGATTCGTATCACGTTTTTGTATATTTCAAAAGAATTTCTTGATGTTTATATGCTGTAGTTACAAATTGATGCTCCGAATTTCACCAAAACAATTCATTTAGAAACATGTTTTGAAGAAAATATTATCTACAAACTAATCTACTGTCAATCACTTCATGGCGTTTTGGCAAAAAATAAAACTTTGATTATATTAGGATTGTTTCAATAGTCAGTTATTTGACCTTTTTTAAAATATTTTGAAAGTTATTTGTGTAATAGATATCAGAAAGTGATTTGGTAGGAAAGTGATTTGAATCTGGTATTTTGTGATCGTGATTCATAACATTTTCTATTATGTCTTATACTCCTGTCTGCATATTGAATTGAATACTTATCTGCGTACAATCTACAAAACGATAACATATTTTGTGCTGCAACATTAACAAAGATTAAAAATATAAGTCGTCCCAATAGCGATCATTGTGGCACTCCAGCATTGATAATTAAATTGGATGATAACAAATCTTTGTACATCAATTTCTGATATCTATTACAAATGACTTTCAAATTATTAAAAAAAAAATATATCAACATATACCATATGTTTTTACTTTAAAAGGAAGTCTGTTATGCCAAATTCTGCTTAGAAAGATCGACAAAAACCATACATGATCTACCTTCATCAATATTCTTCACTACCCTATAATATGTTTCAATAAGTAGGTAGACTGTGGAGTGGCCAAGCAAAATCCAGCTTGGTACTTATAAAACAGTTTATTATTACAGAATGTTTAAAAGTGATTCGTCCATTATGTTACTCACATAACTTAATAGAAATAGGTCTGTAATTGGATGAACGCGAAGGACCTTCTCTCTGAAACAGGGGTAGCACATGGTCTATTTTCCAACAAATGAGGTTTTTTTCCAGACAGTGATTTTTTTTAAAAACAATCAAATACAGAGGCTTGCATATTGTGTACATTGTCAACTGTAACATGTTATGACTGATACAACATGGTCTAATAGGCATATGGCAGAAAAACAAATTATGTGAACCACATCACATTCGATTACAATAGAATCTATAATCGTATGATATTGCAGATATATTTCATGCAATCCCTTATCTACATTAGTAATATTTGAAAACCTATTTCTATTTTCTCAGAATCTAGGAAAGCTATTTTATCGTCGCCATTATCATCTGTATATTTTAAAGGGTGCATTTATTGTTTGTCTTTGTCTAGAAAATGTCTTACAGTAATTTCCGATAAAGTTTCTAATTGTGTTTATTTGCATTGTCTATGCACGTTTCAATAGTGTCATAATCATTCGAAAATGTGTGTGTATGGGAGGGGGGGTCATATTATTAACTTGATTTCGAACTCTTTTTGTATTTCATGCAATCGCATTTCTTTTATTTCTTCTTTTTTTACTTATAGATTTGTGTTATCATTTTATGTTTGTATTTTTTGTTTGTTTGTATGTTTGTTTGGTTTCATTGCTATGTTACGGAACCTATTTCTAATCCTTAGTTTTTTGTGCAATACCGAATTGAACCCAGGGTTGTATTTCGGTCGAATCATAATAGATTTTTCAGGTACACACCCACGTACATATGAACGGAAATGATTTGTGAAATTCTCAGCAGCTTCTATAACATTAATTGCGTCATATCTAATCTAATCTAATCTTATATATATATATATATATATATATATATATATATATATATATATATATACCGGTCGCGGTAGCTCAGTGGTTAGAGCGTTCGCTTCGTAACCGGGAGGTCGTGAGTTCGAGCCCCGCTCGTGCCATGGCCGCCTCAAACCCAAGACGAAAAATAGGTAGTGAATGTTCCTTCGCCAAACGCTCGGCCTGAACCCCTGACCCACGAACCAAGGGTCTTTCGGATATGACCTTAAAAACGGAGGTCCCGTGTTACGGTAGGCGTTGGCACGTTAAAGAACCCTCACTGCTACGGCCCTGAGCGCTAAGTATAGGTCTAAATTTGTGGTACTTCATCTACAGCTGGTGACGTCTCAATATGAGTGAAAAATTCTCGACGGGACGTAAAACAAAACATATTCCCAATTTACATGGCATCATTTGCTCTTAATTGTTGACAGTTAGTCAATGTACATCGGGAATACCTATATCCTCTGAACAATCATCCCAAAAAATGGCTTTAATGAAAACCACTTTGATTCTATGCACAAGCACATTGTCGAAATGACCTTAGTATAAGATCATGCATAAACAAAGGTCACAAGTAGCTGTAGAATGTATGTTGTATAAACTGTTAAAAATGCTGACGATATGTGGTTGTGCAATATTTACAAAACACATAATGAAGATAATTTCATTCATATGCTCAGCTAAGCGAAAACGACGTGTGAAGTATACGGTACGAACATTTTCCCAATTTAGATGGCATCATTTGCTCTTCGTTGTTGACAGTTAGTCAATGGACATCGGGATTATCTATATCCTCTGAACAATCATCCCAAAAAATGGCTTTAATGAAAACCACTTTGATTCTATGCACAAGTACTTTTTAGTTTTTTTTTTAATGTACATTGAAATGAGACAGACGACCGATGACGGGTGTGTCCGTCCAAAAGGGCATGCTTATTGTTTCTTATAGGTACCTGATCCCGGGTCTCTGTTTGCCTTTTTCTCCATTTGTATTCTTTAATGGATTTATGAGATTGATCACTCTTTGCCACCTTTATCTTTTTCATATACCAATTTATTAACTCCACAATCTTCATAACCATACATATGGTAAGCTGTATTTTGTCACAATGCATTAATTGTTGTAGATAAAATGTACTATAACCTTTAGACCCATTTTGTTCTGCCATAAATCTTATATTGAACTCTGAGGCAAGGGTAGGGAAATTACAATTTTGGTGTATAGCTATATCATTTCCATAACCATGCATAACGTACGTATTCACAATACCCAAACGTAGAAGTGAAATATTTATTTTCAAAGGATGTACGTATTTTCACAATACACCTATTTGGGCCCAGTCCTAAAGCCTGAAAAACCAAACGCAGACAATTTCAAAAATTTGGTAAATAGCAACATATTCTTCATGAACATCTATTAGTATTTTTTGCACTTCACTATAAACTCAGTTGGTCATAAAGTTAATGCTGACCCCAAGTCCATGCGTAATCTTCTTGGTCATACAAAAAGCTGTGCAAGGAAATAGAAGAGTTTTAAAGACTGTATTTTCATACATCAACCATTAAAACCTACAATAGCATCAGAATCCAAGACATAATTTCATATTTTTGGTAATGAAGGCTTTTTTCTTCTTATTATTTTCTGTGTACTCTATATCTGGCTGCACGACATTTTCAATCTTACGATCTTAAGACTGCATCATACCTAACGGTGTTGAACACCCACCCCCTCCAAAAGGGTGCAGTGACCATGAAATTCACTTTGAAAGTTTCATTCTCCAAAATGTCCCATAAGAAGTTTGAAGAAAATGACACTTCGTGGGTCGTCCATTACAAACTAAGTTTGGCTGCTGATTTTTCCTCTTTCCTGGTTAGGATTTGGGGCTCGCGGAAGTTGTGGCCAGTCGACGGCGGATGCTTCTTGGCACCTAATCCCACTTTAGTATGTCCAGGGGTCCGTGTTTGCCTTACTCTTTATTTTGTATTCTCTTTAGGAGTTATGAGATTGATTACTATTCAATATTTTCACCTTTATATGGTCATATACTTACAAAAAAATTGGTAACGTACTTCAGACAATAGACAACAGGCAGATAATTTCACAAATTTGGTAAACTGCAATACATTTTTCATAACCATGTATACAGTATTTCTTTTATTTCACTATCCACTCATTGGTCCCTACCTTAATGGTGATCCCAAGCTCAGGTGCATATGTCTTCAAATAATTATGGGACATTTTTGGGAAATGAAATTTCATGGACACTCCACTCCTTGAGTCTATGGGGTGGGGTTCAAAACCTTTAAATATGATAGTCTCTAAAGATCTTAATTATTCAAGAACATTAAGCAGAAAATGATCTACTTACTACACAATAACACGCTGTGGACAAAGCACAATCGCAATTACAACTGATCACCTGAATGACTCAGATGACTTAAGAAATGGCATCCAAATAAATTATACGTGACTTTTCATATCAGAACTGGTATGAAGTTTGCCAATCACAGATGGCAAAAATAGGTAGCTGGACTATCATATTCTTAAACTTCTTGATATATTGTTCGTCGTGAAGATAACAAACAATGGTCAACTTCATAACTCTTAAAAAATACAAAATAGAGAGTTAAGCAAAAACGGACCAATAGATATATCAGAGGTGATATCAAGTGCCTAGGAGGAGTAAGCATCCCCTGTCGACCATTCACACCCGTCGTGATCCTATTTCTAGATCAGATGAACAGAGTACTCCGTAGTCAGAATCAGTATGCCAAGAACTGTCTAACAATTCGTATGAAACACGTCAGACAGCATTTGACCCAATAACAGGTTGTATTGGCAAACTAGATCTCTATAACGACCATAGACTTTGCCAAATACTTACTTCAAACGAGACTGTTGAAACCCCTCTAACATTAATTTGTTTGTCAGTTGCCTGCATCGATGAAATTCTAAAACACTAACAGAGGTCGTTTCACACTTGTTCTTCTGTATAAAGGAAGATATGTTTTTCTTTAATGCAAACAATTGCAATAATGACTGAAATTAAAACTTGAAAATAATTACTTTCAATCTATATTTTATATGGTGTGATTTGTTCACTTAGACCATTACACTGTATCAGAATATTGAATAATACAAACTAAAATCAATATCAATAAATTGATTCCACAAGAAGCCCATGGGCTTTAACGGTCACCTGAGTATCATAGTCCATAAAGGGAATCTCATATTTCCATTTAAACCTCAATATCAAGTCATCTGTGCACATGTTTATGATCTTTCAAAATACATACAATTCCTATTCAATTACAGAAGAAGGAAAAATGGAAGTTTGAAGCATATGAAGCATTTTAACATTACCTAACTGTTTTATACGTTTTCATAATATGGCCATATCGGCCCTGCACAAGGCCTGAACCCCTGACCCACGACTTTCACAATTTAGTTTAGGTTTTGTTTTACATCCTGTCGAGAATTTTTCATTCATATTGAGACGCCACCAAATGCAGGTAAAGTTCCACAAATTTAGGCTTATGTTTAACGCTCAGAACCATAGCAGTGACGGTTGGCTTATGCTTAAAGCTCAGAACCGTAGCAGTGGAGGTTCGTTAACGTGCCAACACCTGCCGTGATATGGGACCTCGGTTTTCAAAGTCATATCCGAAGCTCGGACTCACAATAGTAGAGAAAAACATTTTATAAGATTTGATACATTTTCACTATATGATCACATTGGACCCACCCTAACGCCTGAACTCCTGACTCAGGAGCCATGAATTTCATAATTTAGATAGAATGTGGCATGGACAACATCATAATGCATTTAGTTTTCTTTAGATCTATATGGGGATTGAGAAAAAGATTTACTATGATTTCATATATTTTCACTATATGGCCATATTGGAAAAACCCTAGAGTCTGAACCCCTCACCCAGGAATCATGAATTTCACAATCTAGTTTGAGCTTCATGGACATCACAATCGTGCATTTAGTTTTACTCAAATATATATGAAGGGCCTCTGTGGCCTAGTGGTTAGAGCATCGCGCTAAAAATCACAAGGCCTCTCACCTTTAATCGGCACGGGTTCGATTCTCTTTCGTGCCGATATATATACAGTTTGCCAATTTACTTTCGGAAAGTCGGTGGTCTCTTCCCGTATATATTGTATCTGGGTTCTCTCCTCCACCAATAAAAACCGGACGCCACCAGATAACTGAAAAACAGTTGAATGTGGCGGAAAACAACAATCAATCGATTAAATATATTTAGGAGTAGCTTAGATATACATTTTCACTATATAGCCATATTGGCCTGAACCCCTGGTCCAGGAGCCATAAATTTCACAATTTAGGTTGAGAGCGCCATGGACATTATTATCATGCATATAGTTTCTCTCTCTTTCTCTCTCACACACACACACACACACACACACACACACACACACATAAACACACACTTACTTACTTACACACATACAGAGAGAGAGAGAGAGAGAGAGAGAGAGAGAGAGGGAGGGAGATTTTCTAAGATCTATGCATTTTTTTCTAGATGTACGAATTGACTCCAACTGAACCTCTGACACAGGATTTTGTTTGTTGTTTGTTTTGCTTTTTATGTCTCGTCGAGAATTTTTCACTCATATTGAGACGTCACCAGCTGTAGGTGAAGCACCACAAATTTAGATTTATTCTTAGCGCTCAGGACCGTAGCAGTGAGGGTTCTTAAACGTGCCAACGCCTACCGTGATACGGGTCATATCCGAAAGACCCGTGATTCTCACTTCTAAATGCCGAGCGTATGGCGAAGGAGTAATCACTACCTATTTTTCGTCATAGGTTTGACGCGGCCATGGCACGAGCGGGGCTCGAACTCACGACCTCCCGGTTACGAAGCGAACGCTCTAACCACTGAGCTACCGTGACCGGTCCCTGACACAGGAACCATGAATTTCACAATTTGAATAGAGGACTTCATGGACATCATAACCATGCCTTTAGTTTTTCTCGCACATGTGTGGGAGAAGAAAAGATTATTTTTGAAAAGATAATCTTTTTTAACCCTGACCCTGACGTCACAGGGTAGGTAAGATCATGATTTTCTCAAATTATATTTACCTTACCCTGGAGATGCTTCACACCAAAAATGGTAACAAGTTCAAAATGTAAAATTGTTAACGGATGACGTGCAACGACGGACGAAGACCAATGACAATAGATCATCTGAATGACTTAGGTGACCTAAAATGAGTATCTCTGGGGGCGAAATTGGAAAGCTAATTTCAAGAAAAATGATAATTTTTGAAGACTACATTTTTTCAGGAAACTATACACAGTAGCGTTATCATTTGATGTTGACACGAGGCAGTTGTGATAGAAAGTCATTTATCCCTCATGAATCCAAATCTTTAACAATATACGATTTACCTACACATTCCTCTCATGCTTTCTCGAGAAGTCTATTTTCATAATGTTTAGTCATGTATTTCACATCAGAAATATTGAAAAGATGACTTTGCATATATATTTATACGATTTCACAACATTTCTGTTTCCTGCCATGATGCGGCGCTTGTATACCGGAGGCAACTTTTTCAGCTATATCAAAATGTTTCTGTGTTAGTGCTATATCATATGCATTTTTCCCGTTAAGCGCAATGGTTTTCGGGTCAGCACCATGTTTTAGAAGTAACTGCACAATGCCCTTGTAGCCAAAGTGTACAGCGATATGTAAAGGAGTCATTCCATCCTTGTCGCAGAGAGTGATATCCGCATGGTTTTCGAGCAAACATTTCACTATTGGTTCATCGCCTGTTGTTGCCGCTATAAAAAGTGGACTTTCGCCATCGCTACTGCATTTGTTTATATCAGCTTTGGCCTTTAAAAGTTTTTCAACCACTGAATAGTGGCCTCTTGCTGAAGCAATGAATAAAGGACTTTGATCGTTAGCCGACTCGCACAAGTCTACCTTTGCATTACTCCTAATTAAAAGACTTACAATATCGCTAAATCCCTTTTCACAGGCTACAAACAGAGGTGAAGTTCCAGTTTTCTCAAACAAATTCACATTTGCATTCTTCTCCAGAAGGTTTTCTACAGTTTCATAGTTACCTTTCATACATGCTGCAAAAAGAGGGGTTGTGCCATTTTCGGTTTTAAAGTCAATATTTGCTCCGTAGTTGAGCAATAATGATACAATATTACTAAATCCTCCTTGCGCTGCAATGAACAGGGGCGAAATGCCGGAGCTCGAACAAATATCAACATCAGCCATTCTGTTTAATAGCAACCTTACAACCTCTAATTTTCCCTTTGAAGCTGCCACAGCTAGTGGACTGACGCTATCGTTTCTGCAAATATTCACTTTTGCAGAATAACGTAGCAGAAGTTCTACTACGTTGCTATTACACTCTTGCGCTGCAATAAACAGAGGGGTTGCACCAGAAACTGTGCGCATATCTACTTCAGAGCCATTGTTCAGCAACATTTCCATCACATCAGTACAGCCACTTTGTGTTGCGGTATGCAAGGGGCCATCACCTCCTTTCAATCTTGTCAAATTCAGATTAGCTCGGTTTCTGATTAAAATTCGTAAAATATCGCAGTGACCATTCTGTGCTGCCATGTATACGGCAGTAGCACCAGAACATGATTCTGTATCTATGTTCGCATCATGGTCGAGTAAAACTGATACTGAATTTAGTGTTTTTCCTTCCTGAACAGCAGCTTCATTAACAAGGTTACTGGATGCTGCAAGAAAAAGGGCAGTGAAGCCTTCTTCGGACTTGGCATTAACATCTACATGCATTTTGTCTAAAAGAAATTGAAGAGTATCAATGTTGTTGAAGACAGATGCAATATGTATCGCGCATATCTTCATGTTTTTACCCCAGGTTTGATGCACTACACTATCGCCTACTATAGACAAAATCTGCTGTACTAATGTCATATTTCCATTTGCACAAACAATTGGAAATATTGACTGCGAAATCAAATGGTTTGTCGCTTCTGGAAATGAAGACATCCTCCCTAAAATATAAGTGCAAATTTTGTCATGATTGTATAGAAGCAGTAAAAGAAATGATGATGTAAAACCTGCTGTTGCTATGAGATCAAACTTTGAAAAACACTCGCTGTTGCTATCGCCGCTATATTCCATTAATTTTGACAAATCCAACTGCGTCAGTAAAAGATTTCCATATAATGCATCTGAGGAATATGTTTCCAGTTTTGAAATAAAACATTGGATTACTCGATCATCCCTTAGACTAGGACTTAAGACCACATCCATGACATTTTTCCCCGTCATCTCTAACAAGAACCGGTCTACAAGATAACCAATATGCCGTCCATCAAGATAGACAATATGATCAGGTTTTTCAAAATCACCGGGCTTTTCTAAGATATGAATTCTTTTCCTGATAAAAGCACTGTGACAGTAGAGGAGCATCTCCTTCGGGTGGGCTTTTCCAAATAATAACGTGGTGATGTCCATGACGAAGTCGTGGATGAAATTATACTTGTTTCCAACTCTCTTTACGAAAGATCCTTCCAATGATTTAAAGGTTTCCAACAGTAGTCCCCTGGGCGTTTCCCTTGGCATGCAACACATTTCGCATGCATTCTCAAATGTATTGATGTATCTTGTGGAATCTTCAAAAAAAGTCACGCTAAGATTGTTACTACACACTACTAACATGACTAAAGCTAAGAACTTCAATTTATCACTACGTGTGTAATATTCTATTTCTTCCCTGACACTTTTTTCAGGAAATTCAAAGAATGCTACACCTTTAGCATGAAATTCATGTTTCTGTCCATATAAACGACATAGTAGAGGAAATGCTGTGTCATAAGCTAGAAGGCTTTGTATTTCCTCTTTACTGAAGTGATCGTTGGTATATTTAATCAAAATTTCCTGCTTCTCTTGTTCTGTCATTCTAATGTCGTCATCTTCAATATCGATAACACAGCCTGGCTTGTTCAATAGACACTGGACACGTTTGTCACGAATTACACAGCGTCGACATGTACTTAACAGTTTTATATTCAGTTTCTCCGAATCAAAACACATTTTCAGGAAATCTTCTAACTTATTCCAATAATAGTAGGCAAGTTCATCTAAAGACTGCTTTCCTATTGGGTCATTGAATATAAATATCATTTTCACATCACCTCTCAAATTCACAAACTGTTTGATTTCTCTTGCTTCGTCAATCGGATATATTTGCCAACCCTTCTGCTCGTAAAGTAATGCAATATGGTTGACGATGCAAGTTTTTCCACTCCCCATGTTCCCAATCACAGTAATATGGGTTGAATGTCTCAGTTTATTTTCGACATGTTTGCAGGCTCTTGTAACAACAAACTTTTCATTTTCTTTTCTCCAGATATCTAGGATGTGTTTGATAACTTCAGATTCTAAAATTATAAAATGATTTTTTTTCTGTAAGAACATCCATATGATAGCAAATCTAATTACACATCATTGTTAGTATTTAGGCATAAATTCCGCTATAAATTTTATAACACCATTTTCAATGGTTGAAAGATCTTGGAAATGTTTTTACGAATTTCACGACTGTAGGGTGAACTCAAGAAAATCACATAATTATGATTCACATGTTTTGTTTCTTTAAAATATGAACAGGTAAAGAAATGGTAACTGAAGTTGACAAAATAGATCCTATAATCCACAAGAACAAGGGTGTGCTCGTTGATAAAATGATATACAAGACGATCTTTTAATTTCTTTTAAAAGGTCCGAAATTTACGGTTGAACCAATCTTTCAAACGCTTTCAGAACTTTGTTTCGATCATGAATTATGTCAAAGACTATGCCAGATAAATATGAAGAGGGTGACCTTGACATTTTGTCAGAATAGACAAAGATTATACAAGGAGTATCAGTCACATATTAGACACATTATAAAATGTGTACCATCAGAAGTGATGAAAGAATTAGAAAAATTACAATATGAATATGCAATGGTTCAAGCTCACAGAGCTTTAATATCATCATCTTCATTTCCAAGACTCTTTACAACTATATTTAGAATTTGGTTTTTGCTTTACATTTGGCCTTATAACTTTATACCAAAAGCTATCTATTAAATAGCAGAAATTCTTTAAAACTACCTGTCACTTTTACATGCATTTGATATCCTAGACAATGGGAATTTGTTGTCAGTATAGAATTTGCAAATGCTAACTTTCAACGAGACTGTTGAAACACCTGTAACATCAACGTGTTTGTCCGTAGCCTGCCTCGATTTAAAAACTGATCATACGCAAAACTAACTCCTACGTATTGAATTAGTTTAAAGATATAAACACCATATGCAGGTGATAATGGTATATTTCTACATAAATATGAAAAGTTGACAATGGAGAAGCTGAAATGATTTGTTATAACGTTGACCTGTTAGTTTGTCGTTAGCATCTATTTTCAATAAAGTATCCAAATAAGAAGCAGGTGTGGAGGACACTGTTGTGTCTTTTAATTCGACTTCACTGGGATATATCGAATCGACATATGAATGAAAATGATTGTTGTTAATAGATAATATGTCCTCAATATATCTAAATGTCGAGTTTACGTCCACAGCAAGAGATTTGTTCTTCTCACGAAGAAGCTTTTGAATTAATTCTGCCTCATTGGGCTAACAAAGGAGCACAATTGCTGGGAATAACCACAGACCCCATCAACAAAAACTACAAAGATATTGTCAATGAGGAACTGTAGCATATTTTTCATATCAACTTCAGAGTACTTGTGCGTGGAATCAGAGTGGTGTTTAACAAAATATTTTTCAGATGGCTGATCACTAGATATGAATATTTCCTTTGTTCCATTTTTATTGAAGAAACAACTGTCTATGATGTCGAAAATTCTGATCCTCAAGTTATGGTGAAGATAGTCGTGTAAAGCAATGAAAAGTCATAGATTATGATGTTTTTTGTTTGAGAAAAGTTTTGCAATTTCAAATTTACTAAAAGGTCTAGATCTAAAAATTTTGCAAAATCACTTATAGAGATATATTGTTGCAATATCTAGTAAATGTTCTGCCAATCCTCCACTTTCACTCCTCAGGAAAATATTAACAGCTGTGAATGAGAAACTTCAAACGTATTCTACAATATATGAGAGGAGTGAAGTAAATTGTGGATTCCTGGAAATTCCAAAGAACTCTTAGTATATTTGAAATCATAAAATGTTTCCAATGCCATCAAATCATACGACTTTTCAACACTTTACACTACCATTCTTACCACTAAATCATAGACTATTCTTTTTGACATCATATACAGTTGCTTCGTCTATAAAAATGGAATTCGGAAATAGCTATAACTTGTCATTAGTCATCCAAAAATAATTTATTTAACACTCAGATTCTACATTAAAGCACTTTGTCGATTATGAAAAGATGCTGGAGTTCCTCATTGACAATATCCATGTAGTGTTTAGCGATCAAGTCTTCCAACAGTCTGTTGGAATTCCCATGGGCACGAATCCTGTTCTTCATTAACTGACATGTTAACATTGAAGATCTTCCATCATTCTGTAGGATTTACTGATCATGACTTATAAAAGTGCTTATACAACAGCACTTTCAAAAAGAGAAAACAATTTCTAGACGTCTTCAGTAGGCATCAGAATACTGCGGATACAGGTTTTGTATAAGAATTCTGAAACTTAGTGAAGAATTTCCACATGCCAGAAGCGTTATGATAGATCGAATGAAAGTTTACAATATATTGCTTTTTCGTAAAAGGTGGTGTTTATGTTTATGAGTATGTGTGCTGTGAAAATTAGCTTACTTCTAGTCGAATATACAATATATCTCTGCTTTTATAAATAATTATAATTTTAATAAATAATTATATTATTTGATACACAAGAAATGTGTATTTGAAAAAGGAAATACCTCTGTTTCGGGAATCTCTAAGAGTATAATACAATCTCTCCAACTCTTTGTCAAGGTAGCAGCATTTTAAGCCTTGTAGCTTCTAAAATTTAAGGAATAAAATGTAAAGAAAAGTATATGAAAAAGTGAAGATATTGAACAGCGATAAATCTCATAAAACACCCAAAGAATAATAAATTAAGTATGGCAAATACGGAACCCTGGACGCACCAGGGATGGAATCAGGTGTCTAGGGGGAATAAATATTCCCTGTTGACCTGTCACATCCGTCATGAGGCCTCTATCTTGATCAGATAAAAGAAGTAACCTGTAGTTATAATCAGTACACTGTATGCAAAGAACGGCCTAACAATTGGTATGAAACGTGTCAAACAATCTTCTATATAACGAGAGGGATTTTTTATTCTTTGTTCGGGGAGATATCATTATAACACCACATAATTTGCGAAATGCTATTTTAAACGAGACGGTTGAAATATTATATGTCAGTAGCTTACCACGATTTAAAAATTTATCATACAAGAAAATACTTTCGGGTATCAAATCAATTACGAGAACTAACACCATATGCAGATGATAATGGGATATTCTCCATGAAGATGAGCAGCCCATCATTGAGAAACTGGAAGTCATCTCACTTTTCATAAAGTTGTGTTGTTAGTTTACCGTGGCAAAACCAAAAACGAAACCAACTCTCTCATAATTTTGATGAAGAACCCTGTTGCAATCAGTGCCAAATTACCCTTGTTGTTAAGAAAATAATCAAAGCGAATTCGCAAAAATAAAATTATTATGTTTTTTAACAATTCACATTCAGAAAAGGCAAATATTGTTTGCTAAACAAACTTCATGGTGTTTACTTTCCTAACATCATTCCATTACAAGTACTATGTCTTTTCCTGAGAATAACTAAATTTATTGTTATACGAACACATCCGTTCTTTACTTAATATAAATAGAAATCTTCAATTTTGTTAAGCCAGCCATGGCACGGATAAACAATCTTTGTTTTAACGAAAGAAGAGCCTCAGATGAAACATTCACCTGATATGATGGTGTTACTTGTATTCTAATGAAAAGTTAAGTTCCGGAAATGCATAAAATGTATGTACTGTTTTATAACTCTTTCCTGGCATATGCATTTCCATTCGATCAGCAATCTCTTCAAATTTGCTCCAGATGCTGTTGAATTCTGCGTTAGACATTTCTGATTGAGCTGTGTGGCTGTAAACGTTGTTTCGCAAGGTCCTAATTCTCTCTATGTCGTCTGCCACTGAAGTATCGTGTTGGTCGACATTCATTCCCCATCCATTTCTTGGTATTGGTAGAGTACATAGATTTCTATTAAAATACAAAATATTGTTGGGTGATGAATTTATCAAAAGTAATACTTAAATATAAACGATAACAAATGCAGATGATAGCAGTTATCAAGCTAGCAGTTCGACAGCATTATTGATAGCGGTTATCAAGCTAGCAGTTCGACAGCATTACTGATAGCAGTTATCAAGCTAGCAGTTTGACAGCATCACTGATAGCAGTTATCAAGCTAGCAGTTTGACAGCATTATTGATAGCGGTTATCAAGCTAGCAGTTCGACAGCATTATTGATAGCAGTTATCAAGCTAAGCAACTTTGAGAACATTCATTATACAGGTGAAATTTTAAAACGAGTGTTGATTGATAATTCAACATAGGTCGCAGATTTGTTTTCGTTATGATTGTACTACACAGCTCTGTTTGAGTGCTTTTCTGTTCATAGTTTAATTATGGGTCAGAATAGGTTGAATTTGTTTTCATCTTTGGTGATGAATATTAAAGACTTTGTAAATACATGTATTATCAAAAAAAAAAAATAAAAATAAGAAAACTGAAGTATCATCCTATAATGAACGCATTACTACTGAACATATATGATTTGTGTTGAAGTTCTCCGCATACTATGTTATCTATTTTACAGCTTTTGGCCATTGCAGTTGCTGATGCAAGTCTTTGCTATGTTTTGAATGCACGACAATTTACTTAAAAAGATGTAAGAACCTGAGTGTTTTCGTAATGCCAATTTTTGTTGGAAGTATAGTATCTTTTATTTTTTACATTGAAGGGGGATTATAAACTCAACCAGAAAAATGGGAATCTTTGTGATTACTGTTGAACTTAATTGTCCTCTTTTTACTTGTAATCTACTTATAATCTACTTGAATATACTTTAATAATAGTGAGATGAAGATGAATACTCCAAATAGACATTGTCAGGTGTTGCACACATTTTATTGCTATGAGCTCGAGTTATATACCCAGCCTCTGGTGTGTCCAAGGGTCCGTTTTTTCCCTACTCTTAATTATATATATTTTGTAGAATTTATTAGATGCATCCGCGTATCTTCATCAATCCGTGTTTTGGTTTTTTTTTTGGGGGGGGGGGGGGGGTTGGGGGGGGTGTTTTTTGTTTTTGTTTTTTCTTTTTCTTTTTTTTTGGGGGGGGGGGGGGTTCTGGGGTTTTTTTTTATTTGTTTTTTTTGTTTGTTTGTTTGTTTGTTTTTGTTTTTTATTTTTATTTTTTTATTTGGGGGGGGGGGGGGACAAAATATCAATATTTTTGTCCATTGATGTCAACACAATATAAGCTCCACTAATTAATCATTACAATGAATTCATTCCAATAGAAATGAAAAAAATAAGACTACTGGGTAGCATGAAAATAATTAATGCACGAAAAGTGTCCAAATATTCATCAGACAGAAATCATAGAGCGTTATCAGTACTTGAATTGACACAAGAGAATGTCACATGATAGCGTTAAGTAGCAATTTTTTAGGTCGATACAGTGAGTTTTAAATCATGTTGTTTGAGGATCATGCTTGTTTGTGCATTAAAGCGCAGGGAAATTTTCCTAAACTCCGAAAACAAAGTGTTTATAAAACAAATGTTTATACCTTAAAATAATGTAAAGCAGAGAGATGTCGTATTTATCGTACGAATTGTCCCCAACGGTATTATTTATAGTCAACAACTGATCAGCAGACAAACGCGGCAGTTTGTGTTTCACAGAATTCACTCGAAAAGCCACGTCAGCTGGTGGGATGTGTTGCAGTACTACATCTCTGAGAATAACCGTAAAGACTTCTATTATCGCACGGATAACTCGAGTGTAGTTTGCATGAAGATCTTCCTCTTGTGAATCTGAAATTTTATAAAAACAACGTTATTCATTGGGATCACAAAATAACGTGCTTATAGACCTAATTCAATTATAAGAAAATGCATATAGTAAAGGAGAAAGTGATATTTATTAATGAAAAAAATATAGAGTGATCCATTTTCTATGTAACTGCAATAAACGACGACACCAACAGATAAGCAACATATCAAAAGCATATTACTTATAATTCGTAATACCGTCACCATTTCATTTTCATAACTACTAGTATCTAAAAAGCAGGTTCTGGTAAAAATAGGGCGGATTATTTTTTTTATTTTTTGGGGGTTTTTTTTTTTGTAACTTTTATTAGATATTTTGACTCGATACCCGATTAATTAACTTTTTATTGCAATAATGTCCATTTATTTAGCTTACTGTAATACATAAGAGCTGACGTTTTATGTGTACTTGCAACAACCAGAAACTAACTCTAAAACAGACATGGTACGTAATATATCCCAAAATTTCTTGTAAACAAGAGATCAGATGTAAGTGAATTGTACATGAAATGTCAAGAAAAATTTTTAATTTCTGAGAGACGTCTTGTATGCCTTATTAAATATGATCTCAAATATTACAAGATTCGCGACCCTGTCACTCACAGAATGCCGAATTGAGTGTTCTGAATAGCAACGGTTAGAATGATACATAGCTCATTTATCTAATAGTCAATTGTAATGATATCTATTATAATCCGTTTGTATCTAATCCGTTTTTATCCGTTTGTTTATATTTAAACTTGTAAATGACTAGGGATTTCTGGGTAATAAAAAACATGCAGCACGACTTGAATGTTGTGGTTTTGGAACTGAAGTCCAAATTATGAATTAGGATTTTACATGGTGTCAGAATGGAGCATATTCGACCACCGCCAGAGTTCGATTTCTCCACAGCAGACGGCAGTATACCTGAAAGATGGAGAAACTGGGAACAGACGATGAAACTTTATCTGACCATAGCAATGGCGGAGCGAGACGAAAAAGACCAGTGTAGTGCTTTTCGGTATATTATTGGACAGGAAGAGAAATATTTAATACGATGACGATCCCGGAAGGGGATGCAGACAAAATTGAGGTACTTTTTCAAAAATTCAAAGATTATTGTGCGCCTAGGGAAAATATTACGGTTTGGAGACATAGATTCCATACTAGAATTCAGGGGAAGACTGAAACAATTGACCAATACGTAACAGACTTGAGGATAATTTCTAAGAACTGTAAGTTTGGTACTTTAGAAGAAGAAATGTTAAGAGACAGAATAGTGTGTGGTGTTTATTCAGAAAAGGTGAAGGAGAGGTTATTGAGAGACAATGAACTAACTTTTCAAAAAGCAATTGGTGTGTGTCGTGCAAATGAAGAATCTCAAAGCCGACTCAAAGATTTGCAACATGAGGAACATGTAAATGCTGTGAAAGTTAAACAAACTGTGAAGCCGTTTTCAGGAAGCAAACATACAGCTCATCCTAAAAGCCAAACTGGAAAACAGAGTACGCCAAAACCAAGTAACAAAACCGACGCATACACATGTCACAAATGCGGGAACAAACATGGTAGAGGAAACTGTCCTGCATTCGGGAAGAAGTGTAACCGATGTCACAAAATAGGACACTTTGCATCAAAATGCAGAGCCAAATCTGTGTTTACATGTTACAAGGAGAATGAGGATCCATCTTTGGACTATGAGACAAATCAAGGTGAAACTAGTGAGAAATTCTTCATTGGAACAGTAAATGGTGGAAATCGCAAAGATGAAATCTACAAAATACTTGAAATCAACAACACACAGATCAAGTTCAAACTCGATACTGGTTCACAGGTGAATATTATCAGTGAGAAAACATGCAACAAGTTGAAAATTCGCAAATTGTCCAAAACTAGTGCTGAACTTACCAGCTACTCAGGTGAAAACATTCCTTTATTAGGAAAGTGCATTGTTCCATACAAGGATCATCGACTGGAATTTTTTGTTACTTCAGCCGACAAACCATCTATATTGGGTTATGAATCCTGTTGTGAACTTGGATTAATCAAAGTAACACTCGCTGTAGAGAATAGAAGTCAGGATTTTTCACCATTGAAAGAGTTTCCTAGTGTATTCGAAGGATTGGGATGCTTGGAAGATCCTTACACTATACATGTAGACAGTACTGTGACTCCTGTTATCCACAACCCAAGACAAGTACCTGTCGCATTTCGTGAGGAACTGAAAAAAACACTCACAGAGATGGAGAAAGAAGGAGTAATCAAAAAAGTGGATCAACCAACAGACTGGGTGAATTCTCTGGTAATTGCCGAGAAACCAAAAACTGGAAAACTTCGTATCTGTTTGGATCCCCGTGATTTAAACAAAGCGATAAAACGTGAACATTTTCAGTTACCAACCATTGAGGATATTACGACAAGACTTTCAGGAGCTACAGTGTTCAGCAAACTAGATGCGAATAGTGGCTACTGGCAGATCACTTTGGATCAAAGCAGTCAATTGCTAACGACCTTTCAAACACCGTTTGGGAGATACTGTTTTTGTCGTATGCCCTTTGGTATAAAGAGCGCCCAGGAAGTATTCCAGAAGAAAATTGCGCAACATTTTGACAATATGGCAGGTGTAGAGGTTGACATCGATGATATTCTCGTCTGGGAAAAAAATCAGGAAGAACACAATGAAAGACTTAGATCTGTTCTTCAGAAGTGCAAGGAAATTAACCTCACTCTTAACAAAGAAAAATGTTTGTTCAACAAATCAGAAATTGTTTACATTGGACATGTTATCTCAAGGGATGGAGTGAAGCCAGATAGAGAGAAAGTAGAAGCGATCATGAACATGCCACCCCCAACAGACAAAAAAGGTGTAGAACGTTTGTTATGAACTGTGAATTATTTGGCAAAGTTTATACCTAATATGTCTGTGATCAATGAACCGATCAGAAGTCTACTAAGAAGCGATGCAGTGTTCACATGGGACAAACCGCAGGAGGATGCATTCACGGCAGTGAAGGAAATTCTGTCCAAAAAACCTGTTCTTAGGTTCTTTGATGTGAGAAAACCAGTGTGTGTTAGTGTAGATGCTTCTAAATGTGGTATAGGTGCAGTGCTCACTCAGGACAAAAAACCAATAGCATATGCGTCGAGAGCGTTAACCGAGACTGAGAAGCGTTACGCACAAATAGAAAAAGAACTATTAGCCGTTACTTTCGGTCTGGAGCGATTTCATCAATACATTTTTGGAATGGATGAAGTCACAGTGGAAAATGATCAAAAACCTCTGGAGAGCATCTTGAAAAAATCATTATTTCAGTCGCCGCCTAGACTACAGAGACTCTTATTGCGTCTTCAGAAATATACATTTGAATTCAAGTATGTTCCCGGAAAGGATCTCATAATTGCAGACACATTGTCTCGTGCGTATTTGCCAAACACAAAAAAGCAAAACAAAGAAATCTGTGAGGAATTTGAAACATATGTACATGCAGTATTTCTTCAGGGATTACCCATTGCAAAAGACATTTTGAGTGACATTAAGCAGAAAACTGCTAATGATTCAGTTCTGAGTGAAGTGGTAGAACTTGTGAGAAATGGTTGGCCGGAAAACAAGAACCAGTTACGTAAACCGTTACAGGATTACTGGAAAATGAAGTCCCAACTCACTTGCATTGATGACATTCTTATGATGGATGAAAGAATCGTCATTCCGGAAACACTGCAACCAGAGATTCTAGCGAACTTGCATTCAGGACATTTTGGTGTGGAGAAAACCAAAGCTCGCGCTAGAACAGTTCTGTATTGGATCGGGATGAACAGGGACATTACAGAGATGATATCGAGATGCAATACGTGCATGGATTTCAGGAACAAGAATCCTAATGAACCGCTCAGACCAACACCTACACCAGATGGACCTTGGCAAACAGTGGGTTCAGACCTGTTCATGTGGAACAACGATGATTATCTTGTGATTGTGGACTATTATTCAAAATTTTTTGAAGTAGCCAAATTAGAAAACACTAGGAGCAAAACGATTATCATGCACATGAAATCTGCATTTGCTCGACATGGGATACCTTATGAGGTGAAATCGGATAATGGACCTCAATATACATCTAAGGAATTCAGTGAATTCGCAAGGAATTGGTGTTTCAAACATTCTACTTCAAGTCCTTACAACTCACAAGGAAATGGACTCGCTGAAAAAACAGTCCAGACTGTGAAACGTATACTTGAAAAGTCTCAGATTGACGGGAAGGATCCGTATATCGGTCTACTGGAATATCGCAATACTCCAACAAATGTAGACTCACCCGCACAATTGTTGATGAGCAGACAACTACGATCCATTCTACCTGTCATGAAGAAACAACTTGAGCCGAAAGTTGTATCATCATCGAAAACTAAGGAAAAACGAAAATTGACTCAGAGTAGACAGAAGTATTACTACAAGAGCAAACAAGGAGACTTATCACATTTAACTTCAGGACAAAAAGTGCGTTTCCAACACAGAGGACAGTGGACACCCGGATTCGTTAGAAGTCAAATCCACGATAGATCATACAACATTGAAAATCTTCTTGGTGATCTTTACCGTAGGAACCGGAAAGACATTATTAAATCCGCTGAGGAAAACTTCCGAAAACCAGAAACAGAAACTGATGACATTGAAGAGGATTTCATTCCTGATAGTGTCGCGAATGAAAATAACACGCATATTGATCCGCAAACAGCAGATGTTAGCAACACACGAGCAGAAATGGTACCTTATAGAACTAGGTCAGGTCGTGAAGTACGTCCACCCAAACGTTATTCGGATATGTGATAGGGCATAATAATCCCCAAAAACAAGTGAAATGTGTAAACCGGTATTGATGATTGATGAACATTTATAATTGATGTAAATATGTTTTTCACCTATCTTCTTTATAATTGGTTAAATTTCTCTCTTTAAATTGTAAACATTTATTGTATAAAGTTAATTTTGAAAGGGGAAAGATGTAATGATATCTATTATAATCCGTTTGTATCTAATCCGTTTTTATCCGTTTGTTTATATTTAAACTTGTAAATGACTAGGGATTTCTGGGTAATAAAAAACATGCAGCACGACTTGAATGTTGTGGTTTTGGAACTGAAGTCCAAATTATGAATTAGGATTTTACAGTCAATCACTTCTACGGAACGGTCTCAAATGCAGGCTCTATCACGATGGACAAAAGCTGACAATCAATTCATACAGTATATCATTAACTGTTGGGGTTCTTGGTACAAGGCTAGCACAGGTAAAACTAGAAATTATGTCGTGTTCGTTAGGAGCCAGGTCATAGTCTTAAATCTACAGATTGCAATAACTGTGTCATATCCAGTAAAGCGTTCGTTTCATTGCATGTAAAAAAAAAAAAGGGGGGGGGGATTCCATGTCGAACTTGTTTCCATGTTATCTAAAGGTATTTTTAGAAGACATAACAGTCAGCTGAGCATGACTATCAATGAAGCAAGACTCAACGACCTTGAAACATACAAATTGCAGAAAAGGCCCGTAACTCTAAAACTGCTTTGGAACCCAAACGTGTGGGTAGAACCATTAGAAAATTTGGATTCACAGATGGTGACCTCAGCCAAAGCGGAACAAAATCCCACCTTTCATGACAAAATACGGAAATAGGGATACAAGGCGGTAGTCCTACATTCGCAGAGGCTGCTTGAAACACAAATTAGAAGGCAGATTTAGACACAATCCATATCAAGCCTTGTCATTGGCCCGGGCAAAACAAGGAAGACAGATTGAGAAAAAAGTGTCGGCAAATTAGGCGCCTCCAGCCAGATGCAGAATACACCCGCTCGACAAGTTTTCGCAGGAAATGAAAAAGAATAAGAAGGATAATGAAAAATGAAACAAATACTTATCCTTTTCTTGATGAAACGCAATTGGACATTTAAATACATATAAAAATGTATCAACTGAAAGAAACAAAAAATAGTGTTTACAGGAGACACATTTTGTTATATTTTTAATGGTGAAAATATCATTATTTCATAAAACTCTTTGAGTATCCATTTTATTTACTAGTCAACAAAACATTGATATTGAAGTACATTTTCTATTGATATTTGAAAATTGTTAATCAATATAAGATAGAATGCCCAAATTCTGACAATAGTCCCTAATGGTGCTAATTTTTAGAAAGATTATTGAAATGAATCAAACAATTTGCATTGAATTTAAATGATTCGATTTTAAGTGGAAACTTCTAACGCTAACCCTGCTATATGAGTGATGACAAAGGTGTAGAAATGCTCGAGAAAGTTTGGAAAACTTTTTTTCTTTTACTTGATTATTGCAACTCAAGAGCAAAGTCAAATAATGATGGGCTATCTTCATGTAATGATGAAAATAATCTTCACTGTAAAATAGGTTATTTATTACATTTTACATTTTCAACAGTGAAATACTGCATATTATCCATTGAATAAAAGTTGATGTTTTTGCAGTTGTTATTTTCAATTCACAATTATTGCTCTATAGGTTACGAAATTCACAGTACTGGTACATCACTTAGTGATTTTCCTAAATATCCATTTAGTCAACAAAATTAAGAAGTCTTTCAAATGGTAGAGATCGATGATAATGGCCTTGATAATTTTGGCCCCACCTGTTACCAAAACCCCTACCCTGGGATAATAAAATTTTATTTTTTTTAAAGGATTACCAATTTAGTATCAAAGCATCAAAGAAGATGTTAATTCAAACTTTTACACATAAAAACTATATTGCAAGTTTGGCCTCTCCCTGGGGTCACTTTCTCTATCCCGGGGATCATAAAATTTTAAATTTTTGTAGAGGCCTTCCTACTCTACATCCCTGTGCATTTGATATTTTGTTATGTTAATTACTAAGAAATTAAATTTGTTCTCTTATTAACGCTCGACGAACAACGAGCGACCCAAGACGGACAACTGACGACACGACGGACGCAGACCGACAGCAAGACATTACCAGAGCGACTCAAATGACCTAAAATAAGTTATAAGGTCATACGTTTTAAGTCTTAATTTTTTTTCTCAACTTAAAACAAACTGCAAGTCCGTTTTATCAAGCATGTAACCTGAAGTCGTAAGTCATAATATCAAGTTAATTGCAAGTCGGAGTACACGGAGTATATGATTTACTGTATCTCAAGATACTGCGGGAAACCCGACGCCGTTGAAGTGCAGATGGCAATTTTCCGTAATGAAGAGAAAGATCAATTGGACACAAAGCTTTAATCAATGCGTTGTTGGACATAGACGTTATAAATGTCCAATTCACCCTTTCCCCACCCATATGACATTAATGACAGAATGTGCAAAGAAAGAAAAGCTAGAGAAAGGTAAAAAAAATATGTTAGTAGCAAGTGGCGGCCTTCACATTTTTCACTCTTTGAAAACTACCTAACCAATGCGAGTTCAACCGTATCATTTTTATATTTTACATTTTACTTGATAATGTAGAGTTGTGCATATCTTGCAGAAAGAGCTGTCTATAAAATATTGGTAGCAGACAGTCATTTTTCTGTTTTAAATCCCGAAAAATTCCGATAGAGAATGTCTGGAAACCACGATAGTTGGTAAATAGCCCCAGCTATCGTCCAATTTGAAAAGTGCATATATGACAACATTAACCGCTTATAATGTACACTAATGTGATGTTTTCTGATGTTGTCTCCAAAAATAATTCAGGCAAAATGCATATTTTCTTTTTAGACTGAAAAGTAGTACTACAAACCTTTTTTGATCCTTGTAGTATCCATATGTTGAAAAAAAAGATTGTCGTTTTGGCGCCAGAAATTTCTATAGGATTAGCCTACAAAATTATTATATCTTATCAAATATTCCATTCTACTTTATACAAAGTAGATTCCGTCCCCATTTCATTTTCCCTTACCTTGAATAGGGGAATTTAAAATTAGGCAAAAATATATTTATTTATTTTAAAACTGATCATACTCGTCAATAGCTAAATTAAGGATTCGTTAGTAGACAGGACTTTCATTTCGTCCAGGTTTGAATTCGTCTACAAGCCGTATTTGCTATTTAAAAATTATATATTAGTAAATTACATATACCCCTCTAGGGTGAAAATGAAAATTACAAAACCTTATTGCATAGCTACAGGATTGGTGGTGTCCGCAGATGTGCAATATGGTGCGGAATTTTTATTTTTACCCTGGGAGCCAAATAGGCGTAGAAAAAAATAATTCCCAGAGCTTCTGTTATATTTTACTATTATTATTATTATTATTACTAAGTTTTCGGAATTTTTATTTTCATCCTGGTGGGCAATTGGGCATCACAACCTGCGGGGGTGGGGTGGGGGTGACAAAAAAATTACCTGGCTCCCAGAATTCCTCTTAGGTATTACTCAGTAGCCAAATCAGACTTTGGAAGGTAGCCCTATAGATGTGCAATAAGATTTCAGAATTTTCATTTTCACCTTGGGGGTCAATTGAGGGTTAGAAACGAGATTTTATCTACAGAAAAAGCTAATTCCTCGACCTCCTCTTTCATTTTATTCAGTAGCCAAAGCATCTTGTTGAAGATGATTGCAGGTGCCCTTTAGATGTGCAATAAGTTTTCGAATTTTTTTTTTCACCTTGGGCAAATAGGGTGAAAAAACGACGAACAAAGAGCTGGTGCTCAGTACATTGTGCAACAAGAATATACTTGCTTTAAGAGCCGGAATCTCAATCATTTAAACAATATTTGAACAATCAAAATATAATGGGGTTTGAGATGACCCGGGTATTTGCCCATCAGAATAGCCCATGCATCTTGATATATGCAGCAGGAATATTTAAATATGATTTAGGGATCAAGACCTCCTGGTTTGTTTTATATGTATTTCAACAATTATGAAATATGATTTTGGGTAACCTCAGGTGACATGCCCGACAAAGTATCCGGTGCATCGTGACATGCAGCAGTAATATATTTGGTGTAAGGGGCGAGGACCTCCTCTGTTTTGGAGATATTTGAACAAACATAGAACGAGGGTGGTGGTGATGACCGTGGGGCACCTGCCGAGCAAACTAATCAATACATCTTGGTAAATGCATTACGAATACATATTTCTGGCAATGTAGTGATCTCCCGGATGTCATATTCTCACCTAAGTGTTTGGTGCTAATCGTGAATATTCAAATAAATTTTATAATCACTATTGTGGTTTTTTGTGGTTACACAAGTACGACTGACAGTATATTTAAATGTAAACAGTTGACTGCAGGTATTACTGTATTATGGCAGCATCTAGTTAAATGTGTTTCATGTCGTCTTATTATCGTACATGCATACATACATACATACATACATACATAAACACACACATACATACATACACACACATACATACATACATACATACGTACGTACGTACATACATACGTACACACACATACATACACACACACACACACACACACACATACATACATACATACATACACACACACATACACACACACATACATACATACATACATACATACATACATACACACACACATACATACATACATACATACACACACACACACACACATACATACATACATACATACATACACACACACACACACATACATACACACATACGCACACACATACATACATACATACATACACATACGTACATCCATACCTGTAGGTATGTATAAGGTAATTTTAAAAAAAATAAGAAATGATAAAGATGAAAAATACTTGGTTTCTAAATCATGGATTTCCCTGTCATCGTGCTTTTCTGTACTTATTTTTTCAGCATACATGTTAGCTGTAAAAAGAAAATATTAAAAATAAAGTATCAGATTAATGCTATACCTTTTGTATCTCTGGCGTCAGAAACTTTATACATGAATACACATCAAACGTGCTGAATTATGAATGAAAACCTCGATTAATAATTATCATATCATTTAATGCCTTCACAGTGTATTAAAATTTAAGCCTCATTGTAGGATTCACGAGATTGATCACGAAACATTTTCTTCATCTTCTTCGTGTACACCACTTATTCCATGCTTAGGACACATAGATCTCAATGAGACAAGAAGTTCCTGAGTCATATATCGCTCACATGCTCAAACATGGATAATGAATAATTAATAATATTGTTGTGATAAATGTACTGATCATAAAATGTCTATCCTAAACCCACTCTGGTTCTAATTCATTTTTGAAAATACATGAGGGTATGAACTGTAACGCTTCACGCCACCATACTTGATAAAGGCCTTCCGTCTCTAAAAGTTTTAAATGTGAATTAATTAGCGAAGGTTTCGTGACTTTATGACTTACGGTTTAGTAATAGTAGCTCTAAAGAGTTTTTTTTTTTATTCTAACAACCCAGATCCCCACGGGGATCGAAATCGTAAAATGAAAATTTTCCCGAAATCGCAAAATGACAATTTTCCCAGAGCTTTCACTAATTTAGTTGAATGTATAAACTTTGCAAAAATAACATATTTCAAAAGTTGAAATTTCTCGTTTAAATGCAAAAATTAACAGTTTTTGAAACCCCTTTTTAACAACATTGAAATTTCCTCTTTCGGTCTTCGGACGCATGCGTACTGAGGGTAAACAATTTAGTGAGAGTTAGCGTACAATGGCTAAACCCAGATTTTTGACAGATTATGCGAGAAAAGGGTTAAAATGGAACGAGATACAACACATACGCACGCTAGAATTTACGTGGGGATATCATTACGACTCCTCTAGCCACGAGACATACACGCAGGGCTTTAAAATATGTGTTATTTTTATCAAAACACGTAACGTGCTTTCAAGTTATACACAACACGTATGTTGTTATACTGAATCACGTGATGTAAAATGTCCGAGTCAGAATGAAGAAACCATTGAATTCCGGATGATCTTTAAAGTGCATTTGAGAGCAAACTAATGCATCCCTAATGTTAAAAATTGTCAGTATTGTTATGAATTTTATTATTTTATCGATACATGTTTTAAAAAGCACTCGATTAAAATGTGCAAAACGAGCTGTAATGCCTCTTTAAATAAGCTATCTACGGTGAGACATTGTCATACTCGTTAATTGGTTGGTTGTATATTGTTTTACGTCCCGTTCGAGAATTTTTCACTTATATGTAGACTTTATATTTGACAATGAAGGTCTCCAGGGAGGGATCTTTATCGTACCACACCTGCTGTGACACGGGGCGTCGGTTTGTACGGTTTCATCCGAAGGACCACCCCATTTAGTCACCTCTTACGACAAGCAAAGGGTACCGGGGACCTATTCTTACCCGGATCCACACGGGACACATTCGAAAATAAAAGACACAACAGTAGATATGCATTAAAGTAGTGTATTTCAAATTGAATCTTTACATTTTTTAACTAAGAAGTAGATCACATGACTGTGAACGCATGCCATACTATATCTCGCTTTCTATTCATCGCATATCACGTGTCAACTCTATTTACTCTCTGGTTACGAACACATTGGCATCTAACATACGTTTCAAATTCTAATTTAAAAAAAAAAAACAACGCACGTTTCCAGGTTGAATAAAGTATATCCTATAAATTTAATTACATTCAGTTGAAAGTTTATCTTCTATACTATTCTCTACCTTCCGGGTTTTCAGTTCATCTGACATATTTCCATATGCTTCTCCACCCATTGTGGTACGTCGAAATAAAGGTCCATTATAAATATATGATAAAATAAAGCTTTTTAATAATCAATGTCGACACGAGATGTTCAATTTGAATCGATCTTTGTATCCTTTAGCCCTTGATGCTTCTGAATGATTTCTGTGTGATGCATGTATCAGTCAGAAAACTAACTAGCACTCCTTTTTAAAAATGCTTATCTTGTTCACTGAAAACAGAAGAAATTGATTAAGAGTTGAAAACACCTACCATGACACGGAAATTATCCAAGTTTTGCACGCTATGAATGCCCATTTTCCGCCTCCTTTGCAGTTGTCATATGATCTGAATTATTGTCAAATGGAGCCATATCGACGATCCATTTTGCGTAATATCTATTCACGATATCTACCTGTATAGAGTTTTATCATTTCACTGTCGGTACACTTCCTGCTGAATACTAAAATACAAAACACTCAGGTAAATTGGGAATTTCCACCAAATATCCACATAATAGCAAAACCATCAGTCTTATTTACGAATATAAGTCCTTTTATACGATTATATATATATATATATATATATATAATATTGCTTAACGTCCCGCTCGAAATTTTTTCACTCATATGGAGACGTCACCATTGCCGGTGAAGGGCTGAAAATTTAGGCCTATGCTCGGCGCTTACGGCCTTTGAGCAGGAAGGGATCTTTATCGTGCCACGCCTGCTGTGACACGGGCCCTCGGTTTTTGCGGTCTCATCGAAAGGACCGCCCCATTTAGTCGCCTCTTACGACAAGCAAGGTGTACTGAGGATCTATCCTAACAACCCGGATCCCCACGGGGCCCTTATATACGAAGACCTATATTTGTTTGAAAGACAAATAGAATAATATCCAGATTTTACAAGCCTATTATTCACTGAAACACAGACACCATTGATGGTAAACCCCAAACGTTAAACAGAGCTCACCAAGTTGTCATGGCAAAATTAGACTTACTGCCATGGTATGGATTAATTTAAAACATTCTTATTTTGTTGGGTTTTTTTTCAGTGTCGTTCATTACGGGTGAAGATGGCTGGTACTCATGGCTGGTACTCATGTTTTCTGCGTATTTAAATAACACTTTTCTTTCACAATTCCGGGCCGTTTATTTATCCGTTTCATTTTAATTTGTTACAACTGCAACGCGTTCATGAAGGAATTGGCTGTCATTAAAATTGGTAAAAATATCGAAGGCAAAAACATGGAGGAAAAAATGGTGTTAACCACTGACGATTCACTTTAAAAAATCACACAAAGTAGTTTCTGTTTATAACAAAATCAATATATATTATTCACAGTTGAAGATCAAATTGAATTCCACTTTCCACCTTCAATAACTGTTAAATGGTCGAAATCACGTGGTCATAGAAAATTATTTTTATATACAGAAAGTCTTCGTTTAGGATGATTTATGATCAACCTGCAGTTTTCCGCGTATAAAATTAAAGGCTTCCTTAAAAGAATGATCATAAAAATTAAGTCCTACTGGACTAGTGATATCCCACTTACCTTAGTTTTAACCCACACCAGGGAGCTATCCTGCAATGTAAACCATCATTATTGTTATATTTATTACAACACTGATAAACATTCCTTACAACTGCAGAGATATTTTCTACCCGGAAGAAAATCCTTTATCTTGGTTTGTCGAACCTGTACATGGGGTGTACAGGTGGCACACATCGCAGAAAAAATGCACCGGCTTGTGCAATTTATTTCTGCGACCTTTATTTCCTGTTTAAAAAGCCAAAGAACGACTATATATATCTTGCTATATATAAATTCTTTTTAAGTACATAAAAATATTGATAGCAACAAAATAAACAAGAAAACATATTCCGACAACAATTTCAACAATGCCGCAATGTGGGTCAAGGAGTTTGTTTATTATACACGGACAAACACAAAAAACAAAAAAACAAACAAAAAACAAAAAAAAAGACAAACACAAAAAAACAAAAAACAAAAACTGTCGCTATGTAATGCTCAGCGGTAGGACGTTCGCTTCGTAACAGGGAGGTCGAGAATTAGAGCCTCACTCGTGCCAAGACCGCGTCAGACCTAAAACGTAAACATAAGTGATTGCTCCTTCGCCAAACGCTCGGCATTTAGAAGTGTGAATCACGGGTATTTCAGATATAACCTTATAAACGGAGGTCCCGTGTCGCGGCTAGCGTTGGCACGTTAAAGAACGACCCCGAGCGCTAAACATAAATCTAATTTTGTTGTACTTCACGTCATTGTATATCTAAAGTCGTTCCAAGTCCAGTATACGTACAATATAGTTCCTTTCGGAAGTATTATTTTGTTTTTGAAAGCCCTTTTTTAACAACATTGAAATTTCCTCTTTCGGTCTTCGGACGCATGCGCACTGAGGGTAAACAATTTAGTGAGAGTTAGCGTACAATGGCTAAACCCAGATTTTTGACAGATTATGCGAGAAAAGGGTTAAAATGGAACGAGATACAACACATACGCACGCTAGAATTTACGTGGGGATATCATTACGACTCCTCTAGCCACGAGACATACACGCAGGGCTTTAAAATATGTGTTATTTTTATCAAAACACGTAACGTGCTTTCAAGTTATACACAACACGTATGTTGTTATATTGAATCACGTGATGTAAAATGTCCGAGTCAGAATGAAGAAACCATTGAATTCCGGATGATCTTTAAAGTGCATTTGAGAGCAAACTAATGCATCCCTAATGTTAAAAATTGACAGGATTGTTATGAATTTTATTATTTTATCGATACATGTTTTAAAAAGCACTCGATTAAAATGTGCAAAACGAGCTGTAATGCCTCTTTAAATAAGCTATCTACGGTGAGACATTGTCATACTCGTTAATTGGTTGGTTGTATATTGTTTTACGTCCCGTTCGAGAATTTTTCACTTATATGCAGACTTTATTTTTGACAATGAAGGTCTCCAGGGAGGGATCTTTATCGTACCACACCTGCTGTGACACGGGGCGTCGGTTTGTACGGTTTCATCCGAAGGACCACCCCATTTAGTCACCTCTTACGACAAGCAAAGGGTACCGGGGACCTATTCTTACCCGGATCCACACGGGACACATTCGAAAATAAAAGACACAACAGTAGATATGCATTAAAGTAGTGTATTTCAAATTGAATCTTTACATTTTTTAACTAAGAAGTAGATCACATGACTGTGAACGCATACCATACTATTTCTCGCTTTCTATTCATCGCATATCACGCGTCAACTCTATTTACTCTCTGGTTACGAACACATTGGCATCTAACATACGTTTCAAATTCTAATTTAAAAAAAAAACAACGCACGTTTCCAGGTTGAATAAAGTATATCCTGTAAATTGAATTACATTCAGTTGAAAGTTTATCTTCTATACTATTCTCTACCTTCCGGGTTTTCAGTTCATCTGACATATTTCCATATGCTTCTCCACCCATTGTGGTACGTCGAAATAAAGGTCCATTATAAATATATGATAAAATAAAGGTTTTTAATAATCAATGTCGACGCGAGATGTTCAATTTGAATCGATCTTTGTATCCTTTAGCCCTTGATGCTTCTGAATGATTTCTGTGTGATGCATGTATCAGTCAGAAAACTAACTAGCACTCCTTTTTAAAAATGCTTATCTTGTTCACTGAAAACAGAAGAAATTGATTAAGAGTTGAAAACACCTACCATGACACGGAAATTATCCAAGTTTTGCACGCTATGAATGCCCATTTTCCGCCTCTTTTGCAGTTGTCATATGATCTGAATTATTGTCAAATAGAGCCATACCGACGATCCATTTTGCGTAATATCTATTCACGATATCTACCTGTATAGAGTTTTATCATTTCACTGTCGGTAACACTTCCTGCTGAATACTAAAATACAAAACACTCAGGTAAATTGGGAATTTCCACCAAATATCCACATAATAGCAAAACCATCAGTCTTATTTACGAATATAAGTCCTTTTATACGATTATATATATATATATATATATATATATATATATATATATAGTATTGCTTAACGTCCCGCTCGAAATTTTTTCACTCATATGGAGACGTCACCATTGCCGGTGAAGGGCTGAAAATTTAGGCCTATGCTCCTTTGAGCAGGAAGGGATCTTTATCGTGCCACGCCTGCTGGGACACGGGCCCTCGGTTTTTGCGGTCTCATCGAAAGGACCGCCCCATTTAGTCGCCAGCAAGGTGCACCGAGGATCTATCCTAACAACCCGGATCCCCACGGGGCCCTTATATACGAAGACCTATATTTGTTTGAAAGACAAATAGAATAATATCCAGATTTTACAAGCCTATTATTCACTGAAACACAGACACCATTGATGGTAAACCCCAAACGTTAAACAGAGCTCACCAAGTTGTCATGGCAAAATTAGACTTACTGCCATGGTATGGATTAATTTAAAACATTCTTATTTTGTTGGGTTTTTTTTCAGTGTCGTTCATTACGGGTGAAGATGGCTGGTACTCATGGCTGGTACTCATGTTTTCTGCGTATTTAAATAACACTTTTCTTTCACAATTCCGGGCCGTTTATTTATCCGTTTCATTTTAATTTGTTACAACTGCAACGCGTTCATGAAGGAATTGGCTGTCATTAAAATTGGTAAAAATATCGAAGGCAAAAACATGGAGGAAAAAATGGTGTTAACCACTGACGATTCACTTTAAAAAATCACACAAAGTAGTTTCTGTTTATCACAAAATCAATATATATTATTCACAGTTGAAGATCAAATTGAATTCCACTTTCCACCTTCAATAACTGTTAAATGGTCGAAATCACGTGGTCATAGAAAATTATTTTTATATACAGAAAGTCTTCGTTTAGGATGATTTATGATCAACCTGCAGTTTTCCGCGTATAAAATTAAAGGCTTCCTTAAAAGAATGACCATAAAAATTAAGTCCTACTGGACTAGTGATATCCCACTTACCTTAGTTTTAACCCACACCAGGAAGCTATCCTGCAATGTAAACCGTCATTATTGTTATATTTATTACAACACTGATAAACATTCCTTACAACTGCAGAGATATTTTCTACCCGGAAGAAAATCCTTTATGTTGGTATGTCGAACCTGTACATGGGGTGTACAGGTGGCACACATCGCAGAAAAAATGCAGCGGCTTGTGCAATTTATTTCTGCGACCTTTACTTCCTGTTTAAAAAGCCAAAGAACGACTATATATATCTTGCTATATATAAATTCTTTTTAAGTACATAAAAATATTGATAGCAACAATATAAACAAGAAAACATATTCCGACAACAATTTCAACAATGCCGCAATGTGGGTCAAGGAGTTTGTTTATTATACGCGGACAAACACAAAAAAAACCAAACAAAAAACAAAAAAAAACCAAAAACAAAAAAACCCAAAAAAAACCAAAAAAACTGTCGCTATGTAATGCTCAGCGGTAGGACGTTCGCTTCGTAACAGGGAGGTCGAGAATTAGAGCCTCACTCGTGCCAAGAACGCGTCAGACCTAAAACGTAAACATAAGAAGTGATTGCTCCTTCACCAAATGCTCGGCATTTAGAAGTGTGAATCACGGGTATTTCAGATATTACCTTAAAAACGGAGGTCCCGTGTCGCGGCTAGCGTTGGCACGTTAAAGAACGACCCCGAGCGCTAAACATAAATCTAATTTTGTTGTACTTCACGTCATTGTATATCTAAAGTCGTTCCAAGTCCAGTATACGTACAATATAGTTCCTTTCGGAAGTATTATTTTGTAAAAGGAATGATTCGGTCAGGACTAGAATTAGAGGTTTAGGGTTAGAGTTATTTTCATTTTCTGCCAGAACTATTTTGTCCGTGCACTGGTCTTAGCCCTTAAGTATCATAAAATACAAAACAGGTCAACTGATAAAGGAGCACAATTCGTGTCCCATGGGCATTCCATCAGACTGTTGAAACACCTGATCACCAAATACAACGTAGATATTGACAGTGAAGAACTCCAGCATCTTCTTTAACGTCACTTGTACGTAGAATCAGAGTGGGGTTTAAAAAAGGTTTTATATTGGATGACTGATCAGCAATATATGAATATTTCCGTGTTCCATTTATATTAAAGAAGCAGCTGTATTTATTATCATAAAGCCTGGTCTTTAATCGATCGTGAAAAATGGTTGTTGAATGTTGTTGTCATTTGATGCTGTTGATTTTGGAGGGGAAATGTGATTTGAAGTTTACCACGCGTTCTTTGAATTTTATTTTAGAATTCCCATATCTGATAATACAAAACGGATATCAACACACATTCCCCCGTGGCCGCACCGATATATGTGAGAAAGTTTGCCAGTTTACTTTCGGAAGGTCGGTGGTCTCTTTCCGGATACATTGTATCTGGGTTCACTCCTCCACCTGCAAAAACTGGACGCCACCAGATAACTGAAAAATTGTCGAGTGTGGTGGAAAACAAACAACAACAACCCCCCCCCCCCCCCAAGTTTGCTGTCAATACCATACTCTATGTTAAGTTCACATACTCATCTTTCGTAAGTTCAAGTTTTAATACTTTTTTCCCTAGATATTCAACATGTTTTCAGCTAACTAGATCCAGACGAGTCTTGTTCTTGAAATTGAATTGGCTCCCACTGTTTAGTGGGGCAAACGGCAGGCCTTACTGCTTAAGTAAACGGTAACGTTTGGCTTCGTTTTACTGATAAATACTTCCCCAACTGAAGTGCTTTACCTGGAAAATTTTGATTTTTAAAATTCCTATCTTCCGGGTAGAGATTTTCTAAACTAAAGATAAAATACTGTATTAACCTCGCTTCCTATAAAATGAACACAACACTTTAATATAATGCCTGACAGCCAGCCGTACGTGCACTAGACCACCAAAGAAAGGGCTGAGTAAACTAGTATTTACAAACCCAGTGTTTTAGAAACTAGCAAACGCTTTTCCAAAGAATCTAATATATAGCCATCCTTTGCTACATCCGTTTTCCATCTGCCGTGCCTCTTAAGACACCTCTCATCCACACTGTAATTCGCAGCCGCAGTGGCCCCTCCCGACCTAAGTGAATGCAATCCCAGATTGACCCCATCACCAACAATTGATTTCAAAAGAGCCAAAATGTTGCATCTAGCAGCTGTGTAGCTAAGCTTTTTGTTTTTGTAAATAAGCTTACAATTATCTTTAGAACGAAATATTGGTCTGAATATAAAAAAATTGTTGTCTACAGCATCACCCAAGAGAGACAAATATCTTGAATACATATCAAATGGACAAGCAGAAGTTGATCCTTTGCATATGAGTACCTCGTTTCCCCGTCTGTATCGATCAGTTTTGCTTTTACGAATGATCAATACTAAATAATCATCATGCAACTGAACATCATTAAATGTCAAAGAAACTAGCTCATCAAATCTCAAGAATCCAGCAAAACTAAATAAGATCATAGTAAGATTTCTTACAGTTAATAAGTCAGTGCTTTGCTGAAATTTATCACACAGAGCAATTATTACATCCTTAGTGATGGGCTCCTTCTTCTGTACCAGCCGATTCGATTTTCTTTTTGCAGCCTCTAGAATCGAAATTACATACGTGTTTTTGGTTGGATCCGATAAACCTACAGAGTCGTGCGCCCATTTGATAGCGTACACCGCAGCACTTACGCTATGAACAGAAGAGCCATTATTTAATAAATGAGTTAGATATAACGCTACATGAAAAGGATTTGCCGGCAAAGCACTATGTCCTTGCGACTTTATGAACTTCTCCCATCTTTTAAATGCGTTGAAATATGTCTTGTTCGTATTATCACTTTTACTGGAAAGTATCAAAGTACCCAGCTGTGGACATAGATCCTCGAGATAGCTGCCCGGTTGAATTCCGTTGTCATGTGCCAGTTTTCTTATTGCGTTTTGCAATCCTAATCCTGAAAAAGATTATATAATCAAAATTCTATACACAGGAAAAGCATGTTAAATAACATCCCCTGTTTTCCAAATATTCCGTTATTCCCTCTACCTCTGCAAATGCAGTAATAGTTTTTTAAAAGTGCATAACTTTTGATAAAATACTGAAATTTTCCTTCCTTCCTAACCAACATTGGCCAAAAGGGAGCGGACGTCCATTCTGGCACAACTAAAGTGCATTTACATTTTTCTATTTCAATTTTTCGAATCACTTTCGGAATCAATATCGGTGGTGGCACTAGCCAGTTTACCTCCAGTGACCAGACCTGTGCAAAAGCATCTACACCACTCGTGCCTGCACACCATGTTTTAGAATTGAATAACAAACATTTAGCATTATAATTCGTTGCAAATCTATCACAAGTGTGTGGACCCCAAAGTCGATCAAAATAATCATAAACATTTTGTTTGATTGACCAATCATCGCAGCAACTTATCTTGCTCAAACCATCCGCTTTTTCATTTTCTTTGCGAAATATCCATTTACAAATCAAATCTATCTTTTCCTCCTCACAAAAACCGTGCACAGACATAGCAATATCCTGCAACACCTTAGTCTTACTCCCTACACTCAATATGTGCTGGACATTCTGATTATCTGAATAAACCTCAACTGAGTTTCCGCCTATAATATCTACTGAGTTTTTCAAAAGCCTATTAACAGTCTCCAGCTCTCTCCATGTAGAACTCTGACTACATTCCCACTCGTTCCATATTCCGAACGCTTCATAATCTGTATGTTCACCCTCTGAACACAAAGTCAAATGACCTCCATAACCCGATTCGGAAGCATCACAATAAATTCTAATTCTGTCTACATCCGAAACTGTCAACTGACTTATCGGAGCCCCTTTTTTATTCATTCCATCTACCTCTTCTATCCAAAACTTAAGCTCAGACACAGCCTCTGGATGCAATCTAATAAACGAATTCCAACTGGAGCGTGACTGAATGCAAAAATACAGATATCTTGTCCTCAATCTAACAATTGTCCCAAACGCAATCTTTGCCGAAATAATCTGTCCTACCACTGATGCCACACTTCTAACATCAAATAGTAAATAACCTAGTTCGTAGCCTTTCAGTAGATACATAATAGTGCATTTCAACTTCTCAACTCGACGCTCTGACAAAGTAACAGTATTTTGCTTTGTATCCCATACTAACCCTAGCCAAACCAAATTTTGCACTGGCTCCCACTGACATTTTTTGTTCGCTACTAAAAAGCCGAGCATATTCAAATCTGATTGAATCATATCACAAACTAACTTTGCATCCTTGAAAGTTGAAGACCCTCCTATTCCGTCATCTAAATACATAACGATTTTGTAACCTTGAGACCTCCAATATTTAACAACTTCCCTCATGACTTTAGAAAATATATAACCAGCAGTACTAAGTCCAAATGGAAGCGCCTGAAAAACATAATACTTGTCACGCCATTTAAATCCTAGATATTCCCTGTCTAACTCGTGCATAACTATATGATGATAAGCACTTTTCAGATCAAATGCAAAAAGATAATCACCCGATGTAAATAAATATCTAGAAGTACTAGCATCCTCATACTTATGCTTAAATTTGAATAAATGTGGGTTAACATGCCTGCAATCTAAACCCAGCCTTTGTTTGAATTTGTTACCTGCTACGGTCAATGGGTTTACAAATCGAGGTTTTTTACTCACTTCCAAAATACAACCTTTCTGTACCAACTTTTCAATTTCTGAAGACACAAAATGCTCATTGTTAACAGCTGATTTGTTGTTACTTAATTCAATAGGCCCAGGTGTAGAAAATAAAGGCATTTTATAGCCAAATTCCAAAACATCAATAACAAAGCTACATGCTCCTATCGAACGCCACTGACCTACATTCTCTCTCAATCGTCCAACAGGTGAGATAAGATTATCGCATGAATGATTTACAATAACTCTGCCAAGATTACCTCTAATAACCTGTTCAATCAAATGATTATTTTCAAAAAATGCACTTATCTTGTTCTCTTCCAATTTTTCTGTGCAATCTTTCCTCCAGTGTCCCCGCTTGTTACAGTCTGATCTCCAGACTCCTGTGCTCGTCGAGGTTGATGGTAAATCTGGCTTTGGATAAGGTCGCACGGCCTCTCGATACTTCTCACGCCGTCTCTTCGAGTCCTTGATGTAGCAGTATCCACTATAACCAAGATGGCGATGAGAACTAGTTTATTGATAACACGTGCAGCATCAACATGATGACAAGGAAAAGACAACTCTAAATGATAATGACAATTGGAAACAGTAATTTCTACAAGAGTTAATGTCCTTTGATCATTACATAAGTATACTGTATGCAACATCTCCCTTTTTCAAGATGAATTTAAAATAAATTTCAATTCACAGTTATAATGAACAGCTCTCAATGTTTTTTATAAACTACAAAATAACAAATACATTGTAACCTATTTTGGATACAAAATTGAACTAAATCATTAAAGTCCAAATGTTTTCCAAGTCACTATAACTTGTACATCAAGTCTGAGATTAACTGTCACTTTGAATCACACACGCATTAACACTCAGTCAATAGTCTCTGCGGCGGCTTTACGACGCGACCACTCGCTGTGGTTACACTAGGTGTCATGGTTTCTCCAGAATTATTCACAGAATCCTCGTTACACTCATCCAGTACGGAATGAACAATATCTTCAGGCTCGGAGTTTCGTTCATTCGTTCTGATCAGGTCCCTGCGGTTTCTTCTAAATGTCTTGTTTTCTTGTCGCACGTAATAAGATCTAGGCGTTTCCGCTTGTTTGATTACTTTCCCTTGTTTCTTGGTGGACTGTCCTGGGAGTCCAATGCGTACTACGTCTCCATTTTCGAGTGGCTTCAGTGGTTTAGAGTTACGGTCGTAGTATGACTTTTGTGTGTCTTTAGCATTCTGTAGTGTTTCGCGCACGTGTTCTGAATTAAATCCCAATGGTCGCAAGTTGGACTTAATGGTAGGTACGAGAGTTCTTGTACTTCGTCCTAAAAGTAGTTGTGTGGGTGACAGTTCTACGCCTGGAATCTCCGAATTCCTCAATTCCATCAACGCGATATATGGGTCCTTATGGTCATCACGTGCCTTTCTGAACAGGTTCTTGATAGTCTGGACAGCTCTTTCAGCCATGCCGTTGCTCTGCGGGTATCTCGGCGACGATGTCACATGCTTGAAGTTATATTCTTTAGCGAAGTTCTGGAATTCATGGTTCGCAAATTCTGGACCATTGTCACTGACAAACTCTTCCGGGATTCCCAATCTCGCAAAGTGTTGTTTCAGTGTGTTGATAACGGTAGTCGCTTTCCCGTCACTTAAGTGGTTCACTTCGATAAACTTTGAAAAGTAGTCCACAGTTATTAGATATCTGCTATTTCCGAAGAACATAATGTCCGCGGCAACTTTCTGCCAAGGCCGACTGGGTACCTCGTGTGGTATCATAGGCTCTTTCTGCTGCGCATTCCGGTAGCGGTTACAGATGTTGCACCGTTCGATCCGTTCTTTCAGCTGTGCGATTATTCCTGGCCAGAATACCGTTGATTTCGCTCGCTGTATACATTTCTCTTGTCCCAGGTGACTACTGTGTAGAATTTTCAACATCTGGGGTCGAAGTTTTTCTGGTGTAATGATACGGTCTCCTTTCAGTACTAAGCCATCTACAATGCTTATTTCGTCTCTGAAGTTCCAATATGGAGTAAGTTCACTGTCCAAATCTTTTCTGTTGGCTTGCCATCCTTGTAGGACTGTCTCTTTTAATTTCATGAGCACAGAGTCTTTTCCGGTTTCATTTTGAAATAGATTCACTTTCTCCTGACTAACAGGAGTAGTCTCAATCACGTGAACTTCAAACTGTTCTTCGCGTTCCTCTGCTGGATCAGATCCTGTAGATCTTGATAATGTGTCCGCAATGTAGAGTTCCTTTCCGGCTTTGTATTTAACAACTAAGTCATGCTGTTGAACTTTCAACATCATACGTTGAAGTCGTGTAGGTGCACTAGATAGTGGTTTCTTAAACAGGCTCTCTAATGGTTTATGGTCTGTTTCCACTGTAACGGTTTTTCCATATACGTATTCATTGAATTTCTGTAGTCCATACACTATTCCAAGCATCTCTTTCTCGATTTGCGCATAATTTCTCTCGGCTGCATTCAGGGCTCTGGATGCATAAGCCACAGGTTGTTCCCCCTGCATGATACACGCTCCCAATCCAAATGAAGATGCATCTACTGAAAGTTTGACATCCTCGTTAACATCAAAGTATTTCAACGTAGGTGTTGAAGTTATCGCTTTCTTCAAGTCGTTGAAAGCTTCCTCCTGTTCATCATTCCAGTGCCATGCTACGTCAGTTTCTAGTAACTGTCGGAGTGATCGATTCCTGGTTGACAAATTTGGAATAAACTTTCCGACGTAATTTATCATCCCCATGAATCGCTGTAATTCCTTCTTGTTTTCTGGTGCTGGAATTGCTAAAATTGCTTTCACTTTGTCACTGCTGGGTTTCACACCTTCTGCACTGAAAACATGTCCTACGTATTCGACTTCTGATTTGTTCACTTTGCACTTGTCCTTGTTGAAACGTAGGCCAACATCGTCTGCTTTCTGCAGTACTTGACGGAGTTTTCCAGAGTGTTCTCGTTCATTATCTGTCCATATCAAAATGTCATCTACAATCACCTCACATGGCTGATTTTCAAATATATGCGACATGGCTCTCTGAAACACTTCCGGAGCCGACGATATTCCGAAAGGAAGTCGTTCAAATTTGTATCTGCCAAATGGCGTGTTGAAGGTAGTAAGCCAAGAGCTCTCCTCAGTCAACTGAATTTGATAGAATCCTGAAGCTGCGTCTAACGTTGTGAAGTGTTTCGCATGTTTAAGGTTCGCTGCGACTTCTTCAACAGTCTTGAGTGGATAGTGCTCTCTTAAAATCGCTTTATTCAGTTCTCGTGGATCCAAACAGATCCTCACTTTTCCACTTGGTTTTTTCACTACTACGATTGGGCTAACCCACTGAGTTGGAGTTTCCACTTTGGAAATAATGTTCAACGATTCCATCCTTTCAAGTTCTTCCAAGACTTTGTCTTTCAAGGTGTGCGGTATTTTCCGAGGTGGTGCAACTACTGGTGGTATGCTGTGATCAATTTTGATGTCATATTTCCCTGGCAGGCATCCAATTCCATGGAATAAATTATCATACTCTTTGAGCAGTCCTTCTGCACTTTCAGTACTATGATTTTGGTTTTCGTTGACTGTATGCACTCGATTCACCAAGTTCAAGTCAATACTAGATTTCAGTCCAAGAACAGGCTGAACATCCTCACTAACAATTTGTATTTCCAGGAGAAAATACTTGTACTTGTGTCTCACTGTGGTTCTGACTTTACCACGGGCTTTGATCGGGTGTCCAGAGAAAGATACCAACTTACTATTGCTGCGCATCAAGTTGTCCGTGTCGATTTTCGCCTGTCTGCAGGATTTGAGACTCATCACGTTACATTGCGCACCGGTATCAATTTTAAAGTTGATAGGTTTAGCATCATTGACCAGTAACTTCACAGTCCAATCATTATCAGGATTATCCTTGCTTGTAGCCACTGAATACATAAAAAAGTCATCACCATCATCCGGATTTTCATCAATCTGATGCACTTTCCGATTTCTCGAAGTTTTGTTTTTCCTAGTAGGTAGTTTAGTTTTGCACACGACTGCGAAATGTTTTTTCTGATGACACTTCATACATGACTTGCCATACGCTGGACAATATTCTGATCCTATCTGATGCCTTGATCCACAGTACTTACAGTTAGCTATGTTCTGAGGCTGCGCATTCTTCTGTCTGTATCTTTGTTTCTTGTCTCGGACTGCATGGACGTTTTTCTCGTCTCCCATCTCTCTGAGCTGCGATTCCGATACTTCCGCTGCCCTGCATATGTCTACGGCATTTTGTAGAGTCAGTTCGCGTTCTCTTAATAATCTTGCACGCACAGTGTCACTACGGATTCCACACACGATTCTATCTCTGATTAAAGAATCCTTCAAATCACCAAACTCACAAACACTTGCCTTTTGTTTGAGTTCGGTCACAAAAGCGTCCACCGGTTCTCCTTCCTTCTGAATTCTTGTATTAAAACTGTGTCTCTCGTAAGTCACATTCTTTCGCGGATTGCAGTACTCCTGAAATTTCTTTTTAATGTCAGTCACTTTTGTCTTATCTTCCCCTTGCGTCCATGTGAAGGTATTGTATACCTCAATGGCGTCCGGTCCCAACACGTGTAGAAGGGTCATCCCTTGAACTTTATCCGCTTTACTTGCAACCCCGCTCGCTACAGCGTAAACATCATACTGTTGTTCAAATCTCCTCCAGTTCTCTGCTAAATTTCCAATGAGATTTAGTCCGGGAGGCGGCGGTAGGCGATCCATTTCACTAATTTTTACCCTGACACCATGTAGCAGTATCCACTATAACCAAGATGGCGATGAGAACTAGTTTATTGATAACACGTGCAGCATCAACATGATGACAAGGAAAAGACAACTCTAAATGATAATGACAATTGGAAACAGTAATTTCTACAAGAGTTAATGTCCTTTGATCATTACATAAGTATACTGTATGCAACACTTGACTTTTCGTTCTGCTCTCGCCTGTGCCTTGCTGATTTTCTTCTCATCCTCCGAGTCGGAAGCGATTGGGTTCTTCACATATTCATCTACTGCTCGCCATCCTGCCTCAGACGAATCTGCGAGCCTTATTAATTTTTGCCTATGTTTCACAATATCCAAACCTTCTGCTATCCTCTGTTGAGCTTCTTCCAGCTTGTGCTCCTGCAGTTCCTTACTTGCGTCCTTCAGCTTATTGATAACTTTTACGTTATGCTTGTGTTGCTCTTCATTTCCCCTCTTTTTGAACTTATACCCGTCAGACAGAACTTCTTCAAATTTAGATTCTTGACGCTCCGCAATACTTCTTTGGTTATCGTTAATATTTTTCTGAACATCCGCCAGCCTTGTATCCAAAAGCTCGGAAAAACTGCTAAGAATTTCATTATTTGCGTGCTGTAAAGTTTGGTTAATTTGCCTCTGAACGGACTCCGCATCCATATCGCTTATCTCGTGCAGTTCGGCGGCTAGAAGTGACCACCCTACAAAAATCCAACCTTAAAACCCCTTACTCTGCAATTCTATTGGTCAAACCATGGACCATACCACTAAATATAGACTATACCAATTTTAAATACACACAGTGAATACAACATTTTCCCGCTATACTATCGAAACGCGGGAAAATATTAATTATTGTTAATATACCTACCCATGATGGAGTTTAGAGACAAATAAGCCATCAGCGCATCTATCATAAACTATCTAAAGTTTATTGAGCTAAAAATGATTTTGATATCCTATATTCTAATAATCTACATCGTAAAAAAACAAAACAAAAAAAAAACACCGTTCGTTAACTTTACCTTTTAAATGAAAAAAAAAACTTCACGGGAATAGATTGAAAATTGTTAACTTGAAGCTGCTCATAACAATTTCAGTTATCAATAAACTTATCGCAATGATCCATTAAAATTACCATTTCCAATAGGTTTCCAAAAAAGTTCTCTGATTAGGTTACTCACTCTTTCGCATCAAAACAAAGATACGTAGGAGCAAAAATGCAAGAGCAGTGGTACGAAATCGAAGCTCGCAGTTGCGATTGAGAGAGAAAGAGCGAAAACGCGGAGACGAAATATCGCCCCTTCACCTTCGAATTTTCACCCTTGTAGCATCTCTCCTTCACTCTGTGAAAGTTCCAAGCTGTCGATGCATTCATGAAATCATAGATTTTGGTGCTTCCGATGGAGATATACGGTAGAGTTTTAACTATATTATATAATAGTACACATTAAGTGTATCAAAATACTAATATTTTACTTGTCGTTGGAGCTCAGTGGTAGAGCGTTCGCTTCGTAACCGAGAGGTCGCTTGAGCCCTGCTCGTTCCATGGCCTCATCAAACCTAAGACGTAAACATAGGTGGAGATTGCTCGGCATTTAAAAGTGAGAGTCACGGGGCTTTCGGATACGACTTTAAAAACGGAGGTCCCGTGTCGCGGCTGGTGTTGGCACGTTAAAGAACTTTCACTGCTTAACACTGAGCGCCAAGCCTAGGTCTAAATCACCTATATCTGGTGATATTCCAATACGAATGAAAAACGTATAACAAATAACCAATGAATCTTTAAAACAACCTGTCATCACACGTACATGATCAGTATATACATATAATGATTACATTAAACCTTGGCAAACATGAAAAAAAAAATCATCTTACAAACTTTATTTAACATTGTTTATGGGCAGTACTAATTTTATCCGAATGTTGATGTAACCCAGAGAACAAGGGGGCAAAAATGCGAATAACCTAATCAGACCACCTTAAAAAGTGGAGATCAGGGTGGTAACGACGCAAATGTTAACTCTTTTACCAGGTGCTATACGTAAGCTGACAGTTTGCGTAACGCGCCCTCTGGTGAGAAAATGCACTTAACTTGTGAGGTCATTTCACCACACATATACTGCATTAATAACTATATCAAAAGTTACACAGAGCGCAAGAAGTTAACAGAATCCAGTAAAGTTATGAAATCAATTTCACTGCACTAACATTTAATTGTTTTTGAAATGGAATTGAAAAATCGTTCACCAGGATTGAAGCAAGGTATTCTATAGGTCTCATGACTCTCGCATACACAGCGCACTTCCACTACATGACAAATGAGAAAAGATACTAATCGACATGAATAAGAAGCAAAAATCCAATGTGATTATATAGGATACTAATTTCTTAAGAATTAAGTTACCATCACAACACAATTGATATGTGCACTACAAATGTATTTCATACCTAAATGTTGGTAAAATGATTAGTCACTGGTTACTTCAGATATTTTAAACATACATGAAGATCACCATCTTTAGGTGAAGTGCTCGATATTTTCATCAACATTAGGCACTCTGGGCCAGTTTGCACTGATGGGCCTTAATCATGCCAACGCCTAATCTAACAGTCTCCACCGACAGATCAGCAAATTCCACTTTTCATACCCAGTGGCTGCTTACCTTAACGACACAGGTCTGCTGCAGGTCGAGATGCAACCTGGATCTCGCACATACAATTCAAGCAATAGACTCAAAGGACCCCATATTTGCAAAAGTCTATGTACCGGGTCTAATGATAGAAAAGTAATAGGATAGGTCTTAATGTGGTATTGGGCGATTTTTTTCCCCCTCAAATTCATTCTCTCCGATATATACTAATAAAAATAGACACACAGTGTTGATGATTTTAATATTTTCAATATGAATATGTCTCTTCTAGAATGTTTATAACAATCTGAAAGAACAGACTTTGTATGTATTTAATATGAATGTTGCATATGAGGTTGCTCTTTATAAAAAGTTGGTCATATAAAATGGCAAATACACAATTCAGTGGTGAAGTGAGAAGGAAGAAGGACTGTTGCTGCCTAAAGAAGACACTTATTACTACAGTATCAAACACTTGTACATTGGAAACAATGTAAAATAAAATATGAGAACAAATGTAATGACATGTACTCAATGTCTCACGAGATTCAATGCAAGTATGTGTTCTTCCAGATCAGTATACGATTTGTACAAGAATATTACATTACATTCTTATGTTGTGCAGCTGTGAAATAAACTTTCAGACATATCCGGAATCTACGTTTACCCTGGTGAGAGAGCAATGAAATTCACTTTTCCTATTGTTTCTTGGTGGGGTTTTTTTCCGGATGTTATTGAAAGTACAGCCTTGAAAGTTTTCCATAAGTCCAGCTTTCTCAGTTCATTCATCACAAATTTCAATGGTTGCAAAATAATGAAATTCACTTTTACACTAGTCCAGCATGTTGTAATTCATTCATCACAATTTTTTTTTGGTAGCCAACAAATGAAATTTACTTTTCCACACGTCCTTTATCTCTAATTTTATCCATTACACTTCATGGGTTGCAAAGCACTGAAATTCACTTATCCACAAGTCCAGCGTCTCTCAGTTTACCCATCGCAAACTTCTCTAGAGTGTTGGCACATTTGTAATACTCTGTGTCAGGTTTATTGTACGATCTACAGTTTGTAAAGATCCTGGTCATGTCCGCAATAAACAGTCTTTTGTGACAATAGTAACGATTCTTTAGACGTTCAGCCATGGTCTTCAGATCTGAAATATTAATCACTGTAATACAATTTTCTCCCATAAGCTGTCACCTGTTCAGGAAGCCCAAGGTTGAACCAGTATTCAATAGTAATAAGAGCTTGGCAAGGGGTGGGGCATAATCTTTTGCAGTGAATGCCTACAAGCTTTTTCTATGATGTCCTTAATGGCCTTGACCTTTGAATCTTTAACCCCAAAATTATTAGTGTTCTTCCTCTTTTGATAACAAAGCTATTTGTGAAAGATGAAATCAGTAAACCAAAACATGTGGTCTTTTTCTATTAAGTCTCGTAGTGACCTTGAAATTTGGATACAAAATCAATAGGGTTCTTCCTCTGTTCATAACAAAGCCACAGGTGAAGTAGATTTGTTTCATCAATTTGTGTAATCACAAAAACTGTGGCCTGAAGTGTGTCTACATGTTTTTTCTAAGATGTCTTGTAGTGAACTTGACTTTTGGACCCCGAATATCCCTTGATAACAAACTTATATGTGAAGTATCAAATCAATCAAGCAAAAATGTGGCCTGTAGAGTGTCTCTAAGCTCAGTGTTACACTCACACACTCAGCCCACACACAAACAGTCCCTTTAGTATATCCCCTCTAACAATGAATGGAAAGGGACTAAGCAACACACTTAAGGTATATAAAAATCTATGCACAATCACAAGAAAAAATATGTTCACAAGAAACAAATTCCTTTATCAGTTTCTTGCCATAATTTTGAAAGAATATGAATTGTCATGGTATTCCACTCCTTTTATCTATGTTATTATAGAAAAGAAAAGCAATTCAATATTATGCCATGAAAACAAATTGATGACAGTTCTGAGTTTATTGTAGTTTTTTAAAACTGTAATTTGACACGTGATTGTACAGGTATAACAACAAGTTTGGGAAAATTGGAAATCAAAATTTTTTTTAAAGCATTTCAGCAATGATTTGAGAATGATAAAGTGTTTTGAAACTTGTTGGTGTTAATTTATTTTTTCAACATTAATAGAAAGTGAAAGTAACTTCTCTTTCAATAGCAAACTACAGAGTCCTGAACTAAGCAACTCAAAATGTCACACAAGCATTCAAATGCAACACCCTGTATATCATTTCCTGCTGTAACAAAGTGGATTTTGCCTGCCTCATTTGTTAACGAAGCGTTAAGTTTACAGCTGATGCTGTTTGACCAAACCCAAAATACATGTTCTTACCCATTGGGAATTTGATATGGTCATAATAATCTGGGGCCTCTGACTTCTCAACAGGTTTAAGGAATGGCCAGGCACTCGCATGGCTCTGAAAGTGCAACAACAATAAAAAATGAACACATAAGATCAAATTCTTTAACTAAATGAGAATCACTAAACAGAAAATAAAACCAGTGACTTTACCCTGGCTTGCTGTATAATGGTCTTCAGTATATTGTGTAGCTGATCAGGATCTGCTGGAGGGTCTTTACTGGAACAGAGTTAGTTATACCTTATCAACACAAATTCTGACATACATGTATGTCTACTGTGGATTTGCTATCAGTAAATTTTGTTGGCATCAGATTTCATGACTTCGCTTGAAATAAATAGGAGATACCTATATTCAAATTTGAGGAGAAATAAACTTTTTTTCGTGGCTTGAAATAAATAGGAGATATCTGTACTCAAATTTGAGGAGAAATTTTTTTTTTTCGTGGATTCGCTTCAAAATAAATAGAAGATATCTGTATTCAAATTTGAGGAGAAATAAACATTTCTTCTTTTTATATACAAACTGTACTTAGCTGATCTCTGATTTTTTTGGAGGTTTTGCTCAACCAAGAAAACAGCAAACCTTCAATGATGTTCAATGAGTAATAAAACTATAGTACATGTATCTAGACACAAATAATATACCTGCATGATTTGTTTATAAATCATTTTAACACCTAACCAACCACAAATTCTTTAGATCTAGCCAACCATAATGTTATCTACATATATCTGTATATGTATAAACTGTATACTGCTTTGCAGAATTATAATATATTGTTTTCATCCTCAATAAAACTCAATAAAATAAGCCCATCTGGGGGTTTTTTTTCTTGGGGAGTGGGGATGGGGGTTGTTTTCAACTTGTGGCACGACCTATACAAATACTTATCAAACAAAAAAATAAAAATACACCAGTAATTATGTATCTATAGCTGCAGTTGTATACATATTCTAGCAAAAACAAATTCAGTATCTGCATAAATCTGCAAAGTATCTGGCAAATTTTCACATAAGTGAGAGCTATCAACTTTGTGCTACATATATACAGGGTGTGAGCATATTGCATATTAATGTAAGTTTTGAATAAGCAAACATAAAAATTTTCACATCAGTGAGAGCTATGAACTTTGTGCTACATATATACAGGGTGTGAGCATATTGCATTTTGATGTAAGTTTTGAATAAGCAAACATAACTAGTAAGTCATAAATATTGCTACATGCATGTAATCTACAAGTACACTAAGTACAAAGTACACAAGGTAACTTGTAAATAAACTTGTACTCAGTGCATTATCACATATATGTAGCTCAGTCGTTAAACTGTGCATCTCTGCTCTTGATGATCTGCACATTTCCCAATGTCATGTCTCGTTTCCATCCCCTATCCACTTTTTCTACCTATTTTCCACATTTGGTTTCCACCCCTATCCACTTTTTCTACCTATTTTCCACATTTGGTTTCCACCCCTATCCACTTTTTCTACCTATTTTCCACATTTGGTTTCCACCCCTATCCACTTTTTCTACCTATTTTCCACATTTGGTTTCCACCCCTATCCACTTTTTCTACCTATTTTCCACATTTGGTTTCCACCCCTATGGACTTTTTCTACCTATTTTCCACATTTGGTTTCCACCCCTATCCACATTCCCTACCTATTATCCATGTCTGGTTTCCACCCCCTATCCAGGATGCCTGGAATATTCTCGATAGGAATCTGTCTCACTCCCTCCTTGAAACACTTCAACCCTGGGTACACCTTCTGCATCTCTGACTGTTTTCTCTCAATGATCTTCTTCACAATCTGTATAATACAGCATTTAAATCTATAAGCACTCTTTCTAAACTTCTATGAAATTTCAAATCTATAACTTTGGTAATGTTTTCATTTAATATTCCTTTACCATATATATGTACACATGAGGTATATTAAAACAATCAGTGAATCATCTATCTAATCTTGGAAAAATCTGTAATTGCCACAATGAATTTTTATTTTGTATTACCTCTCGCTGTTTGCGTATGATGCTTGAGAAGTTGGTGTACGAGATCTTGGGATTCAGTTCACAACCCATGAGAGTGGCTCCTTCATAATCTTTTATGTATCCCAGGTAAGCAGACTTGGCTAATTTTATCTCCTTGGAAAATCCCTGCATACATATCAATTTTCAAACTTTGATTTCGATGTTTCTAATCACAAACTTTAATGTACATGACATGCATTACCAGTATTAAAGAGACCATACACACTCGGCCCATACACACTCGGACCATACACACTCGGCCCATACTCACTCGGACCATACACACTCAGACCATACACACTCGGACCATACACACTCGGACCATACACTCTCTGACCATACACACTCGGACCATACACACTCGGACCATACACTCTAAGACCATACACACTCGGACCATACACACTCGGACCATACACTCTAAGACCATACACACACAGACCATACACTCTAAGACCATACACACTCAGACCATACACACTCTGACCATACACACTCAGACCATACACACTCGGCCCATACACACTCGGACCATACACACTCGGACCATACACACTCTGACCATACACACTCTGACCATACACTCTCTGACCATACACACTCGGACCATACACACTCGGACCATACACTCTAAGACCATACACACTCGGACCATACACACTCGGACCATACACTCTAAGACCATACACACACACGTACCATACACTCTAAGACCATACACACTCAGACCATACACACTCGGACCATACACACTCGGACCATACATACTCTGACCATACACACTTGGCCCATACACACTCGGCCCATACACACTCGGCCCATACACACTCGGACCATACACACTCGGATCATACACACTCGGACCATACACTCTAATACCATACACACTCGGACCATACACACTCAGACCATACACACTCAGACCATACACTCTAAGACCATACACACTCGGACCATACAAACTCGGCCCATACACACTCGGCCCATACACACTCGGACCATACACACTCAGACCATACAGACTCGGACCATACACTCTAAGACCATACACACTCGGACCATACACACTCAGACCATACACACTCGGACCATACACTCTAAGACCATACACACTCGGACCATACACACTCGGACCATACACACTCGGACCATACACACTCGGACCATACACACACCGACCATACACACTCGGACCATACAAACTCAGACCATACACACTCGGACCATACACACTCGGACCATACACTCTAAGACCATACACACACAGACCATACACACTCAGACCATACACACTCAGACCATACACACACAGACCATACACACTCAGACCATGCACACACGGACTATACAAACTCAGATCATACACACTCAGTGACCTTTTCAGTGTAGAGTAAAATATGGTTACAGTGGACATGCTTATACTAAATTCATGCTTACAGCAAAGTGATTTTCATTCCCGGTAATTTCAAACTTTTTGGACATATTTCCAGTTTTGTCAAACCAGAATCGTTCATACTCCACAGTTCGCTATTACTGTATTTTACAGTCATTATTTTGAGAGATTTCCATAAACATCTTTTTTTATACAAGTGAATGTTATCCTTTACTCAACACCTACTTATTAATAATACATATGTCTAGAACATGGATATAATCTCAGGTCAGGGGCTATATAATTAACCAGAGTAGAATAATTGTGGATTATCATTGGTGGTTTTTTTTTTAAATGCATCTCTGTGTCTAAAACTAGAACTAGGCTTCTACAAAAGTGATTGAAGTCACAAATATAAGAAATGAATTTTTAATTTTAAAACAACTATACAACATGGATGGTCATGTGATCGAATTCCTGATAAATGGAATTTGATTGCATGACTAACTGAATCTAGAATCAGTCAGAAGCGATTTACAATTTTAAAAATCCTCAAAAATTGGAACAAGACAAGGCAAAAATGAGAAATTAGTGATATAATACATGAAATGTGAAAGTTACCCAAATAATGTACATACTGATTGGTTAATGTACTAAATGACTACTCTGCCTTATCTAATCAGTGTACTGATTGGTTAATGTATTAAATAACTACTCTACCTTCTCTAACCAGTGTACTGATTGGTTAATGTACTGAATAGCTATTCCGCCTTATCTAACCAGTGTACTGATTGGTTAATGTATTAAATAGCTACTCTGCCTTATCTAACCTGTGAACTGATTGGTTAATATACTAAATGACCACTGTACCTGTTTCTTAAAGTATCCGATGGCATACTCATCAGCGAAGGTCAGGAAGTGGAGAATGTTGTGACTGATGTGATAGTCCTTCAGGTGGTTCATCATGTGAGTACCATAGCCCTGAATATACAACAAACACACTTAAAACAGCGACAGCTGGATATACAACAAACACACTCAAAACAACCACAGCTGGATATACAACAAACACACTCAAAACAACCACAGCTGGATATACAACAAACACACTCAAAACAACGACAGCTGGATATACAACAAACACACTCATAACAACGACAGCTGGATATACAACAAACACACTCAAAACATTGAGAGCTGGATATACAACAAATACACTCAAAACATTGAGAGCTGGATACACAACAAACACACTCAAAATAACGACAGCTGGATATACAACAAACATACTCAAAACAACGACAGCTGGATATACAACAAACACACTCAAAACATTGAGAGCTGGATATACAACAAATACACTCAAAACATTGAGAGCTGGATATACAACAAACACACTCGATACAACAACAGCTGGATATACAACAAACACACTCAAAACAACGACAGCTGGATATACAACAAACACACTCAAAACATTGTTTGTTTGTTTATAGCCACCTGAGCAATTTTTCAGCTATCCGGCGGCTGTCACCATTACCGGTGACAGGGCTGCAAATTTAGGCCTATGCTCGGCACTCAGGGCCTTTGAGCAGGGAGGGATCTTTATCGTGCCACACCTACTGCGACATGGGACCTCGGTTTATACGGTCTCATCCGAAAGACCGGCACCCACGTCCCACAGTGGGATTCAAACCCCCGACTCAAGGATCATCAGATCTTTGAGCCCGACGCTCTAACCACTGTGCCACGCGGGCGGCCTCAAAACATTGAGAGCTGGATATACAACAAACACACTCAAAACAACGACAGCTGGATATACAACAAACACACTCAAAACATTGAGAGCTGGATATACAACAAATACACTCAAAACATTGAGAGCTGGATATACAACAAACACACTCAAAACATTGAGAGCTGGATATACAACAAACACATTCAAAACATTGAGACCTGGATATACAACAAACACACTCCAAACAACGACAGCTGGATATACAACAAACACACTCAAAACAACGATAGCTGGATATACAACAAACACACTCAAAACATTGAGAGCTGGATATACAACAAACACACTCAAAACAACGACAGCTGGATATACAACAAACACACTCAAAACATTGAGAGCTGGATATACAACAAACACACTCAAATCAACGACAACTGGATATACAACAAATACACTCAAAACAACGACAGCTGAATATACAACAAACACTCAAAACAACGACAGCTGGATATACAACAAACACACTCAAAACAACGATAGCTGGATATACAACAAATACACTCAAAACAACGACAGCTGGATATACAACAAACACACTCAAAACATTGAGAGCTGGATATACAACAAATACACTCAAAACAACGACAGCTGGATATACAACAAATACACTCAAAACAACGACAGCTGAATATACAACAAACACTCAAAACAACGACAGCTGGATATACAACAAACACACTCAAAACAACGATAGCTGGATATACAACAAACACACTCAAAACATTGAGAGCTGGATATACAACAAACACACTCAAAACAACGACAGCTGGATATACAACAAACACACTCAAAACAACGACAGCTGGATATACAACAAACACACTCAAAACATTGAGAGCTGGATATACAACAAACACACTCAAAACAACGACAACTGGATATACAACAAACACACTCAATACAACGACAGCTGGATATGCAACACATTCAAAACAATGAGAGCTGGATATACAACACACTCAAAACAACAAGAGCTGTATTAATAATGTCTGACATTCAGTTCTCTCGGTATGTCTAGTTTATACAAATGGTGATATCACTACTGTGCAGCATGTTCCTGAAACGTTTCAAACTCTCTATGACAATACTATAAATATACATCCTGATCACAAACATGAGTGTTGCTTCAAATTGAAGGTCAACGTTTTTGTTGAAAAATAAAACATTACTGGTTTATTACTGCACAAAACATGGTCAATATAAAGGTCAGAAAAACATGCATGTAACAGTATTGATACTGATATATGGAAAGTTGACTGAATATAATGTTTCTGACCTTGACTTGTTCGTTGGAGGTCACTGCACAGAAGACAATCTCGGTAAATCCCTGGGTGGGGAACATCCTGAAGCAAATTCCTCCGATCACCTTATTGTCCTTCACCAGAGCCAGACATTTGTGTTTCCTGTCATAAAATTCCAAAACATGATCTGTAACTATCCATGACAAAGTCAGGTATAAAATTTCAACTGAATATCTTCATCCAATGCAGAGAAAAGTCAAGAAAACCTCAAGCGGAATGACAAACAGACGAACAGATCGAGGGTAAACTCACTGTTCCCTTAAAAAAAAAACCTGAAATCTAATCTAAATATCTAAGGACAACATGCAACAAAGAATTAACATTTGAAACTGAAAACCCACTAAAATATTATCTAAACAAGACACCATAGATGTATCCAATGGATAAAGTTTGATGGGTTATGGAGACAAAAGTAATTGTCAGTTGATCTGAATGCATCATGGTAAGCAGGAGGTTAAGTCAGTTTCTTGGCAGGACGCTAACTACTTGTATAGCCTAATTTGGCAAAATGTTCCATACATCATTTCTAAAGATTAATAACCTTTATATCCTTGAATATTCTAATGCACAGTATACTATTTACAGTCACCAGATTTATACTTATACTTTCATCCATCTAATTCATGAAGTTTTACACCCATCAAAAATACATTCAACATGGTAAATGCACCACATATTATAATTCTTAAAAACAATGATCATGCTTAAAAAAATATCATATTTTGTATTGCATCTTATCTAAGCTATGTGTATTAAGTCATTCTCTTACGGATCAAACACAAGCCTGGTGATATATTCCTTGGGCATTCTGGGTAATTGATGGGAGAAGACATTCTGGAGGCCGATGAGCCAGATGAGTGTCTGCTTGGAGGGCTTCTTACTAAGGCTGTTACCGACTACATGGAACTCGATCACGCCCTTATTCTCCTCTCGTCTGGCTGCCTCGTCACGGGCCACGTGGGCTGGGAACAGTGTGGGCTGCGTACAAAAGGAATTACAGTCTAACCAGCAACCCCTCCTACCTTTTATTTCATATTTAATTTCTAATTACCATATATTTACATTACAAATAGAGATACTTAATTTTCTGAATCAGTAAGATAACGGACTTGCATACTACAATAACTAGCATAAAAATAAGCTGTACATAGATAATAATACATCACACAAAATTGCTCTGTTTACAAAATCAAGAAATTTTTGTAAAAAGGCATAAAATGTGTGAGGATTGACCTACTGTATTGATGATATTCAGAAAGCCCCATTTCAGTGATATGTACATCTTTACTTACATGCTTATATTTACATATAACAATATATACATACATCTGGTCCCACCATCTGCTCCGGTTCAGTGATGGTCGCCACAATGTTGGTCACAAGATCTGATGAAACGTCACCCTCTATCCTCTTCCTCTTAATGTCCTCCGGACCAAAGGATTCCTCAAGTTTACGTTTCAACTCTGAACTTCCTGTCCAAATCAATTATAAGACTCCACATTATAGTACACTACAACACTTGCTTGCACTCTATGATATAATCTGCTTGAACTTCAACACTCTTCCTACCAAACCTTTCATGGTTTGCATTCTACACTTTCTTTCTTTTACCCAGCTAATTTTATGAAATCTTTGTGACTTTCAGACACATTTCCAGGTTTGGTGTACATCAGAATTGTAACAGAATAATCATAGTTAAGTTTGGAATTGATTACGGTATTTCAATTTAATCATTTGTACAAAGATACCCATTTTGAACTGACCTCTTCAAGATAATGGACCAGTATTCCAACAAGAATATGCGAAACAATTACTGAGCCCCAGGATAAAAGTGAATGTAAATTCAATTTTACCAACTGGTCTGTCAGGTCTTCAGAAGATATTCCATATTGCCTCACCTGTGTCTGATCTGGACGACCGTCTGACTCCCGCCACCCCCGGGCTGAGATTGATGGAGGTGAAATTTTCCGCTGCATCCTTGGTCGTTGGCGTAGTGGGCAGTGACCCAATAGACAGGAACCGACTCAAACCACTTACACCTGTAGCCACTGACGGAGTGGTGGCTATTGTGAATGAAAATCAACAAATATACATTACACAAACATTACATTGCACAAATATTACATGACACAAGACAAGGTTTACTTTAAGATGACATAGGGAAAAGCAATAAATAACACAAAATACATATATCATGAGCTTTTGACTGACATTCTCTCTAAGTTTGTAATTTACATGTTGTTGGTAGTGTTTGTAACTTAATGTTGTTGGTAGTGTTTGCAGCTTATGTGTGGTTGGTAGTGTTTGCAGCTTATGTCTGGTTGGTAGTGTTTGTAACTTATATGTGGTTGTTGGTGTTTGTAACTTATATGTGGTTCGTAGTGTTTGCAGCTTATCTGTTGTTGGTAGTGTTTGTAAATTAATGTGGTTGGTAGTGTTTGTAACTTAATGTGGTTGGTAGTATTGTAACTTAATGTGGTTGGTAGTGTTTGTAACTTACGTGTGGTTGGTGGTGAACCAGCAACATTGGCGGCATTCTGTGAGAAGTCAGGGTCCCAGATCGGAGAGTTAGTTCCATACACTTCCTCCTCCAACATAGATAAAAACCTATAAATAATAACAACAAACTGTAACCAACAACAAACTGTAACCAACACAAAAACCGGTAACCAAAAAAGGAAACCTGTATCCAACACCAAAATCTGTAACCAGTGATAAAAACCTGTGGTGCAGTTTGATGATTTATAAACACATTGTATATTAAGTCCTATTTGATACTGAAGAAAAGATGAGTTCCCTACAAGGTAAATCTACATTTATTATTTTAATCAGTGCATGTACTATAACTGTAATTAAGTGAAATTAAAAAAGAAAAAAAAAACAACATCCACTGCAAATTCAACTTATCTTAAATAGCCAGTTTTGTCCTTAGAGCAGTCAGAAGCATTGGATATGGTAATTTACATAGTGTGATGCCCTCTGACTATATGAGCTAAAAACATACATCTCTTTCTTGTGTCCGAAACAATTATGGCAGGAAAAACACTTCAGCTTCACAGTTTTGTACAACCACGAAACTCACCTTGGGAAGTGAGTAAGAACTAGCGTTCTTTTTTCTGGAGGCATTCTCTCCTTTTCAGCCCGGAATTTGTCCAGGAGTTGTCTCCTCATGGTCTGAAACACCGAACGCAGAACTGTTCTTCCAAAGATCAGGGTTGTCTCATATCGTGGCAGACTGTCACAGAATGCCGGAACGTGACAGTAACACAACCACCTGAAGAAACGGAAGTATTCTGGTTAAGGAGAAAATAAAATCAAGAACTCTATTTTATACTGATGATATTCCTTAACAGATCAATAGATTGGTTGATTATATAATGTTTAACGTCCCGCTCGAGAATTTTTCACTCATATGGAGATGTCACCATTGCAGATGAAGGGCTGCAAAATTTTGGCCTATGCTCAGCGCCCAGGACCTTTGAGCAGGAAGGGATCTTTATCGTGCCACACCTACTGTGACACGGGACCTCGGTTTTTGCGGTCTCATCCGAAGGACCACCCTATTTAGTCACCTCTTACGACTTGTCAATACATCATAATTAATAGGACCTGTATTCATTAGTAAATCAGAATTTGGGGAACATTATTCTATTCTACAGACATTGCCATTTTATTGGCATGAGAATCCAACCAACTTTGCAAAATTATCTGAATGTATACATAAACTTTTTGCTCTTTTAAGATTGAACAAGCAGACCAAAGAGTTGAGTTAACATGAAGTTTGATTATCATCTTAAAGGAAAGAACACAAAGTCACTATGCAAACATAGAAAACTGTTCTTGTAGGCAAAATTGATAAAATCAGAGGTATATGCAAATGTATGAATTCCTGTCCAATGTCAAAACAGTTCTTAATTTATGAAATCTGTCATGTAAAAACCTCTACTGATGCTGATTAGATCACAATAAAACCAGGTCACCTTGTGTAGTTGACTTTATAGGTCTGCATGTCCTCTGTCCCAGCATGCTGTTGTCGACTGGTTGGAGTCTCCAGTTTCCAGTGATTTAAACAATGGAGGAACATTTTAGCCAAGTCATACATTGTCTGCCATTCTCGCTGTGCTAGATGTCCAAATTTGTACACCACAAAATTTGTCACTCCCTGTCAGAATAAACCAAAAATAATGAACAATAATTTCATATCACGTTTTTGATTGATTGATTATTGATTGCTTTCCGCCACACTCAACAATTTTTCAGTTATCTGGTGGCTTCCAGTTTTTGTTGGTGGAGGAGAGAACCCAGTTACAATGTACCTGGGAAGAAACCACAGACCTTCCGCAAGTAAACTGGCAAACTTGCTCACATAATGCCGCGGCCGAGATTCGAACACGCGCCGACAGAGGTGAGAGGCTTTGTGATTTTGAGCCCGATGCTCTAACCACTCGGCCACTGAGGCCCCCACTGGACATAAGAAATACACTGTACAGTGAGAAAATATTTACTCTCTGCATCAATTAAAATCATCGGTAATTCCATGTTGTTTCCAAGAAAATGCATTTGATACAGTGCATCAATTAAAAGGTAAGAAAGCACAATACCAGTAAATTAAGAGATTAAATTCACCCCTTAAAATCAATAAATACACATAACACTTCACTTAATTTGTGTCCGAGAATTCCTCTTTTTTCTTTTCCTAGTAAAATCTGGTTTCATCCCTGTATTCAAAATCTGGAGAGTTTTGTACCCATGAACAAAACATAAGTTGTGACCCCTTGGAAATAACTATGTTTACAATATTGATTATTCACATATATGAGCAATACTTTGTCACCAAAACAAATTTCTAAGGAGCAATTTTGTATATATGTTGTATGAAATGATAATAAAATCAAATATTACAGAAAATTATGTCTTGCTGAAAAATCTATGAAGGCAAGATTGTGGAAATAAGATACTGCAAAGTACAAGTGAGTTACACTACATTTGTATTTAAAACAAAGAAGTTAGATTCTGTGTATTGAGAGAATAGCATGAAATTTATAATTCATATAAGTCTTGTATATTTTTAAACACATCAATTGAACTTCAGTAGAATTAATTGTAGACCAAACCTTGGCTATACTTGGTTTTTCAAATGGAGGACTTCCTAGGGGTCCTTCTATGGTGGGGCTACTCATATTCAGAATGCATTTCCTTAATAGCTGTGACAATAAAAAAAGGTCACAAATAAGAACAAGGCACATCAAAAAAAACAGAGTATGAAAGCAAGCTATGCAAGACTCCTTATCCAAACCTCTGCTGACATTATTTTAGTTAAGGACTTAGTATTTACTTTAAACAGGAAAAAGTAGACTTGTTTTGTTTCAGCGTCTTCCTCTTTGTGAACACACATAAACAGGTTCTCGACATCTACAACGATTCTCAACAGACGATTCAGCTCCTCCTCAGGTGTGTTGTCTAAGTGAGATACATGGGCACCTTCAAAGCAAAATGATGAAATCAAGAACAAAACACAAAGACATTTACTGAGAGGAACTACACTGGTTGCAATAAATGTCAAATTATTGATTTTATACATTTAATGTGCCCTGTCTAATATCATGACTGCATGATGAAGTTTTTTTTTTAATTTATGCATAAAAAATTATCACTGCTTCTAACATTAGTCATGTCATTTGCTATATTTCATAAAAAAAGTGTGAAATTTTAAAAAGTTATCTCCCTCAACATTGTCTTCATTTTCCCTAACATAAGAGAAAGTGCTTCTGCTTTCTACATGTACGTGATTAAAATGAGTGTTGATGCCCTAGATGTATCATTCATAAAAACTGGCACCAAGCAGAAATTTATCAGATAACTCATTAGAGTATTACATAAATACTCATAAAGCATGATGGTTATTAGACAAAAGCTAGGAACAATGAAGAACGTGGAAAGTATTAGTGTGCCTAGATTAATTCGTAACTTTCAAGAAATGTTACTATTAATACAGCCACATAACATGGAGAACTCTTATATTACAGTTTTCTGAACATGAACTGGACTTACTCAGTGCGTGGTTGCAGCTTCTACAAGGATCTGTGAGATTGGCCAGTGGCTGTGACACATCAACTCGGGGAGGTGTTGGAGGAGGATTTGGGTTCTTCCAACCATTGCACTTACAATTTTCCGTCTAGAATATCAAGTCATGATAATTTTTCAGTCTGAAACTGTCAGCCATCAGTGAGACCATGGTGTATGATGTTCTGTTTGTGTTCATAACAATCAGTGTCATTTAATCCTGATTAAGAACATTAAAATGTGTTGCATATTGAAAGGTCTTCATTAATACGCATAACAATTTTGGAGCCATGTCCTTAGATTAAGGTATCCGCTTGCACTCTAAATCAGTCTATACTATGATTATTCACTGTTAACAAACATGTATCATTTGAAATGATTAGAATGGTTCAGCAAAGAAAACTGTACATAATTCTGCATTTCTACTTTATAATCATTACTGAATTTTTAATCCTTCGTGTACTTTAATGATCATCGTTATTATTTTCAATAAATGTATTGAAATTGACGATAGATAAACGTTAAATTTAAATAAGTCTGCCCTTTCATACCGATAATAATGGGATATTTTTTGTGTTGCATGTTGCATTTGACTCATAAACGCTATTGAAAAGCTCCAAAATTAAATCTAAAACAATTGCAATAGTTTGAAATTTAAATAGACATATATGTTGACATAATATGAACCTTGCAGGACGAATACACGGCCAGTTTCTCCAACTTCTTCGTCCTTGAGTAATTTTTGACCATCGATTTCTTCTGTGCAATGCGCTGTAGATTATTGGGGCGCGACATTTCACCCGTTGTGCCCTGTGTAGGAGGTTGCTTTCCTTGAACTTGTGCATCATTAACAGCTGGCTTCTCCTCATCGGCCATTTCAGTCGCTTATATCGCAGCAAAAATTGTTTGGCCGCATAGGATTTGTAAAAATCAAAACTTCCGGTTTACAAACACGTGTGATTCTTTGACAGAATGGCTGCGGATGTTCAACAACAACACCGTCCTGGGGCCCTGAAACAGCAGAACAAATCACACAAACACGGGAAACACAAAAGTAAAGGTCAGCTGGACAAAGATACAAAAGGTAAGTATACAGCTTGTTTTAATGATCATTCAGAAAAATTACACATTTGTCCGAATTTACTCATAATGTGTCCATTTTAAACAGGGAGAGTTGATGTAAAGACAGCGACAAAGAAATATAAGGCTATTCAAAGGAAGCAAGACAGAAAGCACCATGTGAGTTCTTGTTATTCGTATTCTTAAAAAGGACGATATAATTCTGAAGCAAATTACACGTAAAACCCGTTACGTATCAAGATGAATCAAATATAAAATCTTGTATTTTTTTTAAAGAACTCGGAATTAAATGTTCAATTTACACAATTTATACACCTTTCATTGATTTTCAGGCAGATCAAGTCCGTAAACAGAAAAGAGAAGAAATTTTAAATCAGAAAAGAAGCAAGGGAGGCAACTTATCACCTCCACATTTTGTGGTAATAAATGATTCATTATTAGGTGTCATACTAGAAATGTAAGTCTGTCATGAGACCAATATTACAACCTCTTCAGAATTGGAAAAGTAGGTTTTGAACACTGTATTAGACGCACAGTGCTACACCATTCAGTCTAGATTTTAATATCCTATGGCCATTGGCCTAAGTCTTGCTGTATTTAATGAATTTTATGTTCCCAGAATCATAATTGAAAGGAACAGTACAGTTCTGAAAATACTGTAAAACACGGTTGCAATTTCATAAACTATGTAAGCCAACAATACACAGAAAAAAGAAGCAGTTCTGACTCTTGATATGCACTGAAACAATTTATACATATCTTGTACCCATGTAATATACTTTATTTCTACTGCTCATACTTATGTAATTTGGCAAGTGTGGACTTAATCGCATAAATTTCTGATTGATCACAGGTAGTGTTAGCACTGCATGAAGGGCTGGATGTTAACGATGTTTTGGGAGTCCTGAGGTCATGTGACGAGTCTGCATCAGTCGTACAGAATGAACAAGGGGTCATTCATGTCAGGTGAGGGACAGATTTTATCCATGATTTGTGCTACACTGGCAGTGCCACTATATGTTTGTGAAACCCCAGAATTTCTTGATCAAGTATTAAATACATTGGATTGGTCATCTAGAAGATGTTGAAAATTGTGTACTCTGTATAACACACACCAAAAAAAAAAAATAAAGTTTAAGGGGTGGTTTTCTGTAAACCAACTTTCATTCACTTGCGAGAAAAATTTTCACTAAGTTGGCAAGAATCTCATCAATGCGAATATTTCTCTCCACAAACCAGTCCTTTAGTCACCACAGACCACTTTATCGCTGATATTTCATGAAATTAGGTCATTGTTAATAAAATTGGATTGACTGTATTAGTTTCTGACTGTTCATTAGTCCATCTGTAAATGTTTATGGTCCAGTGATTTTCTTAAAGCTGTTTATTTTGTGGGAATGTTGTGATAGTATGCTATGTAAACCTATAGCCCCGGGTATGTTCAGGTTGATTCATTAAATGTTAAGGAAGTTACCATCAACTGTAGTGATTTTGTCGTGTTATTTTTGCATTCTGCTAGTATCATCTGTTATTGGAACAACAATCTAATTAAAATTACGATCACTATACCTTTATACAGCAATCATAGGTGAGCGGATGATAGGGTCTAATTTTAATTAGATTACTGAGATAATTACTTGGTTTCACCTAGTTCAGTTTAAATTCAAGCTTTGAACAAAGAACTCTAATGTGTTTCTTGGATTTGCTTTTGACCTTTTAACACCATAAATATTGATAACAAATATGATGGTCAGCTGCATTTTGTGGCCAGTTAGCTTAGTTGGTAGAGCACCTGACTGGAGATTCCAGGGGGCCTGGGTTTGAATCCTGGTCTGGTCCATGGCATTTTCTTCCTTCCTGTTACACATTCAAGGTTAAAGGAATTTAGTGTTGCCCGTAACTTGTAGTCGGATGATTCATGATAATTTTGAAACTCATGTCTTTCTTGTCTTCAGCTATGCAACATTTTGAATATGCCTCATGTAGATGAACCCTGCATGAGGTATTAGTCTCAGAAAAGGCCTAGTTTAACTTCTTGTTGTTCTGTTTTATCCCTTCACGATACATGTACTAATCACCAGGAGAAAAATTGCTGTATGGTACAGTGTATTGAATATAAGTTTTGTCCATGACACAATCCCAACTTAAATTTAAAAGATCTAGAATTCTACATCGTAATGTGCATACATATTCTTGCAGTATTCCCCGATTCAAACAGCGGGTGTCGTTTTACGTCCCTGAGTTTACGAACCTTTACGCTGTGATGGACTCGGTGAAAGTGGCAGACTCGCTGCTGTGTGTCCTGTCCTCGGAGGGTGGCATTGACGAGTACGGGGAACAAGTTCTGAGATGTTTGTTTGCTCAGGGCCTCCCTGCTGTCACATGTGTTACACAGGTAACTCCAGAGTATACACAGCAGTACATTTATGTTAATGCTCTCTGTAATGCTGTTTCAATTTATTTATTTATTTATTTTTTTTGTCATTCTGGATAAGGACACTGTCCTATTAACGACATAAAAACTATATAATATAAAACAATACAGTGAAATCTATCTAATCCAACATGCAGTCAGAGAGAATTTTTTTCTCAGAATATGCAGTGTTCTGGAATACACAGTAAAAAGAACAATGAAAATAGAGTTGGAATGCCCAGAGAAAAGGATTACACTGTAGGCAAATGTACCTCATGTGAATTGCATGTGAATAGCAACTCACATGAATTTCACATTTGGCTGTATACATAGGTGTCATATGAGGCAGTTCACTTTACAAGGAATAAATGTCAAGGTTGTCTGTATTAAAAGAACAGAAATTTGTACATGAGTAAAGTTCCACCAAGTATTACAAACTGGTCCATACTTCCGTTGATTATTTATGGCATACCTGTAAATTACAAACACCCTAGACAAATAAACCACAAGGAATTCGTTACTGTCTGAATTCACACTTGTTCACTCTACCTACTTTTGCTGTTTTAGGGATTGAAGAAAATGGGAGGAGGGAAAAAACAAAGTGAAGCCAGAAAATTTTTACAGAAAAAAATTGAAAAATGGTACACAAATGTTCTTTATTTGCAATGTAAATTTTTCCCTTGATATTATTTAATATCAGAAAAGTATCATTTTTAGTGTGATCCATTTGATACAATGATATAATTATAAATCCAATGTAATTTGTCTTTTCTTGTATACTGTTGATTTAAAATCGAGAATCGCGATACGTGTGACACATGTAATGGGATGGAGGTGTATATATATATATATATATATTTACAATTAATTTACAATCAGGTTCCACCAGGAAAAGTTGTATTCCTTGGACACAGAACAAGATGGCCTCCTGGTGATGAGAAATCTAACCAATCAGAAAATGAAGTCGGTACACTACAGAGATAACAGACCTCACCTCATAGCAGAGGAAATACAGTTTGAACTTGAGAATGAAGAGGTCATTTTACATCACAGTTTTTGATAAAAATTGGCAAAAGAAATAAACGATTGAATGAATGTTGTTGAATATTGGGTAGTTTTGGGATTGTGAATATTTAATAGATTTCTAATCAAATTTTTATTTCGTGGAATCTATTTAATACACAATGTTTATAGGAATTAGAATTGCGTCAATTTTATATATGACAAAAAAAAGGGAATGTTTTCGGTGCAACAAGTTATCATAATTATTTTATGCGGATCATTTAGATTAAGTAAGATGTTTCAATTGAGATATATATATATAGACATACATACATGCACATATATATATATATATATATATATATATATATATATAATTTAATATTTTGTAAAATTTCCATATGACCTAATTTGGAACTAAAATTATTTCTCTTTATGTAACTGTTGCAATAAAGATTCACTGTTGAATTTCTCGGCAGAATAGAAAATGCTGGAACTAATTAATTATAATTTAAATTTTAGGCTCCCAGTGGAACCTTGAAAGTGACCGGATTTCTGAGAGGGAGGAATCTCTCTGTGAATGGCCTTGTTCATATTCTGGGCTGGGGAGACTTTCAGATGACCCGGATAGATGCCAGAAATGACCCCTATCCACTATATCCAAAGTCAGATAAACACAAGGTTTGTTAAGGGATGACTTCAGCCTGATGCACACAGAGTGATATAAACTTTCAGAAATGTGCACGTGTAGGACTAGGAATAAAAATTTTTAAGTAGGGAAGGGTTGGGGAATTTGTAGGCTGACAAGCAAATTGGGAAGGTTGACAGGCATGATAAGGTTTACCACTATATGCAAGTCAGAAGAGCCTTGATTTGTAGTAACTTGTTTATGTCAGTCAAAGCCTCCGTGGCCGAGTGGTTAGAGCATCGGGCTCAAAATCACAAAGTCCCTCACCTCTGTCGGCGCGTGTTCGAATCTCGGCCGCGGAGTTATGGGAGCAAGTTTGCCAGTTTACTTGCGGAAGGTCGGTGGTCTTTTCCCAGGTACATTGTATCTGGGTTCTCTCCTCCACCAACAAAAACTGGACGCCACCAGATAACTGAAAAATTGTTGAGTGTGGCGGAAAGCAATAAATAATCAATCAATCAAAGTTTAAGGCTTTTAAAGAAAGAAAAGATTATCAGTAAAATTCATGTCCAGTAAAACAACAAAATGATGAAGAGTAGCATTACCTTTTTGATCACAAAAACTATAATATGATGAAGACTGATTTCTGATCTCAGGTGAACGCGATGGAGGAGGATTCAGGAGATGTCAGGGTGTTGGAGAAGGCGGACGCGAGTCGCCAGGAGTCGTTACAGAGCGAGAACATCCCCGATGAGATGGAGGGGGAACAGACCTGGCCCACAGAGGAGGAGATGGAGGAAGCTGAAGGTCAGGGGTCAGCAGTAGTCATTTTGTAATCAGTATAGTCTAGAGTTTAGCATCCTGAATCACACAATGAAGAACTAACGCAATATTAAAGAGACAGTATAGCTTATTTTAGTGACTTTTTTTTTTCTCTCCTCAAATTACCTTATTCATTTCTAATATTATAAAAAAGGTGAAAAATGATATTTATCACCTGTAAATGGTAGCATGTTCATCAAAAGCTAAACTAGGAGCCAATTTATATTTAGCAGATTGAAGTAGAAAATTCAGGGGATGTAATTTGAAGATTATAATAATTATTGTTTTAATCTTGGAAATAAACCCAGATAGAATTGTTACTACATGTGTATATTTAGAAAATAACTTTCATTTGAACTCAATGTACTTTTTCCAAACAAAAAGTGAACAAAATGACATCTACTATTCATATAAAGGGTTCATTCCATATGTGAATTTTGTTGCTATTTTCTACATAGAATAAATCAAGCCAACAAGAAATTTATACGCATCTAATTTTTTTAAGTTTTTATGGTGTACAAGAGTTAGGATTAATACAAGATTTCTTTGTAGTCCAAGAATTAAAATAGGCTAAAGATTGTTTGATATTGAAATCTTACAATGTATAAGAAAATTCATAACAGGATGATGATGCATGTAGGTCATACAATGACAGGAAAAGTAGAATTGATAACTGAATGCCCTAAATTACAAACATTCAAATCTCAAGAGGAAAATAAATGTATACAAACAAAATTAGTTTGTTTAAATTTCAACAGCTGCACTGAGAGCAAAGACAAAGGTTGTAAAAAGGGTTCCAAAGGGGACGTCGGACTACCAGGCGGCGTGGATTGTGGACAGCGAGGAAGAGGAGGTAAGATATGGAAAACGGTCTACCTCATCTTTGTTGACACAATTCACAAATATATGTACACGCTCAGTTATTTACTGTGCTGTTTAAGGGCCGCAGAGAATAGTAAATAAATGTTGGATTTTAAATGCTCCGAGTTTGGGATGCAATCTCTGTGATATTATCGCTCCTCTGTAGACTGAGGATGATGAGAGTGAGGATGAGGAGATGGAGGAAGAGGGCATGATGGCCATGGATGCTTCAGGGTCCGAGTCCGGAGAGGAAGTGGAATATGACACAGTGAGTATCAATGAAGGTTTATACGTAGGTCTTGCAGAGGTTTACATGGAATACAGTTACACTTAAGCAGTGTTTGTGTACAAGGATTTAACATCATACTAAACTCAGCAACTACAGGACAGTCCAAATCATGCAGAAGATTGATAAACTGCGAACAAATATATATAGTGCTAGACCCTAAATAGAAAAACAAACCAAATTAATGTTATACTTGTAGTTTGCTTTTAAAATGATACCTTTACTGATTTTTCAATGTGATTATTAGACGTTTAGCCAAATCATTAAATAAATGATTTATATTGAAAGTCCAGAGAATTGATAAATGATCGCATGTGATGCCCCAGAATGTATCCTGACACTGTCTGATTGAACAAAAAAAACAATTTTGAGAGTTGAAGATTTATGGAGTTATGACAAAAAGAATTCTGAACTTAATATTCAGGTTTTAAATCTGTATTTCTATTTTAAAACAGTTAAAATTACATATTGCATGTATTACAGTTCTGCTTCTTCTAACTACATATAATGCCCGTGCTGGACTTGAAGGAAATATGTCTAGTGTTGGGAACCAGAATCTTGCAATCGCTCCAAAACTTGGGAACTAGCTAATTCCCTTATACACAATGATGTACTTTAATTGTATGTTATTCATGTCTTGCATGAAACAGATTTCACATTTAGATATCAATTTGTAGTTGACAGTGACAGAGGCTGGAGATGTTGCTAACTACGACCAGACAGTTGATATGGAGGAAGAAGAGAGAATGTATTTTCTGTTTTGATATTAAAATGCATTATTTTATTTTTTTTAATCCAAAAATGAAATAGATTTTGCTGAAAAAGTAATCAATTTATTATTTACTGATTGTAATGTGCAGTGTATATTTTGTAGGTTGGAAAAAATTAAGGAAGAAAGAAGTCATGTTATGTTTCCTGATGAAATTGACACTCCACGGGAAAGGGACGCTAAGGATAGGTTTCAAAGGTAAACATTAAAATGCACGCATAAATCTTACAAAGATACAAATCATAATAGTATGAGACGAATAAAAGTTGGGGAATAAATTATCCAAATACATACAGAATGATTATTTAATATGTTGATTACAGATATCGAGGATTGTACATACAGAATAATTATTTAATACGTTGATTTCAGATATAGAGGATTGTACATACAGAATAATTATTTAATACGTTGATTACAGATATCGAGGATTGTACATACAGAATAATTATTTAGTATGTTGATTACAGATATCGAGGATTGTACATACAGAATAATTATTTATTACGTGGATTACAGATATCGAGGATTGTACATGCAGAATAATTATTTAATACGTTGAATACAGATATTGAGGATTGTACATACAGAATAATTATTTAATACGTTATTTACAGATATCGAGGACTGAAGAGTTTCAGGACCTCGCCCTGGGACCCCAAGGAAAACCTTCCCTCAGACTATGCCAGGATATTCCAGTTTAAGGATTTTAGGAGGACTAAGAAGAGAATTTTGAAGGATTTAGATGACGAGGGAGTCATGGTTTGTCATGATTTTATGTGGCATATTGGAATTACCGTTTGTGTGGTACAGACAGTTATGTGTACAGAAATTTGATATAATAATTATCTTAAATTGACATCATAACCTGATTTATTTTTCAGAGTGGCTGGTATATTCAAATTCATATTGCTAATGTGCCAAAAGATTTTATGAGTAAGTACATTTAAAACTCACCATATTTAAAACATCTGTATACTCAGATCGACGTTACAGACTCAGATCAGCGAGTTCTTGTAAGGTACAGTAGACGCATTTAATTTCGTTGGGAAATAATTTCCTTGTTTTTGTAGTAAATATGATTTTGTGTGGATTAATTTTTGTTATTTGTGATAACTTAAAAATTACAGATTATTTATATGAAGTATAAGCAATATCACTTATTTGCTTAAATACCATTGTGATACACACATTATTTTATGTTATTTGTTCAATGCCTTTGTTAACACCTATTAACAAACAAATCACTACTCGGTGCCTGGATCATTAAATTGGTGCACTCAAGCCAATAGAATGGTTAAATACATTTATATTGTATTATGTTTGTCAATAAAATTCATAAAGAAATATAGATATTGGACATACCGGTAGAAAAAAAAGGTTTGTGTCCTCATCCTGCTTGATGTTCATAGGGCACATCAAGACAAGAAATTCCTCAAATTACTACAAAATAACCATATTTGAACAATATTTACCACTCCCCCCAAGCTGAACGTACTGTTAACAGTAAATCGAAATCTATGGCAAAAAACAAATTTATGGTGTGGTATCCGGCTCAGGCATCGGGTCACCTGACGGAGGGCGTGGATACTGACACAGTGCTGGTGGATCTACGGATGTCCTAGAAATGATATTAAATATGGCATACCAGTGGGTTTCATCTCCGCGGTACATTAGATGTGCAGTCTACATAAGCAGCTACCTCTGCCTGACTTTGCACCATTAATATCCACACTTATTATCTTAAAATGAACGGTACTGTTTTGATAGTATTCATTCTTAAGTACATTGAACTTTCGTTTTTTCCGTTGTGTATTTTAGTAATGGGTTGATTAACTATATCTTAACACAACAAAGAGCAGGTACATCTACTCTTGAGGAATGCAGTGGTGATGATTACAGTGCCGACGAAATATGTTATAGATCTATAAATGGATGACTGATAACAGTGACATAGATATTTTTGATGTTAAATTAGATATTTTATGAAACTAACAATTTTTGTTTGATTTCATTCTGTTGTTTTCCCATAGGCACAAAAATAACGAAATTTAATCTGACACAAAATTAAATATGTCTACATTATTTACTCAGATCAGTGAGTTCTCTTATGTTATGAAATTATGTCAGTGAGTTCTCTATGGACTCAGATCAGTGAGGTCTTTGTGGACTCAGATCAGTGAGATCTCTTTTCATGTTGTGGATTCAGATCAGTGAGTTCCCTGTGGACTCAGATCAGTGAGTTCCCTGTGGACTCAGATCAGTGAGTTCCCTGTGGACTCAGGTCAGTGAGTTCCCTTATCATGCTGTTAACTCAGTATAGTGATTTACTTATCATGCTAAGGAATCAGATCATTGAGTTCTCTGTGAACTCTGATCAGTGGATTCCCTGTGGATTTTGATCACTGGGGTCCCTGTGGATTCAGATCAATCAGTTCTCTGTGGACTCTGATCGGTAGATTCTGATCACTGGGTTCCCTGTGGACTCTGATTGGTGAGTTCAATGTGGACTCTAATCGGTGGGTTTCCTGCAGATTTAAATCAGTGGGTTCTGCATGTTCTCGACGCAAATCTGGATTCTTTCGTCAAGCTCAAACTTTCTGTAAAGTTGTATCTTTTCAAAGCTCTTATCTGGGAGATTAAGGACTTTCATTTTGAATGTCAGGTATTGGGAAGAGCCACATCCAACTTCAAAGCAACTCCAGCAGTCATTTATATTACTGAAAGCTATTCACACAGTTACTCAGTTCAAAAATCTGTTTATGATTAATGATAACCTCTGTTTTCAGTATCTTACAAACCAGGGATGCCAGTTGTAATATTTGGTCTGCTGCCACATGAACACAAGATGTCAGTCCTTAACTTCCTGTTGAAGCGGGTACCAGAATACAGGCCACCAATCAAATCCAAAGACAGACTCATCTTCCAAGTGGGTTTCCGGAGATACTCAGCTTGTCCAATATTTTCACAGCATACCAATGCAAATAAGCATAAGGTTGGTGGTGGTTTTATTTGTGTAGCAGAAAAAATACTTTTGGAATTAGTAAGATTAACTAGTTTTTTTTCCCTGAATCTTGAATAACATGACCATCATCAATAGACACATGTTACTCTATGTACTGGTTTGAAGATACATGTATTGCTAATATAAGTTTGCATTTTGATCAAGAAATGTTTGAATCGTTCAATTCACTGTTCATTATGAATTAATCTGTATTATGTCATTTTCAGTTTGAAAGATTTTTTGCCCATGATACTGTTACCATGGCTACTATTTTTGCACCTATATCATTTCCTCCATGTCCTGTTCTGACATTCAAAGAACAGCATAATGGTAAGTAAACTACACGTAGATATGCAGTGTAGATACATGAATGTAAAAAATAAAACGCACACACAGATAAGTATATAGGAATCACTGTGCCCATTCCCAACTTACAGCGAGAACAAAACAGAGATCATTGGTCAGATTTGTTGGCTCAACAGAGGGTATTGGTCCCATTTAATAAACTGTAGTTTTATCTGCTTAGAATATTTTTGCAGTATATGGTAATAGAAATGCCAGGGGCATCTCATTTTGTTTTGTTATAAGAATTTTTTTTTTTCTCCAATTGATCTTTTTTTTTTTTATATTTTGCTAACTGCTGGGAATGAAACACACCCCATTACCAACAGTAATTAATGATAATCTTGTTTGTTGTAACTGTTTGTCTATTGTATTTGATTTGAATACATGTAGGTCTACATGAATTAGTGGCCACGGGGAGTTTACACTCGGTGAATCCCGACAGGATCGTCACTAAACGTATTGTTCTCAGCGGTCATCCCTTCAAGATCAACAAGCGGTCAGCTGTGGTCAGATACATGTTCTTCAACAGAGGTAATTAATGTTTGATAATTCAACTTGTGTTGGCCATCAATGCTCTACTCCATATTTCACCAACATTCATTCATTCACTGTGTTCTATATTCAACTGAGATTCAGTTAAATCAACATTATGTAAGTTTTAAGGCCTGACGTCTACAAGCAGCAGTTTACACTTCATAAGATATAACATGGACTTGTCATTTTATATCTGCAGCACAATTCATTTTAGATTTTTTAAGCTAGTTGTTATTGTAAGATTTCCTTTCCAAACCTTTATGCTTTTGAAATTAAGATATATAATTTAGGCCATATAACATTTGTGCATTACCGTATGGAACAACAAATTGATATATGCTCAAATAAATTAGCTGTAATTATTTTGAGTATCTTCAAATAATCAGAGCTATCTTCAGTTAAATTCAATGTGTCTTCAATTCTAGTTAGAGAGCACTTCGATTTATTTGGAGATATTTTAAATTCATACATTAAATTGAAGCTCTATCTAAGTGAATAAAACTCTCTCTGGAGCAACAATTCAATTAAACGGGGCTTTAAATCCATATTAAACGGGGCTTTAAATCCATATTAAACGGGGCTTTAAATCCATATATCCTCAATCAATTGTTGCTCTCGTCAAACTGATTACATGTGCTATGTGCATTAATAGAATTGGGGTGCACTCCAATTCATTTGTAGAAAACAACAGTGCAATTAGAGGAAGCAAGAATTCAGTTCCAAGAGCATCTATTCAACCTAAGAGAGCTTTAATTCATAGAGAAAAAGCTTTGATTCATAGAGAGAGGGCTTTAATTCATAGAGAGAGCTTTAATTCATAGAGAGAGCTTTAATTCATAGAGAGAGCTTTAATTCATAGAGAGAGAGCTTTAATTCATAGAGAGAGAGCTTTAATTCATAGAGAGAGCTTTAATTCATAGAGAGAGGGCTTTAATTCATAGAGAGAGCTTTAATTCATAGAGAGAGAGCTTTAATTCATAGAGAGAGAGCTTTAATTCATAGAGAGAGGACTTTAATTCATATAGGGAGAGCTTTAATTCATAATTCATAGAGAGAGAGCTTCAATTCAACATGGATTAAAGATATCTCTGAAATGGATTAAAAAGTCCTCAAAATAAATTTACAGTCTATGTTCTTATTTCCAAATTCTTAGAATTACATTTATTGGAGTTTGTGTTATTTTGGAGTTTTCATTGATGCTATTTAAATTAATTGTACTGGAGATGTCTCAATTCAAATAAATCACACTTATGTCAATTCAAATAGATCACACTTATGTCAATTCAATTACACTTATGTCAATTCAAATAAATCACACTTATGTCAATTGAAATCAATCACACTTATATAAATGTCAATTCAAATAAATCACACTTATGTCAATTCAATTACACTTATGTCAATTCCAATAAATCACACTTATGTCAATTCAAATGAATCACACTATTATGAGGCATAACTGAAATATATTACAAAGAAGTGTGAATTCAATTTTAATATCTTAAATAGAATTTGCACCTCTCTCTGAATGAATTGTTTTGATCATTAAATGAATTGTTAAGTGTGTAAAAATTTATGTATAGAGAAATCATTTAATTGGAGATATCTTCAAATAATTAAAGAGAGCTATAAATTATTTTACTACTTATGTATGTGTTAATTTGTAGTTCTGTATTACAGATGATATTGAATGGTTCAAACCTGTGGAACTTCGAACAAAGTGGGGAAGAAGAGGACACATCAAAGAGCCACTAGGTCAGTGGATGATTTCAGTTTCTTAAAAGCGAACATAGTTTATTCTTAAAAAGTACTTTGTACTTATTGCAGACAGTGATAGAAAATAATATCATGAATAAAATAGTTACAGTATAATGGGTATTTTCTGCGGGTGGGAGTTTTTGCAATCCGGTCCTTCACAGGTAGCTAATAATATTCTGTGTTTCCAATTTCTGCGGTTGCATTATACCTATATGTACGTATGTGTATTGATATATTTTTTGTGATTGTAATTTTTTCTCGAATTTTTATATCTGCAAAATTCCAAAAAAATGGACAACTGCAGAAAATACCCGTTATACAGTATTCCCCCTCCCCATTGATTAGGTCAATAGAAACAGTTCATTGCAATTTGGATTATTTAGTTCTTGTTAAAGAGATATTATGTAAAACATATTTCATGTTCCATTATCTTCATATATTCATATTTAACCTCTTCAGTCTTATTTAAAACAACTATACCATGTATGAATTATTTACAACAGGAACTCATGGCCACATGAAGTGTGTATTTGATGGACATTTGAAGTCACAGGACACTGTACTGATGAATCTGTATAAGAGAATGTTTCCCAAGTGGACCTATAACCCCACGGTACTAAATCCACCTCCAATGCTAGAGAGTTCTCAATCTATGGCGACAGAGCCATCGGCCTATCAACTGTTTGATGATTAAATGCTTGGCTGATGTAAATGTATAACAAATTAAACTTTTTGTTAAAGTGTTGATTGGTTGTTTTATCTTCATCAGGTGTGGATTGACAATAAACTTTACCTTGTTTTACTTTCATGCATAGACACACTTTTGAATTGTTTAGCTCATTTCAAGAATGTTTAACTGCAGAAACCTCAACAGTGTAAGGTAAAGGGGGGAGGGGGGTCTTTTTGTTTTTGTTTTGTTTTTTATCGTGCCCTTCACAACTTCTCTTGACAGAAAAAGAAAACTTCTCAAACCCCAACCCCCCAAAAAAAGAAGTAATTCCAATATTAGGATTGCCAGATCACTGGATACATTACAATATTTAACATATATCTCCATATTGCAAATATTTTACGGTATAGAGAACTTGCATCTGAATGATCAGTCTCAAAACTCGGTCATGAAACAAGGGAAAGGGACAGTCAGAGGAGGTACCGTCACAATTGTCTAAAATTCCTTGCATGAAAAACAACTAATAGTTGTTCTTTAGCCCACGCACCCCACCCCGGGTTCTACGTGCCTGAAATACCAGGTGCATTGATTTACAGGGTATATCCCAAAATCTGGGGAAATTTAGTCATTGTAGTGTCAGAGGAGGGATATGTCTACGGACGGACAGACAGACATATCAATCCCCCTCCAACAACAACCGAAGTTTGCTTTCGAGGGTAATAAAACTTGTAAAAATTCACAACGCTCTATACCCAGAAATATTACAGGTATGGGACAAAGCGTTGAATCCCAAGAAACTACTTGCGTTTACCTGACAAGAACAATTTTGATACCAACGAAAAGGTGAATGAGTCCCAAGATAGACTTGGATTATGAATTGCTGAAGGATTGACTGACCCTGACCCCGTGGGATAAGCATTTTCCCTTTCCACACGACATCTTATCAGGAACAGCAGGATATTCCAGTTAGCAGCCAGCTTTGTTTACAGATTTAAAGACACCATATGACCCTTTCAAATTTTCTATTGGCAGTTGTTCTGGTATGTATGATTGTAATGTAATTTAGTTAGATCATTCTCTTATCTGTACAATGAGGACGTTCACCTCTAGTAGGGGTCCTCTTGAACAAAGGAAACTACGTACAGTACATGTAAATGGAATTACAAAAAATGAAGATAATTTGCAATTCTGAATTGTTAATTTGACGATTGACTTGGATGATAATAGAGTCTAAAAAGTCCTTACATAAGTGGGCGTTCTGCGGACAAAGTCTCTTAAAATTCTGTGGACAAACGGCTCGTAGCGTAGAATTTATACATATTCTAAAGAGGATCAAATAGGTTTAAATGAAGCGGCTCAATTGGGTTGAACTGAGATGATTTGGTTGTAAGCATCAACTCTGTATATGTTTAGAATGAACATAATTAAATTCACGTCATTTCCATGACCTGGGAACAAAAGTGAGTGTTCCATATCTAGTGGACGTTCTGCATCCTCCTTATTAATTGTAGGCCAGATCGATAGTAAAGGATTTTTTAGTCACCAAAGCAATGCAGTGATATATCTTTATTAGTACCTAAAGAAGAAGGTTGTAATATTTCCAAATTTTACTAATCGCACTTGCTTCCTCGATTCCCCAAGCCTCCTTTCATGGCCTGTGAATCGTGAGTTTATCAACGTTTCAAATTTGTAAGGTTTTGGTTTGCTTCCTTCTTTGGCACAAGGAAGTTAGTCCTGTAGTCCATTCCTTCGAAGAGGCCTCCGTGGCCGAGCGGTTAACGCATTGCGCTCAAAATCACAAGGCCTCTCACCTCTACTCGGCGCGGGTTCAAATCCCGCTTGCACCGATATATGTGAGAAAGTTTGCCAGTTTACTTTCGGAAGGTCGGTGGTCTCTTCCCGAATACATTACATCTGGGTTCTCTCCTCCACCTACAAAAACTGTACGCCGCCAGATAACTGAAAAATTGTTACGTGTGGCGGAAAACAAACAATCAATCAACCATTCCTTCGGTACATATCCATTAGTACTCAAAGCAGAGGCAACTAGGCCAAGATTGGACCACTAAGAGCTCCACAGAGTATGCCACTCCGCCGTAACCTGGGATATTGTATGATTTGATACTATTGCAATCAAAATAAGATATATTATGAGGTATTTTAGAATTGATCTGATCTCTATATTACAAATAGGAAGCAAGATTTTGGTATGTGATAGCATCCATGGAAGTGTGTTGAGTAATGATTGATTGATTGATTTTTTGTTGTTTTCCGCCACATTCAACAATTTTTCAGTTATCTGGTGGCGTCCAGTTTTTTGTTGCTGGAGGAAAGAGCCCAGATACAATGTATCCGGGAAGAGACCACCGACCTTCCGAAAGTAAACTGGCAAACTTTCTCACATATATCGGCGCGAGCGAGATTCCAACCCGCGCCGACTAGAGGTGAGAGGTGTTGAGTAATGAGTGTGGAGCATATGTATGGTATTTTCTGCATTGTGTGTGTGTATACTGATGCAAGGTCTAGTACATGTATATGAATGATTACGAAAATACGGGGGGGGGGGAGGGGTAATTTAATAAGCACACATACCTACACTTTATTTGTAAACGAAATCAGAAAAACATTTTTGGCAATTGGTCCATGAGACCCTATCTTATAGAACTGTATACTAAGATACGCGCGATAGAGTAGCCAATATGACCTGAGCAATCAAAGGTGTTGAATTTGACGTCTTCCGTATCTACTTCATATTTAGATATTTTATAGAACATAGAAGTTAAAGATAATGGCAAACTAACAACCCAACAAACGGGATTATTTCAGCATCTTCATCGCCAACTTCCTTTCTCCTCGCATATAGTGTTTGTTTCTCAATTTATTCGATGCGCGATAACATGTACGTATCATTACTTTTGAATCGAGACAGGTTACTGGTAAATAATTTTATGTCACGTGGGTTTCAAAAGGTTCGTTTAAAGTCAACATTTCGCTAATTCAGTTGTCGCTATGATCTACTTTGTAAATACAACCTGTCATTGGACTGAATGACTGAATGCTGTCTGACGAGTTTCAAACCAAATATCAAGCCGTTCTTTACATACTGATTTTGACTACGAATGACTGCTTGCCTAATTAAGATACATGTGTAGAATTCGTGCCTCGTGTGACCAGATAAAGGAGGATGCTTTTTGCTTCTTTCGGACACTTAATCCCACCTCTGGTGGTTCCAGAGATTCGTTGTCATCCCTATTCTCACTGACAATGGTGTATTCTTTATGGCAGTTATGAGACTGATCATTGGCCGTTATATTAATTTTTTCACGCTGTTACATGCTTGTCTTTTTCAACAGGATAAGATTCTGGAACCAAGAATAAATATATGTGGATTTAAATCGATGATAGAATATCGAATATATACGTTACATGGTGCGTACGTTCCACAATTTTGTGTTTTGCCATCGAGCTGGTAATGGATAAATTGCATGGTGCTATGTATGGATGAACAGTCTTTTGTTAAATGCAAGGATCGTGTATCTTAAATCCATCATATTTTATATTTTAGGGCTCTATCCACATAGCAGTTTCACAAAATCTGGATTGGTACAAATGTCACCCTGAATGCGGATTAAACGAATGTTGTCTACATAACTGGGATGCTTTGGGGAGGAGAAGGTTGGATGACGTCACAGGTCATAATTTCACGTACTGTGCCCCTCTGTTGGTGGACGGTGAGGTCTGCTCCGTCCAGCACGCGACGGAGCAGTGTCCTTGTGCCCATGGTCTGATTTGTGTACCGGACCCTGGAGAATTTGCATATTATCGCGGACGATGTAGACCGGGTTAATTACAGATGTATTGTGTAAATATTGCAATGAATTTTTCTTGTATGCACAGACTATTGTCTAAATAAATCAAAGTTCTCCTGAAGGGGGAGTATTTCATGTTGCATTTTCGCGTGTGTTGCAGGATGACCTCCAATGTTGAGAAATGCTGTTTTGAAATATAAAAAGCTAAGCTTTCATATTCCGAACAACAATTCAAGGCCAATGAACTAATCCTGAAACGTAAGCGAAAAGCAAGAAATGTATTTCCTTGATTTTTATCCTAAGTACTGCAGCTCAGAAATGTACAACCGGTCGTTTTCCTGTACAGCTATGACACTGTGACGTCATGGTAGTTTTCGTAACGGACTAGGTCTATATATTTTTTGCTGACGAAAAAGCGAGATGGAAGGGATATTCTAGATCTATTGTGAAAAATATATCGACTATTTAGTTTGATGTTGACGGTTTTGAATACACAGCCTAATCAAATTTTGTCTGCAACATACATTTATCATTGCAGCGATCTCGGAATGAAGACGATTGATACTGAATGACAAATGTTCTTTAGTCATTTATGAATTTGTTTATACAATATATACTGATTGATTGATTTTTTTTTATCATTATAAATTTGAATTATCAGTTACTGACTTTATTGTTGCACTAGCAGTGTACGACGTGCAGGCGAGTTTTTCTCATACTGATTTATTACACATGATGGTATATTGCAGAATAATGACCGCGGCATTCATTCGATCTTTGCAATAACCTTGGTAGATTTTGAATTAAAAATCATTTAAAAGAGCTGTTCAGCTTGTCCAACCAAGAACAGCGTCTCAATATATATATATATATATATATATATATATATATATATATATATATATATTGCAAAGAACAAAGGAATGCCGAGGTCATTCTGGGAACATTTTAAGAAAAGAAAACAACCACCTTTTTCATCCACCTACCCCCTCCCAATTGTGCCCCCGGAGTAAAACTGAAAATTCTGAAACCTTGTTACATATCTACAGGCCACTACTTATCGTATTCTAAAACATTACGTGGTTACTCTATTTACCTGATCAAGATATAGGGCTTACGGTGGGTGTGAGCGGTCGAAAGAAGATCTTTACTCCTCCTAGACACCTGATTTCACCTCTGGTATATCCAGGGTTCAGTGTTTGTCAAACTCTTTATTTTGTATTTCTTGTAGGGTTTCAGAGATCTATCACTGATCATTATCGTCATCTTTTTATAATAAAAAAGGAGTTGAGGGAGAAGAAAGTAAGACGGACGGACCGATAAAAATGATATTTAAAAAATGATGGCATACTGAGATAGTAAAAATAGTTCTTGTCAATGAATTACTCACATATTCAATACTTAATATAAACATGTATTTCAGGTTTTCACGAAAAATTTGAAGATTTGGGTTACTTTCTTTCAAATACCTGATTTCCTTATGCGTGGTATTTGAAGGCTTATGTCAGATATTAAGATATCAAATTAAAATACTTATTGTCACGTTCGTAAGAAATAATCATGCATTTCGTATGATATAAGTTGTTTTTTTTTTTATAAAGGGGCATAAAAATACACTGAGTCAAAAAAAAACCTCACAAAATTAATTTTGTAAAATATTGAATACTTTCCCCCTGATGATACACCTGTGTAGCCAAAATGGGATCCCTATCTGTCGAATCTGGAAAACCGTTAGCCAAACCCACTCATAGCCATCCATTTCTTGTGTAAATGCCTTTCGTGCCAAATCAGGTTTTGCACGTGCATTCAATGTTGTGAACTCCACATCGAAGTTGGATTCATTTGCACATGTTTGCCATGGCCTCAAACATTAAAAAAACACTTTTAAGCCACATTTGTAACAGTACTTGAAATGCCGCGATTGTCAAATGTGCAACGTGAACGTGCCGTTGGCATGTTGCAAGCGGGGCGATCAGTTATTGACATCGCAACAGCAATGGGATGCAGCCGTCGTACTGTGTATGACTTGCGACATCGTCTACAACAAACTGGCACCACTGCTGATCGCCCAAGGTCGGGTCGTCCACGTGTAACGTCACGAGTTGAAGACCGGAACATCGTCCTACGTCACCTTCGTAACCGATTTCTGCCGGCTGCACGAACCAGAGCTGAGATGTTTCAAGTCGGCTGTCCGCACAGACCATCCGAAATCGGTTGCGGTCTGCCAATCTCCATGCTCGACGTCCGTCTCGTGGGCCAATTTTGACGCCATTTCATCGACGTCAGCGTCTGCTGTGGGCCCAACGTCACCTCCGATGGACCCAGAGAGACTGGAATCGAGTCGTCTTTAGTGATGAATCGCGGTTTACCCTCAGATTTGCGGACGGCAGGCTAAGAGTCTGGAGACGACCTAATGAACGGTATGCCCAGTGTTGTGTGCAGGAAGTGGACAGATTCGGGGGCGGAAGTTGCATGGCATGGGGTGCTTTCTGTGGGAACAACCGTTCCAGACTTCTGGTCATCCATGGAAACCTCACAGCTGCTGCTTATCGCGATCAGGTACTCACCCCTGAACTCATTCCCTTCATGGCGGCTCATGGTCCAGGTATACAGTTCCAGCATGATAATGCACGGCCGCACACCGCGTTGTTGACACGAAATTTCCTTCAAAATGCTGGCATCAACGTCATGGACTGGCCATCGAGGTCCCCTGACCTTAATCCCATCGAGCACGTTTGGGATGCACTAGGGAGAGGGCTTCGTGAACTTAGGAACCAACCGCAGAATTTGCAGGAACTTGGCGCTGCCTTGCAAGATCAATGGCGCCGAATCCCCAACCATGTGTTCACAAACATCAGGCAGTCGATGAGGAGACGGTGCATGGCTGTGGTGAATGCGCGAGGCGGCCATACTCAATATTGATCTGAGACATTTCGACGTTTCATTCTTGTGACTTGACATTCTGTGTACAAATGTTTTGGAACGGCGTGTAGCCTAACTGAACAGATCTGTGGCACTGTCAGTGTATTGATTACATCACACACATCTCAGCAATGAAATAAAATCACTGGCACCATCCTATTATCTCTTGTTCGTTTTAAGTGCCTTGACAAGAGAATGTGAAGTTTCTTTTTTGACTCAGTGTAGTAGTCGTAAGCAAGTTCTACATGAGAATGTTAAAAACATTAATACATAATAGAGCTTATTAAGCATTTCGAAAGAAAAACAGGAACCATGGACCCATCTATGTTACCTTGTCCCTGCTGTTGTGATTTTTAAATGATTATTTTCAGTCTTTATTTCCATGAAAAATTTTGACCTCATATTGTGGCCCCAACTTAGCCTCAAAGCGACACGACATAACCAACTTTGAAGTATCATGCCAATATCATTAGAATCATCTAGTTGTTCAGAGAACGAAATTAAAGGTGTTGCCAGAAGATATATGTATTTATATACAAAACTTATTCTTGATATATTCAATATGTTACGTTTTCTTAAAAATATGTAAACCTTTAAGATGAAGGCCACAAGACTGTATATTTGTATATTTTTTGTATGTCGTTCAACGTCCCGCTTGATATTTTTCACTCATATGAAGACACCATTCCCGGTGAAGGGCTACAAAATTTAGACTTGTTATCTGCTCTTACAGCCTTTGAGCTGGGAAGGATCTTTTTCGTACCACATATTGATTGATCATATATTGTTTTACGTCCCGCTCGAGAATCTTTCACTCAAATGGAGACGTCACCGTTGCCGGTAAAGGGCTGCAAAATTTAGGCCTATGCTCCGCGTAAACTTATGACCTTTGAGCAGGGAGGGATATTTTAGGTAGTGATTACTCCTTCATCAAACGCTCGGCATTTAGAAGTGAGAATCACGGATCTTTCGGATATGACCTTAAAAACGGAGGTCCCGTGCCACGGTAGGCGTTGGCACATTAAAGAACCTCCACTGTTACAACCCTGAGCGCTAAGCATAGGTCTAAATTTGTGGTACTTCACCTACAGCTGGTGACATCTCAATATATGTGAAAAATTCTCGACGGGAAGTAAAACTAACAAACAACAATCAAACAATATAGGAAAAAGGGGCTGAAATAGGCTGTGTCTGCTGCCCAATCTCATTCACTTTCATGTAAATAAAATATAGTTTAAATTAAAGTTAAATAATTTAATCAAATGCGTTTTCCTATGAATGGTTAATGTAACGACCCCTTTCTAAGAGGAAGAACGCATCCGAAAAATGATAGGAACGGAAAGTAGGGGGTATGTACAATAATATTTTAAAATTGTAAACTTTTAAATTTACTTCAGTTAGTAAATTAAAAGAAAAAGTCAGTTTCGTGAAGTTACCAAGCTCGGTCTTATGTTACCTTATGCTTGTATGTTTATTGTTAGTGATGTCGGTCAAAAGCTCCCTGGAGCTTGTGTTGTACTGTTTACATATACATACCGACTTTAAAGCAATATAAGCTGCCAAAATTGCAATTTTTTATAGTGGCATTAAAAGAGGTTAAATGAACGTTGATATGATTGAAAAAAAGAACTGCATCGAATTTCCTCTCTTATGCATCGTTTACACACCTTTACGTGATGAAAAATATATTCCTCGACATTCCGTTTGACCCTAACAATGGCAGCTGATTAATCGTCGGCGACAATCCCGAAGATAACCGATGTTGACACGAATGATTCTGATGCTGATCGGGGTGGATCGGGTTGTATCCGGGTCATTAAAATATGGACGGCGAGGTGAGATAAAATTCTAGTTACCATCATTATTTTGGCATTGCTAACGATGTTTTATGTTTTTAAGTTATGATAGTATGTTTTTTTAGTTTTGATAGTTTTAAGGGATCGCTCGAAACATTACGCAAAATTCCAAAGTCGGCTTTCTCCCTTCGAACCTTTCGTGTCAGACATCTTTCGTGCTTACCGGAAATATTGCGCTTGCGCATTTGATTTTGCCGAATGAGTTCAACTTTAGGTCATTGCATACGGAAATAATGTCGGGAAAATTAAGGTACGGGAAGACTTAAAGCAATATAAGCTGCCAAAATTGCAATTTTTTATAGTGGCATTAAAAGAGGTTAAATGAACGTTGATATGATTGAAAAAAAGAACTGCATCGAATTTCCTCTCTTATGCATCGTTTACACACCTTTACGTGATGAAAAATATATTTCTCGACATTCCGTTTGACCCTAACAATGGCAGCTGATTAATCGTCGGCGACAATCCCGAAGATAACCGATGTTGACACGAATGATTCTGATGCTGATCTGGGTGGATCGGGTTGTATCTGGGTCATTAAAATATGGACGGCGAGGTGAGATAAAATTCTAGTTACCATCATTATTTTGGCACTGTTAACGATGTTATATGTTTTTAAGTTATGATAGTATGTTTTTTAGTTATGATAGTTTTAAGGGATCGCTCGAAACATTACGCAAAATTCCAAAGCCGGCTTTCTCCCTCGCTTCGAACCTTTCGTGTCAGACATCTTTCGTGCTTACCGGAAATACTGCGCTTGCGCATTTGATTTTGCCGAATGAGTTCAACTTTAGGTCATTGCATACGGAAATAATGTCGGGAAAATTAAGGTACGGGAAGACTTCATTTCAACTGTCGAACATTTTTGCATTTAATGCAAAAAATACAACATGTCAAAAGTTTAATCGATAAAATCAGGTATTAGAAGGTAGATGTTTACAAAATTTTCGATTAAATTTTATGAACCCAAAATAACAATTTTGACAGCTTATATTGCTTTAAATAAATCTTATCCTATCCTTACCAAGCTGGGCAGCCAATGAAAGGAATACACAAATATTTATATTTTCATTCATGTTTTTTTTTTTTTTTTAAAGGGAATTAAGTCAGTCGTTTTGACGATGTAGTATATCGCCTTAATTAGTGTGAATTTGATCAACAATGAAAGCCTAAACAAGAGGATATCAATTTAACCTCTTGTCCAAATTACGAGGTACCGATTTGACTTGGAGCCCGTCCAAAATACGCAGGCGCAGTTATTGGGCATTTGCCGCTAAGGCGAGAAGCTGGACTGGATTGGAAGTCTGGAATGGTTTTGGTTCCAAATATCAATGAGTAAAGCAAGTCATATAAACACCGTATTATGTGAAATAAACATATTGTTCTTCTTAGTTCTTTTAGTAGCAGTCTCTTCCCGGCAATCAGATGGTGATTGTAAGGAACGATAACTTTGGGTATAGAATGTCGTGGTGGGGCACTTCTGGAATGCAATTCATAGCAAATAAAATTTAAGTTTAGGAGGGAACGACACAGCAAAATGAAATATGATACATCAACAAAGAAAAAGAATCTGAATATGACATAATGTTGGGGGTCGGAATTTAAGCTACATGACAGTACGGCTCTGGAGGGGGCTGGGCTTTGCGGTAGGGCGAATTACAGAAAACAACTCCAAAATCAAAGAAAACTACCAAAAACACATAAGAATAGGGGTCAAAAGCAGTTGTTTAGTGTATATATTGTTAATGTAGGTACAGAGGAGTTTAAACATTGCAGGTTTTAATAATTTTTAACATGCACAAGTCAAATGGACGAAGAACGGCATCCGCTGTGAAAGGCGAATTACCGAAAACAACTCCAAAATCACAGAAAACTACCAAAAACCACATAAGAATAAGACTCCCAGATAGTTTCTCATTCATCGCTGTTTTCGCGTTGCCAGAAAACTATTCTCTACCGAGTTCCGTATGCTACGGACAGTATTACTACACTGCATTGTCATGAAAATGTGTCCTCCGCTCTCTTTGTTCCAGTCCATGAAGTAGATTACACCACGTGCGACGTGCGCATAATTAAAAAAAACCCAGAAGTGTTTGCAAGCTTTTGAAAGGCACTGCCTGATGTACGGTCACTGTATGGTGTAGAACATTTTGAGGTACTTTATTTACAGTTCAAAAGGTTTATGAAAAATTACCGTTCTATCTACAGTTGTCCATATGTGTAAGTTCACAACCCCAGTATCAAGTGCATGAATATAAGCATGCACAGCTGCGTCTGTGTGCATCCATTAAATTATTCCATCATGTGGTATGTAAGGAATTGAAATCAGAGTTGGAAGTAGTTTTAGGTACATGTTATGGATGAAAACGTGTTTATTCAAATTATCACACGTCGTATGTGTGATTCCAGGTCAAATTAATTCTCGCACTCTTTCTCTCAACAAATTTATATGCATGATTGCTGCACAAATTTCGGACAAAATGCAATGTTTGATTTTCGTTTGTGTCACATATGAAATGCTACATGCCTATTACAGGTATAAATTTCTGCTGTTTAATAGGTTTTCTGTCTCGAGCTTTTGATGTTACAAATGTATGGCCAATGCTAATAATTATTCAAATAAAAAAATGTGTTCCTGTAAAGAAAATATTGTTTGTTTACAAGAAGACATATATATATGTATATATGTGTGTGTGTGTGTGTATTTAAAACGTTGAGAGTGTGTGATAGTTTGTAAATTAATTTAACGTTTTTAAAAATTTTGAGCTGAACTTGGGAGCTGCAGAACTGTCACATAATGGTTTTATATTTTAGTCTTTGACCATAACTCAAAGACTAAAATATAAAACCATAACACTACAGTTCTGGATCAATTACCCTTGCATTGCCATGGTAGCTAGGAGCTCTAACTACTGAGCTTTGCAGGCCAATATATCCAGAGTCTATATAGCCCAGACCACTACATTCCTCACTCTTTGAATTGTCTTTTCCCTCAAAATTGCGCAACCCAGATTCGTTCCCTCCTAGCTGATTTTTTGTTGGTATAGATTCATTTTTATGTACACACCTGTCAAAGATGGGACATTTTATGGTATGGCATCATGTCTGTCTGGACCTTGTAGGCAAAATGTCAAATGAACCATAAGCTCTAGGGTCAGATCACCATGATGAGAATATGACTATTGTCTTTCACGGTCGAAGGTCAAGTCATAGTGTAATAGTGTTTATTAATTGATTTAAATTAATAAATCTACACAGATGTACATGTATATATTTCAAATTAAACATTTGAATAACCCTTTTGTGTTTTATGCTCACCCAAGTAGAACAGGCAACATCTGTTCTGATTCAATGAATTTTGCCTTAGGTCATTAATTTAACTTTTGTATATAGGTTTGATAGTGTCCAGAGTTTCTATTGGTTTTAGTATTGTTAGCTGGTGTTTTATTGGTGAGTTCTTTTTCCCTCCAAAAGTTCAGGGTAGTGTTCAGTCATTCTTTGTCTAGTTTGACTCTAGAGAAGTTGAAAAAATAATTGACAGACATTTGACAGTAAACTGGTCATTTCTTTAACAAGGTAAGTTTATTTTCTAACTTTAATATTATTTCTAATTAGCAGTAAACTTAATAATTTGGCAGATTTAATTCCAATAGCACTTGCACAGTGAGAATGATATTTTGTGAGGCATAATTATTTAGCTTGAAATTCAAGAAGTTAAATTTACGCGTTTCACATATTTGGTCTTTTTAAATACATGTTTTATATTTTTATGCTGCAAGTTCATTTATGTAAATTTCATAATTTACAGTCAACCTCCATGGACATAATTTTCTAAATGAAAGATGCATTCATCACTTGTTCCCATAGAATGGTATGATGGTGTTCATATATGTCAATGTAATTTATGAATAATGTCTGTAGAGTCATTATAGTAATTTCATAAATATAGAATCAGAGTTTTAATGTTTTACATGTATAATATCATAGTGATATAGCTATTTTAAAAAAAAGTGATTTATGTAATTATGTAAAATAGTAGTAACACTTTAATATGTATGATTGTATTTGTTTCAGAGTGAACACATATATAGATTTCATAGATTTTACTAATAAATCGGAGGCGACCTAAAGAACCCCAAAACAGGACTTTGTTGTTATTAGAAAGAAAACCTGTTACAATAGTATCAGTTAATAGTTACATAATGAATAATAATTACATAATGAACAGCTGATATTCAAATTTTGGTTGATCATTAGAAATGTCTTATTTAAGCATTGTAATTACTGAAACCAGAAAAATAAAATTTGAAAATTTCAAAACTGTGTCCATGTCCCTTTGATTCTAGAATGTAATAAATTTATGCCCCTCTCTTTATTAAACCAATACCCACATGTGCACAGTCAATCCATGGGCTTTTGGTTTAAAAACTCGTATAGGAAATGAGTATTTGCAGTATATAAGTGTTTTGGATAGTGTAAGTTTACAATTTGATCTTTTTCAAAGAAATTACATGACTAGGATGTTGTTTTTATGCTCCCCAAAATATTTTGGGGAGCATGTAGTCGCTATCATGTCTGACTGTCCATCCGTCTGTCCACATGTCTGAGCTCATCTCTTCTGAACCTATCATCAGAAATTGATGTAATTGATCATAAATGTTCCTTGAGACAAGGACTTGTGGACCAATGTCTCTCAAGGTCATTTGGAAGGGTCAATGTCACTTGGAACACATAAAACATCTTTATTTCTTGGGATAGGGAACTTTTGGACCAAGGTCATTATTTAAAGGTCAAGGTCACTCATTTCTTTATTTCAACAGTTTTTAAACAGGTATTGATCATATATCACACAGATGAATAATAGTAATTACTTTCAGAAAAAGGTCACTCAAGGTCATTTTGTAAATGTCGCTCAACATATATTTTATATGTTAAAAATTCCTTCATTTCAATAATATTTCAAAAGTTACTGATCATTGTGCAAGTCATTTGTCATATTAAGTAGTTCATTGGTTAGAATCTCATGGGCATCTGGGTTAAAATAGGTCCTCAGTAACTCTTGCTTTTCACATGAGTTGACTAAATGGGGCAGTCCTTTGGATGAGACCACAAATTTTGAAAAATCGAGGCCCCGTGTTACAGCAGGTGTGGCATGATAAAGATCCCTTACTGCTAAAAAGCTGTAAGTGCCGAGGATAGACCTAAATTTTGCAGTCCTTCAGGGGCAATTGTGAAATCTCCATAAGAGTGAGAAATTCTCAAGCATGACTTTTAACAATTTACAATCAATCAGTCATTGGTTAGGTGCACTTCAGGGTGCATCTGTAAGTTTTTCTGATATTGTAGTCTGGTTTGTGTGTGAGCATATTATTTTATTTTTCTGCAGAAATGGGAGAGCTGTTGCTACTGTCTGCTTGATAGTTTGTTTGTTTGTTTCATGTCCCGTCGAGAATATTTCACTCATATTGAGACATCACCAGCTATAGGTAAAGTACCACAAATTTAGACCTATGCTTAGCGCTCAGGGCCGTAGCAGTGAGGGTTCTTTAACGTGCCAATGCCTACAGTGACATGGGACCTCCGTTTGATAGTAGTAGGAATGTCTCAAAATGATCTGAAAGTCAATCCCCCCAAATAAAAACTTGTAAATGCAAGACAATACTTCTGTCAATTCAGTAGATCTCTTCATAATCACTTAAGATGCCTGGTGCCTGTATTGACGTTTAAGTTTCTTACAAAATGTTCATTATTTTGCAGGTGATACTCTAACACACATGTAGCAATGATCAAAGAGGACGCAAATGAATTTCAAGATTTATGTGGCATAATTACAGATGTGGTTGGTGTGAATCATTACTCAGGAATAGTAAGCCAATTTATGGTGTTGATAAATAATGGAAGAAGTAGGGGGTTTTAAGGGCTAAAATCAAACTTTGCTTTTTAAATCTAAAAAAAAAAAAAATTGGTGTCCTTAAAGTGACATCATTATGCATGATAAGGTATTATGACAATGAATAATTTCAAATTTAACTATTATACTAGCATAGTATAATTAGCACATTTTGCTACAGTCCCTGAAATGTTCTACATCACCACTTGTACAGTGAGAGAATGGTTAATACACAGTGAGTGAATGGAGAATGAATGCCGAGTGAATGGTGAACGCAAGATAAGCTACTTTGATGGAATGTATCGGATTTTGTCCTTGGAATATATTAAGAAAAATGATATATGTAATTATGTATGTTTATTCAGTGAATAATTAGAATAACACGGAATAGGGAATCTGTGTGTTCTACAGTTCTGAATATATTCAGTCTACACAAAGCATACTACATGAAATGATCGTAAATTTTACATCAATGCACACAGCAATCATACAAAAACCAAAGCAAATTTCATAGGTACAATGTGTACAGTGTTACATATACAGACACATGTGTAAAAGTAGGGGGAAAATGCATGTTTGGTATCATATTTAGAATTCTTGATAGGTACTACAAAACAAAATATGCTAGAGTACTAGGCTTGAAAAGGACTATAAAACAACATTTATGAATGATTTATGGCATCCTGATCCTGAATGTTATATGTTTTGAGAAAGTATTGAGCGATGTGACATATTACATCAGCAATTTATTTCATCTACATGTATGATTGATAGTTATTTCGTTACTTCTGTACACATTTTTTTTTTTTTTTTCATTTTTTCCTCGCAAACCGCTTCTTTCACATTAATATTCTGAATGACAATGCAAAGACCAAACAATGAATGAATGGTGAACACTTTGTAAATGGTGAAAGCACATTGAGTGCACACTGAACGATTTGTGAGTGCAAAATTGTGAATGGAGAGTGCATGCAGAACCAACGGTGAACGCACAGTGAACGCGTGGTGAGTGAACGGAAAAATGGTAATGTAGAACATTTTGGGGACTATACAATATGAAATTAATCATCAGTTTTCATGTACATATGAAAAATGGTCTGTATTGATTTTTACAGCTGTTGATAATCAGAAGTGTTTCATTAAACTTTTTTTTTTTAAGGATGACATTCCATTGAACAATACAGAGCTCGTTCTGTGGAGGGATCTTAACAATGAAGAAGATGTTCATGCTATTCAGGTCAGAAGTCGAGAAGGATACATGGTGGGGCATCTCAGTAAAGACTTGGCACCGCAATTATCACTGTTGCTGAACAATGAAACCATTCAGATAAATCATCTGATAGTGTACGTATTGATTGACATGTTTTAATGTAATGAAATATAATACATTTAAGAAATAAATTTCAGTTGTGAAAAATACATGAGGGCATGAATTGCAGAGTGGATTTACAACAGGCAGCAATAGATATATACTTTTAGCATCTCAAACTTATGAGTTTTGATAAGCTCAACTGAGCTAGAAGCTCAAATGAGCTTTTCTGATCACTTGTTTTCCAACTGTTTGCAAACTATACACATTTAAACTTTGGCTGTCTGAGGGCCTCCGTGGCTGAGTGGTTAGAGTGTCACACTAAAAATCACAAGGCCTCTCACCTCTAGTCAGCATGGGTTTGATTCTCGCTCACGCTGATATATGTGAGAAAGTTTGCCAGTTTACTTTCAGAAGGTCGGTGGTCTCTTACCAGGTTCATTGTATCTGAGTTATCTCCCCCACCAATAAGAAACTGAAAAATTGTTGAGTGTGTCAGAAAACAACAATCAATCAATCAATAAACTTTGGCTGTAAAACCACAGGGCCAATTTCGACCATATTTGGCACAGAGCATCTTAGCTTAAAGGGGATTTAAAATTGTTGAAATGAAGGACCATACCCCTTTCCAAGGGGTAATAATCAAGAAAAGGTAAAAATATGTTTGGGTCATTTAAAAATTACTCAAGAACAGCAGGGCCATAATTAGTAATAATGATGTAATTAATATGCAAGCATCCTTAGGTAGTGCAGATTCCAGTTTGGTGGGTCACTGTAGGGGATATGGCCAAAATAAAATATATTTGTGTTTCCAGTTTCCCAACCCTACCTATATTTTTTCCTACTGACCCTAAATATTTTATTGATGAAATATAAAAATGAAATAAAAATCTGGAATTTTCAAACAGGAAATTTATTCTTTTCATGTTTAAGATTCTCTGATTTCATTGATTTTTGGGAGGCCAAAATGCCACTGATATATGATCGTTTCCCTTCACAAAATTAGCTATTTTTTCCCAATTATATATATATTTTTCCCAATTTCAAATGCTAGGAAATTATATGTTGAAATTAACAAAAGTTGTCAAATAATCGCTAAAGAGTAAATATGTTGGTTTTTTTTACTTCAGTTTTAATATCCAAACCTTTGCACATCCAAAAGGTTTTGCAATGAATTAACGTGTAAATCAATGGAGGTATCCAAATAAGTAGATATGTAGCATATTATATATTAATCAGACACAAGCCTTGTTGTTGACATTTTTAGTATGACCATCATTATTGAATATAGGGTCAAGCTATTGACAGGAAATAGTCAACACAATAGGGTTTCATTAAATTAAAAAAAAAATAAAAATAAAAGAGACATTTTATACTCTTGATTGATAATATGAAGCAGTTTACTAGATTACGATTCCAAATGTTGGTAAATTATTTTTTGTATGAAAATAGACAATTAAGTATTGTATTGATTGTATATTATTTAACATCTCTCTCGCGCATTTTTCACTCATATGGAGACATCAATATTGTCAGTGAAGGGCTGCAAAATTTAGGCATTTGCTCGGTGCTTACGGCCTTTGAACAGGGAGGGATTCTTTATCATGCCACACCTGCTGTAACATGGAGCCTCGGTTTCTGCGGTCTCATTCAAAGAACTGCCCCATTTATTTGCCTCTTAGAACAAGCAAGGGGTACTGAGGATCTATTCTAACCCAGATCATTTAATGTTTTAATGTTAAAAAATTATTTATTTTATGATTTTAAATCAGATCTGCAATAAACCTCAAACAAAAACATTTCTTGTTCCTTATGTTTAATTATTTTATGATTTTTATCATTCAAATTTACTACATATTTTTTTCCCAATTTGAAGAAAATCTCATTAATTTTTACCAATTCTAAGGATTGGTGTAGTTTAAAAGGCAAAAATAAAAAAAAAATGAAAAAATAAATCACTGGATTTACGTGATGACCACTATGGACCTCCTAAAAGCTTGAAAAGTATTTGTAATATGTATAGACCTGTATTCAAAGCATATCAAAAAAAGATTTCAAAGAAAATGTTTTACCTACCTACCCTACCTAATTTTTGTGGGAGTGAAATAGGAAATACACATATAATTTATTTTGGACTGAACATTTGACAGGGCAATTTTAGCTTACCTGATTTATAAGTGTGAGATATGAGCGCAAGTAAGCTTTAATTCCTGATCACTTGTTGTCCAGTGTTTGTATGTAAACTTCACACATTTTTTACTTCTCCAGAACTACAAAGCCAATTTCAACCAAACTTGCTATGAAGCATCTTGGGTAATGAGGATTCAAAACTGTTCAAATGAAGGCTTGCACCATTTTATGCCCCCAACATCAAAGACCGGGGTGCATATTGTTTCTGTTGTGTCATTCAGTCAGAAACTTTAACCTTCCTAATAACCTTTGAACAGTTAATGCCAGTGCTTTGATATTTCGCAGGAATGTTCCCTGTGTTTTGTGACAAGACCTTTCTGTTTGTACCAAACGTTTTGACCATTTGTCCATGACGTTGTTGACCTTTTTAAAAACTTTAACCTTGGCCATAACTTTTAAATGTTATGTACTAGAGATTTCATATTTCACATGAATGTTCCTTGTGACAAGACACTAAACATCTCGACCTTGGCTTTTGACCTACTTTTTAAAAATTTTGACTTTGACCATAACTTCTAAATGGTAAATACCAGGGCTTTCACATTTCACAGGAGTGTTTCTTGCGACAAGACCTTTCTATTGGTATCAAGAAAATTGACCTTGTCTCTGGCATTTGACAAACTTTTTCAAACCTTTAACATTGGCATGTCCATCATTGGAATTATCGGGGGCATATATGTTTCACAAACACATCTTGTTCAAAGTAGAGATAATTAAGAAATAGTTAAAATATGGTAGAATTTTTTAAACATTTTCTTATCAAGAACCACTGGACCAGAAAAGAAAAAAAAATATTTGAAACCTTCCTTAATGAGTGGAGATTCAAATTTGTTCAAATCATGGCTGCTGTGGTTTGGAATAGGGAATCAAAGTGTTGAATGAAGATATATTGGAAATATCTTTTAAAAACTTTTTCTCAAGAGCAACTGCACATGCCATGATTAGTCATGTTAACGTGCAAGCATCCTCATCTAGTGTAGATTACAATTTGTTCAATCATAGCAGTGGGAGATAGGCTATGGTCACAGTATGGGAAAATATCTGACTTGAATACATGTTTATATGATGTGTAGGGACTGTACACCAAGCTACATTCTCAATATTTCAGGTTGAGCAGCAAATTTTTGCAGAATTTTAAAATACTATTTTCAATCTTTCAAAAAAATTTTATGATACAGGTTGACCTGCCCACAGGCAAGAGTTCTCAGTATATATCGTGTGAAGGTCAGAATTGGCGTCTTTGGATTTCAAAGTAAGAGGGCTGATGTAATGAAGGTATTGCAAGAAAACAGATTTTTAGACCCTCAGGCTTTTGAATATACAGGATTATCACAGTTTTCCAGAAAACGTCAGAGTGATGGACAAGTATCAGCATATCAACTAGAGGTATGTCTGTATGAAATAACCAAAGCAAAGAAATAAAGAAAAAGACTTTTTTCTCCTGATATATATAACTGATACCAGTTACATTGTCTATTATTCAGAATGTGATATTTTTAGGTCACCTAAATCACTCAGGTGACCTATTGCTATTGGTCTGCGTCCGTTATTTGTGAAATGTTCTACATTCCCACTTTAATGGTGAGTGAACGGTGAACACATGATGATGAAACAAAAAGCAAATGGTGTGTGAACGTTGAACACTACTTTGGGTGAAATGCAGAACTAAAATGGAGTGCAAACTTGAGCGCAAAGTGAATTGTGGATGCAAGATGAACAATTTATTTGGAATATCTCGGATGTTTTCCTTTCATCATACTTATTTTAAAATGAGGGAAGAAAAGAGATTTGCATTTAAGCATGGATAAATTTTGCTGTGCCAATATCACCAGATTGCATTAAAAATTATATATAGTTTTTTTATGCTTCTGAAAAATTTCATATAGTCACTGTTGTGTTCGTCCGTCCTTCTGTATGTTCAAGCTCATATCTCCTAAACCTTTCCTCAGAAATTGTTGATTGATCACAAATGTTCCTTGAGACAAAGACTTGTGGACCAAGGTCTTTCAAGGTCATTTTGGTAAGGTTAAGGTCATTAAGAACATTAAAGTTCATTTTTTCAACAGTTTTTGATATGAAAGTTCCCTTCTTCTAAACCTTTGATCAGAAATATATCATAATTGATCACAAATATTCTTTGGGAAAGGGGACTTTTAGATCAAGGTAATTTTGGAAAGGTCAAGGTTATGCAGAACATATACACTTTTCAACAGTTTTAGAACAGGTGTTTATCATATATCATACAAATAAGTAACAGACAAATGGTTTTCAGATAAAGGTCACTCAAGGTCATTTTGGAAAGGTCAGACATCACTCAAAAGATATACCTTATATAAGGAAAAACGTTCATTATTTCAACAGTTTTTGAATAGGTATTGATCATTTATCACACAAATAAGTAACAGACAAGTGGCTTTCAAAGGTAACTCAAAGTCATCTTGGAAAAATCAAGGCAGTATGTGAAACGAACTTTTCAATCCTGTAGATATTTGTTCCACAATCAATTTATTTCCTGTAGACCACAACAAATTCCTAAAGACCGAAATAAAAACACTAAAATTAGCACTTGAAAACTAGATGATGAAAATGCAAGATATACATTGGAAAAACCTTTTGCAAATATTATGTCAGCTGTTTTCAGCATTCTAAAAGAATAATTAAAGTTTCAGAAAGTTTGGCCATATCCCTACAATAGAGGATCCATGAGAATCTGGGTTAGAATAGGTCCTCGGTGCCCCTTGCTTGTCATTAGAGGCAACAAAATGGGATAGTCCTTCAGATGAGACTGTAAAACGCAAGGCCCAATGTCACAGCAGGTATGGCATGATAATGATCCCTCCCTGCTCAAAGGCTTTAAGCACTGATGCTAGCATAGGCCTTAATTTTGCCCTCCTTCACCAGCAATGGTGATGTCTCCATATGAGTTAAAGATTCTCAAACAGGACATTAAACAATATACAGCCAACTAACATTACAGAGAGTGAAAATGCATCCGTGTAAAAATAACCACTCAGTTCCTTAATAATTAAGGAGACTTTGATTATCACTACTGTTAATGAAAGCTGGATTTATATCTTTTTACTCAACACAACAATGAGGTTTGGATCAGAGAAACTGACCAAAACCACACAAAGATAAAAGTGAAAGTACATATTAATGGAGTTGATTTTGTTCCATTCCCCCTCTGTTTTGAAATGGAATACTCTGTATCAAATGATTTATCATTAGATTGAAAAACAATTTATCATAAAAAGGTGTTGGTAGAAACAAATCGCTGTAACATTGTCTTCATATGAATTGGTCAGATTTCCTACAGATAAGTCGGTCTTTCACCATTTTGATTGATGTAAATTGACGAGATTGTCTATAGATGTTGTCTATTGGTCCACTGTTTAATTTGCACACTGTTCAAGGTTGCTCAGACATATACCTTATGTAAGGAAAAAAATTCCTTATTTCAACAGTTTTGGAACAGATATTAAAGACATAACGAGGACTGTTTGATATGTTGTAAGCCTCGTATGTAAGGGTTTAAATTTTGGCGGACGCATTGCATTATTTTTCAATAAAATCCCCATCAGTATCTATACACTTTTGCCAGCAATGTTTAAGGGCCTCAATGCCACTTTTAAATACATCCTTTTCTTGGCCGTTCAGAAAGTCCTCCACTGCATATATGACATCATCATCTGACTGAAAGTGGGTACCAGAAGTGGCCATTTTCAATTCTGGAAATAGATGAAAGTCTGATGGAGTGAGATCAGGTGAATAAGGCAGATGCTTAATCAATTTAAAGCCACAATCGTTAATGGCAGTCATGACAGTGACAGACTTGTGAACAGGTACATTGTCCTGGTGGAACAGCACACCTTTACTGAGTTTTCTGTGGTGCTTGAGTTTAATATTTTCCTGTAACTGCCTCAGAAGTGTTGCACAGTATGTGTCATTGATTGTTTGTCCCTTTTGGAGATAATCTACCATCAGCATTCCAGAAAACCTAGGTCATAACCTTTCCAGCTGATGAAACATTCTTTGTCTTCTTTGGCGGGGGTGAACCAGGGTGCTTCCATTGTTTAGACTGTTGTTTGGTCTCTGGAGTGAAATGATGGACCCACGTATCATCCAAAGTAACAAATTTCTGAAGAAAGTTAGCAGAATCTACCTCTAAAAGTTTTACACGCAACAAAGTGCACCTGGTGTGCTTCTGATCAACTGTCAGAAGTCTTTGGTATCAAATGGGCTGCAAACTTTTTCACTGCAATATCCTCTGTCAGAATGGAATGTTCTCTTTCCTGTGAAATGCCAACTCTACTGGCTCTATATCTTTCTGTAACTTATCTGTAACAATATTATGGACTTTATAAGGGATAAAAAGTTTTACCTGTGAATATACAGGGAAAATCTTTTTAAAAATCCTCTTCTGAAAAACCAGTGGACCAGAAAAGTTCATTTTTACATGACTGTTCCTGACATAGTGCAGATTCAAATTTGTTAAAATCATGACCCCTGGGGCAAAATTAAAAACAAATTTACATGCAAATATATATGGAAAATCTTTAAATATTGCCCAGGATAACCCAGGTGAGCAATGTAGCCAATGGGTTCTTGTTTGTAATTTTCACAGATGATAATCAGGATATCATTTAATTCAAAATCATATCTGATGTAATATCATTTCTTCCACTTGCATTCCTTTTTCATTTTGTCCTCATGATAAAAGTCAGTCCCTTCACTGTAGAGTTCCAAATAACAATGCAAAGAAAAAAAAACCTGAATGAATGATGACTGCATGGTGAGCAGTTGTGGAAGGTGAACACAAGCAGTTGGTGAATGGTGAATACAAAACTCTGAACGTTAAGTGCATGGAGAGCAAATGGTAATTTGAAGTAGAATGTTTAAGGGACTGTCACAATTCAACATTTTTAATTTCTTCATGATAACATTTAGTATAAAACATTTTTGGGACAAGTGTGACAGAAAATTGTCAATATCAGGATTCCTACACCCCAAGGGCCTAAGGGTAGGGGGAAAATTTGACAAATTTTCAAAAATCTTTTTTCTGTAAAACTTCATATCTGCAATAAAAACTAAATGCATTGTCATTGAGGCAGGAAGGCCTCTACCAAAATTGTTACAAGGTAATGACTCCAGTGCAAGGCCAAACTTGGCACGTAGTGTTTATGTGTAAAACATTCAAATAACATTCTTTTTTAATGTTATTAATACTAAATTGAAAGTAAATAAATATCTAGATGAAGGAGGAAGTCCTTTATCAAAATTATGAATTTCGCGATTTTAGGGATAGAGGTATTGAAATCAACTAGGGTGGGGCCAAAATGGTCATAGTGATTAAATGTATTTATATCCCCGCAAACAAAGTTTTTTTTTGGGGGGGGGGGGGGGGAGGGGGAGGGGTTATATCCTTTTTCATTTTTTTAATTTCATTGTAATCACCTTGTTCATCTGACTCTATTTCAGTCTGTCACACTTCAGGGTGCATTGTTTGTGTAATCTGCAATTCAAAAAGTATCCAACCAATATTATTCAAACTTTGCACAGTGTTTGTATACATATTGAAGATGTGAACATCTTAATATGAGCTTTGACAAATGTTTACTGTGATTTTTACCATGTCCAACTTGTCCTCCTTTTTGCAATTTATGCTAATGGGTGCATACCTTGTGTAATTGGTAACTCAAAAAGTATCCAACCAATATCATTCAAACTGTGCACAGTGTTTGTGTGCATGTTGAAGATGTGCATTTCTTATCAGGAACAATTTTGTCAACTATTCATTGCAATTTTTATGATGTTCAACTTAGCCTTTGGTGACACAGGTCCAGACATGTGATAGGTCTTTTTTCAACTTTATTGTCTTTCTCATTTTCTGTTAGATTTTGTAATGATTTGTTTTCTCACAGAGACTACTGCATTAGTTAAGGAGAGGGTCTAATGGAATCATCAGTCCATTTGTCTGTCTGTCCATCTGTCTATGGCTATGATTTTGTTGATAAGATAAGAGTCATTCACTGGCTCATATATGTTGAATAGTTGTCCATGAAATAATATTCAAAAGTTATATAGTCTTGCATTTGCATTAATTGCTCTCAAAAAAGCAAAGATCATCAGGTCAAAGGTTATGTTTATTTAATTCACTGTCTCCCACCATCCAATAAGCCCTGAGGGAGGTCTTAGTCTCATTAACAGTCAGGGGCTGAACTGAAAATTGTTATGGAAAAATATAACCTAAAACCATTATTTTCATATCTTGCCAATGATCACTGTAAGCCAACGCTTAACACAATTTGTTTATATTTCGTGCTGTTTTTTGTAAAGGATTCTGGTATTTTCATGTTTCCATATACTGGAAATTTCATTACACCAACAAAGATGGAGTTGAATGTTTGCATAAAAATAGAATTTTTGACAGTTTAGATGTAAAATTAGTGAAATATACTTGCAGAATTTTCACATGAGATGCTATAATTTTATGAATTCTGGAGATTTCATAGATTCAAATATTAAAAATTTGTATCTGCACATTGATTAGATATTTTTTGTGCAAGAGGTTTGAAAATAGTGAAATTACAAGAAGAGTAACTAAAATCAGTTAAAATCTGTTATACTTTTGAAAGTAAAAACAAAATAAGGATGAGACTTGTCCCATTTATATACACATATTTTAAGCTTCATTTTTTTTTTACAAGTAATTCAAATTTGGGTTAATTTTGTAATTTGTAGCCATTTCAATGATTTTATTGATTGCTCACTGGAATTTCCAAGGAAAGACAATTCTTGCAAGCATAATTTATAATTAATTTCAGTTATATTTTCTGTAATTCAAATCAGTCACACCCCTGACTGATTAGGACAGTCTTACCTATCATTTAATTTAAAGACCTCATTAATTTTTCTAATACTGTGTAAAAATTGAATGCATATGTAGGAAAAAACAGAAAGAGGTAAACCAGAGTAGCAAATTTGTGAATTTTGCAATCTCAGGGTTCTGATTTCTGAAGCTATAGTGATACTTTTAACTAATTCCCAGATGACTGATAAGGCCTGTGGGCCTCTTGTCTTGTATCTACTTAATGAAAAATTGTTAGTAGAATTATATCATACATTGACTGCATATTTTCAGGAAAGGTTTCTCAGTGGCTGTCCAAGAGATATTGATGTGCCAAGTGGAGGTAATTCATTGATTGATTGATTGATTGATTATTTATTGCTTTCCGCCACACTCAACAATTTTTCAGCTATCTGGTGGCGTCCAGTTTTTGTTGGTGGAGGAGAGAACCCAGATACAATGTACCTGGGAAGAGACCACCGACCTTCCGCAAGTAAACTGGCAAACTTGCTCACATAACGCCGCGGCCGAGATTCGAACACGCGCCGACAGAGGTGAGAGGCCTTGTGATTTTGAGCCCGATGCTCTAACCACTTGGCCACGGAGGTAATTCATGTAGAGTGCTGAAGTAAAATCTAATGTCAATCAAATACCTCCTACATAAGTACCATGGCTTGAAATATACTATATCTTACTTGCAAAATGCAGGTTGAAGTTTTCGAATTGTGCGTTGAAAATTGTGGAATTCACCAAATTTTGTGGTCTCAGTTTTCTTCAAGAGAGCATTCCTAGCTGAATTAGTCTCATCATCGGTACACTTTTCACATTTCCAACTTCTTCTGATGGGCTAAATTCAACCAAACTTGACACACTGAATGCTTGGGTAAAGAGTCACCTAATTGAGTCACTCAAGTTACCTATTGCTGTTGGTCTGCACCTGTTGTGTGTTAACAATGGAACTTTTTTAATTTCTTGATACTAACTACCTTTCCATTTTTTATTTCTTTTTAAAATTTGGTGTGAAGCATCTTTGGGACAGGCGGGACATAAAATGTAAACTTCAGGACTCCTACACTGCCAGGGTCATATGGGTGGGGCAAAAAATGAGGTGAAAGTCAGCAACAGAATTTACAGTTTTGATAATCAAAATACTCAGAAGGAGATCTTTGTATTAGCTCACAGGTTTTGAATTAATAATGGTGGTAATCAACTTCTCTACAAACACAAAACCTTAATGAAGGTGATTGTTCTATTCAATAATTTACTCTCTGAGAAGATCTCTTCCCGTGTATTTGAATGTGAAAACTGTAAATTCTGTTGGTTGACTTTCAGCTCATTATCTATCCAACACACAAGGGGATGCACACTTCAAGGTATCACACCATGAATTGTCCAGACAAAATGAACTTAGTCAGTTGTAGTTTCATATATTTAAAAGAATTTTTGCTATGCACATTTTTTTTTTCATTTTCCCTTCTTCTTTTCTCTTAATTTTGTACGCCTGATTAAGAAATTTTTTAGAAATAATCAATTGTTTACAAAGGAACTGTTTGATGTTGGTAGCTGAAGCTACTTCCTGATGTGCACCCAGGCCTTTTACACACATGTGAAAAATGCATGAATTTAAGGGTAAAAGTTTTTACTAAGAAAATTGCCATTTAGGATGTTGTTTTTCCGATGTCGACAGACAAGACAGTTAACAGAACATTTCCAACTGTGTCGTTTGACGTAAATTTTGCAAACTGATTTGAAATGAATTTTTTCCCCACAAAAATATTACAGTCAAAATAATACCTGTACACATCAGTCTCACATTTTGGGGGCTGCATGGTGCTTGTCTATTACGATCTTATAAATGCTTTATTACAGATAGCAACAAAAAAGTGTTTAACTAATCTCACTGGTTATATCAATGTGAATGTCAAAAATAATAAAAAAAATTTGTAAATAATTTTGTCAATAAAATTTTTCCAGCGGGAGTAATTTTAATGAGGCGGGTGGCAATTCTAAAGAAACTATAATTTAATTTTGGCCTGGGCCAGAAAAGATAAAAACTTTTCGAAAAGCTACCTTAAAGATTTTTATACAAATTATGACATTTATGGGGTAGGGTGGGACCAAAATTTGGAATCAATTTAGATTTAAATTTAAATGTATAGAAAAAAAATCTTTTTAATTTCTCTCAAGAACAACGGAGCCCTGAGAAGTCATATTTATATGCAAGAATTCTCCGGCAATACAGATTCGAGTTGTCACAAATCATCGCTGTGATGGGTAGGATGGGGCTACAGTTAGGGATATTTTAGGAATACTCTTTATGTGTTATATAATATGCAAGAAACTAATAGACTTTTTTTTCCATTAATAGATACAACTGAACTTGATGAGAATTCACGACTTCTTTTATGTTCTATTTTGCTGATGTCGGATTACACAGTTAAGAAGAGTAATCGTGATAGTTGGATAGCCCTTCTCCAGACTCTGAGTGAAACCTTCAAATCTAACAATCCTGGACCATCTCTTCTACTTCGTCCATTTAACGAATATTTAACTGTCAGAACAGATGATACTGTCACTTTTTTATCGAAACGTCAACGTGATCAAGTGATCGACTTCATAGCCTCACCTGAGTATGTGAGAATGTTTTTGATCCATGCTGATCTAAAGGCCATCAAAGAATACTGTAGAACTTCCAAGTATAAGCCAAGACATTCAGAAAAGATTATACAGATTGACTCTGAACTAAATGAAGAATTGGTAAATCGTGTTGGGGTGGATATTTTGAACCATCCCACGATAGAAGACTCATCCATACACCAGATGGTATCAGAAAAATGTAAGTACATGTAATAATCTGTTCACTAGAGTTTTTTTTTATTGTATATGTAAAAAGCAGAGCTGCGAACCATAATGATTTAGGTGTAAGGCTTACGGATTGAGCATCTAAAATATGTCTTATGATTTCTCTATTAATTCTTCCAGTGTTTGGGTTTTTTTCTCTGTGAAAAGTTTGAAATACTGAATTTTTCATAGCAATCCACCTTCAGGTTCTAGTTCACCTGAGCAGTAGGCTCAAGTGAGCTTTTCTGATCGCCAGTTGTCCATCTGTCTGTGTGTAAACTTCTCACATTTTTTACTTCTTCTCCAGAACCAATGGATAAATTTCAATTTTATTCCTTTGTTTAATTAATGTAGCTTTTGTTCGTACAAGATTACACGAAATAGCATAAAATTAGTTTCCACTGCAACCTGCCGTAAACATGCCTTTTCTTTTGGTTTCTTTTATGTATCCTTATCTTCCCTTTTGCCTCCATCAGAGAAACCAAACCTTAGGCCAAAGTCTATTTAGCAGCATAGGCAGTGGAAGCAAATCAACATCAGAAATTGGTAGAGATATAAAAACCAGTATATCAGTATGTTATCTGTTGATTTCATTATATTCGATCAGAAAGGAAGCCAATATTTGTTTTATTACGAAATCAATACAGAACAGCAGTTTATGTACATCGTTGGTAACCCTTGATTGATTTCGCTAAATCTTACCAATCAGGAACACACATTTCATACACTTTTCGGCATTGTGACCTACAGGAAGTAAGAAATAGACCCTAGAGAGACTGACTTTGAGGTACTGATGATTTTTTTGTAAAAAAAATGATTTTCAATATACCACCAGAGAGTGCAGTACATTAGCGAGCCCGACAGAAAGGATAGTCATGGGTAGAAATACTATACATTGAAAACGAAACAAAATAGTTATTGTGAACATTTATGGTACTTAGAAATTTCAATTATATGTCAGAGGATGTAGTATATATTATGATTATTGACTTGTGTTCTTCATTCATTTATTGAGTGAGAGTTAATTCCCTTTGATAGGGTTACTATTATTGAAATGCCCAAGGGAGAGAGAGGAGGGGGGAGGGGGGCTACAGCATTTGTTCATTTGCTGCAACTTCTAAAATCTTCTGGATTTTCTAGACTGTCTCACATGGCAAGACTTTATTATTCTAATATAAAACTATTTTATAAAATAATTTTTCACAGTGCAAATAATCTATGCTATGTGTTTCGAAGTGTATCACAAAATATTTGCTTGCTATAGTAGCATAAGAATATCTTTAAAATGATAAGTACTTTAATATGATACTGCATTGGTATTTCGACAGAAGTGCAAATAACCTTGCATAAAGTTGTAGAAACCGATTTGTTTGAAATACTTCATTTGTTGATAGAGGTCATTGATTTAAGTACAGTTAGACCCTAATAATTGCTGGTGCTTGTGTTCAGCGCTAAAAAAAGAAAAAATACATTCATAAATGACAGTTGCTAATAGTGTTCATTACTATTTTGATATGTATTTTTTGATATATATTTGTAGTTCACATACCACAGGAGATACTGTCACTGGGGAGAGATGGATTTTCTACCTTTGTTGATCTTTTGAAAAAAGGGTCAAGTGAAATTTTCCATGCTCAAGTGATGATTCTTGGTTGTGGTGGTGTTGGAAAAACAACTCTGCTGAAAAGATTAACAACAGAGCAAGCCATAGAAGACATTACGGCATCAACTGCCTCAACAGTAGGAGTAGACATTCATCAAACTGACGCTAAAACATTAAAGGGTAATATTGAAATTTTAACCTTCATGCTGTGCATCGGTAAATTTGATGTCTGATGGGTTGTATAAAGCAGAGCATCCATCTGTAACATGATATTTGTATGATAGCATTGCAGAAATGTTGAAAAAAGTCATTCCAGTGATCTCAACATTTTATGATTTAACAATTTCAATACCAGAAGGAACCAAGTTATTTATGACCTTTTAAGCTCACCTGAACCAAAGGCTCAAGTGAGCTTTTCTGATTCCATTGTCAGCTTTGGCGGCATTCTAAACTTTCCACATTTTTATCTTCTCCAGAAGCAATGGGTCATTGTGATAAAAAAAATTAGCACAAAGCATTCTTTCATAAAGGGCTTCCAAGTTCCTTCATTTCCGGATCCACACGTCACAGCAAGGGGAGATAATTGGCAATTTGCGAAAATAGAGTGGAGTAATTCAAAGTAATTCTTATAAAAAAAAACCTGGAATGGAAAGACAAAACTTATGTGAAAGCTTCTTTAACGAGAGATTCAAAATTGTTGAAATCACGGGTTATCATGAGGCCATAATTGGGAATTGAAGTTTTAAATTGGGATATATAGGAAGTATCTTTTAAACTCTCATCAAGAACAGCATGGTCTAGTTCTGGCTCAGTATATTGATTATCGATATATAAGTCAATATTTTTGAGCGATACAACAACTGATGCAGTGAGCCTCGTATTGTTTTATATACCATGAGTTGTTATTAACCGTATCTTAGAGTGAGATTTCATGAATGATTTAAAAAATAAATTGAAAATGTACGAACGAACTATTTAGCATCATTTGCGCTGCGAGTGCATACCAATACAAATGTTTCGAAAGTATACCATGGTGATGGTATCAACCATGGTCAAAGTTTTCAAAAGTTAGACGGAATAATATACACCAAAGTGTAATGTTTGTGGAACAGAAGTCGCAATCTCTGGTGGTAAAATTAATTTCACAACATGGCAATGACACCATTAAGCTAACTGCCAGAAAGACAGCAAAAAATCTGTTGATGAATGTTATATGAAGTGATCAAAGTCCAAAGTAATCTGTAGTCACAATATTTGTATGAACAAATTTGAAGATTAGGAATAAATGAACAAATAGATGAATTCATAATTCACTGTGAATATTCATCCTGAAAATATTTTTAAAAAATTTCTCTGCTCCCTCAGACTCAGCATGTTTTCAGTACAACTGAAGGTACTGTATTAGTACAACTGTATTAGTGTAACTGGAGGTGCTGTATCAGTACAACTGGAGGTACTGTATTAGTACAACTGGAAGTAATGTATCAATACAACTGGAGGTACTGTATTAGTACAACAGTATCAGTACAATTGGAGTACTGTATCAGTACAACTGGAGTACTGTATCAGTACAACTGGAAGTACTGTATTAATACAACTGTATCAGTACAATTGGAGTACTGTATCAGTACAACTGGAGTACTGTATCGGTACAACTGGAGTACTGTATCAGTACAATTGGAGTACTGTATCAGTGTAACTGTAGTACTGTATCAGTGTAACTGTAGTACTGTATCAGTACAACTGGAGTACTGTATCGGTACAACTGGAGTACTGTATCGGTACAACTGGAGGTACTGTATCGGTACAACTGGAGGTACTGTATCAGTACAACTGGAGTACTGTATCAGTACAACTGAGGTACTGTATCAGTGTAACTGTAGTACTGTATCGGTACAACTGGAGGTACTGTATCAGTGTAACTGGAGTACTGTATCAGTACAACTGAGGTACTGTATCAGTGTAACTGTAGTACTGTATCGGTACAACTGGAGGTACTGTATTAGTACAACTGTACAGTACAACTGGAGTACTGTATCAGTACAACTGGAGGTACTGTATATATCAGTAGAACTGGAATACTATATCAGTGCAACTGGAGGTGCTGTATCAGTACAACTGGAGGTATATTATCGGTACAACTGAAGTACTGTATCAATACAACTGGAGGTACTGTATTAGTACAACAGTATCAGTACAATTGGAGTACTGTATCAGTACAACTGGAGGTACTGTATTAGTACAACTGGAGTACTGTATCAGTACAATTGGAGTACTGTATCAGTATAATTGGAGTACTGTATCAGAACAACTGGAGGTGCTGTGTCAGTACAACTGAAAGTATTGTATCAGTACAACTGGAGTACTGTATCAGTACAACTGGAGTACTATATCAGTACAACTGGAGTACTATATCAATACAACTGGAGTACTATATCAGTACAACTGGAGTACTATATCAGTACAACTGGAGTACTGTATCAGTACAACTGGAGGTACTGTATCAGTTCAACTGAAAATCAGATGGATGCCCCTGTTTTTACATGCATCAACAACAAGCAGGTCTAGTATCTGCTCCACTCCATCTGTTCGTCTGTCTGTTCCTCTGTCATGCATGTTGTGTGCATACCTTGTGTAATCTGTAACTCAAAGCGTATCCAATCAATATAATTCAAACTTTGCACAGTGTTTGTATACATATTGAAGATGTGTACCTCCTATTATGAGCAAATTTGACAAATTTTTATTGCAATCTTTACCATGTTCCACTTAACCATTTTGCGATTTATTCTATTGATGGTGCACAGTTTGTTTATTCTGTAGCTCACAAACTTTGTCATCAATATTATTCAAACTTTGCACAGTTATAAACATATTAAAGATGTGCACCCCTTATTATGGGGAAAGTTGACAAATTTTTACTGTGATTTTAAGCATGTTATGCTATTAAAATGTTTCCTTGGCATATTCAACTGTTTATGAAATGTGTAATATAGACTGGATATATTTTGTGTGCTTTTATCTATGATGAGGCCGATCCAGACATGTAATCAGTCTCATAAAGAAAAACGATATGTTAAAAATATTGATAACAGTGAATAAATAATAAAGACCTGCACAATTGTTGTTTGTAATGAATTAATTCAAGCTAATGTAATAGGCAAAAGGATATTAAAGTTAAGCTATGATTTTGTTATTACATATTCTAATCCTCAAAATTAAGTGTGAATATAATTATATTGTATCATCAGTATGTATTGCATATCATTTGTCTGTATTGTTTTACATATTGTTTAGAAATTTTCCAAATAATACCCAGCCTTAGTAAGGTTAATCATATCAATATGCAAGCATACTCAGGTAGTATAAATTCAAGTACGTACAAACCATGACACTCAGGGGATAGGGTGAGACCACAATAAGGTAACGTGTTTTACATGAGAATTTAAGGGGAAAAAACTGAAAAATCTTTCTCAAGAGCAACAATGCCATGATTATTTATATATTAACATACAAATACAGATAATGCAGAGGGGACTTCCATGGGCGAGTGGTTAAAGCATTGCACTCAAAATCACAAGGCCTCTCACCTCTAGTCGGCGCGGGTTCGAATCCCGCCCGCGCTGATATATGTGAGAAAGTTTGCCAGTTTACTTTCGGAAGTTCGGTGGTCTCTTCCTGAATACATTGTATCTGGGTTCTCTCCTCCACCTACAAAAACTGCACGCCACCAGATAACTGAAAAATTGTTGAGTGTGGCAGAAAACAAACAAACATCAATCAATCAGATAATGCAGATTCAAATTTGTTCCAAGTCATGGCCCACGGGGTAGAGTGGAACTATAATAGGGGAATAGCTTTACACTGAATAAATAGAAAAAAAAATCATCTTCTCAATAACAATAGGGTCATAACGAGTCATATTGATATGCAAGCATCCTTAGGTAGTGTAGATTTACGTTGAACTTATGGCCCTAGGGGTAAGTGGGGCTAAAATTGGAGAACAAAATTTTATATGGGAATATTCAGGCAAAACATTTCAAAATCTTTTTCTCTACAGCAACAGTGCCATGAATAGTTAAAATTTGTCATGGAATTAAAAAGGGTGAGAATCTTTAAAAATCTTCTGATGAAGAACTGTAGGACTGAGGTGACTCAGCTGAGCATTGTGGCCCATGGGCCTCATGTCATTAGTTACATGTAGGTTTTCCAAACAAAAGTGGGGAAAGGGCTGCAACACCTGTAACACACTGCATGATACCTTCTAAAACGACAGACATATTGCTGAAATTTCTTCACATATAAAAAAAATGTTGATTTGTTTTCAATATTTCATTTACATTACAGGTATAGTTATAATTTTATGGCACTAAATCCACAAACCTTTTGATAACCCCTCATAGAACTTAATATAATTTATTAAAGCTTAATATGATTTTTTGAAGCTTAATATAATTTATTAATGCTTATAATTTATTCCCTTCCTATCTCAGTGATGAACATGTAGTGAAAATTCCATCGCTGTTGAAAGCAATTTTTGGGTAAATCTGTATATGTATACACTGTATATATTATGAACTACAGCAATTTTATGTTTTGTAAGTAACAGAGACAGTGGAATTTGAGTGCAAATTTCAAATTAACAAAATATTTATATATGTAACTTTTATATGCAAATAGTTTTTGTGTTTTCAGCTTTAAATTCAAAAGAAAGAGAAACTTTAAAAGTTGATCTCTCTAAAATTACTGTAAAAGAGAGACACATTGAAGAGGAAACGACACCAGACAGTGATAGGAGTTTTTCATTCACATCAATAAAGACTAAAACAATGAAAAAAGAATTTCCTAATTCAAGCAATTCCAAAAGCTGCAGGAAGCAGGAAGAAGCATGCCCTGAGAGTTTGGTATATGCAGACAGGAGAGAAAATGTAGCTCTAATGCACAGCCAGGATACCTTTGATTCACTCCCTGTAACAGAGGCCACACAAGGAAACTCATCTTTAGCAGATTATAAAAATGATGAGCCCAAACCCAAAATCATCCTGAATTTAGTTTCAGCCTCCTTTCGACAAAAAGGTGATGCTCATCAAAGCATTGACTTTTACGACTTTGCAGGACAATACGTGTATTACTCAACACATCAGCTTTATCTCAGTCGTGCTGCATTTTATATCCTTGTGACAGACATGAGCAGAAAGTGGGAGGATAAACCATTGTTGGAGGATCAGAAGGAACACATGATGTACAAAGGATGGACAAATGAAAGTAAGTAATAAACCATTGTATATAAAAGTATATACACCTAGTCTTCTGAAATGTAACTGTTGCTATCTACTAAGATAATGTCGTGTTTACACACCGTTTTCATTTCTTTGTTAATTTGATGTTAATTGATATTTACAAAGAACAGGTCATTGATTATATAATTCCTTCAGATATCTCATTTGTCATTGGTAGATGCATGTAACCCCTTCAAACAAACAGTGAGGACTGACATACAGTGATTGGGATAACAGTGCACCCTGGGCAATCATTGCACTAAATTATAAATTCGCACCTAGATATCAAACAAGCTATACTGTTCCAGCACAATTACAATCCACGGTTTTCAGACTTTGAGCTTTCCATGAACCATTGAACTGACACTGTAATATCTATTGCTATAATGCTTGTAGATAATAGTAATGAGTTTTATGTATTCAAGAGTGATTATGACTTTGATTTCTTCTATATCAAATCAAACTGTAATAGAACCAGTAAATTGACATGTGATGCACACACAGTGAAAAGTTATTGAAAAAAAATTTTTGCTTTAAGAAATCTTTTGAAAATTAAATTTTGTGTAGATCAACTTATATAGCATATCTCTTCTTGCACTGCATTGACTTAAATGTGCACAAAAATATAATTATCAAACACGCAGCAACAAAAGGTCTTCCTTCTTTTATTATTTCATGCAAAGTTGGTTATTTTTATGTGCAAAGTTCAAACTATAGATAGGATGGTTGTCTACTCCTCATCCCCCCCCCCCCCCCCCAACCTTTTATAGACATGAATTGCTGTGGAAATGTAAATTATTCAACAAATTAATGAGTTAAACGTAGAGGATGATCACACAGGATTTAGAGCTTCAGAATTTTTAGTTCCCTACCAGCTTTTACCAAGGACTGTTAGTTTACCCTCGATCTGTCTGTCTGTCCATCCATCTGTCGTTCCAAATCAGTTTTCCAGACTTTCTCCACATTGGACGAAGATATTCAACTGAAATTTTATATATGACTTTGTCTTGAATAGTTGACAGATCAAATGTGAGTTTTGTTGTGCTTGACCTACTTTTGAATGAATTATCCCACTTGATGAATGCTTGCAGTTTTCTGAGCTTTTCTCCAAATTGGATATTCAACTTAATATATATATATATTATTTAACTGTTTTAATTGAAACATCTCATTTCTTCCTGTGTGTCCTACTGGTAGGGGACTCTGTATTGCCTGCAATACATTCAGAATGCTTGTGCGTTTTTGTTTTTTGGGTTTTTTTTTGCCCCCCCCCCCCCCCCCCCCCCAAGAATTTTCAGGAAATACTGCAAAAAAATTTCTCCACCCCCACCCATTTTCTATTCTTTTTTTTTGAAAAATGATGCTACATTCTGATATTATTACAATCTAAAAATACTCTTAAATCCTGAATGTGTACCTCATGTTTTGCACAAAGGCAGGTGGTCATGTCGGGGGAAATGTGTCATGACCCTGAACTAAGGTCATTAGTTGACAAAGGTCACTAAATTATTGTTAAGTTTTTCTAACTTGTTCCTGAATCCATTTCTTAATATTATTTATTGATGTATTGCAGGTGATATTGACAAATAAAATAGTCATGGTTTGAATAAGCCAAAAATAGTCATAACCACATACTTTGTAACTGAGAGACATAAGTAGCTGACACAAAGTGGTTTTCAGCTTAGTTGGTTTGACACTTAGTTGCTTATAATTAAAATCCTCAAAATTCAGAGTTTCAAGGATGTACACTAGTGCCACAAAACTATTAATTCAACATTTTACAGCAATATGTTACACCGGTGCCCATTGTGTTACTCCGGTGCCCATTGTTACTCCGGTGCCCAATGCATTACTCTGGTGCCCATTGTGTTACTCCGGTGCCCAATGCATTACTCCGATGCCCATTGTGTTACTCCGGTGCCCAATGCATTACTCTGATGCCCATTGTGTTACTCCGGTGCCTGTTGTGTTACACCGGTGCCCATTGTTACTCCGATGCCCAATGCATTACTCTGGTGCCCAATGCATTACTCTGGTGCCCATTGCATTACTCCAGTGCCCATTGTGTTACTCCGGTGTCGATTGTTTCTCTGGTGCCCAATGCATTACTCCGATGCCCATTGTGTTACTCCGGTGCCCAATATATTACTCCGGTGCCCAATGCATTACTCTGGTGTCCAATGGCCTCATGTCTGAAGTTCTATGAAATACAAAACAGAAAAGAAAAATTTAACATGACATATTGAAATTCATATCATCCAATCTGCTCAAGATATTTAGAACTTGCATTCTTTCATACTAGGATACATTATTTAAATTTTTGTAGAATATCTAAATTTCTGGCTGGAATCCATACAGACTTTCTCAGGAAAAATTCGACCATCAGTCATTTTAGTAGGAACACATGCAGAAGGGAAATCTGATGAGGTGAGTTTGTTATACTTAATAGGCACATTGATTGATATTTTTGTGTGTGTCCTTGACTTTGACAAACTTGAGGGATGTCATTAATTTTACATGGGCAGAAATTAGCTAGAAATGCTTGCAAAATGTGTGTTAATTTGATAAATTGTGATTGAAAGTTGTTGATACTTGACAATCTTAGCTAGTGGTGATTTACAAACCATGATCATCCTGTATCTAGGTTTTCCAGTGATTTGATTTACTGTTTGTTATATTTCAAATTTCTTTTGTGCATTCAGAATCATGCAAATACTTACAACCATTTTTATCCATCTATTTCTTTGATTTATAATTTAGAAATTAAGAAGCAGATAAATGCTTTAAAGGTCACAAATCAAATTATGACAACAAATGTAGACATGTTGTTTATGTGTAAGACATTGGAAGACTTTGAATTAAGACCTAAAGTAAACAGTTGGTGGATTTGTGGAGAGTGAGTCAAGAGACCCAAAATTGAACCACATGACACTCATTCATGTCTTATCCAAACAATGCTTGTTGCTCTACTAGGTTCAGTAATAGTGGAAAAATAATTAGTGATTTAAATAAAATATACATGTAGGTTTTCATTTTAGCCTATGGATAAAAATGACTTTCCCCTTGCATTAACAAAAGCCTTGACAAAAAAGCCCCTCTTAAAAATTACCTTGGTTATGGTCTGCCTTGGGCACCCTAATTCAAACCCTTTTCAAGAATCGCATAATCTACAGTTATATTCTTTACATATATGTAATGTAAATTCAAGTTCATTTGAACCATGACCTCTGATGATCCAGACTGAAAGTTCAGTTAAAAATTATACCATCAACTGACCGCCATACTTTTCTGAAATATTTTCAGGAGAAACATGACCACTTTGTTCATCTCAGAGCGGCTGTGAAATCAGAGAGACTACTCGATCTTTTGTCTTATGACAGAGAGTTTTTCATTTCATTCGATAGCGATGATAGTTTAGATGAAATCAGACGATGCATTAAAGAAATAGCCAAAAACCATGGAAATTGGAGTCGTAGAGTTCCCAATATTTGGACACTATTTCAGCAAAAGTTTAAAGAAATGAAAGCAAATTGGAAAGTGATGACATTTGATAAGGTTTTGACACTGCAGGAAGATTTTCCTGTAGGTATAAGATTAGAAAAGGAAGACGAAATCAGGTTCATGTTGAAGTTTTTTCATGAGATCGGTCTTATTTTATACTTTGACTGCAAGGATGTGAGGAACTATGTCATTCTGGATGTCAGATATTTCACAGATGCTTTTAAATGCATAATTACTGTAAGGAGTAATACCATGCCAAACGTAGCTAGAGATTTCCATAAACAGTGGAGAACTTTCCTCGAGAAAGGAGAGCTACCAGACGCTCTACTGGATGCAATTTGGAGTGATGAGAATAATCATACCACACCATCATTTAAAGCACACAAACATGAGCTTCTTTTGTATATGAAAGAACTTTGCTTTTTGACAGAAGTCAGAATGAAAAATGGATCCAAAAAGGAGTCATCATTTCTAATGGTACCCTGCATGAACACTGTTCAGTTTTCATCTGCAGTGTTTAAGAACTACCAAAGAACATCCATTCTGTGTTTTCAGTTTCCTGCTCTTACAAGTCTGATTTTTCACAGACTTGTGACATGTTGTGCCAATACACTGTGGCCCATTTTGATGGAAAGAAAAAAACCCTGCATTTTTCAAAATGTGATGATATTTGAACATCGTGACAGACTGATTGCTATTGGGAATGTCCATGACACAATTCAACTGCAAATATTTAGTACTGGGGAGAAATCAAATTTGAAAGTGAACATTGAAGTGAAAGAGGCTGTTATGATAAAGCTCCAAGAGATTGTTGGCATCATTGGGCATGAATTTCCATTTACATGTGGCTATAAATGCAAAGCAACAACTTTCTGTGATGAAAAAAATGACTGTTTTATACCCGAGACTGATATTGATTGGTATGGAGAACGTACTTTTTGTGAAACTTGTCCAGTGAGTGAGAAGGAGAGAATGAATGTTCCTGAATTGGTTTCATACTGGAAAAAGGTATGTAGGAATATCTAGATTATATATTGATATGAATATTGAAGAATTTCAAGCATGTGTGATATTCGTGATGTACAAGTTTTAATTCTTTTTTTTACAGTTTGAAGACAAAGAATCTGACAAAGATGCAGGTACAATTTTCAAAATGTATACTGAAAACTATAGAATCGCTTTTAATGTTGACTCCTGAGTATCAAGTATAAAAGTCATTAAGAGATCGTAAAGAATGCATTTATTATCTACATTATTGATGTACTTCACAATATTTGAGAAAAGTGCAGTGCTATGAAGTTCATGCTGTAGGGTTAAGAATTTATTGGTTTGGTTCGGTTTTATTGTTTAACAGTTCAGTTTTTATTATCTTGCAACTTTAGATGGGGATATTGTTTTACTCTATATGGTTTGTCTGGCAAACTCCTGCAGTTTTCAAGCCGGAACTTTACATCTGGCATAGTGTTAGTATATACATATTTCTACTAAGATTGCATATTTTCAGGATTTTAATTTTTATATTCCCCGAAGATTTTTTTTTTGGGGGGGGGGGGGGGGGGGGCATATATTTGCTGTTGTGTCTGTCCACCCAAGCTCATATCTCTTGTAACTTTCATCAGATATTGATCTTAATTGATCATAAATATTTCTTGGGACAGGGACTTTCGGACATGCCTGCCATGACACAGACTTCTGTTATTAAGGTTTCATCCGATAGATCCGTCATTAACACTTCTAAATGCTGAGCATTTGGTGAAGGAGCAATCACCTATGTGTACATCTTGGGTTTGACGCGACCATGGCACAAGTGGGGTTCAAACTCACGACCTCCTGGTTACAAAGCAAATACTCCATCACTGAGCTACTGTGACCCAGATTGTGCGAGTCATTCATTATATGAAGTAGTTCATTGGTTAGATGCAGTTCAGATCAATTTTATTGATATTGTCTTATTCACAAGTGAAATGCATTCAAGGTTCATGGGTTGTCCTACTAAGGCATCATACAGTCAGGGTTCATGGGTTGTCCTACTAAGGCATCCTACGGTAAGGTTTCATAGGTTGTTCTACTAAGGCATCCTACAGTCAGGGTTCATGGGTTGTCCTACTAAGGCATCGTACAGTCAGGGTTCATGGGTTGTCCTACTAATGCATCATACAGTCAGTGTTCATGGGTTGTCCTACTAAGGCATCATGCTGTTAGGGTTCATGGGTTGTCCTACTAAGGCATCATACAGTCTGGGTTCATGGGTTGTCCTACTAATGCATCGTACATTCATTGTTCATGGGTTGTCCTACCAAGGCATCATACTGTTAGGGTTGGTGGGTTGTCCTACTAAGGCATCGTACAGTCAGGGTTCATGGGTTGTCCAACTAAGGCATCATGCAGTCAGTGTTCATGGGTTGTCCTACTAAGGCATCATGCTGTTAGGGTTGGTGGGTTGTCCTACTAAGGCATCATGCTGTTAGGGTTGGTGGGTTGTCCTACTAAGGCATCGTACAGTCAGGGTTCATGGGTTGTCCTACTAAGGCATCGTACAGTCAGGGTTCATGGGTTGTCCAACTAAGGCATCATGCAGTCAGTGTTCATGGGTTGTCCAACTAAGGCATCATGCAGTCAGTGTTCATGGGTTGTCCTACTAAGGCATCGTACAGTCATTGTTCATGGGTTGTCCGACTTATGCATCATACAGTCGGGGTTCATGGGTTGTCCAACTAAGGAATCATGCAGTCAGTGTTCATGGGTTGTCCTACTAAGGCATCATACTGTTAGGGTTCATGGGTAGTCCTACTAAGGCATCGTACAGTCAGGGTTCATGGGTTGTCCTACTAATGCATCATACAGTCAGTGTTCATGGGTTGTCCTACTAAGGCATCCTACAGTTTCTGAGATGGAACTTTTATATTAGTGGTATGCAAGGTAGCAGTAAATGTAATTAGGTTGTACCTGTATTCTTTCCATCTGCTATCTATGGATGAAAATAACTTGCTTGACTTGTAGATTTTAAATTTATTCAAACTATAATGTAATTTGAATTTAATTTTTACAACAATTGCAGTACCTCAGTTGGGCGATGTGGGTCATGGACCTCTTGTTTGCAAACAACGAAAAGAGTGGACAATTGTATTAAGAAATGTGACCTGACAACAGGAGATGCTTACTTCTAGGCATCTGATCCCACCTCTCTGGTGTTTCAGAGCTTTGTGATTGCGCAACTTTTAATTATACCCCACGCGACAAGTTGCAGAGGATATGTTTTTGACCCATCAGTCAGTATTGCTATTGTCAATGTAACTCCTTTGAAACTTCATGAAACTTTTTTGCAGTTAATGGGGAAACAATTTGTGTTGAGATGCATATTTACAAGAATTTATTTATTTGTTTATTTACTTGAATTATGCCCCTCTTTTGAATTTAGATTCTGGCCTTTACTGAAACGGTTTGTCAGTACAACTCCTTTGAAACCAATGATTGATTGTATATTTTTAATGTCCCTCTCGAGGCCCCGTCGGGTTCCGGGTTGTTAGAATAGATCCTCAGTACCTCTTGCTTGTTGTAAGAGGAGAGTAAATGGGTTGGTCCTTTGAATGAGACTGCAAAAAACGAGGCCCCGTATCACAGCAAGTGAGGCACGATAAAGATCCCTCCCTGCTCAAAGGCCATAAGCACTGAGCGTATGCCTAATATGAGTGAAAAATTCTCGAGCGGGACATTAAACAATACATCAATCAATTCCTCCTGAGAATTTTTCATTCACATGGAGACGTTGACATTGCGGGTGAAGGGTTGAAAAATTTAGGCTGGATGCTTATGGCCTTTGAGCAGGGAGAGATCTTTATTGTGCCACACCTGCTTTGGGACAAGCTCTCGGTTTTTGCGGTCTAATCTGAAGGACCACCCCATTTAGTTCCCCCTTGCGACAAGCAAGGGGTGCAGAGGACCTTTTCTAACCCAGATCTCAATTGGAACTGAAACCACTGAACAGAATTTAATAAAACTTCAAAGTTAATAAGGGCATAGTGTGTAGATGTGGGTTCGCAGGAAATTCTGATTCAACCTTATAAATTCTATAAAGAATGCAAATTGATACAAATTAATTTAAGAACGGTTCAAATGGTGACCCCCCTCCCCTTGAAGCACCGAAGGTGGGATGAGGTACCTAGGAGGAGTACGCATCCCCTGTTAACCTTTCACTTTCACCATGAGTCCTCTGTCTTGATCAAGTACTTAAGTCTAATATCACGCTTGGATTTTTCAGAAGGAAACATCTTCAGTGTTTCATTAATGTTATTCTTTTTCAGAAACAAATTTGATATTTGACTTTGTTTCCCGGAAGCAGAGCAGAGAGAAACATATGTTATGTACGAATCTTTTGGGAGATGGTTCCTATGCTGACCTGTTAACTACGCAAAGAGACATATTTCCAGAGGAGAAAGTTTTTCAAATTTTGACAAAATGGAAGGAAATGAAGCCCAGATTAAATCACATCGAAGAGCTAAAGAAAATATTACAGGACGAAAATGCACAGATTGTTTTTGAGATCGAAAATTTCTCTAAAGAGAGGTACACTTACAAGTCAGTGTTCAGACCATTAGAACCAGTTTTGGATGTAGAATGTATACAGATTGCCGAAAAGGTGATCAGAAATAGACGTGGACTATTTCGCTTTCTAGGATTGAAAGAATGTGCAAGGGAACAGATGGAAGAAGAGAAAAAGAATGCAAAAGACGTAACGTATGGCTGCCTTGTTATGCTCAAGAATGAAGATGGTCTTAATAGACAAAATCTTTGTGATGCTTTGAATTATATTGGAAAGGTAGATATTATAGAAAGTCTCAATGAAAATTGGAAAAAAGAAGGTGAGAATGCAAATTTTCTGCAACTTCAAACTACCGGAAATGCCTCTGGTGACGTGCCCCAACCTGTGTCCATATGATGTATGCAAGACTTCGTAACTTATCATTTAGAACCAGCAGAATAATTGTATTGTTATAGGCCTATAACTGAAAAACAGAATGTAATTTTCATCACCCATTATAAATGAAAAAGGCTAAGATAACGAGAAGTTCTCAATCTCATGATTCCTGTAGAAAATATACTCTGCAAAAAAAGAAACGCATAGCCCTTTCGAAATTTTAAAAATGCAAATGATGTATTTTACCAGGTAAACTGAAATGGTCAATTGATTAATTGATTTTTTACAGGTAAGTATGAAACTTTAAAGGCCTGTTCATTTGATTTGGCTCTCTGCCAAATTAGCTCGGCGACTCCCTAAAATTGCACATCACCTCTATCGCCATGGAATTTGGCTTACGTTTTTCACGAGAACTTGGTGCTTAATTTAACCACTACATTAAAGCGTATAAAAGGACGAAGTTTGAAGCTTGAATTCATCATAACGTTAAAATGCTGCCATGCCAAGGTTGGACCCTGCTACTCGAAATATCGTCATTGGCCGTCTCCAGGCAGGAGTATCCCAAAGTGAGATTGCACGAACTGAAAACGTAAATCAGAGCACAATTTCTCGGCTGTGGAACAGATTCCAGCAGACTGGCTCTACTAATGATCGACCGAGGAGTGGGCGACCTCGCATTACGACTCCTGGACAAGATCGCTACATCCGGGTCTTTCATCTACGGAATTGAACCGTTGCTGCAACAGCTACTGCAGTCGGAATACCTGGATTGAGAAGAATCAGCTCGCAGACAGTCCGCAACCGACTTCGACAATATGGCATTTGACCCAGAAGACCGTATTTTGGAGCAGTTTTGACACCGTTACACAGACGAGAAAGAGTCCGATGGTGCAACAGATTGAGGGGCTGGACATTCCGCAACTGGCGTAGAATCTGGTTCAGCGATGAGTCCCGTTTTCTGCTACAGAAACGTGATGGAAGAATCCGTGTATACCGGCGCAGGAATGAACGTTTCTCTTCCTCGTGTGTCCAAGAAGTGGATAGCTTCGGTGGAGGTAGCGTCATGATGTGGGCGGCGATCTCTAATGACCGTAAAACAGAACTGGTACATGTCCCGGGCAATTTAACGGCTCAAAGGTACAGAGACGAAATTCTCCAACCTCACCTTATGCGCGTAATTGACCGACAGAGGGAGTTATTCCAACATGACAATGCTAGGCCTCACACAGCCCGCTTAACAATTGACTACCTTCAGCAGAACAACATTAATGTGCTACCATGGCCTTCCAAATCACCGGATTTGAATCCGATTGAACACTTATGGGACCAACTGGATAAACGTGTGCGCCTGCGCCAACCTCCGCCTCAGACCCTCGATCAGCTCCGTCAAATGTTACAACAGGAATGGCGAACAATTCCACGCAATAACGTAAGAACATTGATTGACTCTATGCCAAGGAGATGCAGAACTGTGTTGGCAGCTCGAGGTGGTCATACACGGTACTAACTTAAACGTGACAGGAAGTGTTCTTAACTGTGATGATCTGACTTTTTTTTCACCAATATCTAAGGTTTGGACTGTAATTTTTTTCAATTGAAACAATTCTAGTGAATATCTACATTTTTTATTGTAAAATCATAATCCAAAATACATCTACTAAAATCTTAAAAAATCCATTATGCGTTTCTTTTTTTGCAGAGTATATAAATCAGAGAGATGGGCAATCACACCAGAGGTGGAATCAGGTGCCTAGAAGGAGTAAGCATCACCTGTCTGCCAGTCACACCCGCCGTGAGCCCTATTATCTTGATCAGGTAAGCGGAGTAATCCAGTCAGAATCAGTGTGCCAAGAATGGCCTAGCAATTGGTATGAAACTTGTCAGATAACATTTGACCTAATTCAAGGTTCCACTGGCAACCAAAATCGTTATAACGACCGTAAAATTTGCGAAATGCTGACATTAGACGAGACTAGAAATCCCTGTTCGACGGACATTTTACGCAATTTTCCCTATTTTCAATTTTTGTTAAGAATTAATATTATTGCTAACAGCTATTAAAGAGTCACTTCAGAGATACTGTTCCACTACATATTCCAGAAGTGATGTCAGTCAGATGTGGATTTTCAAAAACTCAAGGAACTTTTGGAAAATCTAAAGTCTCAGGATTTTTCTCAAATTGACAGCATCAAAACGTATGATTTCTCCACACTTTATTCAACAATTCCTCATGATAAATTAAAATCTAGACTTTTTCAGATAATAAATAATTGCTTTTTGAACAAAAATGGCATCGAAAATACAAATTTCTAGTGATTGGAAAACAAGGTACATATTTTGGTAGACACCACTCCGATAGCCCGCACAAGTACTCTGAAACAGACATTAACAGTATGCTTGGCTCTCTTGTAGATAACATTTACGTAGTGTTTGGAAATCAAGTCTTCCAACAATGCATTGGCATTCCCATGGGCACTAATTGTGCTCCCTTATTGGCAGACTTATTTTTATATTCTTATGAAGCGGACTTTGTTCAGAAACTGTTACAGGATTAAAACAAAACACTTGCCGTGTCCCCCAATCATACATATAGATATATCGATGACGTCTTATCAGTCAACAATCATAATTTTCATAATTATGTTCATTTGATGTATCCCGATGAACTCGAAATAAAGGACACTACAGAATCTGACGTGTCTGCTTCATATTTGGATATTTAACTTAATATTGACTCTAATGGCAGACTGACAACTACATTATATGACAAGCGTGATGACTTCAACTTTGCAATCATCAGCTTTCCATATCTATGTAGTAATATACCACTTTCGCCTTCTTATGGTGTGTATATCTCCCAGTTAATTCGATAAGCGAGGGCATATCATGCGTATGAGAATTTTTTTAAGCAAGGTCAACTACTGGCAAAAAATTAACGTTGCAGGGTTATAACGAATCTCGTTTGAAATCATCACATCGCAAATTTTACGGTCGTTATAATGACCTTGTTTGCGATTACAAAGTGTCTCTGGGACATATGTTGAATGATTTGTTTTATACCCTTTATTAGATTGTCATTTTTCATACTAACTTTGACTACTGATAATCCTGTCTACCTAATTTCGACTAAGGGCTCACGGCGGGTGTGAGCGGTCAGCAGAGGATGCTTACTCCTCCATGGCACCTGATCCTACCTTCGCTTTGTCGGAGGTCCGTGTTGCCCTACACTCGAACTTGTATATGTCTTGGGGAATGGGGATTTATGATTACGATTTACACATTGTTTACTTCGCCATTCGATATTCTGAAGTGAGACGTGCGCATGTATATTTAAAATTGTGGTCGAAATTTGTTGATACTTGTTAGTCGATGATCATTTCCCATAATTTTTCTTAGTAATTGGGAATTAAATAACTTTGATATACTTCTAAATTAAATTGAAATACAATTGCATATGCATTAATGAAATAAAATCTGTAAACATTAGTGTTATTTTGTGTGTTTTGTGTCTTTTTTCTGGTAATTAAAATACTCATGAAATTTCTCGTAGCAAATTGTCTACAGGAATGGTCTAAACTAAACATTCAACGTAAATGTGACCACGTGTTTGCAAAATGTGTGTGAATACTGTAGTAAATTCGTTGCTTTGTGATTGCACAATCACACAGGGGTAGGCGCATGACCGTGAGCTCGGCTATTCTGACCTTTATCTGCCCGCCCTATGGCTTCCACGCGTATCTATGGAAATAATTTGGTAACAATTATATAGATAACTTTTTTCCCATACAATTTAAAATTCCAACTTTTTGTGTGGTGCGACGTATGGCAAATTAAGACAAAAAGTAGTTAAAGCCATTATATTACTCTGTAAATTAGATTATTAATGAATTATTTTCCCTGTTTTTATGGCCATCAAATGGCCTATAAGCCCAGCCTTGGACTATGACATTCTACTAAAAATCCCACCACATGCACTTTGATGTTACTCAAAATCTTTATCATAAAAGGTAGCAAAAGTATGGACTGTGTCATACTGTTAAATGTATTATAGGTAAATGTCGTACCATTAAAAAATACATGTACACTTCAACTAGCAGCTGTAGGTATATTTCCTATTTTTGCAATAAATGTGATTTTAAAGACCTCCTGTTCAGCTTGCAGACTAGAGATGTGCGAACTATGTGTTCAAGGTGTTTCGACAATATGATTGACAATATAAATGGGATTTGATAGTGCATTTGATGAGTACTTAGTAGGGATTTATTTGCAATAAATATAACAAGCCTGTAATTTGATGCAAATAATAGAATATATATATCTGTGTGTGTTCTTGAATTTTACAGGGGAAAATCTTTTTTTGATTACTTCCCTTTCGATAATTTACCGTTTGCGGTTTGTTTTCACTTTGACATGGTAGAAATTTACAAAAGATAATTCAATACATGATACAATTGAGTTTATTTTCATTCCAATTCTTGTATGCAATGCTGTGATTGAAAAATACATCAAACGTATATTTTTTGCTATTTTTTTTTTTGTTTTTTGTTTCAGCTGGAGACGCTATGTTGAACAATATACAATCAATCCATCGATAAGCAAGAGCTTGTTCAGCGTATGATCAATACTTAAAGCAGGCTGCTCATGTTACAGGGGATTCAATAGTCTTGTTTAAAGACAGCATTTCGCAAATTATATGACTTTTATTACGATGAAAAGGCTAAGGTAACGAAGAGTACTCAATCTCGCAATTCCTATAGAAATACAAATTAGAGAAATGGCAAAATACGGACCCCTGGACATCACAGATGTTGGATCAGGTACCTATGAGGAGTAAGAATATCCTGTCGACCGATCACATCCGCCGTTTATACCTATAAATTGATCAGGTAAACGGAGTAATCCGAAGTCAGAATCATTGTGCCAAGAATGGCCTAACAATTGATACGAAGCACATCAGACAGCATTTGACCTCATGGAAGTTGTATTGGCAAACTAGATCGTCATAACTACAATCTGTCATTGGGTAAAATGCTGTCTGACGTGTTTATACCCATTGTTAGTCCGTAAAGAATTCTTTCTTGACAAAAAGATTATCAAGATCACTGAATATTGGTAAGTCATTAATAAGAGGACACATGCACATATCGGCAGTGAGTTCCGGTGCCTGGGAGGGGTAAACATCCCCTGTTGACCGATCATATCAATCGTGAGTCCTAAATCTTTATCAAGAAAACGGAGTAGTCTATCTTCAAAATCGGTATGCAAAGAACCACTCAACAATTAGTACGAGATACGTCAAAAAGCATTTTTTCTCAATGACAATTTGCATTTGCAAAGTAGATCATTAGATTATATAGCCACAATATTTACGAAATGCTTGTGACATCAATTATTTTGTCGTGTGTCTCGATTTAGAAACTGAACATGCTCTTAAATTAGTTAAATACAATCATATGCAGGTGATAACGGATATAAGATATTTGGAGTTGACTTTCTCCTCGTTTGTTATAATGTCGTGTTGGTAATATGCCATTGCCAATGTGTTCAATAAAATATGCGCATATAAAGCAGATATGAAAGACAGTATGGTGTCTTTTATTTTAAGTTCACTGGGGTATATCAAATCGTGTTAGTATGGATGACACCAGAGTAGCGTTTCACAAAGTACCTTTTGAATGACTGATTACTGGATAAGAATATTTCTGATTTCCAGTTTTGTTGAAGAAGCAACTGTTTTTGTGTTAGAGATTCACGGCGAGATCATTTTCGCTAGGCGCCAAGGTATATAAGGGACGTAAACCGAGGCTCTAACTTGTTGGAGTAGGTGTATGCCAACTTAAGGGAGTGGAGTACTGTGTTGGGTACAAAATGAATGCTCCGAAGCGAGTGAGGCTAGGACAAGGAGCAATTTTAGTTCAATATTGCAAAAAAAAATGTTAATGCACATGGTGTTGTACAGCAATTCCTTCACTCTCATACCCTTTAATTATCCCCCATTCAAATACTCCAGGGGCCTCCGTGGCCGAGTGGTTAGAGCATCGGGCTCAAAATCACAAAGCCTCTCACCTCTATCAGCGCGCGTTCGAATCTCGGCCGCGGCGTTATGTGAGCAAGTTTGCCAGTTTACTTGCGGAAGGTCGGTGGTCTCTTCCCAGGTACATTGTATCTGAGTTCTCTCCTCCACCAAGAAAAACTGGACGCCAGCAGATAGCTGAAAAATTGTTGAGTATGGTGGAAAGCAATAAATAATCAATCAATCAATCAAATACTCCAAAGCAGTCCTGCTGGTTGTGGAACACGAGAACAATGCGTGTTTTTGACTAATTATCACCATGAAAATTTAGTTTGTACTTGCTGCGAGCTGCGCGATACAACACATTATAAATCCTGGTTAAATTTCTCCTCTTGGTTGATTTCATTGTCTTTTAGTACCAAATGTAGCTTTTGAAAGATGTTAGAATATTACGTTACAGATTAAAACATTTCAAACTGTCATTATCTAATCATGTGCTTAGTCGTACAGTAGACAAATACCAAATGTAAACAGCATCTACTTAGAGTTTCAGAAAACGTTTAATATTTGGCAATTTTCATTCAAAAGCTAGAAGTATTTCCCTCCTCATTATGCGTACAGTCTAGATTTATCAGATATCTTATGGAATCGACGAAATTCATGAAGGCTTTCACGAAAACATTGAAATTTCTAGGTATTTTCATCCAAACAGTAAAAATAGCTGATTTCCTTAAGCGTGGTATCTGAAAATCAGATGGCAAATTGAGGCACCCAGTACCACTCATTGTCATGCGAGTCGCTCGGGATTAATCATATATTTAATGTAAACCCACAGCTCCTTAACGTTTACAAGAAAAACTGGATATCAAGGGTACTTTCTTTCAAAAAAGCACACGTGGTTGATTTCCTTAAGCGTGATATCTAAAGATTGTTTGCATATTGAGATATCTAAATCCCCCCTCGTCATAACTCGGAATATTTGTTTGTTTTCAACGCAAACACTCAGCTACTAAATGTTTTCAGAGGAAATTTGAAAGTTAAGGGCTTTTTTCACCAAAATGTATCAATAGCTGAAGTTACTAGACATGATGTCTGTAAAAGATGACATATTGTGATGTTAGTATCTCTATTTTCATGTATATATATAACCCTGAAATAATGATTTCGTTAAACACAAATTTCTTTCTGAAAACAGGAAGTAGATGCAGAGATGTTAACACTTTTCTTCATAACAACATTTATATACTACAAACTCATTTTCAAGTTCAAATTCACTTATTTTTCTTCATGTATTTCAACCTGAACTGAAATACCCACCAACAGTGTACAGAAAGGAAAGTTTATTCGTACTTTGCATAAAGATTAGGTAACTGACAAAATTAAGTATGAAGTTTGGAATTTCAAAGCATGCCACTCAGCACCATCTAAATAATTATATCGAAACCCAGTAACCTGTTTCGTGTAGCTGGCTATTGGTAATTGCAGTCCTCCGTGTACTTAACTGGTTACTGTTTCGTGTAGCTGGCTATTGGTAATTGCAGTCCTCCGTGTACTTAGCTGGTTACTGTTTCGTGTAGCTGGCTATTGGTAATTGCAGTCCTCCGTGTACTTAACTGGTTACTAGTAGCTAATAACACTGATCTATATTGCAGTTTATGCCTTCGTGTATTTTTAAAAGAAATGAAATGTAATTTCTTTAATAATTGAATTTTGTATAATGAATAATTTTCTTACATTTTTTTTTTTCAGTGTTGGCCAAAATAAGTGGCTGTACAGTGGCTGTATATGACAAGGCAGTGTAGTGTAGTGTTGAGAATGACTGAATATTAGAAATTCAGAAAAAGTTTGGTTTTTTTTTTTAATTGTTTTTAAAGAAATAATACATTGTTACAAATGCATATTACTTCGGCATTGGTATAACCAGTAAAATTTATTTGTATATGGAAAATTGTGTTTTGTGTGATCACTTTTTAGCTTTTCTGATCACCCACTGTCCGTCTGACCGTTTTTCTGTAAACTTTTCACTTTTTCCACTTCTTCTCCAGAACCACAGGGCTACAGTATGGATCAAAGTTTACATGCAAATATATTGGTAAAAATCTTTAAATATGAGCCAAGGTGACTCAGGTGAGCGGTGTGGCCGTTTGGCCTCTTACTTGCAATATTAACAAGGAAAATATGCTACCGATTTACTTGAAACATGTCTTTTCAAACTTGCATTTAATTTGTAATTCTATAAACTTTTTTTTTTTACAGGTAATTATCAAAAAAAAAAAAAATAAAAAAAAAAATAAAAAAAGTCTCGAACTTTGACCTTGCGTACTTTTAGTTACCATGTTAACCTCAGCTTAGTATTATTCCATGTCCTTTTTCCTTGTTCTTTGCTTTAGTTTGTTTTACATGTACAGCGCTGTAGGTTATTGTGTTGATTAGATTTAGATAAGGCGCTGTATAAATGAACAACAATAATAACAATTTGTATATAACATTTTCTCTCCTTACCCCCAAACATCATGGTACGAACTTTCTCGTGGACTCTAGGGTCCAATTGAGGTTAAGCCAGATGACAAGGGGAAAAGCCGGTTTGCGCATGCGCAAGTGTATGTTTTTACCGGAACCATTCGGAACATTGCTCGGCCTTTTTTGTTTCTTCTCTTGGCGGGAAAAACCGATCGATGATCCATTTACATCGGAGCTTGAAGATGCGACATTTCTTAGGGTAACTTGTCACCGTCCGCGCGCGTGCGTGGGGGTGGGTTTACATATCTTTATAGGATCGGCATTGTTTCATAAACAATTGTCAAGAAAAATAATAGTAGAAATGTTCTATATGGCTTGTGAAAAACAGTTTAATGTTCTTAATAAATGCTGTTAATGTTGTGGAGTCAAATTTGTTCACTTAAACTTGGTTACACGACAACATATTCATCTCAGCAACGTTCAACAAAGGAAACAATATATCGTTGTTCACATCGTAAAATGGACATCATTTTTGATGTTGAACTGAGCTTGTTGAACTGAACGACCGTCAAGCTTGTAAGCATTTGTTGTCAGATTTATATCACTGCATTGATGAAACTCAAACGTTACTTGTTTACACCTGATTATGCCCCCTGTTTGAATTTGAAATCCTTAAGGCCCAGATCAAATTGATTATGAAGCAAGAGGGCAAATATGCAAATATTTCTTATCTATTAGGATTGTATATCATTACAGTTCTAGTAATAAGATTTTTGATGAAATGTTTGCAAGTTTAAAGATTAAACAATTCTGTTTTAAAACTCACTTTTATTTCAATGTAGAATATTAAAGTTTCTGTTAAAAACACATGCCTACTGTCCACGTATTGCGGTACTTTTTTAAAGGACAACAACTCTGGACTTTTTTCTAGTCCGTATTGACTCCGCAACAAAAAAATCCTTTGACGCACCTTTGAACTCAGTGTTTTTGCGTGCCTCCTTTGAACTCAGTGTTTTTGCGTGAACCTTGAGGTCCACTCAGAAAATATACAAGTGACGTAGAACTGAAATGCTATGTGGCAAAGTTAGTTTTCGCTGGAACCAATCGGAACAATACTTGGCTTTTCCGTCAAATCGCAGGGTTCCCCCCCCCAACTTGACGGAAAAGATTGAGCAATGCTCTGATTGCACCGGGGTTGCAATCGTAATTACTCAGTCATTGTCACGATTGCGGACTTTGTGACGCGACCTTTATATATAGATTGCAATCTTTCAGAGTAGTACGTGATTGTAAAAAAAAAAATGGGGGGGGGGGGGATTGTTTGTTTGTTTTACGTCCCGTCGAGAATTTTTCACTCATATTGAGACGTCACCAGCTGTAGGTGAAGTACCACAAATTTAGACCTATGCTTAGCGCTCAGGGCCGTAGCAGTGAGGGTTCTTTAACGTGCCAACGCCTACCGCGACACGGGACCTCCGTTTTTAAGGTCATATCCGAAAGAACTTGCAAGTTGCGTGTTTATCGGAATCGGCAGTGTTTCATAAACAATTGTTGGGTGAATTACACAAAAAATGTCTTAATGGCTTTTTGAAAAACAGATTTTAGTGTTTTAATCTAAAAAAAAAAAAAACAAAAAAAAAACACCCACCGATTTTTTATATTACATGACAAAATATTCACCTCAGCAACGCTAGTCAAATGAAGTCTTTTGTTTTTCATACCCTAAAATGGACATCATTTGTGATACTGCAGTGAACTATGAAAACGAAAATTGTTCAGGCTTGTGACCATCAATGTATTGTCAGATTTACATCCTTGGATTAAAGTATTTTGCAATCTTGTTAAAATCAGATCTTCTCTTCTCCAGTGTAGCGATTAGAGAAAATCTTATCTTAATTAGATTAGGTATTTTGTTACCATATTTATTTCATTGAACTCCATCATTATTCTCTAGTTCACATTATGTCCCCGATTGATTTTAAACTTATATAAAATCTAGATGAAATATACGGATGACTATTAATTCTTAGGTGACAGGTCAAAGCTACAAAATTAATATTGAATATCCATAAAGCCTATATATATTATTACAGCTCTAGCAGTAAGAAATATTTGCAGGTTTCAAGGTTTTAAAACACATTTTGATTTCAACCTAGAATATTGAGTTTCTGGTAGACTCACATACCTATGATTCATGTATTACAGTCTATTTTTAAAGGACAGCAACTTGTTCATATTTTTATTGTGTAATACATTTGTACTTGGTTGACACCTGTCACGTTTGCAAGTTTCATGATGTTTATGTTTGTGGAACAATGGTTTCTCAGATTTCAATTTACATGATTTAAAAAAAAAAACCGGTATCCCTGATACATGTCACCAATGTTATCGATATATTACTGTAGTCAAGCTTACAAGATGAGTGGCCTAGTCAACAATTCTGCTGCTTTTCGACACAAACAACAAACTTGTCCTGAATATCAACTCAAGATCACCTGTCAAAAGACCTCTGCTGAGTTCGAGTACCGACATACTAACTGCAAATAATAGGATGACTCTGTAACTTCTGGACTCTAGCTGATATACAATTGGCTACTTATACTAAGATTGTGATTGGATAATAATTAAATCATCTGATTGGGTCTATCATAAAGTATGCATTTTGTTTTGCCCGTGGGAATCCGGGTTAGAATAGGTCCTCAGTACCTCTTGCTTGTCATAAGAGGCGACTAAATGGAGCGGTTCATTGGACAAGACCACAAAATCCGAGGCTCCGTGTCATAGTACAATGCAAGTGTGGCACGATAAAGATCCCACCCTGCTAAAAGGTCGTAAGCACCTAGCATACTCTTAAATTTTGCAGTCCTTCACCGGCAATGGTGACGTCTCCATACGAGTGGAAGATTCTCGAGAGGGACGTCAAATAATATATTGTCAATCTATAACAGTATCACCACACAATGTAGATCCGCCAATTGGGCGTATCTCTACATACGGGCATCCGAAGCAAATGAGAAGGAAAGAGGGAGTGAACTAGTTTTGCCACTGATAGATATTTTGTGAACTGAAAAAAGGTGTCTGGAAATGAAATGACCAACTAAAGAATCTCGAGGAGATCCGGGTTAGAATAGGTCCTTAGTATCACTTACTTATCGCAAGACTGAAGAGAAGACTAAATGAGGCGGTCCTTCGGATAAGATCGCAAAAACTCAGGTCCCGTGTCACAGCAGTTGTGCTCAAAGGCCGTAAGCGCCGGGCATAAGCCTAAATTTTGCAGCCCTTCACCGGCAATGATGACGTCTCCATATCAGTGAACTATTCTCGATATTGACGTTAAACAAACATACAAACAACCAACTCACGGTTATTTCTACTGGCAAGTATTTCATCATCGTCGCTAGTCACGGAGTACGTATCCTACCTCAAATGTGTTGAAATGTACATTGAAGTGCAGTCAATGCTCACATTCAATTAAAACTTCTACAGCAATATCACAGGGGACTTCTACAACAATATCACAGGGGAGGGGGGGTGTTACCATTTTGTATTACTTTCAAAATAAGCCGCCCGCGTGGCGCAGTGGTTAGAGCGTCGGGCTCAAAGATCTGATGATCCTTGAGTCGGGGGTTCGAATCCCACTGTGGGACGTGGGTGCCGGTCTTTCGGATGAGACCGTATAAAGCGAGGTCCCGTGTCGCAGTAGGTGTGGCACGATAAAGATCCCTCCCTGCTCAAAGGCCCCGAGTGCCGAGCATAGGCCTAAATTTGCAGCCCTGTCACCGGTAATGGTGACAGCCGCCGGATAGCTGAAAAATTGCTCAGGCGGCTATAAACAGCCCTGTCACCGGTAATGGTGACAGCCGCCGGATAGCTGAAAAATTGCTCAGGCGGCTATAACAAACTTTCAAAATATAATTTATTTTTGGACATGCAGGTTTGGTAAAGGCCTATATCCTTCAATATTATTATCAGTTGTTGTTTATCGTTTTCCGCCACACTCGACAATTTTTCAGTTATCTGGTGGCGTCCAGTTTTTATTGGTGGAGGAGAGAACCCAGATACAAAGTACCTGGGAAGAGACCACCGACCTTCCGAAAGTAAACTGGCAACTTTCGCACATCGAACCCCTGCCGACTAGAGGTGAGAGGCCTTGTAATTTTGAGCGCAATGCTCTAACCACTCGGCCACCATATTATTATCAGTGTGGAAACCTTTCTGTAGTGGTCAACATTTCGTTCTGCTTTTAAATTTACAACACTGCTATTAAATTTTCTATTTATCGTGAATATCGTGCATTGCGTTTATCGGGTTTATCCTATCCTATCATGCATGTATCGTGTTCTATCGTTTATCATGTAAAGAGACTGTACTGGGCATCTTGCTTGTCAACGAAAATAACATCTCGTGTACGATTAGCTAACAATCGTGTAGTTCTTTTTTGCATCCCAGGCGCGGATCTGGCTGGTTATCTTGGATCTGGTTCCAGGGCGAAGCCTCCGGAATTTCCACATTTTTACAGATAGTAGGCTATGCGAAATCTGCACCCAAATTTGCAGTACGGTAATTTTCATATCATATTACGATCTTGAATTTTGAAGCCATCCCCAATGAGCGAGTCAAGTCGATCTCGAGAGTTGATGAAGCAATATTGAACGCGATGCTAGGATGAAAGATGACTAATTCCGGGACATCTCCCCCCCCCCCCCCCCCCCCCCCCCCTCTAGATCCGCGCTTGCATCCACTTCAACTCTGCAAAAAAAATAAAAAAAAACAAACCCAAAAACAAACAAACAAAAGAAAAAAACAAAAACAAAAACCCATCAGCCTCGTACATATACCAAGTATATAATTCAACAGCACTCTTGAAAGTCATTAATACATACAAATCATAAACCTAGCTGTATGTGCCGATGAAAAAGCAAATAATACTGTTGAACTAAAGAAAAATATTTAACATAATATCTTTCAAATGTAACAACCCTTAATGAATCATGATAAAGAAAATCTTGAAAAGAGTTTTACTCTTGTTAGGAGCAGATGGGCTTTGCTGTTATAGCCTCTTTTATACAATCTATACCGGTACATACGACTATACTTACAAACAACCAAATGTATGTAACTGTCGAGACCATTTCTATATTGGTTTATCTTAAAAATACCCAAACATAATATTGATAAATTCACCTCTAAATATTGTGTTCATTTGTAATATACAAGATAATTAATTTCTATGTTGATTTTGAAATGAATTATGAATTAGTAAAAGCAATCATGATTATGTTCATGAAAAAGAAGTTTTTATATGCATAGTCTTGTTGAAATTAATCAAAAACTGTATGAATAGCAGCACAGATATTTACAGACATCAGAGAGACAACCAGCATCTTAGCACCATCAATCATTTAACAGAGCTAAAAAAAAATAGATGTAAACAATATGGCACTAATTTTCTCAAGTCTAAGCACAGAAAACATTGTCTAACCCATTTCCAAACTGTCGAAAATAAAATAAAAAATAAAATCTGGTTACATGCACTTTCAGTTTGCACTAAATTTATTTCTAAAATCATTTCACTGTGTAGAGCATCAAATAATACAAAATGTACAGTGAAACGAGAAATAGTCTTTGCCTGTACCAACAATTCCTGATAGGTAATCTGCACTGCGTGTTTAAAGCCAAAGTCCTCTACAATAATATGACACTGTACCAGTACATACATGTACCACAGTCCTGTACAATAATATGACACTGTACATACATGTACCACAGTCCTGTACAATAATATGACACTGTACCAGTACATACATGTACCACAGTTTGACTAAAACAAACACCTTAATAATCTACATGTACTATTTTTCTCTTTAAAAAATGCTACACTAAACATTCAACTGACTGAGAATGAAGATGTACCAGAAACTGTTTTTCAATCAAGATAAATATTAGTATTTTTATACTAAAACATTCAAAGAAAAGACACACATATGATTATAATTAACAGTGAACAAACAGGTAAATATATATAATTTCTCTGACATCGCAAGTTATTTTAAATAAGACCATATGTTAAGTACAGCACTTTACATCTCTGATTAATACATGTATAGGATTTCGTGTAGCTTTACATGTTAATCAATTATTACACGGCTGGCTGCTTGCACACTGTTTAACGTCCCACTTGAGGATTTTTCACTCGTATGGAGACGCTACCATTGCCTGTGAATTACATGTACTGTAGCAAAGACATGGCACAAATCCAGTTGACATTTCTTGAAAATTAAAATCATAGAGGAAATAAAATCTCTCATATTTATATGTATAACTACATGTAGGAAAGAAATTAGATGCTCAATAAAAACAAAACTGGACCTTTCATTTCACTCGGTTTGTCAATGTAATATCACTCCTGGAGTGACAACTATCCCAATTGTAGAGCAAAATGAAAAGTGTATAAAAAGCATTATTGGCAATATAAAGACCAATGACCATGATAATTATATACAAATCTACAAGTATATCATAGAACTGAGTATATCATTTACAGTATAAAATATCAGTAAGATTTTACAATAGTTTATATATATATATATATATATATATATATAGAGAGAGAGAGAGAGAGAGAGAGAGAGAGAGAGAGTATAATTTGACTTTTAAGATTACCTTGACCTTCTATGTGACTGACAAGGACTACTATTATTAATAGCACTTTTGGAAAATCAAAAACAAAACTCAATTTAGGCACTTTTGTCTTTTCTGCTCTACATTATATCTGCTATCCAGTGGTGTTACTGTATAATCTATTTATAAATGTTTCATATAAAAATACACAATTTACAGTCAAGACAAAACATGAAATATAATTGTGACAACAGTGTTTAATATGTTTCATAAAACTTACAGAAAATTCATTTCATAGTACACTGTACTTCTAAAAAATACAACTTGACATGTTTGGAACATTTGGAACAGAAATTAAATAATTTTCATGCCATTTGACATGTTTGAAGGGACAGCACTTCAAAAGAAATATAGGCACAACATTTGGCACACCAGTAATTAAATAATTTTCATCCATGGTACATATATTAAATTTGATCTTAATCAATACTCCTTGAACTGCCAGAACAATCAATTTTTCCTAGCATCCATCAAGCATGTGGAGGTTAACATTCCAAATAAAATCTGAAAAATACAAAAAATAACCCAAATTAATAGAATCTTTTCCTGGGAATGATGGTACATATTTGTACTAGATGAGAGAACAAGGTATGGTTTTGGCTAAAATCTGCCCTGTCAAGAAAATTTACCAAAATACTATATCATATAACTCAGAATGTGCCATAAAAGAATATCGCCAATGTTACTTATCATCTTTGATAGTAGCTATAAAATATTCAACAAAAAACTCCATATTACACTGACAACATCACCAACTTTGATGTTAATTTTGACATAATATACAAGAATTCTCCCCAAGCGATGTTCCGAGAAGTCCAACAATGTAGCGAATTAAAAATTGTATCATACATATAAGACATAATTTTCGATGAGTGTGAAATTATTGATTTTGTATTAATTTACATGGGTATTAACTGAAAATTGAAACCAGATCACGTAGGCCACACAGCAGCGAAAATTGCACAATTATTCAGGGAAAGCTTTTCTTATGCAAAATATAATGATCTGAACCCCAACAAAACAGATAACCAGTATTCATCTCAATGATTCCCAGTGACCCTAAATAAATGTTCCATATCCCACTCCGTATGCTAATTACTAATTAATGCCATCGTAATTAAACAGTGTACAAATATACATGTATAATATAATTGATAACTGAGTTATATCTATTTTTAGAACTAACATAAAAATGACTTGGAACCAACATGAATCATTATTCTGCAAATTCAGAGGACGATCTGTAAACTATTTTCACTATCTAATTTTATTGTTGATTTATGAAAGTTGAGAAAATATACTCTATACATGTAGATGCTCTGGAAAACTCTGGTGAGCCCAGAAGCTGTAGATATCAATAAATGCATCAGAAATCTGTCTTTAAATTGATTGATTTTTAGGTCCTCGATAAAATCATTGATACAAGTCCACCATGTTCAACCCTAACTGTCCCAAGTGTATCTTCCTTGAAACAAAAATGGGAAGAGTCAAATAATTTCTGTAAAATTTCTCACTCCATGTTTAACTGTGATATCAAATTGTGAGTTTGTGGTTCAAATTTCAGCATATTTATCCTGCAAATTGAAAAAAACTGACCACTCTTTAGTATTGGAAACAGTAAATGTGCTGGGTTTTTTTTAAACCATTAAAGGAAGAGAGAAATTGTACTTTACCTCTATTAGTTCTTGTAGCGTGCTAGGAAAGCCAGATGAAATTCCTTAAACTGCTCTAGAGCCGCTGTCATTTCCTCTATTCGTGGAAGTATCGTTATCCTGAAATGGTAAGTCCCTTCCTTCTCTCCAAATCCACTCCCTGGCACAACACATATCCCCGTCGTCTCCAGCAGCTGGAAGCAATAGAAGGCATCTGGGGACTGCTTTCTTTTCTTGGCCTCTTCTATAGCAGCTGGAGGTAAGAAGATTCTGGGAAATGCATACATCGCACCCTGTACCTCATTACATTTAATTCCTTCAATAGAGTTAAACAGGCTGGTAACCATATTTGCTTTTTTCTTTAGAAGGGCCAAAACATTGTCTTTCTCTTGCTTGAATTTTTCATATGATGGATCTCCGGGTTTAGGAGGATTAATAATGCAATCTATCACAATTTGACCTACAATTGGTGGACAGAGTTTTGCCGATATGGATTTCATGAGGCAGGCTTTGACATCGGGGAGAAGATTAACCACCTCTGCATACCCTCCACGAGAACCACATTCTCCCATGAACCCTTTAGATGCAGACATGAAGGAAGCAAGCTCTAGTGTGTTGTAATCTGAGCCCATTTCTGACAGCACCTTCTTGAATGAAAAGAACTTACAACCCTCTCCCCAGATGTTGTGTTGGTAGACTTCATCAGCAAGTATCATCAGCTTCTCCTCCTTCGCAAACTTGATAACATCCTCAATGTTTTGTCTGGTCAGAACTTGTCCAGTGGGATTTCCAGGATTAATCACACAAATGGCTCGGGGAACACAGTTTGGCTTAGCCTCCTTTATTGCACGTTTTAACTCATTCACATCAAGTCCCCAATGATTCTCTTCATCCAGATAATATGGGATTGCATAGGCATTATATTCAGTAAGAGTGGCAGAGTACAGTGGATATTGGGGTACAGGAATTAAGATCCCAGCCCGATCCTTCCCCAACTTCCCTGTCATTAACATGGCCAGAATTGTCTTTATCCCATCACTAGCACCTGTGCACAACATGATGTCCTCTGATTTGCTAGGAATTCCATCTCTATCAGAAATATACTTGGCAATATCTTCTCTTATAACATCTATTCCTGGACTGGCAGAGTATGACCCAATGCTGCCTCCCTTACATCCTCCGAGCAACCTCTTGGCTCTTTGCTTGACATCGTTTGGAAATCCACAAGTATCCATCATTTCTGGATAGGCACACAGTGACAATACCTGGCGGATGAAGGTGATTGGTGTTTGGCCGGTTGCGTGACAGTCACCGATATTGGCTTTCATCACAGAAGTGAAAGGTTTGTTGGCTCCTTTAGATAACTCTTTCTCCAATTCTGTGGCTCTTGCTACAATTGGACCTCTAACAGCGTATTCCATTTCCCTTATATGAGGATTCACCGAATCCATGGTCAGGACTTTATCTGCCATTTTGTGAGGTTCTAGTGATGCTAATACGCTTTAGTAATGGGGGTAACCTTCAGTGTTTGGATAATGTCACGTCTCAGGGTCAAACAGGTGTTCTCATCGAGATATTCTCATCAATCTAAACGAAACCACAACCAATATTAACAATGTCTAGAATTCATTGAAAAACGTGTAAATGCACTTCGTAAAAATAAAAAATGTATATCAACCATGGACTTACTGTATAGCGAAACAACTGAACATAGAGGTGGAAAGAACTAAAGAAGTTCGGGAAATATTTTTCGGCAACTAATTGGTTAGTTCAGGTGAACTTTTCGGAGAATGGAAAAATGAAGACAGTATTCAAGCGTATTAAGAACATGGAAGTATACTGTTTTGATAGCGAGTACGTATTTTATTCTTTTTAATGGCTGTAATGATGTACTTCCTTTATTAATCATAATGACGAGTAGAAGTAAGTGTATCTTTGTACAAGAAAAAAAAAATCATTCTTATTATGAAAACATACATAATGTGCGTGAGTGAAATTGTTAAAGTACGATCTACTAATATGTACTTTCGATTTAAAAAAAAATTGGAGAAATTCCAAGTATATGATATTCAGTTGATGAAAGAACTAAGCAGGTTGTGATGTAGTGACTAATAGTCATAGAGGAGAATTTAATTCTTAAGAAAAGGTTAGAATCTGTTTTGTTGGCAGTGTCGTAAACTGTGTTGTTTCGTGACGGGCCTTGTTTTTCATGTGGTAAACTTTGTTGAAGAATTAGATTAGCCATTAGAGTCCCTGCAGATCAGCTTCTTGATCGTCTACAAGTCAAATACAGAATGATTTTTGGAACATTTCTAGTTTACCGGTTCCCATGCCCCCCCCCCCCCCCCCCCACAAAAATGGCGCTAAAATAAGTACCACTGAAGGCGGTTTTGTACACACATACATATACAATACACACACACACACGATCGCGTTTACAAGCCATTCGAGTCGCGTGAACAATAGTTAAAACGGCAAAAATCGCAAAATTAACGCCAAATTTGAATACCTCAAGAGTGAAATGAAGTTTTGAAACTTGTGTTTTTAAACATTTTTTTTTTTTTTTTTTTATTCGAAATAAAAACAGATTGCAAAAAAGAGGTACAGTTTATGTTTCCAAAATAGAATCACTTGCATAGGAAAATGTTATGTATGCATTATTTTACGTAATTCTCCTGAATCACTGATGTTGATAATTAAGCAAACTGAAACTCATATGGAATTGAGATAGGATATTGTCTCTTCCTATTTAAAAATGAAATGAAACTTCATAATCATGGTGGTTCTTTGACACTTGCTTGTTTCCATCTGTTTTCAATTCAAATTGATGATCTTGAAAATAGTTTACTATTCAATTTTGAGTTACAAAGATGGTGACAATATTAAGGAGTTGGGGGTCATTCCTCATTTTAATCCTAAGACAAAAATTTGGGTATTAGACATCACAAATTCCATCCAACCTATAATTTAGTTGCAAATTGATTTTCCCTGCAAATACAGTATATTGGAAAACCTAAGACATTCAATAATATACAGTTTCCTTAGATCGTGTTGCAGTCCAATTATTAATGAAATATGGGGATTTTATTAGTCTAAGATCATTCTGTTTAACAAAGACAATAATGGAATATTTTCTTTAGTGATCAATTTTTTTCTGTCTTAAAAAGCTCTTCCTGCAACTGAAAATGGCAGCCTCCATCATTGATGACTGGCAGTCCTGTCGGAACATACAGTACTGTAACAAACACATGTTGACCAATCAGATTGCTTGTGACATTGACTTTTTGGTTGGGGAGAACAAGGAGAGATTGTCAGCACATAAATATGTTCTAGTCAGTCGAAGTTGTGTGTTCTTTTCTATGTTCTGTGGACCCCTTGCTGAGACACAAAGGGAGATAACTCTTCCAGATATTGAACCTCCTGTATTTAAAGCATTGATTGAGTAAGTACTGCATTTACAGCATTAAATACAGATGGAAAAAAAGTACTGAATATAATATAAAATTAAATTTACAAAATAAGGACCTTAATTTTTTTCTTGTATATTACGTGTATGTACTACATCGGTCATAAATGCAGTTTCAGGAGTGCAAATGATTCACTATTTTGTTACATTCTCTTAAATTCAGGTTTCTGTACACAGACAGTGTTGACTTACAACCAGAAATTGTGCTGCCATTACTATATGCAGCCAAGAAGTACTCGGTCCAGGCTTTGGTGAAACAGTGCATTCAGTTCTTAGAACTTGATCAGACAACAGAGAACATCTGTGCCATTCTTGAACAGTCCCATCTGTATGATGAACACGAACTCCAGCAGAAATGCATGAGCTACATCTGTCGACACACAAAAGATGTTCTAGAATCGGAAGACTTTCTTCATTTGTCTCCCAAATGCTTGGAAGTGATTTTATCCAGTAATGAGTTGCAGATCGATGAGAAGTCGGTTCTAGATGCCACATTAAAATGGGCCAACTTTAGGTGTAAGGAGACCGGTGTGGATGCCAGTGCAGAGAACCAGAGAAATGTGTTGGGGAATATCATTTATCTGGTTAGGTTTCCTTTACTTGGAGATCAATATTTTACTGAAGTTGTTGCAGATATGGACATCCTGACTGATGCTGAAAAAGTGGAACTTTTCAAGTTCTTCTTCAAGAAAGAAAGAAGCAAGAAATGTAAGTTTAGTTCAATAAACAGGTTCTCTGGATTAGATTCTCCCACTTCCTTGACTACGTCTTTCCACTCTGAAGTAAATGACAGTCGACCAATACAAACCTGTATCCGGTACCAAACCGTTTATGAGGACGGATCCTGGTACTGTGGAGGAGAACCAGATGCCATCTCCTTCACCTGCAGTGAGAAGATTTTGCTGCACGGAATTCTCGTGTATGGATCGTACATTGGTGAAGGGGTATATGATGTGACATGTTCTATTTATGACACTATGGACATTGAAAAAGTAACCAGAAAAACCCGACTGAAGACCAGCGAGAGTCAGCATACCTACCCTGTTCTCTTAGAAACACCAATTGAAATTAGATCAGGGAAGAAGCATTCTTTAGTGGTGAAGCTAATCAGCTCTGATGGCCTGGACACTTACCAAGGGAAGAATGGCCTCAGCACTGTTACCTGCTCAGGTGTGCGCTTTAGCTTCAGCAAGTCCAAGTTCAGTCGAAATGGAACGGATGTAAAGATTGGTCAAATTCCAGGAATTCTGTTTACAAGTCAGGTGGACTTTTCAGATGAATATGACTCAACGTAATCATGTTGTATACCGAACAGTATATACTCTGCGTAATCACTACATAAATAGGTTATCATATTCTCATGTAGCTGTAGGATTTCCATATACGCATGTAGTATATATGCAGATGAGCATATGTAATTATGATGCATATAATGATTTATGCTTTGTAATGTTGTATTATGTGTGAAAGCAAATATTTTTTGTTCTGCTTAGAAATACATAACCAAATGATGTGTGACGATCATATTGATAATGTCATACCCACTTCACTGTGGAGCATGGTATTTGACACATATACCTGTATGCTTAAACGAAAAATTGCAAATAATTTTCAAAGAGGAATTATATTACCTTCCATCTTTCACAGTTCACTATAATCTAGTCATGTATACATGTTTAAGTTTTTATTAAGGAATGGGTTTAATAGCAGAGTATGTGTATGGTACGTGTGTATGCATTGGTTAAGAACATGGTGGATTTTATCTTGATAACCTAATTCTGCACTTTGCTTTTAGATATATTCCTTAGTGATTTGATTTATGACTTGAAAAATATGCTTTTAATTGTTTTCAGGGTGAATGACACAATGTGTTATGTAGGATGTTAATTATTAATGAAAAATAACATCTCTTGCTCATCCAATTGAACTGCATATTACAAATGAAACTGAATCATATGCAACTATTTTTTTTATGTTAATAACATTTTATGTTCATTATATTCCAAATAAAATGCAACAGCACATACTTCATCTGTTTAATAAATACAGTGTAGGCACAATAACGGTTCACATACAGGTTATATTCAGTGCCTTGGAAGGACAAATTACAGTTGGGGGCCAATGGCCCCACTTATGATAAATAAGTGGGGCCATTCTGAAATTACATTGGGACCATTGGAATTACTGCTGGGAGCCGCATCTGGGTCGTTGTCCACGGTATCTCCTTCCTTGGGGCTTGGTTCTAACTGCTGATGGCCACCAGTGGGTAATTTCGTAGACAATAAGGTTGTTTGACCCGGCAGAAAGGAAAAATTAGGCTTCTTTCTGATGGCATGATGCGGACGCTCATGCTATCTTAAACTTCCGATGTGTTGTCAGGAAAATGATGCCATCGCACATAATATAAAATAATGGTGGGGGGGGGGCAATGTAATTGGAATGTTAGTCATGTAATCTATCTGCCCCTCCCCTCTAAATAAGGAAAAAAGATAATATTATTCAAACTCTGCATAGTATTTGTATACATATCGAAGATGTGCACCTCCTATTGTGAGCAAATTTGACAAATTTTTATTTCAATTTTTACCAAGATTGTTTTAGTCTTTATGCTATTGATGGTGAATTATTTTGTGTAATCCGTAGCTTTCAAAGTCCCCTGTCAATATAAATCAAACTTTGCTTATTGTTTATATACATATTAAAGATGTGCACCTCCCATCATGGTGAAAGTTGACAAATTTTAACTGTAATTAATTATTAATTATGTAGCCAATTTGTTTGCAATATATGCTTTTAAACTGTTTCTTAGGTATATTCATCTTTTTATGAACCATGGAATCCAGTGATTTTTTTTACCTTAGATGTCTACGACAATGCAGGTCTAGATATTTTTTTTAATGATTTTGTTGTAACCACTTTTTGTTACATCTTAAAATATGTCAGTTTGTTCATTGTATCAAGTTTCTTTGACTCATAATGATATAATATAGACTAAATCTTACTAAGTAATGCTAAAATAATTAATATTTCAAACATGCACAGTAAATCTTTATTATATGATACTAGATTTTATATATTTAAGTTGAAACAAAGAAAGCTTAAAAGAATTATAAACTTGTTAATCCAAAAAGATGCAACCATTGTTAATTTTTCTGTTTAAGCTATGTATGTTTGTGACTTGGGGTGTTGATTCTTCAGAACTACTTTCCCCTCCGAATAATATAATGATATTGGAGTCGTAGCATAATGGAAATACTGAGCTGACCTGAGCTTGACACGTGTAGCACATTGACTCGATAATAATTGTGAAATTTTGTTGTTTTTCCATATATGGTCATATCGAAATTTGACAAACATGTTGACTTGACATTTGTAGACTTGTAACATTTACATATGCGATATGTTGTAATTAAAAGTACAAATATGTAAATACTAAATCTACAAACAGAAGTACTGTAGGGATGACCATGTAGAACTTGGGAAACAACAATACATTTTTATAAAGAGAAATGTAAAATAAGAAATCAAATAATTACACAAATGAAGAACACACCACTGAGGTATACATTTCCGAGAAACATCATATACACCCCCAGAGTTACAAACATACATAGCTGAAGCAGAAAAATTAACACAGTTGCATGTTTGGAGTAACAAGCTTACAAGCTTGGATTTTTGAACTCGATCACACTTCATATGGTTCATACATGGCCATACAACATAATGTCTACTAGTCATGTGGGCTGGAGTGTCATTTAATTTCATAGCTGGGAAGAAATAATATTACTAAGAACTTTTCTTTTCAAGTGAACTTGACCTTAGCAAATAAAGTAAATCCAAGGCCAAAGAGATTTTATGAGTTTATGATACCCCTAAATATGGAACGTTTGAGATATGGATCCATATTGACTTTTATTGTGTATTGAATGTAATTGTCACTTCCGGAAATCGTACAATATGACAGCTATTGGAAGATGCTATCTTTCCAAGAAAGGGATCACAACATGAACCATTCATAGGAAAAAGCATTTCATTAAATTTTGCGAGTTGGCAAGGGAAATAAATCTCAAGGACTTAGAAATGAAAGACAATGATGCCGACATGGATAAGAATATTGTAACACTTCACGCTTTGCTTCCAAAGATACGCATCAAAGTGCACCCTTTTCTTTCCATCTGCCTTACACTCGGGTACTGAGCACCAATAATGGCTTATATCATCAGTGTTCTTCCTCTTTTGAGGATTGCGTATAGTTTAACGAACTGTCTGCTAGCAAAACATTTCTATCAATGTCCGCTTTGTCCTACAATTAGTTACTATCACATGATCACAGTATATAAATCAGTTGTTTCAGCACATCCCGAATTTTCTGTATTAAGAAAGATATGACAGGAAGAAATGTTTCAATCCTTTTTTTTTTACCAGTGACTTTAATCTTTGTCAGGTGACCTTTGTGAGGATCATGACACTTTGCATGATAATTATGTCTCTCCATTATAGAGTTATGATCTCCTGTCAATGTCCAAACAACCTTGAATTCATGACACATTGCCTGTTCATAAATAATGATTTAAACGAACATCGTCTTTGCAAGTCAAAGGTTATTGATTTGTTACATCGCACTACGAATCAATAAGGACCAGTCACAGTAGCTCAGTGGTTACAGCATTCGCTTCATAACCGGGAGGTCGTGAATTTGAGCCCCGCTTGCGTAAACCTAAGACCTAAAAATAGGTAGTGATTGCTCCTTCGCCAAACACTCAGCATTTAGAATCATGGGTCTTTCAGATATGACCTTAAAAATGGAGGTCCCGTGTCACGTTAAAGAGCCCTCACTGCTACGGCCCTGAGAACTAAGCATAAGTCAAAATTAGTGGTACTTAGCCTACAACTGGTGATGTCTCACTATGAGTGAAAAATTCTCAACGGGATGAAAAACAAATAAAATGAATCAATAACCCTTGGCTTATGATTATGATGTACATGGGTTCCAAAACGAAGTTTTGGCCCAGATACAAAATATGATGGAAGGATAGAATATAGGCAGGTGAACAGACAGACAGACAGGGCAATTTCTGTATACTATCCAATCTTCTGTTCACAGGACTGTAACTACATGTTCCAGAGTAGATAATGGCAAATTTAGTTTTTATAATATTGTGGTAGTGTAAGATACATGGCCTTCCTACTATGTGGGGCTAGTGGGTTAAGCCTTTGGCTTAATTGGTAGAGCACTGGACTGTCATGCCAGAGGCCCCGGGTTCAATTCTCATCAGAGGCACAAACCAATCTCTGTTACATTTGGTGCCCACGTTGGGACCCGGGTAACCTCTGGTGGTGAAAGTGATTGCCCCCAGAACTTCACCCCTCAGGTGCTGGCACTCTGGGAGAGTCGGGAAGCCTCTCTCTCTGGAGGGAGACATTGTGGTAGTGTAAGATACATGGGCCTCCTACTAAGTCGGGCTAGTGGGTTAACCCTTTAGCTCAAACGATAGAGCACTGGACTGTCGTGCCAGAGGTCCCGGGTTCGATTCTCCTTAGAGGCACAAACCAGTCTCTGTTACAATATGATCCTCCCCTGGGGGCCTGGATGCTTGGCCCAGAGACAAAAAAATTGCAATTTTGGTACATACCTTTCTGCCAAATGCCACTGGTGATTTAAAGCAATATAAGCTGTCAAAATTGTTATTTTGGGGTCCTGAAATTTAATCGAAAATTTTGTAAACATCTACCTTCTAATACCTGATTTTATCGATTAAACTTCTGACATGTTGTATTTTTTGCATTAAATGCAAAAATGTTCGACAGTTGAAATGAAGTCTTCCCGTACCTTAATTTTCCCGACATTATTTCCGTATGCAATGACCTAAAGTTGAACTCATTCGGCAAAATCAAATGCGCAAGCGCAATATTTCCGGTAAGCATGAAAGATGTCTGACACGAAAGGTTCGAAGCGAGGGAGAAAGCCGACTTTGGAATTTTGCGTAATGTTTCGAGCAATCCCTTAAAACTATCATAACTAAAAAACATACTATCATAACTTAAAAACATATAACATAGTTAACAATGCCAAAATAATGATGGTAACTAGAATTTTATCTCACCTCGCCGTCCATATTTTAATGACCCGGATACAACCCGATCAGCATCAGAATCATTCGTGTCAACATCGGTTATCTTCGGGATTGTTGCCGACGATTAATCAGCTGCCATTGTTAGGGTCAAACGGAATGTCGAGGAATATATTTTTCATCACGTAAAGGTGTGTAAACGATGCATAAGAGAGGAAATTCGATGCAGTTCTTTTTTTCAATCATATCAACGTTCATTTAGCCTCTTTTAATGCCACTATAAAAAATTGCAATTTTGGCAGCTTATATTGCTTTAACTAAACATCTGCTTATTTTTTCAGTACTTTCAGTACTTCGATTTTAGGGTAACGAAGTTACGCCCCTTGGTACGAACTCTTTAGGAAACAAATTCAAGATGGAGATTGGGAGTAAGAAAGAAGGCCTTCCAAAATTACGAGATATTTTAAGGAGACAACGGGATGATTCACTTTCAGAGGTAATATTTGTTTAATGCAGTTTTTAACAATTAACAGTTTGATGCACATTACCACGTAGTTAAAATTAGGCCTCTCTAATTGTATCGGTTCCCACAATCGTTTTTTCCTCCTGAATGCTGTCACTTATTTTCCATAGGCATTAGTCAGTTACTTAATGAATAAATATAAATAATTTGTGTGTCATACTAAGTAAGTAATTATTATCTTAATAATTATTTTAAGGTTCAGCTTGCTATGCCTGTCCACTTATCAAAAGAGAATACGAATTAATGTAGGCCCTAAGTAATTGTAAAATTTTGAGTCTTCAAGAAAACAATAGGATCTCTCTCTCTCTCTCTCTCTCTCTCTCATTTGAACCCAGTATAACTTTCACATCCATTGACTTTTTTTTCTCTCCCAGGGATGGGATCAGTTACATTCAAAAAAATGTACAATACTTTTCAATTATATTGATAATTTAGTCAATTACTTACAATTACATTGATTTTAACGAATGTAATAAATTACTCTTTTAATTACTCTGAAGAATATATTTTCATTTACTTAAGTTTTTTTTTTTAAGTTCTAAATATAATGTATGAATGAAATGAACTGTTACTCAGGTATTTTTCTACTTTTTTTTTTTTTTTTTTTTTCTCAGGTATGAGAGGGGTTCACACTTGAACAAAACTAGACTTTCACTTACAGCTCTCAGGGCACTGTGGTCATGGTTCATCGAGTATAATGAGACATCTAATTATTGCATAAACACTCCATGACAAACAGCTTAACACTATTATTATCAGACACTTTCATTCCATTGTTTTCAAACTTTTAAGTTAAATAAAGAATGTATTTGAAATGTAATTGAAAAACTTGACTTCTTTTGAATGTATTAAAATGCAGTCACCAATCTGGGCTAAATATGCTAGACCGTTGCCTGATTTCTAGTAAAATTTCTGTCAGACTTGTAAATTTTTGCCCGCACTAATCCTATCAAACTTTTTCTTTAAAAAAAATACATTATTTCCATCCATACTGTAAACAGCTAATGGAATTGTATTTTTCAAATACACCATCCCTATTCAATTCTGAATTGATAAGGTAAATTCTTATATGGCATTTCACATCTACACTTCACGACACAGTGCTAGAATCCCTTGGGGGGGGGGGGGGGTTCTGAGTTTGAATAGGTCTGCATTACCATTTGCTTGTCATAAGAGGTGACTAAATGGGATAATCCTTCAGACAAAACAGCAAAAATTGAGGCCCCGTGTCACAGCAGGTGTACTATGGTAAAGATCCTTCCTTGCTCAAAGGCTGTTAAGTGTAGACATAGGCCTACATTTTGCAGCCTTAATTGGCAATGATGACATCTCCATATGAGTAAGAAATTCTCAAGCAGGACGTTAAACAATATATACAACCAACCAACCACAGCACTAGAAATAAATCTTAAAATTATATGCCCAAAAAATTAAAAAGAATGTTTTATAAATCATAAAAGTATTAGGTGAAGCTAGTTGTATGTGAGTTTTACATATTCTGAGTGTTGATCAGTCAGTGATAGTTAGACATGGTTAATCACATTGATTGTAATGTCCATGTAATTGCACATCTACACTACATTTATCTTGTTTTAATATGAAGTTGTATTTTATTGATATTTTTTTTTGACAGAGTATGACAGAATGCCCTGATATAGAGTTTCTGTATGATGATGCTGATTCTTACAATGCAGAATTAGCAGGTACAGTAGCTGACACATATATTATGGCGAAAAAGCAAACATACATTGACAAATTTTAAACATCTTCTTCTCCAGAACCAGCTGGCCATTTTCAATCAAACTTGGTACAAATCATCCTTGAGTGAAGGGGGTTCAAGTTTGTTCAAATGAAGGGCCATGCTCCCTTCAAATTTACATATAATACATAAATATCTGATTTTTAAGTCCCTTGCAACTAAATTGGGGGGAGGGGGGTACTGGAAAGGGGTTGTCTGTCTATCTGCCTGTCCATAAACAGATTAATTTCTGGGCCACAAATGATTTCCTTTTTCGACTGGTATCACCAGATTTCACACACATATTATCATAGGATGAGGATGATTCCTTCTTAATCTAGAGACCAAAGTTCCACCAAACTGGACAGTGAAACTAGAAAACAGTTTTAGAGTTTTAATTAATGATTTCACATTTCACTTGAATTGTCAAATTTGCAATGGGATGAGGTAGTGTTCTATTGACTGTAGGGTCAAATGGTCCAAAAAAGAAAAGAATCTTTGAGATAGGAAAATTATCTCTGGGTCACAAGTGTTTCCCTTGATTCACTATTAGCATAACATCTTCCATCACTGATTGATTGTTTATTGTTTTCCGCCACACTCCACAATTTTTCAGTTATCTGGTGGCATCCAGTTTTTGTAGGTGGAGGAGAGAACCCAGATACAATGTACCCGGGAAGAGACCACAGACCTTCCGAAAGTAAACTGGCAAACTTTCTCACATATATTGGCGCGAGCGAGAATCGAACTTGCGTCAACTAGAGGTGAGAGGCCTTGTGATTTTGAGTGCATGCTCTAACCACTTGGTCACGGAGGCCTCTCTTCCATCATTCACCATCTTTATGTCTGCCACCCCCTCCCCAATTCCAGCTGTGTGTCATGTCTTCATGTCTGGTAGGGGGGGGGGGGTATGTCTATTTACATGTGATCATGTCTATTCAGTGGGAATGATGATCACTACTTAGAAGAGTTCTAAGGAGAGAAGTTATTTTATTTTCAGGTTTACACCATCTGAACACTATGATCGATTTTAATAAGAAATCACCATCTAAGACTTAACCTCGGTTAGATTATCTCAGTGAGTTCAGTTGAGCTGAATGTGTGGCTTTCAGACTGAGTCCTAAATCAACCAAGAATACTCAAAACATATTCTCAGAAACTTTTTTTCTAGACTATTCTATATGCTTATCAATAATTCAACCATGTACAGGTATTGCATATATAATGAACGATGTGATGTCGAATGGGTAGTAATTGTTGTATATATAGGTAAACACTGATGCACCTCTATATGGCAGTTTCTTGTTATTAATAAATGTTTTTGACATGTTTGCAGAACTCTTCAGCTACACAGAGGACTCAGAATTTGAATCATCAAGGAAGAAGTTTGAAGATGGATTTGTTAACAAAGACTGTGAGTAACCATTAATTACTGAAGTGTATTTTTTATTTTTCTACGTGGATGGTGCTTTTAAAAAAAATTTTATTACTTATTGAACCCAAAATAGATATTGTTTTTTTTTTTTTAAAACTGAATGTTACGATGATATGACTTTGTAACATATAAATGTGTTAGGTGACAACAAATGGACAAAGTCATCAGAGGTTGTACAGAGGAAACACATTGTGTCCCTACAGAATGAACTAGAAGTGGCAGACAAGGAGCGTAGGATAAACGCCATGTGGTCACTGTTATATCTCGTACAGGGTCAGTATTAGTTTTGCTGCATCCATGAGTTAATGCTACACTGTGTGTCACGATAAATTCCATTTTGTCACTGTCATATATCTTGTACAATGTTTGAACCAAAATCTACATTTAAATTCAACAGACAGTATGAAGAAAGATATTGAATTTCTATGTCATAAAATCAATAGCACACTGTTGGTAATTTGCATTATTTATGTTGAATATTAAGATGCTACGTGATAGATTTACCATGGTTACATGCTGTATTGTAGGTGTATATGGTGAATGTATCTCGGAAGAAGAACATCGAGACTGGACACACAGAAATGTTCACCTGTTGTATGAACAGGGATTGTTTACTTCATTCGTGGAGCTGCTCTCCATGGAAATAGAGTATGTCAATTTTAGTATCAGATATCTCACTCACAGCATCAGACATCTCAATCACAGTATAAGATATCTCAGTCACAGTATCAGATATCTCACTCACAGTATCAGATATCTCACTCACAGTATCAGATATCTCAATCTCAATATTAGATATCTCAGTCACAGTATCAGATATGTCAATCACAGTATCAGATATGTCAATCACAATATCAGATATCTCAGTCACATTCACAGTATCAGATATCTCAATCACAGTATCAGATATCTCAAGGGTTAATTTCAGATACCTCAATCACCTGATCTCAGTATTGTATTATGTCAATTTCAGTATCAGAGATGTCAATATCATTATCAATCTCAGTATAAAATATCTCAATGTCAGTATCAGATCACTTACTTCATGAGACCTTATTTTGCATGGATTTGGTAATGCATTTAATCATGGAATATATTTTTCATGAATTGTTTTTTATTACATAAGTTCTTCTGTTTGTAAGAGTTTATTCTTTAGCACTAATTTTTACAAGTCTTGTGAAATTACTCGTAAAAACTGTTTTTGTGAATAAAATGTAATTTACAGTATGTGAATCACAGTATTGGATTATTATAATTTTGGAATAAGATATGTCATTTCAATATCAGATATCTGCATCACAGTATAGAAGATCTTAATCTCAGTATCAAATATTTTAATCTCAGTGTCAGATACCATAAACATCCATTTTTACGTGCAATACTTATTTCATCTACGTCTGTGGTCACATAAAGTCTGTCATTTTATACCAGCAGACTTAAAGTAGGTAATTAAAGCTATATTTATGTAAGTCATATGCAACTTGGCAGATTTTCAGTCGTGTGAACCAAAACAAAAATGACTGTGAAATTATGAATCCATGGAATTATATACATCTACACTGTCTCATTTACAGTATCGGATTGTTAATCTCAGTATTGGATAACTCAATCTCGGTATCAATCTCAATATCACCTATGTCAATCTCAGTATTAGATTTTCAACTAAGTATTGGACTGTGTCAATCTCAATATCAGCTCTGTCAATCTCATTATGAGGTATTTCTGTCACAGTATCGTATATTTCAATATCATCAGATATTTCAAACACAATATCAGATATGTCAATCACACTGTAATATTATCTACATATATTTTTGTATTCTGTGATATATATCTGTATGTATTTTTATTTGTATTTTTACATTTTTAGCTCACCTGAGCTGAAAGCTCCTTCATCTGTCTGTCTGTCCACATGTCCGTAACTTTTCAAATTTTCAACTTTTCCAAAACCACATAACCAATTTCAACCAAAGTTGACACAAATCATTCTTTAGTCAAGGGGATTCAAGTTTGTTCAAATGAAAGGTAAAACAATTTACAAAGGGGAGATAATGGCAAAAAAGCAAAAATACATTGACAAATTTTAAAAGTCTTCTCCAGAACCAACAGGCTAAATCAATCAAACTTGATACAAACGATCCTCAGGTGAAGGAGATTTGAGCTTGTTCAATTGAAGGGCCATGCTCCCTTCAAAGGGGAGATAATTACAAAAATGCAAAAATAGGATGGGGTCATTTAATTTTTTTTTCAAGAACCACTGGGCCAGAAAAGTTCAAATTTATGTGGTAGCTTCTTGACATAGTACAGATTCAATTTTGTTCATATCATGGCCCCCAGGGGTAGGATGGGGCCACAATAGGGGATCAAAGTTTTACATGTTAAAATATAGGGAAAAAACTTTAAAAGTATTCTTCTCATGAACCACTAAGCCAGAAAAGTTTAAATTTATATGGCAGCTTTCTGACATAGTGCAGATTTAATTTGATAAAATTACGGTCACCAGGGGTAGGATGGGGCCACAATAGGGAATTTGAGTTTTACATGCAATTATATACAGGAAAATCTTTAAGTATGGACGAAGGTCACTCAGGTGAGTGATGTGGCCCATGGGCCTCATCTTTAATTATAATTTATATATCTTACTTTTCAGTAGAAATATTCAATTTCCATCAGATGTACAATTCTTTATTTTCATTTAGGAATACTACTGCAGCCTCAATAGCCATGAGGAAACTGGCTGTATCAGTAGCAGACAGCAGCGATTTAAGGTACGTAAACAGCACAATAAAATGTGCTGTGATGATAAATACCCAAGCAATTTTGAATTTTTATGCCCTCGTAATCATAGATTCGGGGGCAAGTAGTTTTCAGTATTTTTGTGTGTCTAGAGAAACTTTCATCTTGGCCATAATATTTGATTGGTTGCGGATATGTGTATTCTTGTGACAAGACCTTTATTTGGGTACCAAAGTTTTTGACCTGGTGACTTTGATCCTGGGTTAGGAGGTCATCAGTGTTTCATAAGCATAACTCGTTTGTCATATGACAATTTATTAAAGCATAACCAATGAAATCTGCATTGCTGAGTTCAGCTGTATCAGTGTGGTTGTTTCTGAGCGTTTATTTTAACATGCATTATGTTGTATCTGAGCGTTTATTTTAACATGCATTATGTTGTATCTGAGCGTTTATTTTAACATGCTTTATGTTGTATCTGAGCGTATATTGTAACACGCCTCATATTGTTTCTGAACATTTATTTTAACACACTTCATATTGTTTCATTGCGTTTTAACACGCTTCATATTGTTTCTGAGCGTTTCTTTTAACATACTTCATATTGTTTCTGAGCGTTTCTTTTAACACACTTCATATTGTTTCTGAGCGTTTCTTTTAACACACTTCATATTGTTTCTGAGCGATTCTTTTAACACGCTTCATATTGTTTCTGAGAGTTTCTTTTAACACGCTTCATATTGTTTCTGAGAGTTTCTTTTAACACACTTCATATTGTTTCTGAGCGTTTCTTTTAACACACTTCATATTGTTTCTGAGCATTTCTTTTAACACACTTCATATTGTTTCTGAGTGTTTCTTTTAACATACTTCATATTGTTTCTGAACTTTTATTTTAACACACTTCATATTGTTTCTGAGCGTTTCTTTTAACACGCTTCATATTGTTTCTGAGCGTTTCTTTTAACACGCTTCATATTGTTTCTGAGCGTTTCTTTTAACACACTTCATATTGTTTCTGAGCGTTTCTTTTAACACACTTCATATTGTTTCTGAGCGTTTCTTTTAACACACTTCATATTGTTTCTGAGTGTTTCTTTTAACATACTTCATATTGTTTCTGAGCATTTCTTTTAACACACTTTTATATTGTTTCTGAGCGTTTCTTTTAACACACTTCATATTGTTTCTGAGCGTTTATTTTAACATACTTCATATTGTTTCTGAGCGTTTCTTTTAACACGCTTCATATTGTTTCTGAGCGTTTCTTTTAACATACTTCATATTGTTTCTGAGCGTTTCTTTTAACACACTTCATATTGTTTCTGAGTGTTTCTTTTAAAGCAATATAAGCTGCCAAAATTGAAATTTTTTATAGTGGCATTAAAAGAGGTTAAATGAACGTTGATATGATTGAAAAAAAAGAACTGCATCGAATTTCCTCTCTAATGCATCGTTTATACACCTTTACGTGATGAAAAATATATTCCTCGACATTCCATTTGACCCTAACAACGGCAGCTGATTAATCGTCAGCGACAATCCCAAAGATAACTGATGTTGACACGAATGATTCTGATGCTGATTGGGGTGGATCGGGTTGTATCCGGGTCATTAAAATATGGACGGCGAGGTGAGATAAAATTCTAGTTACCATCATTATTTTGGCATTGTTAACGATGTTATATGTTTTTATATGTTTTTCGTCCCGAATCAGTCAAAGTCGGCTTTCTCCCTCGCTTCGAACCCTTCGTGTCAGACATCTTTCGTGCTTAACGGAAATATTTCGCTTGCGCATTTGATTTTGCCGAATAGGTTCAACTTTAGGTCATTGCATACGGAAATAATGTCAGAAAAATTAAGGTACGGGAAGACTTAATTTCAACTGTCGAACAATTTTTACATTTAATGCAAAAAATACAACATGTCAAAAGTTTAATCGATAAAATCAGGTATTAGAAGGTAGATGTTTACAAAATTTTCGATTAAATTTTAGGGACCCCAAACTAACAATTTTGACAGCTTATATTGCTTTAACACACTTCATATTGTTTCTGAGCGTTTCTTTTAACACTCTTCATATTGTTTCTTTGCGTTTTAATACGCTTCTTATTGTTTCTGGATGTTTCTTTTAACACGCTTCATATTGTTTCTGAGCGTTTCTTTTAACACACTTCATATTGTTTCTGGGTGTTTCTTTTAACACACTTCATATTGTTTCTGAGCATTTCTTTTAACACGCTTCATATTGTTTCTTTGCTTTTTAACATGCTCCATATTGTTTCTGAGCGTTTCTTTTAACATGCTTCATATTGTTTCTGAGCGTTTCTTTTAACATGCTGCATATTGTTTCTTTGCTTTTTAACATGCTCCATATTGTTTCTGAGCGTTTCTTTTAATACACTTCATATTGTTTCTGAGTGTTTCTTTTAACACACTTCATATTGTTTCTGAGTGTTTCTTTTAACACACTTTTATATTGTTTCTGAGCGTTTCTTTTAACACACTTCATATTGTTTCTGGGTGTTTCTTTTAACACACTTCATATTGTTTCTGAGCATTTCTTTTAACACGCTTCATATTGTTTCTTTGCTTTTTAACATGCTCCATATTGTTTCTGAGCGTTTCTTTTAACACGCTTCATATTGTTTCTGAGCGTTTCTTTTAACATGCTGCATATTGTTTCTTTGCTTTTTAACATGCTCCATATTGTTTCTGAGCGTTTCTTTTAATACGCTTCATATTGTTTCTGGGTGTTTCTTTTTAACATGCTCCATATTGTTTCTGAGCATTTCATTTAACACACTTCATATTGTTTCTGAGTGTTTCTTTTAACACACTTCATATTGTTTCTGAGCGTTTCTTTTAACACACTTTTATATTGTTTCTGAGCGTTTCTTTTAACACACTTCATATTGTTTCTGAGTATTTCTTTTAACACACTTCATATTGTTTCTGAGTGTTTCTTTTAACACACTTTTATATTGTTTCGGAGCGTTTCTTTTAACACACTTCATATTGTTTCTGAGTGTTTCTTCTAACACACTTCATATTGTTTCTGAGTGTTTCTTTTAACATGCTCCATATTGTTTCTGAGCGTTTCTTTTAACACACTTCATATTGTTTCTTTGCTTTTTAACATGCTCCATATTGTTTCTGAGCGTTTCTTTTAACACGCTTCATATTGTTTCTGAGTGTTTCTTTTAACATGCTCCATATTGTTTCTGAGCGTTTCTTTTAACACGCTTCATATTGTTTCTGAGTGTTTCTTTTAACATGCTCCATATTGTTTCTGAGCGTTTCTTTTAACACGCTTCATATTGTTTCTGAGTGTTTCTTTTAACATGCTCCATATTGTTTCTGAGCGTTTCTTTTAACACACTTCATATTGTTTCTTTGCTTTTTAACATGCTCCATATTGTTTTTGAGCGTTTCTTTTAACACGCTTCATATTGTTTCTGAGTGTTTCTTTTAACATGCTTCATATTGTTTCTGAGCATTTCATTTAACACACTTCATAGTGTTTCTTTGTGTTTAAACATGCTTCATATTGTTTCTGAGCGTTTCTTTTAACACGCTTCATAGTGTTTCTTTTAACACACTTCATAGTGTTTTTGAGCGTTTCTTTTAACATACTTCATATTGTTTCTGAGCGTTTCTTTTAACACACTTCATAGTGTTTCTTTTAACACACTTCATATTGTTTCTGGGTGTTTCTTTTAACACACTTCATATTGTTTCTGAGTGTTTCTTTTAACACACTTCATGAAGTATGCTGGCATAAAACATCACAGTTTATGCCTTCATGTATTTTCAAAAAAAATTTTTTTTTGAGTGTATTCAACATTTACAGTTTAATCCATAGAGTATTATACATGTACATTTGCAGGTTAATCCTGACTGTGTTGTTTGTTAAGAGGTTAATCCAGACTGTTTGGTTGTTAAGAGGTTAATTCTGAGTGTGTTGTACATTAAGAGGTTAATTCTGAGTGTGTTGTACATTAAGAGGTTAATTCTGAGTGTGTTGTACATTAAGAGGTTAATTCTGAGTGTGTTGTACATTAAGAGGTTAATTATGAGTGTGTTGTACATTGACAAGTTAATTCTGAGTGTGTTGTACATTGACAAGTTAATTCTGAGTGTGTTGTACATTAACAGGTTAATTCTGAGTACATTGTACATTGACAAGTTAATTCTGAGTGTGTTGTACATTAACAGGTTAATTCTGAGTACATTGTACATTGACAAGTTAATTCTGAGTGCATTGTACATTGACAGAGTGTGTTGTACATTAAGAGGTTAATTCTGAGTGTGTTGTACATTAAGAGGTTAATTCTGAGTGCATTGTACATTAACAGGTTAATTCTGAGTGTGTTGTACATTAACAGGTTAATTCTGAGTGTGTTGTACATTAACAGGTTAATTCTGAGTACATTGTACATTGACAAGTTAATTCTGAGTGTGTTGTACATTAACAGGTTAATTCTGAGTGTGTTGTACATTAACAGGTTAATTCTGAGTGTGTTGTACATTAACAGGTTAATTCTGAGTGTGTTGTACATTAACAGGTTAATTCTGAGTGTGTTGTACATTGACAAGTTAATTCTGAGTGTGTTGTACATTAACAGGTTAATTCTGAGTGTGTTGTACATTATGGTGGAAGTGATGAGGAGTCCACTGGAGACAGAGTCTGATGAACAGCGACACAACAGAACCATATTCACAGAGGATCTAGGTAACCAACATGTATTATCAATGAAAGATAGAGGAAATTGGAATTTTAATTCATTATATACTGTCTATTAGTAATTTTTTTTTATTTATCACCAATTAAAATTGATTTTATAACTTGAGGTGATACATGTAGCACTCACAAATCTAGAGCAGATTAGAATTTATTTCCACTTCTGTATGGGCATATAAGACATGTATGTTTAATCAGTGATAAGTATAGAAATGTAATACAGTTGAACTTCAGTATCTCGAACACCGATATCTCGAATATCGTGGATATATCGAAGTGATTCCAAAGTCCCAACCACTTATTCTTTAAGTATTTTGCCTTCAATATCTCAAATACTCTTGACATCTCAAAGTTTTGTCTTGGTCCTATTGGTTATGAAATAGTGAGGTTTAACTGTGACTTTCAATGAGCATGTGCAGTTTATGTTCTCATCTATAGACAATGAATGGTGATTTCCCCTTTCAATCAGTACTACAGTGATCTGATGCCAACAGCAGAAAAATATGTTAGGAGCATGAATCACATTTCATTCAATTTGCATATAAATTTCTTATAGAGATTTTTTATGTTACTGTGTACATGCCAAATTTAATTGTTTTAACGTGTTTCAGTGACACCACTGGTAGAGATTTTTGACGATATTGTGTACATGCCGAATTTAATTGTTTTAACGTGTTTCAGTGACACTCCTGATAGAGATTTTTGACAATATTGTGTACATGCCTAATTTAATTGTTTTAACGTATTTCAGTGACACCACTGGTAGAGATTTTTTATGTTACTGTGAACATGTCTAATTTAATTGTTTAACGTGTTTCAGTGACACCACTGGTTGGTGAGGACATTCTGCCCGTAATGTTATTCAGCATGATCACAAAGTTCTGCAGTGGTAGTGCACCACACTTCCCCATGAAGAAAGTCCTTCTCCTGCTGTGGAAAGTACTACTGGTGAGTTTTTGTATCGTAAAATTCCTTTGGATCTTGTCCGGGTCACCAAGTTTGGTGCAAATGTTTCCGTGCCAAATCTTTAAGAAAATTGTTTTGGGAATGACCTGATTTTCATGGTGATTCAAACATGGCCTCTAACTTGTTGAAACAAATTTACTTCTTTGCTAGAAATTTTCAAAGAGCATGGTATCAGATAGGTTGAAATAATTCTACATTTACTTCTTCATAAAAAGATTGCAATTGTTGTATCAAATAACTAAATCTGTAGGTTTCTTTGAATTGAGTAATTATGTCACTGTCAATCTTTAGGTTTGTTGTATTGAGTAATTATCTCACTCTAATTCTATTGGTTTTGCTGTATTACGTAATTATCTCTCTGTAACTCTGTAGATTTCCTTGGGGGGACTTCGGGACTTGCAAAGCAAAAAGAATGAGGTTCGGGAAAAGTTTGGCTTGCCCCCACTCCCAGAGGACACATACGAAGTCTGCAAAAGCATGAGGGCATCGTCCCCACCCACATCAGCAGCTGACCTCATTGACCAACAAATGCCCCGCCGGGCATTTAGAGGAGGCAAAAGAGTAAGACATCATACCTTGGCTTTTTGTTTTATTTTAGCAACATTATGAAAGTTATCCTTTTTTCTCAAATTCATTATATATTAGAGCAGTTTGTATTATTACACAAGTAGATAAAATTTTTCAATTTTTTTGTATCAATACTTTTTACGTGATATGTCTACACCAGAGATTTTAGTTGAATTGTATGAATTAAAATAAGCATTGTATAGAGTGGAATGAACATAAATTGAAAGTGGGTGGGATGGGGTAATAGGCCACTTTTCATGGACGACAAGATTTTACTTTTTTTTTTTTTTTGAGATGTAATTTCATGGTTATGGTTTCTGTACATTAAAGTATCATATAAAAATTGTGTATTTCATTGTGGGTTTGAATTTGTGGTTGGGAAAGGTGTATCCATGAAAAGTGAGCCAGCATGAAATGTGTTGATTCCACTGCTGCAATGTAAATTGAAAACTTTTCAGAAGTTCAAGTACATGTTTTACTTTAAAGGAATATGAAAACCTGACTGTGTATTGATGTTATAGAGGTGTAGATATATCTATTTCTGTTTTTCACTTGGTCTTCAAACTTCTGCACTAGTTTTATAGACTTCATGTACTAAACCCAAAGTGATGCATCTGCTCAAAATTGAAATAGAAATGATATCTCACATCTTCTATAAAGTCTGCTAGCTATTAAAATAATATCATGTGATCTTTGATTGAATCTCTCTGCTTCATTTTTCAATTCTATTTTTCTTTGAAAGAAAGGTTAATTTGCAACTCAGTAACTCTTGATAAGTACTTGTAAATATGTTTTGGCATACATGTAATATATGCATGAAAAATGTGACATGCTTGAAAATGTTGTAATTGATGTGAGCGGGGAAAAAAAACCCAAATCATTTGCCACTCAGTAGTATCTTTACAGTGCATGTTTGTTTTATGTTGTTCATGAAAGATCTTTATAACAAAATTATTTTTTGAATGCCAAACTATTCTTAGAGTCATTGATAAATAAAGGGCATCTTTACATACAGCTTTTATACAATGTACAAATGTCTTCTGCAAATTACAAAATGTACATGCATAAAGGGAGATCTTAAAACCCATAGATCAACATTGTGTATGCATCACATCGTAGAGTAAAATCAAAATGTTCAGTATCTTACTAATTATGATCATGCAAATGCTGTACTATATTAGTATTCATGTAATATTACTTCAAGGGGAGGTGGATATGTGAAAATCATAGAACATTTTTATTTTGTACTGTGACAACAATGCTACATGATCATGTGTATCTGATACTACTGAAATATACAAGTCTTTGTATGTGGTTTATTTCTCCTTGCAGTACTTGGTACAATAAGTTATGTATAGTACTAATGTCCACTAATGCTAGTTTAAAATTCTGAAGAAAACAAAGATATCACATGTAGATTTTAGAAAATTTGCAATGTATCAAGTTCTCTTATTTCAAGATGGACTCCTTCAGTTTTTTCAACATGAAGGTAAAATTTGACAAGATTGCATGATAATCAGAGAAACCATTGCCAAGTAATGATTTCAGCGATTGGCCTAACTCCCTGTTCTGTCCACATTGTCAGCAGTTTAGCTGCATTGCTAAGTGCACATCCAGACGTCTTTTGCATTTAAGGGGATGGTTTAAACACAGTTGATTTCTCTTCTTTAAGGCTGATCGAATGAAACTGATTTTGTTCTTGAGATTTAATGTGTAATGGTCCCTCCCCTTAGCATGAGTGAAATTTTTGCGGTTTGAGTTATTTTGATGTTATTTTGACGCATGCTAATATTTAATGTACACATCACATATATTGCTCCATTTAGAAAAAAAAATATGTATGAATAATTGAATTTGATACATGATTAGAAATATATTAGAAGTATAATTTTGTGAAAGATAATTTATTGAATTATGATAATTTAACTGTCTGCTTCCAATTTTAATTTGATAATGCTTGCTCAAATAACATGATTATTTACATAATATAAAGTAGAAATTGAATGTACAGTAATCCAGCAGAAGTAGATTGATTTGAGATGGTGCATGGAATTTCTCGTTAAGATTTTTTATTTTATTTATTTATTTTTTTTCTTAGTCCGAAAATCCACAAAAATATGTGGCATTAATTTATCAATGATGTATGATTGTGCAAATGTCGGGTATTGGTTTCAAGAAAAAAAGTTTATTAAAAATCACAACATGATTTGTTAGATTTTAATCATGACATGTAAAATTATCAACAGTTATGAAAATGAATGGGAACAAGTGTTTAATGGACAAAATGAAGGGTCTCTTAGTGCTTTAATCCATGCATTATCTGAAATTGTATACACATTGCTTTGAGGTTATGGGACTGTTTGTAATAATACTCGTGATACATACACTAATATGTGCATCCTTGCTAATGTTTGCTTGCTTTCTAACTTTCTTTGTGCCTGCCTATCTACTTATCTCTCTCTTGGCCTCCACGCTGCCTTACAAAAGACTTTGGTTAAACAGAGTAGTCTGGATAATGATCCGTTTGAAAACACTAATGGTGAGGATAACATTTTTAATGATGTGGATGGAAATGCGCGACAGAGCAGTGACGATGACATGCCCCCTACTCCACCCCGACCAGCCACACCCACCATAACACAACAGAGAACATTACCATGGAAACCAAAAGTCAGGTAAAGAAGTAGGCTGTTGCCAAAGAGATATTACAAGATAAAAAAAGGGGATGTGGTTATAGGCAATGAATAAAGATATTTAGTATGTACACGATGTTCATTTGTGGCTTTATATGGAGTCATATGCAAATTGCCTAGAAATTAATCACATTTCATGTATATTTATGATGATATTTATGCATATTGAAAACAGGCAGAAAGATTTAGAACAATTTCTGGATTCAACAAGAACAAAGTTTGTTGGATTTCAAGTAAAGAATGATCTGAGCTCCTTGGCTGGATTACCACAACCTATACACGAGGGAGTGAAGGTTCTGAAGGAGGTATGTCACCATCAGAAGTTGACTGTAAAAATAGCTTAGATTAAAAGCATTAAATGGTAAAGGTATATGGAAAAGAAACAACTGTCTTTTGGAAACTCATATTGAGGAACCATCTTTTGTATGGCTTGTTGTGTGGGCCACTCTTGGTGATCTTTAATTATGTGTTCACAGATATGCTCTGAGGAAATATATTTCTATCCTGAGATTGTCCAATTTTTCTCGGTGTACTCGATGATTCACAGGTCACTGTTGTCTTTTACAGCATCTCTACATATCACTAACAGAAATCCAAATTAAAAGGGAGGAAGAAATTGCTAAGAATCCTTTTTCAAAGGTAAATTAGGAAGAGCTGAACTGTGAACAGTAATCATAAACTTAAAGTCGAAATAAAACCGCAACAGCAACCACACGTGCTTGTGCAATGAAATTTTGTGTATAATGAAGTGATTTTATTCCCCTAGTTAGAAAGTATTTATAAAATGTGATTTACAACAATTATTCTGTTAACATTACTAAATTAGCTCTCTTGGCTGCTAATTAGCTACCGCTTTGTTCTATTGTGTTTGGTTATACTTGCTGACAGCCAGAGACAGATATCCCGAACACCTCTGTGGAGATTCTCTTCCAAGCCATCCTTCCTAATCTTCCCCAGTATATGATAGCCCTCCTCAAGATTCTCCTGGCTGCTGCCCCCACCTCCAAAACCAAGACGGACTCCATCAACATTCTGTCCGATGTACTCCCAGAAGTCATGCCGTTAGTATCTACATCATGTACTGTAAATCTTATTTTATTTGCGAAAACATTATTTACATGTAATTTCGCAAGACTAACCATTTGCGAAAAATTAGTTCTCACTCATAAACTCTTACATATAGTAGAATTAGGTAATAAATTATGATTTGTGAATGTTTTATCTTGTGAATAAATACATAATTTTCTCCACACGAAAATAAATCTTGCAAAATAAAAATTTATCTACAGTATACAGAATTATTTGATAAAAATTTTTGTGGTGATGCAATTGTGTATATGTATTTGATTTAAAGTTTTATATGTCAATACTGACATGGGGCCTCCGTGGCCGAGTGGTTAGAGCATCGGGCTCAAAATCACAAAGCCTCTCACCTCTGTCGGCGCGTGTTCGAATCTCGGCCACGGCGTTATGTGAGCAAGTTTGCCAGTTTACTTGCGGAAGGTCGGTGGTCTCTTCCCAGGTACATTGTATCTGGGTTCTCTCCTCCACCAACAAAAACTGGACGCCACGAGATAACTGAAAAATTGTTGAGTGTGGCGGAAAGCAATAAATAATCAATCTTTCATGATTGCAATCAATTAAGTCACCTGTGTAAAGTAATGTGCATGTTCATTAACTCTGTTACTGTGCCATGATTAGAGATCAGAGTGTAGGGAGATATCATTCTAGAATTAATAGATATACTCTGGTTATTTCTGTAACAGGTTAACAGTGCTGCAGTCGATGAAACTTGGTATTGATGTGAATCGACACAAAGAAATCATTGTGAAGGCCATCTCAGGGCTTCTATTGTTACTACTAAAACACTTCAAACTTAACCATGTGTATCAGGTTAGGTTTACGAGAAATGTTACAAATGTATTTTCATACATGAACATGTGTCAATATTCAGTGTGTGACAAGAGCAATGCAATCAACCTCACAATAGTGAAAGGAATAATCTGTTACTCTTATATATTGAAATTTGAAAATTGAAGTTTGAAATTTCTGAGCATGCACAGTTGAAAATTTCAGCTGACTTGCCATTTTTACTTTCAGTTTGAATTTATGAGCCAACATCTTGTGTTTGCCAACTGCATACCTTTGGTGCTAAAATTCTTCAATCAAAACATCCTGTCTTATGTCACTGCCAAAAATAGGTATGGAATAGCCATTGTAAACTGAGGAATGCCTTAATTCACATTATAAATGCAATAAAATCTTTGCTGGTTGAAATCAGCTCTTGTAAATTTATAAAACTGAGTGTGTAAAACAGTGTGAATTTCATTGACATTTGGGACTTGGGATTTATTTAGTTAATGATGACTTCATATTTGAGCTAGATAAAAAAATGACACAGTCATTGAAGTAGTGTTTATCTTAGAGAAAAACATGAAGGGTAGTGATATTCAAATGCAAATTAAAGTATCAGTAAAACTGCTCCTTGTCAAAACCTCAAAATGTCCATGTAGAATTTATGAGAGCACAATGCTCTGAGTTTACCTGGATGTTTGTTTCACGGTAATACACAGGTATCTGTGAATTTCACTCCTATGTTTTGTATTGTAGTATTCCCTGTTTAGATTACCCCGGCTGTGTGGTTGGAGAACAGCCCGAGCTCACTGCCGAGGCTCTGGTAAGTATAGAATTCTACACAGTGTGTGAGTTGAGCTCACTGCCGAGGCTCTGGTAAGTATAGAATTCTACACAGTGTGTGAGTTGAGCTCACTGCCGAGGCTCTGGTAAGTATAGAATTCTACACAGTGTGTGATTTGAGCTCACTGCCGAGGCTCTGGTAAGTATAGACTTCTACACAGTGTGTGAGTTGAGCTCACTGCCGAGGCTATGGTAAGTATAGAATTCTACACAGTGTGCGAGTTGAGCTCACTGCCGAGGCTGTGGTAAGTATAGAGTTCTACACAGTGTGTGAGTTAAGCTCACTGCCGAGGCTCTGGTAAGTATAGAGTTCTACACATTGTGTGAGTTGAGCTCACTGCCGAGGCTCTGTTAAGTATAGAATCCTACACAGTGCAAACACATCTTGTTCTCTATATACGTACTTGACAAGGAATTAGGAAATGGATCTAAATTTTTATCATAAATGTAGGAGATTGATCTTATCATTATGATAAACTTTATCTATTTAGATATAAAAACATTTTTATGACATTGTATCACATTTTATTGCTTAGATGTTGAATTTCATTCACATTTCATTCTGGCTACCAGTGCAAATTATTTTCCAAAATAGTTTATGATTCATTTTTCTCCTTAACATGAGTTGAAAAGAATAGAAAGGTTATAAACAAAATCAAGAAACATTTCTTTTTCAAATTAGATATTGCAACATTTGTCACCGATGACACATTTCTTTATTATATTTAGAACAATGTTGAGGATTCTAATTTAAAAATTAAAACTTGATATTGTCTGTCACTGAAATCGTTTGCATTTTTTAGGAGAGTGGTGATGACCAGCCGTTCTGTTGGAGGAATCTCTTCTCCTGCATAAACCTCCTAAGGATACTCAATAAGCTCACCAAATGGAAGCACTCTAGGACAATGGTAAATCATAAATGTTTATCTTAGACTCGAATCTTGTTAGATCAAATCTCGTTTGTAGTAATCGTTGAATGTATCATCAGTAAAACTCAGTTTGTAATGCTTAAATCAGCATTAATGGTCGCAAATAACAAATCAGAAGATCCTTATTCCCATTCTAATGCAACTGATGCATTTTACTTGATGTTAATACAGGGGTAGACAAATAGATTTTTCAAGTATTTGTCCAAGGACAGGTAGAAAACATCAAATTCACTTGCCCCACCTTAAATTAGGACCAAATAAAACTGTCTGAAATTAATTATAACTTAATGTATTTTGTTCAGTCATTTCATTCTTACGCATTATTGTTTGCTCATCATGATAAAGCCGTGACCGAGTTTCTTTCCATGACTGGATATCCCCGAGTGCTTGTCATTTTATTGTACTACACATGCTTTGTAGATTCTGATTGTCATTAGTAATTTCTATCAGAGTCCTTTCTTTTCCCGCTAAATACGCTGTATCACTAACTTGTCCATGTTTCAGATCATTAAAACATTGCACGTTTACTTTGACATTATTTCTACGTAGACTCCGTACTTTTAATTGGTTTAGGGAATAACTATATTTTCATTTGTTATTTGCAACTGTTAATGTTGATTTAACAATCACAGACTCAGTTTTACCAGAAACACATTTGCAGAGTCAGTTAAATGGATGTTTGTGACCATTAAATCAGCATTAACAGTTAAAATAACAAATTAAAAAGATAGTTATTCCCATTCTAATGCAAATTATGCATGTTGCATAATGTTTACGTTTTATTTGAGTTTTGCTATTTTTTTTACATGAAATACGTCACAGAATGTTGACGTTTGATGTTATGTATTTGCCTCATTCAATTATGACATCACAATGGAAAGCTTTTCATCTTTAATGCTGTTGGACAAGTTATTTTTAATTTTACTTGCCCAACTCTCAAAAACAAATCCTGGGCATCAGGCAGTGCTGTTTATTAACCTGATTAGTATCTTATTTTATAGAGTTCTGCTTTTTTTGTTTTATGAAATACAGTATGCAGTATTTACAATTGACATTCTGTCTTTGTATCATTCTATGTTAACATCAAAATGAAAAGCTTTCTGTCTCATTAATGCGAGTTTAATTGCCTTAAAATGAGATTACAAAAACAGTTGCATTAGAAAGGAGTTGGGGTTTTTTCTGCCACTTGTTCTTTTAAAATCCCATGAACACAAAAAAAGGGAGAGGAAATTCTTGTTTTTGAGTATTGATTTTCTAGCAGAACCCAGATCTCCGTAAAGTGTGATAAAAGCTAGTGATAAGAGAGTCTAGTGGTAGTTCGTGGTTATGATGTATTTTTGATAATAGTTATATGAATACACCAGTCATGGTGGCTCACTGATAAAAGTGTTAGCTTTGTGATTGGGAGGTAGTGGGTGTTTGACCCCATAAAAATGGACTTAACTTATTGTGGCAGCCGTTGGCATGTTAAAGGACCCTCACTGCTGCTGCTATTTTAAGTGCCATGGATAAGTCTAAATTTGCAGCACTTCGCGTACTGCTGGTGACATCACAATATGAGGGGAAAATTCTTGAAGCGGCATAATAATAATAAAACATTAAATCTAATTTTGCCTAATGTTTCAGATTTTAATATTTGATGCTGCCAATTGTTTCAGATGTTAGTGGTGTTTAAGTCAGCTCCGATTCTAAAGAGAGCTCTGAAGGTAAAGCAGGCCATGATGCAGCTATATGTCCTCAAGTTACTGAAGATGCAGACTAAGTACCTTGGCCGTCAGTGGAGGAAGAGCAACATGAAAACAATGTCTGCCATTTATCAGAAAGTCCGACACAGGCTCAATGATGACTGGGCATACGGCAATGGTATGTAGAGTACTAGATTACTTTGTCTATGATTTTCATTCTTCTCACATCATCACCAGTGTGAGACCGGCATTACTCTTGTGAGATTTTTCTGTCTTATACTGCTGTGACGTCATGTATTTTCTATGATTTACGTTACATGGTAAAGTATTTTGTATTGTTTTCTTTAAATTTTGAGTTGATATAGTTTTCTGAGATACAGTCTTGGATTTCTTTAGGTTAGTGTAAACCATTTTAAGGTCCTTTTGTTTAATTCATTTAGTTCTTTCACGTTTTTAAATGAGGATTTTGATGATATATGTGTATTAATCTTCTCAGAGGTGCTGGATTGATACACTAAACTGGATTAAATGTGAGAAAACTAGTCTTTCATTATTTACTCATGTGGGATGGCAAAACTCTACCTCAGGGACAAGATTCACTTTCTAGGATTCAGCAAAGCCTCGTGTCCTGGACTGAGAATTCTGTTCCCCCAATGGAATTTCCCAATCCCATACCTGTACTAATGAAGGATTCTATTAGTCTCAAGATTAATTTATCTTGTGGTTACTGTATTGCTTTGTCTTTGGGTTACTTCCGACTTTTATCACTGTGTTAACAGGGTTACTTTGTCTCTGGTTTATTTTATCTCTGGGTTACATAGTTACTTTGTCTCTGGTTTATTTTATCTCTGTGTTACATAGTTACTTTGTCTCTGGTTTATTTTATCTCTGTGTTACATAGTTATTTTGTCTCTGGTTTATTTTATCTCTGTGTTACATAGTTACTTTGTCTCTGGTTTATTTTATCTCTGAGTTACATAGTTACTTTGTCTCTGGTTTATTTTATCACTGTGTTAACAGGGTTACTTTGTCTCTGGTTTATTTTATCTCTGAGTTACATAGTTACTTTGTCTCTGGTTTATTTTATCTCTGTGTTACATAGTTATTTTGTCTCTGGTTTATTTTATCTCTGTGTTACATAGTTATTTTGTCTCTGGTTTATTTTATCTCTGAGTTACATAGTTACTTTGTCTCTGGTTTATTTTATCTCTGTGTTACATAGTTACTTTGTCTCTGGTGTGTTTTATCTCTGTGTTACATAGTTACTTTGTCTCTGGTGTGTTTTATCTCTGTGTTACATAGTTACTTTGTCTCTGGTGTATATTAACACTAGGGTTTTTTGTCTCTGGGTTACTTAGTTACTTAGTCTCATGGTTACCAAAATAGAGTGAATGCTGATATAACTCAGTAGTTTTGCTGAATTTGATAAAAATGGCCTAAATTCAGAATATAATGACATCATGCCAGGTGTGACTTGTCAACAGATGATGCTTACCCCTCCTTGACACCAGATCCTACCTCTGGTGTGTCCAGGGGTACATTTTGTATTCTTCGTGGGTTTTACAGGCGTGCAGATTGGACTAACACAATATCTATACCACAGATTGATTTTTTTCAGTTTACTTTATCAATTGAAAAATTTTGGTTGCTCTCTATTTTTTTTTTAAGTAAATGTTCACAAAAATAAGCATTTTAACTAAATCTGAGTAAATTCAGAAATTGCACCACATAAGATATTGACTTTTTTTAGTAGCTTTCACATTTTTATTTTACAGACATGTCAATGTACTATTGTCCCAATTACAGTTACAGGTCAATGTACTATTGTCCCAGTTACAGCGTGTCACTTCGCTTGATGAAGTGTGCAGGCTTTTCATAGATTTCAATGAAGCAGATCTTACTTTTGTTGCGAGTGACCAATCATATGGAATAGCATGGTCATCCAAAGTCATACAGCCAGTCATTGTGAGAAATTTTCACGCTCGATCGAGAAAAGTGACAAACTGTTATTGGAACTATAATATTTTCGAGATGAACAGAAATATAGACACAGGGATATTGCATAAATGGTGTAGTGAAAGTGAATAATTAAACAGACTGAGAAACAATAACTTCACATGTCTGTAATGTATGATGTGTACTCATCATTTAGATTAACATCAATATAAATCTGAATGTAGAATTGTTTGTATAATTAAAAAAAAAAAAAAGGAGGAAGAGATTCAGAAGTTCATTAAAAGTGAGTCCAAGAAATATATGTTTATTTAACTATCTACAGTATCATGTGGAAAATTCTTCACTATTTAGCATATATTTTTTTTATTTAGGTATTTTATATGATATCAGTATATATGTGAAAGTTAAAATGATTTTTATGATAAAAAAGAGGAGGAAGAGAGTCAGAAGTTCATTAAAAGTGAGTGTGAGGAATGTGGTTTATTTTTTATTAATTCAACTATCTTGCATGTGCAAAACCTTTCTCCAGTGATCAACATGTGTTTTATATTTACAGCTTTTAAATAGTTCATTTTTTTTTCAGTATGCAGTATACGTGACTGTATAAATATTTGGTTGAAATTTTCTATTAGGAATGTATTATTTTGTGTTTTGACAATTCCTAAACTTTTCATGTAGTCTAAGAATTATCTTTTTCTCTAGGGATACATGTAGGTTAGAGATGCTTTGCAGTCAGATTTTTATTCCAGTTCATATTTTTTTCACCACAAAGCAATCTGCAGTTCGATAATCCAATTTGTCTGGTTCCTGCTAACAGTGATGTGAAGGAAGTAAAATGTTGGCATGACTGTACATAGTTTGGAATTCGTGTCAATATAGTTTTTATTCTTTTGTGCATCTGAAATCCACATACAAGTCATATATTTTTTTTAATAATAATTTATTTTTCTTCTGAAATTTGATAAGCCCAATTTTTTTTTTCTTTCAAAGTGAAGTTATATATATCTTTTAATGCATTCCTTTTTTTCAAATTACAAAATATCTTTATAGTGTTTGGATATTCTATATAATATAGATCTTGTAATTTGCTACTTTTTTATAACATTTATAAGACCCGAGTACTAAGGAAAATAAGATATGATTTCTATTGTGATATAACTGTCTATTTTCATCAAATAGATCCCCCATGTATTTTAAACCAGAATTGTAATGGTTTTTGTTAACTAACTTGAGCTGAGAGTTCAAGTAACTTATTCTGATTACATTTCGTCTGATGTCAGCCCATCCATCTGTCCATAAACTTTTAACATTTTCAACTTCCCCAGAAACACAGGGCAAATTTCAGCCAAACTTGTCATAAAGCATGCTTAGTTAAAGAGATTCAAGTTTGTTTAAATGAAGTGCCACACCCTTTTTAAAGTGGAGATAATCAAGAATTAGTGAAAATTTTGTGACATCTTTTAAAAATCTTTTCGAGAACTACTAGGCCAATTTCAATTAAACTTGGCACAAATTCATCTTTGAGTGAAAGGGATTCAAATTTGTTCCAATGAAGGACCATGCTCCCTTCAAAATCAAGAAAAGGCAAAATTAGAGTGGGATCATTTAAAAATCTTCTTAAGAACCACTAGGCCAGAAAGGCTTAAATTTATATGAATGTTTCCTAATATAGCATAGATTCAAGTTTGTTCAAATCTTGACCCCTGGAAGTAGGATGGGGCCAAATAGGAGATAAAAGTATTTTCTATGGTGAAATATAGGATAAATCTTCAAAAAGAGTTCTTGTTAAGAACAGCAAGGCCATAGTTAGATGGTACAAATATAAAATAGTCCAAATCATAGTTCCTGGGGGTAGGGTGAGGCCACAATAGGGGATCAAAGTTTTAAATAGGAATATATAGGAAATATCTTTAAAATTTTTACTGCAGGGCCATAAATATGCCTATTGTTAGCTTTGCCATCTTATTGTTAATACTGCAAGGCTTAGGACTATTATACCTGGTCAGCTGATGCATCTAGGAGGAAAGGTGTGTTGTGACCCAAAAGTAGGTCACTGTGGCCTCCTTCTAGAATTTTATGGCTATGTATTCAAATCATGTGCAAGGTCATATCTTGCACACAGTGAGCCCAGGACCATCAAACTGTATCAGTTAATGCACCTTGGGGGGGGGGGGGGGGGTCCTGATCCAAAAATAAGTCACTGTGGCCTCATTTTAGAATTTTTTTATGGGTATACATATTCAAATTGTGTTTGGATCACTTCTTGCACACAGTAAAGATTAGCTCCATCAAACCTGGTCTGCTGACAGAGAACTTCAGGTATATACTACAGTAATTCTATTCCTATGTCATTGCAAATAGTGGTGACTTGAAGTTTGCAAATATAGATACACATGTATGTATCTTATACATGTAGTTCCAGGAGGGTGTAATATTCGTGTGGTGCATTTTATGGAAACCATGGCTTTATTCTCGTTAGGAATATTGGGATTGTATATCAATTGTTCATAGTCTGTATTGTCTAATGTTAGTATTAATTGAATAGTGTCCTGAAATCTAAATTTGCCAAGTGTCATACCAAGAAAGCAATTTGTTTTCAATTATCAATATAATCTATCCCCAAGATATTCAAAAAAAAATTGCATTTTGTAGTCAATTCCGGTCTCAAAACAGAATTTTCCGTATTGGAGTAGATGAGGGTGGTATTGAAATCCAGCTTGACTTTCGCTGTTATAAAATGTCCATGATTGATCATTTTCAGTCCACTTTATTCATGGTGTTGGATAATTATTAACTTTGTTCATCAGACCTCTTACTTTACACACTATTTAACTATTACACACACTATGTTTCACTATTTGATTGTTCTTAACCTGTGTGCCTTGTTCGTTAGGTATGTATGTTAACTTTTAATATTTTTTTTTACCATTTTGACACATTTTTGTTCAAGTTCATATAATTTCTTTTTTTTTATTTTTTATTATTTTTATTTTTGTTTATTAATAGTGTAAAGCACTCCAGGGTGATAGGGACTATACAAATGTTTAAAAATTTTATGTTTAGATAAGATTAATAATATTTTTCCTTATTTAATTACTTTGCTATCCCATACATAAGACATCAAACAGATTTCAAGTATTCCCTTGTAATGTGATAATTATAATAAAAACGAAAAAAAACAAACAAAAAAACCAAAAAACAAAAAACTGAATGGTTCGTTTTGGAAATGATAAATGTTTTTGTTACTGAAATTCTTTCCAGATGGACAAGTTTTCTAGATTTCCATTATGACAAAATTTTACCTATCTTCTGAAGTGCTTAATTCTAATGGAGGTCAGATGTTTCATTTGTTTCATCAGAAAATATTATAACAAGCAAGTCAAATACAGTTATGTTATACAATCTAAAATCATGGTATATATCTTGCAATTTTATTTCCACTTTCTATCCAGATAATTTTTGTTTTTGCTGAATTTGATTCATAAAATCATGTTGAAGAAATTATAATATTTAGCCTCGATTTGAAGTCTTGAATATTTGTGTTCTATGAGGATGCCCACATGGGCCATGCACGTGCTGTATAACGGGGATTTTCTGCAGTTGTCCATTTGTTGTGGGATTTTGTGGACAGGGAAAAACCGCAAAAATTACAATCGCGAAGTATATATGCATGCACATAGGTACATAAGGCATTATGCAAATGCAGAAATTGGAAACACAGAATATAATTTACTACCATTTACGGACAAATCGCAAAAATTTCCAGTTGCAGAAAATACCCATTATACGGTTTTCTTCATTATATAGAAATGAACCTGATAAAGACGTGATGAATTTATTTTCTTGTAGACATGGATGCCAGGCCATGGGACTTTCAGGCCGAGGAATGCGCACTGCGTGCATGTGTCGACCGATTCAATCAGAGGCGCTACAATCCACACAGCACAGACCCCGACTTCAAACCCGTGGACAACTGTACCCTGAGTGTCCTGGGAGAGGACATAGACCTAACAGAAGAATTCAAACAGAATTATGAGCGCTGGCTAGAAATGGAGGTGTATTCTAATTATATAGACTGGGATCAAGTCATTAATTGTTAAACAATCATGAAGTGAATACTTTATACTCAACACTGGATTTATTTATTGCATTTTTATTGTGAGGAATAAATTATTTCATATCTGATTCTTATGGTTTTTGATATATCGAGGTATTTTCATTGAAAAATAAACAAAATGACCATGAATTCTGGCATTGCGTCATGGAATTTTATTTTAATTTTACAAACTGAATCTACTTCAATCTAAATTGCTGATAATTTTGTTCACACCATAAATTAGTAGTAAAGATCCCCCCCCCCCCCCCCCCCCACCACCACCACCACCATGGAAACCTACAACTGAAACACCTTTAAGGTTGTTAGATTCTGAACATGAAACTTGTAAGAAAAATGTTCAAAGAATATATTTTATATTTGTATTGTATATTTTGATAACACACACACACACATATATATATATATATAACCAGTCGATCGAGTCATAATCGGCATTGTGACATTTGTTAAAACACAGTTTTACTTCATATTTAACAATCATAATGATATTTATAAACAAGAATAATGATAAACGTGTGAGAGATGGGGTATGATTTTCAGCACTTGGAACGTCGATAAATTCTATTCAATTATAAAACTTTCCAAAGTCTTTACAGTTTTTTTAAAATTCAAAATTGTATCCTAAAATTCGAAATCAAATTCTAAATTATTTAGATAGAGAGCTGTAAGAGGAATCTTAAGCCCCACTTCGAAACATGAAACTTTACTGATCAGTTCATACTCAATAATCGTGAAATTCTTTGTATTTTCTTGGGTATTAATACTTCGTCTGTGATGAAAAACAAAAATAGAAACCAGTATGTATTTAAAAGAAAAAAAAAAACCTTCATTGGTATAGAATTTCTTTCATTTCTAGAAAAAGAAAAAAAAAATCCACCGCAAGAGACAGCCCCTTGTAAAGAAAGCTTAATTCGACTGGAAATCATGGCTGAAGGAGCACAACGTTCATTTAAAAAGTTGAAATGGAAACCTTATTCGCACATTAATATTGTTAAGACCTGTGCAAGTAGTTTTTTCAAACCACAGAAACATGCATCATACTATATGCATAGTTAATACTATATTAACATAAAAATCAAATTTCAATGCCAGTAAATATATTTTAATCACAAATGTCAAATTCTGATGGATGAGGTAGTTGCTGTCGGCATAGTCGATGCTAGGTGGCCGTCAGCATGCTATAGGTTAATTTACAGAGTTGTAGGCGGCGGGTCGTCATCATGTATATCGCTCTTGTAAGCAGCACTCTGGACATTATATTGCCTCTGGGACTCCTTCCGGGTTCGATATTCCTCGGTCATAAAAAGCTGTTCTATTTCCTCCAGCGATCTGTTCTTTGTTTCAGGCAGGAGACAGAAAAGCGTGACGAAACCCACGAATGATGCTCCCGCGTATAGGAAGAACGTACCTGTAAATGGATGCTGGGATGTGCATGAATCGTCGAACAATATCTAGTTCTTATAATGCTTAACTGTTGAAATTATTTCATCTTCCATTTTAAAAGTACTTTGTGAAGTATGTGATGTACATCAAGCTATTTATATGGTAACCGTTTTACTATTTATTCAATAAAGACATATCTGTTTAACTTGGGGATATATCTCTATAAATTAGAGAGATATCTATTTAAAAATATATTTATTTTCCATAGAGTAGATATGTCTCTAAAGCTAGAGTTATCTGTTTAACGTAGAATATATATCTTAAACTTAAATACATATGGCTTAATCTTTAGAGTCACCTCTTTGTTAATAAGAGATATCTCTATGAATGTTAGAGACTAAGAGATGTCTTTCAAAGTTTAAAAATATCTCTGAGTTTCAGACAAAGATATCTTTCTAATATAGAGAGATATCTTTTAAAGCTAACGAGATATATTTAACCGGTTGACTACAATGATTTCAACCATGCACAATCTTCCCCATTTCTTTGAAGTAATAACCTAATGCAAAAATGGCAGGGAAGTTCGAAGATAATACAGGACTTTAACTCTTTTTTAGAAATTGACAGGAAATTTGCATAAAGTTACATAATTATCCTTTATGTCCTTTGACAAAAAGGGGAAATAAGCATATAGATTATCTGTTGTATTGGAATGTTTGCCGATTTCAAGCCCGAGTGAGAAAGGAGGAGGGTTGGGCGTAGGGCCAGCAACCTTGCTCTGTAAAACCCACACCTGCTAAGGAAATAAATACAAGGTTGGTAGGTTTTATGTTGTTTAACGTCCCACATGAGAATCTTTCAATAATATGACAGACATCACCATTGGCAGTGAAGGGCTGCAAAAGTTAGGCCTTTGCTTGGCGCTTACAGCCTTTGAGCAGGGAGGGATCTTTATCGTGTCACACCTGCTTGTTACACGGAGCCTCGGTTGTTGCGGTCTCTTCCGAATGATCGCCCCATTTACTCACCTCTTAGGACAAGCAAGGATACTAAGGACCTTATCTAACCCGGATTCCCCACGGAATTAAAAAGCAGATAAATGGAGTGAAGCAGGCTATGACGGTTAACAGCCCGAAAGCCGAATGACAACAACACACCACATCCAAGTTAAGTGCTGGAACGTCGGGACGTTATGATAAAACGGAAGACTAGCACAAGCAGTGAATGAGATGAAACAATAAAACTTTTATCTGCTAACCATGAGTGGAGTCAGGTGGACAGGAACAGGAAAATAGGGACTGAATTCTGGGGAAAGTCGTTATATGGTCAGCGCGAAGCGATAACAGCCACCATGAGGGAGTAGCTCTTCTCATCAACCAAAGGTTTGTCGTCCTTCAGTAGAAGCCTGATAGCGAACTTTATGTCAGACTCAACTTCAGGAACGACGCCATTGCGATTGCTGATGCACTAACTGACAATGCAGAAGTAGAAGCAAAAGAAAACTTCTTGAGCTCTCTAGAATACTTGACGGCATTTGAAAGCATGATGTCTCACTACTGATTGAGATTCCAGTGCAAGGATTGGTTATCCACAACAGGAAACGAGAGATGCGTCAACATGCAGTGGCCGATCTCACAGACAATGGCGAAAGGTTCATCATCAGCGTGTGAGGAAAATGCCATATGTGGCACTATTTTTGTTCATGAAACCATTTACAAGCTAAACTGGCTATTACGAGATGGAAACACCAAAAGCCATTATCATTAACAGGAAATGTAGGCGCTCTCCACAGAGCATGCACCATGCTGATATCAGTAGTGACCACAACCTTTTTAAGATTAGTCTTCAGTTGAGAAAGGGGCCTCCGTGGCTGAGTGGTTAGAGCATCGGGCTCAAAATCACAGAGCCTCTCACCTCTGTCGGCGCGTGTTCGAATCTCGGCCGCGGCATTATGTGAGCAAGTTTGCCAGTTTACTTGCGGAAGGTCGGTGGTCTCTTCCCAGGTACATTGTATCAGGGTTCTCTCCTCCACCAACAAAAACTGGACGCCACCAGATAACTGAAAAATTGTTGAGCGTGGCGGAAAGCAATATAATCAATCAATCAATCAATCAGTTGAGAAAAGCCAAAATCTGAATTAATACTAGTAAGAGCAAGCATCTCAATATTATCCAACTCCAGGACCCTTCCTCTTTCTCATGAAGATATCTCTTAAGTTAAATGAAAGATGAGATTGCTTTCTTCTTGAAAGAAATGCCTCTCTGGATGAAAGTGAAAGAGATAATTCTCTATTTCTTACAGAGATATCTCTATAAGTTTAGAAATACTTTTTAACTTAAAGAGATATCTCTTTTTAAAGATATATTTCTTTAGATAAGAGATATCTCTTAGAATGAGAGATATTTTTAGAATAAATAGTAAGACATCTTGCTATGTTTTTGAAATCCAGTTAATGTTTCACGAGCTTGCTTTTCTGCTTACCGTATGTAGTAATGGTTTCCAAGAGAGTTAGAAATGAAAACGAGACTCCAAGATTAGCTACCCAATTAACAGCGGTAGCAATGGAAATTCCTGTCCCTCGGGCCCATAGCGGGTAGATCTCTGCGTTTATCGTCCAGGGGTTTGGACCAAGTCCTAGAATGGAAATGCAGTACCTGTCATTAACAACTTATATAATTATAATGCAGGCTTTCGGCACATGAAGATAATTGGTAAAATGTTTATCTGAAGAGATCATTATCGACTTCCTTTATTTTGGAGAAGTAACTGCAATTTGTGAGCGACATCTGATTAGCGGGGATAGATTTTTCATATGCGATTTCAATGGCGGATCTGGAGGAGATCGTTAGGCTTAAACACACAAACATATCATACTCTCTTTGTTTGAACAATTTTAACTTTAAAAAGATTTTTTTTCATCTAGGTCTTCAATACCCGTTCTGTTTGGATTGAAAACGTACAAACTTGGGTTGTAACTCCCCTTTGAAACCTTTCTGAATCCGCTCATGTATCTATACATGTAGTTTGAGAAATGATGGACTTATGATAGTGCTACTATAATGTAATAAGAAGTCAATAATAATAGTGCTAAATGATAATAGTGCTGAAGCCATTGCTGGGATTCGTAAGAGTTACCAGGTAGTCTACATATTTTTTCAATGTTGTGACTAAAGAAGTCTAGTTAGATGTATCGTCAACACACAACAATTTAGAATTATTATTTATTTATTCATTTTTTATTTTGTTGCCAATGCATAAGTGCGACGTATAACAGATGCTCCAGATAATATCATCCCCAGACAAAGTTTATAAGGTGTTTTGGAGGTGAACAACGTCTATGGAAGTATGCCGTTTCTTTACGAGAAAAAGAAGAGGCTAAGATAACGAACAGTACTCAATATCTTAATTCCTATAGAAAGTACAGATCAGAGAGATGGACAAACACAGACCGCTGGACATACCACAGGTAGGACCAAATGCCTAGGAGAAGTAAACATCCTCTGCTATGTTTTGCTTTAATATCATTCGGCAAACGCAACTTGCAGTTCTTTACTGCATCGAAAATGTATCCACGACCTCTTTGGAATTATGGGGGGAGGGGGGTAGCATTTCAGTGGAATATTTTACACATTGAGGTGACTGATTGTACCTGGTGCAAATGACATGACGAAAAGTGCAAGTCCCAGAACCGCCATCCATGAGTAGTCGGTAGGACAGAAATCATTGGCCCAGCCATAATTCTTTGTGTGATAGTTTGTTTCGTTACACAGAGATTCGTTGTAGATGGTGGTATTGACCTCGGGCTCGGCATATCGCTCTGGATGGGCCTTGTACACGTGGAGACAATAGCCGGAAGTGTCCGGATCTTTCTTCTCCCAACAGAATCCACAGTTGTCATCCTTAATACAGGTACCGCATGTACTAAAACACAACATATGTATGCTAGAAAGACGTCTTATTATTGTAGATTAAAGCATCAGAAAAAAACCCCAGAAATGATGCAACAATGAGCAAATAGACTGCATAAGAATCGAAGCACGGCTGGGGTCCCCGCGTCTTTCGTTGGGATATTTAGATCAACAAGTTAAATCAGATGATCATTCAGTGTTAAAACATCGTTGAACTTGGCGTAGAATTTGAGCTACCAACTTTACTCGATGTGTAATTATGCAGAGAAAATTATCTCTGAATGTGATCATATATAATTATTGCTACTTACAGATACTTTGTGTGGCAGATAGAGGAATTATCCAGATGATGGTTTATGGATGGGGAATGTTCATCAGAAAGCCAGAATCCGAGTCCCAGAACAACTAAAGCGATGATAATTCCTTGGAAGTAAAAGACTTACATCTTATATAGATAGCGACGATTTAGATTTCCAAACTTTTGATAAGGAAAATTTCACTTTTCCCTTTGAAATGCTTGTATGGGTCATCATTGTCAGAGTTGAACATCTTACAGGTACACTTAGAATATAATTCCATTTGGATTAGCGATGAAGACACGGAGTAGGGGAGCTTATTCTTTATCATGCCAATTAAAAGAATGTCAGAATGTATGGTCCCGCTATTTGGCGGGTATTGTGATCAAATGACCTATTGCTAAATTTTGGTACATTTATGGGTATATTTTGACTTTTTTAACATTACGTTGAAGCGCGATTAAACAATAAATTCTTCAGTGGAGCACTAGTATCAATGTGGGGTCCTACAATGGAGTAGGTGAAATCCTGCAATGAATTAGGTGAAATCCTAAAGTGGAGCAGGTGAAAATCTACAATGGCGTAGGTGAAATCCTACAGTGGAACAGGTGAAAATCTACAATGGCGTAGGTGAAATCCTGCAATGGCGTAGGTGAAATCCTGCAATGGAGTACTGGGATGAGGTCTTACAATGGAATACTATAGCTGGATTCTATAATAGAGTAGGTGAAACCTGCAATGAAGTACAAGGGTGAAATCCTGCAATGGAGTACAAGGGTTAGATCCTACAGTGAAGTACTATAGTTTGATCTCTACAATAGCGTAGGTGAGGTCCTGTAATGGAGAACTGGGGTGAGGTTGTCTTATATTGGAGTTCTATAGTGAGATCTTACAATGATCAAATCTTAAATGGTGTAATACAATGGAACGCTTCATAGTACCAGGTTGAAATCCTATAATCAAAGACTAGATTGCGATCTTATAATAAAGGACTAGGGTGATATCCTTTAATGGAGAAATAGAATGAGATCTTATTACTGAGTGACGATACAAACCGATAAAACTACATAGGGTCAAGATCCGGCGACCAGCTCTCTCAACAGCGTAGATCCCGATAAAGGTGAAAAGAAAATTAACAGCAAAAGGAATGCAAACTAACCAAATGGCGAGGTCTGACGGAAATCCGGACATTCGCAAAATAGTGCCACTGTAGTAACTGAAAGTCAAAGAGAACAAACAGTCTAAAGAAAGGTACCCATGTATATGTATTCTTCAAAATACTTCAGAGTACCCTGGAGAACAGTGGAATAAGAAGCTATATTTTTATGGGAGTAATCATCACACTTGCAGACAAATAAGGAATATATCTGACTATGGATCAACTAAGAAAAGAGATGATATGAGACTCGTACATGACAGTGTTGATTCCACTAAACTGCCCAAACAGTTGTAGAAGACAACCAAGTAAAAGAGCGCGTCTCACCGGTTGTGTCTTCATCATCAGTACAAAGGCTTGGAAGGCGTCTGAAGAAGTAGAAAGAATAGAAGCCATGTATTTTGAAAGTCGGTAACAGTAAGTACGTGTAGCAGATTTCCAGAATTGAAACTCGGTGTGACACTCAAAAATGAAAATAAAATTTTGATAGTGTGTGTATCAGGTTTTAGTTTGAAGAACATTGATAAAGAAGTAGTAAATAAAGGATCGGCGAGTTATTTTATCTAATCCATCTTACTATATTTAGTCTCCTCTTCCATATCGTTCACAGATTGTTGAATAAGATTCAATTCATTAGTCACATACTGCGTTCCACGGATCCTTTGAAGGGCGGACTTGGCTTGTTCGTGACGTCCTTTGGAAATCAACCACCGCGGACTCTCTGGCAGGAAGAAGAATCCGAAAAACTGGATTACACTGGGAACTCCAGCAAGCCCCAACATATACCTAAAATGCAATTTACCAAGGAGGTTTCAAGGGCTTTAAAGTTGCAAATTTAATTCTCGTCTACTCCTTTGTCCGTGTTGAAAAATCGTATATTTAAATCAAAAGAAAGCAAAGAAATAGGATTTCTCATTACATTCCACGTTTCATACTGGTCTTTATAATCGCCTTGGTATTTTAAAACCCCAAAGCACGGCATCCCCTCATGGGGTATATTATTTGCTGGCTATGGCTTTGACCTATCTTCTTATGAATCATAAATTAACATTTATAATTATGATTCCTACCCGGTGACTACCCATTGTCTGCATAGAAAATAAGATAAAATCTTATTCGATGCTCTTTGTCTGGCAAGCACAACATTGCTCAGGATGTACGCGCGCACATAAACAAACGCACGCTCATGCAAAGATTACCACATCCCTGCCTTACATATTTTTAAGAGTCGGATTTATGAAAAGCAGCCGTTACAGTACCTCCATCCGTTCTTTTTATCAGTGCTGAAAGCTCCGGCCACAATGCTGGAAAAAAGGATCCCAATGGTTATAAAGAGTTGATTCATGGTGACCAAAGATCCCCGAATGTTGGTAGGAGCGGCTTCGGCAATGTAAACAGGTACGGACATAGAGGCAAATCCTGTATAATACCAATAATGTAAACCATTTATAAATCTAAAAGCAATTCCAAGCTGTACTACTTTGTAATTGATGTTAAATTTCAATTCTCTTTGTTACTTGGCAATACGTTTTTAGCGTAATTTGTTTTTACATGGTATGCCACTGTAGCCAAGTTTAATTGTACTTTATATACATATATAAGACTATTCAGTATAGAATATTCAAGTTAAAGTGTCAGAGATTATCTCATCTCTTAAAGTATAATATTTATCTTGTTTATAAAATCACTTTTTGAGATAAACGACATATTATGCTATCAGTAATATGTTGTTATATTAATTTATCGTACATGTATTTCATCTACTCAATCTGAGGCATACCTTCAAGTTTGCATTGCAATACACATCATTTCTATAATAAACAAATATTACGAATAAAGGGATGTCTGTCAATAAAATTGACTCGTTTGAAAGTTACTTGGCCAGGTGTGTTTTATTTGGAATAATGAAGGCGTCTAGCACACTTCGAAAATTATTCGCAGTTAAAAAAAAGTATTCTTTTAAGGCTAAAAATGGGCGATTTCTGTATCAATATAGCGCCAGTTATACATAACAAATTGAATAACTTTTTTAGGGTATCGTTTACATTAATATCGTGCATATATGGCCTTATTTCCATAGTACCCACAAATTATGCTTCTCGGTAAAACTACGACAATGAGCAGATATAACCACGACAATGAGCAGATGTAACCACGATAATGGACAGATGTAACCACAACAATGAGCATATACTATGACGACAATAAGCATATATAACCACGATAATGAGCATATACTATGACACCAATAAGCATATATAACCACGACAGCTTGGACATATAACCACGACAATGAGCAGATATAATCCCGACAATGAGCAGATGTAAAACACGACAATGAACAGATGTAACCACAACAGCGAGGACGTATACCCCCCCCCCCCCCCCCCCCCAAATAAGCAGATATAACCACGGCAATGAACCGATATAACCACGACATGATCATGTAAAACCACGACAATGAGCAGATGTAACCACGACATGATCATGTAAAACCACGACAATGAGCAGATGTAACCACGACATGATCATGTAAAACCACGACAATGAACAGATGTATCCACGACATGATCATGTATAACCACGACAATGAGCAGATGTAACCACGACAATGAGCAGATGTAACCACGACATGATCATATAAAACCACGACAATGAACAGATGTAACCACGACAATGAGCAGATATAACCACGACATGATCATGCATAACCACGGCAATGAGCAGATGTTACCACGACATGATCATGTATAACTAAAACAATGAGCAAATATAATCATGACTATGAACAGATATAACCACCAGAATGAGCAGGTGTAACCACGTCAATGAGAAAATGAACCCAAGGAACAAGGTCTTAGACAAGTGAAAATATACAGACATTTTTCTAAGGATTGAAAAAATCCAGAGAAATATTGAAAAGCTTATAGGCACCGTGAGTAAAAATCCAATGAAATCTATGATATCGACATAATGACTGTGAAAATAGCTAGTTAAGACTTTTTATTGCGATATGACGGTACTAACATTGTAAATGTGTACTCCAAGTTAAATTGATGATTAAACAAAATGTCCCACAGCGCCATTTTAAGCATGTTGTGACTTTCTCTATTACTAATGTCAATGCAGAGATCAGCTCTACTTTAACAAGCTATCTGAATGCATGAATATTACATGTATTATGGTACAGTTATTGACACGTTTTAAAGTATCTAATCTTTTACCATTTGTATTTATAATATCTTACAATATGTTTGTTTATTTGTATCCAATATCTTTAGTATATGCAATGAAATTCAATATTATACAAAAGTTGAAATTCTATGTTATCATAAATCATGTAAAATTGGGGAAAATTAGAATATGACATTGTACAATGCGAAAGATAGTACATGTATTTTTATCGTATTTTTTATAGTATAATAAAAAGAAATGATTAGATAATGCAATGTTTGATATGCCATACTGTGTACAAATTGATCAAAATACAATAGAAGTTAATACAAGGAAAATGATTGCAAGGTTCTTTAAATACTCTGGATAATGACGACTGAATATACATGTATAAGTGAAAACATAACACTTTATCAATGAAAAAAAAAGTCTATATAAGCAAATAAATAAATGAATAAAAACAAAACAGTCCCTGTCAGATTCGAACTTACCATTATGGATCTGTAGACCAGCGACATAAAAATGGAGACATCAGGTTATATAAGCGATTCATTCAAAATAAAAAAAGATAAAATCAGCCATATTGTTACGTACAGGTAATGTCGAACATGATAAAGTGACTAAATTCACATGACGCCGGCACCTTAATTAATGAAGATCTGTGTTTCTCTGAAATTGTTACATCGTTTTCAAAGAAATACGAAGTGCTTTACCATGAAGAAAAAAGGCTGATTTAATTCTCGAGAGGCTTTATATTTCATAGTCAAACTTTATTTTTTGATGGATAAAATACTAGATATTTTTGCAATTCATAAATTGAGTGAATTATCATACTAATATTTTAAAAATATATACTTTTATGTATGTAGTCTTTTCAATGTCACAGGAAAGGAAGTTGTTAGAAAATTTACACTTCATTTTATTGTCGATAATAACAAAATCAAAGTATTACTATGTATAAGAAAGAAAGGTTCAAGGAAATAATAGTCTGTATCTTATCACTTAAAGGACATTTTCATGACACTATACCCTTTTTGCATGCTAAAAATGAATGTAAATGTATTTTAAAGGAAATATTTTTGCTTAGTTGTGGAATGAATCAGATGTATGGTCTATTTGGTTAACGATCGAAACGATGTAGTTTTTCTTCGACACAGAGAACGGAAGAAATGTTTATGATATAATAATTTGTACCTATTGCTGCCCCAACTATTAACCTTCCAGCGATCAAAACCTCCTTCGAATCAACAGGCGACAGCGCCATAACAACCGCGCCAGCTGTGAAGACGAAACTGGAAGCCATGATGACAGTTTTCCTTCCCAGTACGTCCACAAGTGTTCCGGAAATCAGAGCAAATATGGCAGCGGCACCGATAGTAGCGCTAACAATGGCTTCCTGCCATACAGACGACAGTTTAAAGTCATCCTTGATGAGCAACATAGATCCAGATACAATCCCGGTATCATAACCGAAGAGTAATCCGCCCATTGCTGCCATGCACGTCAAAAATATAACAAAACATTTGGAATCCGATTTTTTCAATAAACTTCTTGATTCTATATCCATGCTCTTTTAGACAAACCAGTCACAACCAATTTCACGATTTTATTTGGTAATTACATGTACGAAAAACAAGGTTTTAGTCTTCTACTCCTCTACTCATAGAAATAATACTTTTAAATCAACAGATAAACTTATATACATTATATTTTATGGTCATATGAGGGGGAAAAAAAGCTCTTGTATCACGTGATTTTTGTTCGCCAATCACCATCTTGCGTATTCCTGTGTGCAATTTCGATCATTCAGCGTCACATGATGCACACTTGATATGCTTCATCATAATTTGACATTTGTATATTCTTATGTAACATAGCGTACCTGGATACCGGGCTCAGATATATGTATTACGTGCACTTTGATTGCCGGATGGAGCAGCTGAGAAGTGTAAGAACGTCAACGATGTACGCATTCGGTTTATTGCTAGGATTTTAAACAAGTCTAGCTCCTGTGTACAAACCGATGCGCGTGCCTCTGTACAACATTCCAAAGAAGATATAACTGAATGCGACCATCCGAGTTGTCGAACAGAGTAAAGTAATTGCATTTTATCGAGAACAAGATTGTTTATACCAGATATAGATGCCAAATTAATTTTTTCATTAATTGTAATCTTGTCATTTGAAATGTGTACATTGTACTTATGCGATTCTGTACCAGAAAGCGCTACGTATGCTTCACTGTCACTTCTAAGATGGTCTAATTTACTAATAAAAGTGTAAAATAGTAGACTGATAGATTGGGGTTTTTTTACACAAAAAAAAGGAAGAACTCTACTATATCTAAATTTTGTTCTCCTATCTATCTATCTATCCACCTATCTATCTATATATCTATCTATCTGTCTGTCTGTCGGGCTGTCAGTCTGTCTGTCTGTCTATCTATCTATCCATCCACCTATCTATCTATCTGTCTGTCTGTCTATCTATCTATCTATCTATCTATCTATCTATCTATCTATCTATCTATCTGTCTGTCTGTCTGTCTGTCGTGCTGTCTGTCTGTCTGTCGTGCTGTCTGTCTGTCTATCTATCTGTCCGTCTGTCTGTCTGTCTATCTATCTGTCTCTCTGTCTGTCTGTCTATCTATCTGTCGGGCTGTCTGTCTGTCTATCTATCTATCTGTCTCTCTGTCTGTCTGTCTATCTATCTATCTATCTATATATATATATATATATATATATATATATATATATATATATATATATATGCACACGCTTGGTTTATTATGACGACAGAAGGGTCATTTAGCATTGATTTTGATTCTTATTTTAGTAATGAATTACAATGAGGAATGCATAAGTCAAATGTCAAACTAACTTCAATTTTTAAATGAATTCCAAGCCCAGTAATGTTTACAATATCATGGATCATGGTAGCATCATTCTAATTAATGAAAATTATGATTAATCATTACCCAAATGTTTAAAAAGAAAGTCAAAAAGAATTTTCTAAAAATGATATATCGATTTTTTTAAAAGAAAAAAAAACATCTATGAAGAGCATGATAAACTAGTTTTTCTAGATTTAGATTTCAGCAGAATGACTAAATATTAAAGAAAAAAAATCTACTCTCAATTTCATCAAATAAATAACAAACGGGAAGTAATTATTGATAAATGTAGTAGATAAAAGCAAGATATTAATGATATTTGTATCAGTACCGCTGACGCACATGATAAAGATTGAGCATCCTTATGTCCTTTTTTGGCCAACCAATAAGATTCAGAACCCAGCACCGCCCACTATTACAGCTACAGTTTATCAAAACCTACGCTAAATATACCTGTGAAGTATAGGTGTTATCAAAGTAGAAAAACGAATTACAGGCGTCACGTTATCTTTTAATAATGTATAAAATGAGTACTTTCTCGATTCTACAATAAAGTTTCTCTAACAGCGTGTATCATGCAATTTTGTATGTATATCAAGAGTAGAGAGGATGACACGTAGCCAGTCTCAATCTCATTTCCATAAGAAAGAAAATACATAACACACCAGCTATATATATGCCAAAGGCGTAGCCGAAAGGAACAGCGGACACTTGCCCTTTTCAATGGTGGGGGCAAAAGTATGTTTGTATCCCACATTTTGCCTTTTTCTTTCTTTCTGTCTTTATTTCTTCATTTCTTTTCTTCTTCTTCAAATGTTAATCTTACGATTCCTGGGAGATTGTTTTAGCAGTCTGTTTGATGCTCCTGTAGGTGGGTACATTTAGGATGTTTGGGTTTCTGTTGACCTCTACCCCTGGCCTGTGCGGTGTTGATATCTAATGGTACTACAATAGCAACTTATGTTAAATATGATAATGAACACAATAATGAAATGATAATGTACTAAGTTATATTCTATTCCTACCAAAGAATGTGCATTTTTTAAGTCCACACATCCCGTGAGGACCCGGGTTAGAATACCCTTGGTTGTCGTAAGAGGCGACTGAAGGGGTGGCCCTTCGGATGAGACCGTAAAAACCGAGGTCCCGTGTCACAGTAGGTGTGGCACGATAAAGATCCCTCCCTACTCAAAACCCCTGAGCTCCGAGCATAGGCCTAAATTTTGCAGCCCTTCAACGACAATGGTGACGTCTCCATATGAGTGAAAAATTTCCTCACGTATATCTGCGCTAGTGAGAATCGAACCCGCGAGAAGTAAGAGTGATTTTTAGTGCGATGCTCTAACCAATCAACCACGGAGGGCCTCTCCGGTATCATTGGGTGGGTTTCTTTTAATTCTGAATATATAAATACTGTTTTGCAAGGTATTTTGACCTATGATGCCACTAAAAAAAATTCAGTGTAACACCGACATCCGTTCAAAACGCAGTTTGTCTTCAACTCCTGGTGTTTGATGGGCTTCATAAATAAAATTATCAGGTATGGAATAACTCCGATCGGACTCGATGTCCATACATGCTAACCTTGATTGTATAGTTTTAGATATAAGATTTACTACGGTCGTGAATTTGTATCAGAACATGGCGAACTCCCTCATTGACGGGCTTCAATTGTCTCCTATAGCACCTGTCATGTTGTCTAAGGAAGTGACACATACTCCTTAGGGAAACTTGTTTCAGTGGATGTCATGAACGTTTATCGGAATTAAAAGATAGTCATTAGAAATGAGTATCATAAGGAAACATTCCCCCAGACCAATTTGCAATCGTGCCCACTTCAGTTCGATTGTTTAAACTGCGGCGCAAGTATTTTTTGAAAATACATGCGGATTTGAACTGCTAAGTTTCATGGCAGCATTCTTCATGAAGGAAGGCGTGAATCATCGTAATTCATACTCTCATGTATTTTCAAAATTGAAATTTGATAATTTTCATTTTTAAATTCTACTTTCATTTCTGTCGGAATTTCCACAAAACGTTAAGGTAGTCATACTACACGTGTATCAAGATTCACATTGTTAGAGGAAGCTGCTATCAGAACAACTGGTAAAGATACCGAAAGCAAACGACATTAAACCGGTATCTCCGGATTTCTCTACTCACTATCTTTATTAATTAATTTAATTATTCTATCCTCATCAATAATCATTACCAAACCCTGATTTTAATAAGAAAACATATGATCGTCTCTGGTACATAAATTATAAAGCATTAGTTGAATTCAGTTCAAATCTTATCTCGATTTTTACCTGAACGACGTCCTACATGTCACTTACCTGGCGTACTAAGCCGGACTATCAGACTGTGATCTGGGAACAGAATATTGATTTTCTCCTCCAAGCAGAAGCCTAGTCAGCAACATGCCAACCCTGGGATACTGGGAAATCAGAGGGGTAAAATATTCTGTGTTTCACACCTTTGATTCTAGGTATTATGAGTGAACCATGCATGAAACTGTCATAGTATGGTTTTCATTAAATTGATTGCATGTCTTTAGAGTCATACTTGATTGCATATATGCAAATAGATGATTAACTCGCAGTAAGATTTGTATTACTTTTGTGAATTTGGCATAAAATAGATGTATACCGCCTTAGGGTACGATTCATTGAAGCCAAAATTTAGAACAGATATTGTACCTGGGTATATTCGCCACCTTGAGAATCTGGTCCATGATAATTGAGGGTAACCTGTAAAATCAGAAACGGTGTCTCAAACAGTTTATATTCAAATGCTCTATAATAGAGACAGGCAAAGTGTCGCGGCAGGCGTTGGCATGTTAAAGAACCCTCATTGCTACTAAGTCTAGGTCTAAATTTGTGGTACTTCATCTAAAGCTGGTGAAGCCTTCAATATAAATGAAAGATTCTCGACGGGACGTCAAGCAAACAAACAACTACTGTGTTGAAGATGGGTTACATTATGTTGAGGTTGGGTTACATTTTGTTGGGAGGACGGGTTACATTGTGTTGGAGGACGGGTTACATTGTGTTGAGGACGGGTTACAGTGTGTGGGAGGACGGGTTACAGTGTGTGGGAGGATGGGTTACATTTTGTTGGGAGGACGGGTTACAGTGTGTGGGAGAATGGGTTACATTGTGTTGGAGGACGGGTTACATTTTGTTGGGAGGACGGGTTACATTATGTTGGAGGACGGGTTACATTTTGTTGGGAGGACGGGTCACATTGTGTTGGAGGACGGGTTACAGTGGGAGGACGGGTTACATTGTGTTGGAGGACGGGTTACAGTGTGTGGGAGGATGGGTTACATTATGTTGAGGATGGGTTACATTTTATTGGGAGGACGGGTTACATTGTGTTGGAGGACGGGTTACAGTGTGTGGGAGGACGGGTTACAGTGTGTGGGAGGATGGGTTACATTTTGTTGGGAGGACGGGTTACATTGTGTTCCAGGATAGGTTACATTATGTTGAGGATGGGTTACATTTTGTTGGAGGACGGGTTACATTTTGTTGGGAGGACGGGTCACATTGTGTTGGAGGACGGGTTACAGTGGGAGGACGGGTTACATTGTGTTGGAGGACGGGTTACAGTGTGTGGGAGGATGGGTTACATTATGTTGAGGATGGGTTACATTTTATTGGGAGGACGGGTTACATTGTGTTGGAGGACGGGTTACAGTGTGTGGGAGGACGGGTTACAGTGTGTGGGAGGATGGGTTACATTTTGTTGGGAGGACGGGTTACATTGTGTTCCAGGATAGGTTACATTATGTTGAGGATGGGTTACATTTTGTTGGGAGGACGGGTTCTGTTGTGTTGGAGGACGGGTTACATTGTGTTGAGGACGGGTTACATTGTGTTGAGGATGGGTTACATTTTGTTGGGAGGACGGGTTACATTGTGTTGAGGACGGGTTACAGTGTGTGGGAGGACGGGTTATATTGTGTTCCAGGATAGGTTACATTATGTTGAGGATGGGTTACATTTTGTTGAGGACGGGTTACATTTTGTTGGGGGACGGGTGGCATTATATCACATATAACTAAAAACCATTCATAAAAATATGCAATGTTCTAAAAGAAAGTAAAAGAAACGAACGAAAAATCAAATACAAATTTCACAAGAACAGCTATAGTTTTTCAGATTAATGTGCACGTTCCCGTGTGATGTCCAATTTGCAGAATTTATGGTGTACAGAAACACAATGGAGTGACGTTTTAATTATAGAATAATCAATCTACAATTTGCAGAATATAAGCAGCTCCAAATTGCAATCTCTAGGTTCTGGATTGAGCAAAGATAGGGGCCACTATTGGAGGGGGGGGGGGGTGACTTAATCCAATTTTCCAAGGAAAATTGTTGAAACTACAGGTTTTCAAACTTGTCACAATATTCAAGTTTGATCAATTGATAGCCCTCAAAAAAAATAAATAAATAAATAAAAAGGTTTGAAGTTTGAATCACGCAATCGATTAGAGATTACTGATACATTCTCTTTGACAGTGGTTTTTTTTTTATTATTTATTTGGTTTGGTTCGTTAGTTGGTTTTTTTGGGGGGGGGGGGGTGTTTATTTATTTGTTTGTTTGTTATTATCTATATTCAGTTTTATGTGTAAATTTAAGTTTGGCTGCGTTTTGTTTATGATCATAACATCTAATTTTTCAGTTTGCCCAGCCTATACGATTGTTACTTAATTATGCAGGGGAAGAATTTGAAGACGTGCGGTATGAGCAAGGAGATGGTTTGTATATGAATGTCACATCAAAAGATCGAATCAAACAACCGACAAGGAAATTATAATATGTTTAAGTGTATGATTTTGATATTTCAGCTCCAGACTTCAGCAGGGAATCTTGGTATTCTGTAAAACACACACTGGGGCTGGCTTTCCCAAACGTAAGAGAGACCCAAACGTGACGTAACAATGTCATGCGGTTCATCTATATCATAAAACGATGTTATCATATTTAACCCAGTGTCATATTGTAAATTTGAATTTACAGAGTAGCAGCATACACACATTTTTTAGTACGACTTGCCATGACACCAGATATCCTGCTCTTTTTTATTGAATTATAGCGCGCTTCAATTCGATTGTTGATCTTATTTATTCATTTGAAGTGGACAACAATTCAGTTATTGTGGGCATTAATTCAGCAGAATAACTATTACTATCAATAATTCGGTAATTCTGAATTGAAGATATCTATAATTATTTGAGATATCTTTAATTGAACTAAAGCATCAACATCTTCAGTCATTTGCGTTTATGTAAATTTGGTACCTTATATTTATTAAACCAATAAATTGAACATGAATCTTGAATCTGATGACGTTAACGTCTTTGGATAACGAAGTCGTTAATCTTAAAATAAATCTACCCATCTCTCGGATTTGTATTTTCTATATGAATTGCCTTTTCATCGATCACAAGTGTTTATACAATTATGATAACTACGAAATAAATTTCATTTTTGAAAATACATGCGGGTATGAACTGCAACGACATACATATCATGAAGCACTAACTAAAAATACATCATATATGGACCGGGGCGCCTCACGCCGGTGTACTTCACGACGTGTGTTTGTGCCTAGTGAAAAGTAGATCGGCGTGAAGCGTCACAGCTTACACTCTCATGTATTTCAACACCTTAAGTTTATTTATTATATTTATATTCTTTTTGTCGAAATTCCTTGCCGTTAAAATAGACGTACTGTATCTGTATTCACGGTTTACAACTGCAACACTTTCATGAGAAAATGACTATCATTACAATTTGCAGAGATATCAAAAGCAAAAGCATTGGAAATGTGAATATTTTTGAATAACGCAAGGTATTCACGCCGAACGTGGTTTACTGTCATATGCTACTGCTTCATCAATCAATCTTATAATCAATCAATTAATCAAACTATTGTGACTCCGTGGCCGAATGGTTTGATTGATTGTATATTGTTTAACGTGCCGCTTGAGAATTTTTCACTCATATGGAGACGTCACCATTGCCGGTGAAGGGCTGTAAAATTTAGGCCTTTGCTCGGTGCTTATGGCCTTTGAGCAGGGAGGGATCTTTATTGTGCCACACCTGCTGTGTCACGGGGCTTCGGTTTTTACGGTCTCATCTGAAGGACCGCCCCATTTAGTCGTCTCTTACGACAAGCAAGGGGTACTGAGGACGTATTCTAACAACCCGGATCCCTGAGTGGTTAGAGCATTGTGCTCAAAATCACAAGGCCTCTCACCTCTAGTCGGCGAGGGTTCGTTTCTCGCTCGCGCGGATATATATGAGAAAGTTTGCCAGTTTACTTTCGGAGGGTCAGGGGTCTCTTCCAGGGTACATTGTATCTGGATTCTCTCTTCCACCAATAAAAACTGGACGCAACTAGATAACTGAAAAATAGTTGAGTGTGTCGAAAAACAACAAACAACCAATCAATTAATCTATGACATCGTGCGTGGTGGTAAGCTGTTTCTTTACGAGTCTGGTTACCGTTTTGTACTCCTACAGTCATAGTAACTTTTAATGATATATATGTAATGTACACATTCATTAAATACATTTCACGTTCACTGTATTGCAGTTGCCTTACTACTTTGATGGTGATATCAAAATGACGCAAAGCAACACGATCCTTAGATACATTGGAGATAAACATGGTCTCTGTAAGTACCTGTGCTGCATTTTGAGTGATTTCGATCAATTATTATTTTAATCGAATCCATATTCATTCCAGTTTTGAAGTGTGTTCATTTCATTTGCTTGATAATTTGTATCCCATTAAGAATTATTCACTCACAAAGAGACGTCACCAGCTTCAGGAAACGTGCCACAAAGTCTGATCGAAGCATAGTACCCAGTGCTCAGGGCCATAACAGTGAGAGTTCTTTATCGTGCCAACGCCTACCATGATATGAGACATCCGCTCATTACGTCATATCTGACAGACCCCGAATTTCACTTTCACTTCTGATACCGGGAAATAGCCGTTAATGTCATGTGTTTGGCGGAATAGCGGAAATGAGAATCGAACCAAGAATATCCTGGTTGTGAAGTCAGCGCACTGACCACTAGGCTAGCGCGATTAGTGTAATGAAGCTTAACTATAAAGTCTTAAAGAAGTGATCTTTATGCCATGTTATATAAACTGTTCTGAATCCAAGAAGACGAATGGACATCCAGTTAATGATGATGAACAGACATATCAAAATAATACCCTCTGTACATCACAGTGACATAATATCAAAACAACAACCTCTGTACATCACAGTGACATAATATCAAAATAACAACCTCTGTACATCACAGTGACATAATATCAAAATAACAACCTCTGTACATCACAGTGACATAATATCAAAATAATACCCTCTGTACATCACAGTGACATAATATCAAAATAACAACCTCTGTACATCACAGTGACATAATATCAAAATAACAACCTCTGTACATCACAGTGACATAATATCAAAATAACAACCTCTGTACATCACAGTGACATAATATCAAAATAATACCCTCTGTACATTACAGTGACATAATATCAAAATAGCAACCTCTGTACATCACAGCGACAAAATATCAAAATAACAACCTCTGTACATTACAGTGACATAATATCAAAATAACAACCTCTGTACATCACAGTGACATAATATCAAAATAATACCCTCTGTACATTACAGTGACATAATATCAAAATAGCAACCTCTGTACATCACAGCGACAAAATATCAAAATAACAACCTCTGTACATCACAGTGACATAATATCAAAATAACAACCTCTGTACATCACAGTGACATAATATCAAAATAATACCCTCTGTACATCACAGTGACATAATATCAAAATAACAACCTCTGTACATTACAGTGACATAATATCAAAATAACAACCTCTGTACATCACAGTAACATAATATCAAAATAACAACCTCTGTACATCACAGTGACATAATATCAAAATAACAACCTCTGTACGTCACAGTGACATAATATCAAAATAACAACCTCTGTACATCACAGTAACATAATATCAAAATAACAACCTCTGTACATCACAGCGACAAAATATCAAAATAACAACCTCTGTACATCACAGTGACATAATATCAAAATAACAACCTCTGTACATCACAGTGACATAATATCAAAATAATACCCTCTGTACATCACAGTGACATAATATCAAAATAACAACCTCTGTACATCACAGCGACATAATATCAAAATAATACCCTCTGTACATCACAGTGACATAATATCAAAATAACAACCTCTGTACATCACAGCGACAAAATATCAAAATAACAACCTCTGTACATCACAGTGACATAATATCAAAATAATACCCTCTGTACATCACAGTGACATAATATCAAAATAACAACCTCTGTACATCACAGTGACATAATATCAAAATAACAACCTCTGTACATCACAGTAACATAATATCAAAATAACAACCTCTGTACATCACAGCGACAAAATATCAAAATAACAACCTCTGTACATCACAGTGACATAATATCAAAATAATACCCTCTGTACATCACAGTGACATAATATCAAAATAACAACCTCTGTACATTACAGTGACATAATATCAAAATAACAACCTCTGTACATCACAGTCACATAATATCAAAATAACAACCTCTGTACATCACAGTGACATAATATCAAAATAACAACCTCTGTACATCACAGTGACATAATATCAAAATAACACCCTCTGTACATCACAGTGACATAATATCAAAATAACAACCTCTGTACATCACAGTGACATAATATCAAAATAACAACCTCTGTACATCACAGTGACATAATACATAGAAAAATGATATATGTTATGTGTTCTCCTTTATGCTTGATGACAGTGGGTAAAACTGCCCAGGAGAAAGTGGACTGTGACATGATGATAGAAAATGCCATTGACTTCCGGAATGGGGCGGTTGCATTGTGCTATAACAAGGACTATGTAAGTTTCGAGTCAAAGTCTTAGTACCTTAATCATAGATATATATTGTAACAGAAGACTCTCGTCCGCGATATAAGTGCACTCATGCAATGTACATTATGATGCAATGTATATTCATCCCATTAGTTTTTACTACATACCATTAATATACGTAACTTCCCACAAAAACCCATGGAATCTTATTGCTCCATCGCACTGGGACGATGATACGATGGTACAATGCTACGATGACACGATAGTACGACGACACGATAGCGATGATATGATGATACAATGCTATGATGACACGATAATACGACGACACGATGGCGATGATACGGTGATACAATAGTGATGACACAATAATACAAGGACACGATGGCGATGATGCGATGATACAATAGTGATGGCACGATCATAACATCGTACCAACATTCTATTTACTGTGTATTTGCGCGTGAAAAGGCGGAAGTACGAACGGTAACATCGTGCCATTGTACCATATTGTTATCACCGTCGTCACATAGTGTCATCGTACCATATTATCTCCGTCGTCACATGGTGTCATCGTACCATATTATCACCGTCGTCACATAGTATCATCGTACCATATTATCTCCGTCGTCACATAGTGTCATCGTACCATATTATCTCCGTCGTCACATAGTGTCATCGTACCATATTATCTCCGTCGTCACATAGTGTCATCGTACCATATTATCACCGTCGTCACATAGTGTCATCGTACCATATTATCTCCGTCGTCACATAGTGTCATCGTACCATATTATCTCCGTCGTCACATAGTGTCATCGTACCATATTATCACCGTCGTCACATAGTGTCATCGTACCATATTATCTCCGTCGTCACATAGTGTCATCGTACCATATTATCTCCGTCGTCACATAGTGTCATCGTACCATATTATCTCCGTCGTCACATAGTGTCATCGTACCATCGTACCATATTATCTCCGTCGTCACATAGTGTCATCGTACCATCGCAGTGATGGTACGATGTGGGACCACATGGTAGCAATAGGATTCCATAATTTAAACCACATTGCTTTAAAGTAATGTTATGAGTTTATTTAAAGTTTCGTTTTATTCTGTGAACTACTCTTTTGATAACTCAGGGAGATATTTTTTCAGTAATACTCTCACTCTATCATTCAACAGAAACACACTTCCATATAATTTAGTATTGACTTTGAACAGATCAGTCATCTTCATGAAAATAAAATATTATAGTAAAGAAAACTGGCATTGAAACTTTTTAGTGTTTTAATGAACCTATTTTATCAATAATTTGTGAATAATTTGTGAATAATCTCAGTATTGTTCCTTTTTAAATCGTATATTCTAAAACCACTACCCCCGCTTCCTTTTATGAGGTGATAGTTTGTGATACGTTTCATGTACCTCTTTTGAAACAGGAAAAACTCAAAGGCGATTACTTCAACAATGTCAAGGACAAATTGAAGCAATTTGATACATTCCTAGGAAGTAAATCATGGTTTGCCGGAGAAAATGTGAGTGTGTGGAAATAATTGTTTCACAGAGTTATCTTTCTTTGTACCGACACTAAGTTAAAGCTTCTGGATTGATACTACACGTAGAAATTTGGATGAGAAGTAGGGGATATGTACAGCAATCTTTTGGATCTGAAAACTTTCAAAACTCAATAAATGCATTTTAGAAGAAAGCAATCTGAAAAAAAAAATGTTTCAAAACCTCCCGGTGGACTCGAACCCGCCATGTGCAGTTCAGTAGTTAACACGCTAGCCAACTGAGCGACTCAGCGACATGAAAACAGATAAATCAAAACGGAATAGACATATATTGCTGATATTTATATTTCCATTTAAGTTTTAAAAGGAAGTCATCATGACGTATAATATACCTCCTTAACTTCTGAGATAAAATCAGATCTTCTGTGATGGAGGTACGTTCTGTATTCTACCGAACGCTTTGGAGTTTGGTGTACATATGTATTCTAGATTGATTCAGTGGCCCTTTTCTGGCCTAAGGTCGTGTGATTTGAACAGATTTGTGAATTTTGGCTTTTTCAGCTCAGCTCTGTCAAATGAAAAATGCTTTTAAAAATCTTTATTAAACTAGCATGTGCTATACAGATGATGCTAGTGCTAGATCTGTGCATACAATAATGACAAAAAGATTGATATGCTCCGAAGTATAGGTACATGCATAAAAAATATTTCTATAATCAATTTTACTTGATTTTATCTGAAAATGTTACATACAAGAAAGTATATAAAAATCTAAATATTGAGAACATTGTTTCCATATAAAAATGCTCAATAATGATAATTTCTACAATTTTGTGGTTAAACTACAATGCAATATCAATTGTCATTTAAAACAACTTGCTTGCGTTGAGATGGAAAGTGGGGATTATATCCCAAATAACACATGTATATTACACTATATAATAATTATTAACTGACAACACTTGTAAACATTGAGAACACGGTGATGAAACTTTCTGATTGTTGTAATTTTTTATTTCATTTCCTTGTTGATGTCATTTCTACGTGAGCGTGGACTGGGGTGTCGAGTTACGTGTTGGACGTCATGCAGAATATAATCAATCTAATAATGGATCTCAAAGTTGTATTTTTCATACAAAATGATGGGGTTTCAATAATTCGTTGCGGGCTCATTTCTTGAACTATTTTGATAAAACCAACATTATAAAATTAAAAATGCTTGACAAATTTATATTGCTTGTTTGTTTTACGTCCCGTTGAAATAGGTGTAGGTGAAGTACCACAAATTCAAAACGATGCTCAATTTCGTAGCAGTGAGGGTTCTTTAACGTGTCAACGATTGCCGTGACACGGAACCTCCGTTTTTAAGGTCATATCCAAAAATATGTTGTGCTAATTGAAAACCAAAATAAAATATTACCTCATCGTGTATATACTTGGATTACCTATAGTAGTAATTATAGCAAACATATAGGCAGTGGCTGTTCCTTTGCCCAGCTCCCAACGACGATACATGTGGTACCGCGTCACGGTGGGCGTCGGCACGATAACAATAAACCTCACTGCTAGGGCCAAGGGCGCCATGCGTAGGTTAGAATTTGTGGAGCTTCACACAAAGCTCGTGACGTCCTTGTATAAGTGAAACATTTTCGAATGGAACAAAAAACAGCATACAAAAACAACCCCACCCCCACCCCCCAAAGAAACCCAACCAAAAACAAACAAAACAAAACAAACAAACAAACAAAAACAAAACAAACACAAAAACAAAAATATACAAAAAATGAATAAATTACATAAAATGAAACAAAACAAGAAAAAAGAAGTATTTATTTTCATTTTTGAAAATACATGGGGGTATGAATAGCGACGCTTCACGTCTGCATACTTAATGAAGCGTGTTTATAGCGCTTCTTGAAAAGTAGGCCGATATGAAGCGTATCAGTTTACACTTATTTTCAAAATGAAAATTTATTTCTTATATTTACGTTCTATTTTGATTTTATGGAAATTCTATGCTATACTATATTTATCTTTTTGTACATTGTTTACAACATTACTACAATACGAGTATTTGTATAGATATCAAAGACACACAGGAAATGTAAATATACGTCTGCAATTTCAGATCACTATCTGTGACTTTCTCATGTACGAGATGTTGGACCAGCACAAACTGATGAAGCCTGGAATTTTAGATGACTACCCTAACCTTGTGAAGTTTATGGAGAGATTTGAGAGTCTCCCTAAAATCAAGGCCTACATGGCCTCCGATAAATTCATAACGAGGCCAGTGAACAGTAAAATCGCAGCATTCAAATGACTTCTGTTTCTGTTTTCATATACAAAGTAAAATTCTGTGAAGTCACTGACATGCATGGATAAATTCATATGTTCTCTGAAATCAGACAATTTCTTTTCCTGGTCGTCAAAATACCATTGTACCATGATCATTATCTCCAGAAATCAGTATTTGATGTTAGAAACTTTTATGTTATTAAAGTCTTAGCTTGTCTTTAAATCATGATATCTCTGGATCTATTTTAAACAGTAGGTCATTTTGCATTTATGAGAAGAATCATATTCTGGATATGTCCGAGAATGCTGAATATTTTTTATTCTTCAAAATTCGTTGTGGAAAATTTATAAAAACAGAGATATATATGTCATAACACAGCAGCATTATAGACATTTAAATTTCTAATTTGTTTTACCCTTTTCAATAAAATACTAGAGATTCACCATTCAACGATATTCAATTGTTGCATGGATATCAATATTGGAATTTAAATTATTTTAGGGTATATTTCTTTGTGTTTTGTATTATGGACATTGTGAGAAGAAAAAACAAAACTGTCATTATATACCATAAAAGTGCCACAAATATTTCAAGCTGGAAAAAAAATGATGTGCATTGCGAATGTATGCCGAGGCAATGTGTGATATTTAATTTAGAATAATTCGTTTTATTCATATGATTGAGTAATTCCAAGCTTTGTAATAGACAGAGGTACAAAACACTTTTTTCACCTCCACTTGCCTTCGAGGTGAATATAACATCTTTTGAAACATCGATACGGGCTTTTTGTTTTTATTTTGTTTTGTTTTTTTCTTGATTTTTTGGCTTTTTTGGGGGGGGGGTGGTCTTTTCTTTTACTTTTTTCCCTTTTGGTTTATTTGTTTCTTTGTTTGTTTTTCTTGGTTTTTTTTAAAGTTATGGGTTTATTTTGTTTGTTAGTTTTGTGGGTTGTTTTTTTTTTGGTGTGGGGTGGGATGGGGCTTGTGTGTGTGTGTGTGTGTGTGTGTGTGTGTGTGTGTGTGTGTGTGTGTGTGTGTGTATGTGTGTGTGTGTGTATGTGTGTGTGTGTATGTGTGTGTGTGTGTGTGTGTATGTGTGTGTGTATGTGTGTGTGTGTGTGTATGTGTGTGTGTGTGTGTGTGTGTGTGTGTGTGTGTGTGTGTGTGTGTTTAAATTTCATTATATTTATTCATTGTTTTTTAAACGTGTGGTCCTAATTACTTTCCACTAGGTCTTGCACTCTAGCTGTAAACAAAAGATGGCCAATCAAGTATCGTCTGGTAAGCTATAGTAGCCCGTTTTCGTTCTTTAAATTATTCAGTCGTATAATAAACAAAAACGTGTGTCTCTCATCAGGTCTTGCACTCTAGCTGTAAACATAGATGACAACCCAATCATCCTTTCGTAGGTTTTAGTACCTAGTTTTGGTGTTTTGCATTATTCAATCATATATAAAACAATTATTGGAATATCCACGGTCAATACCATAGTTGTCACCCTTGAATTACAATATTAACCTCGCACTCTGTGAATATTGTACTTCTCAGGTAGCTAAAACAATGTAGTCACCTTAAAAATGTCAATATAGATTTTATAATACGTATTTCTTGCAGATCTTAAAGTTTGATTTTGAAAGATGTGAAGTAAGGCGGTTTTGCTCTGCCGTGAAGAAGATTGTTCCAGAGTTTTATTGTCGCATTGTTGCTGATACAAAACTATTCATACAGTTGTAAATAACAATCCTAATAGAAGAAATAATATAAACCTTAGTGCCCCTGAGATTATAGGTTACTACAACAGTGACGCTAACATTCACACGAGATAGTATGTTTATAACCAGAACACTCGAGGTTCAAGTGAGGCTTGTGACAATAGAAAGGAGAACGCCCGAAAAAGAAAGAATGACAGCCCTTTGGTCGACCAGGAATACAAACCAAAAAAAATAAAATAAAATAAAATAAATAAATAAAAACATAAATAAATCAATAAATAGCCTAAAGAAAAAAAAAATGGCGCGGCACAGACACATAACAGCGCTTTATCTTAGTGGGTGTAAACACAATGTTAGCTGTCATTTCGATGTCGAAAATATTTGCTGCAAAATTTTGATTTTCTATTTTAATGACAGAAAAATCATATTTAAACCATTGTTATTAATTAGTAAGAGCTATTCAGGGGCCATGAAATGAAGCAAAAGTACATCCTAGTCTCCCCGCACATAAAATCATCTCTATATAATGCTATATAATCATTAAATCCGAAATTTCAAAATTTTAATTTTATCGATGGTTATGGTTAAAGTTACTTAGAAAGCTCTTGTGGTAATACAATTTACGAACCAAATAATTTTTTTTTTCAGATTTAGCGTTGATATTGTTTTAGTTTATCATTCGTTTGTTATCAGCCATTTTCATTTTTTGTCTGCACTGCTCTGTCAACCTTGTCATGTTTACTATCCTAAATTACATGCATACTATTTATTTATTTAATTTATTTAATTTACGTATGCATAAATTTATGCGTTTCAACTAACAGATGCAATTATCATAATTTAGGACAAAGCCTAATTAACGAAATGCTGCTCTGCAATTAGTAACTGTTCATTTTTATTGAAAATTCCTTATATGACAGGGTCGAGTCCAGCTTAACTGCTCATGCAGTGATGTCCAAGCAGCATCTGGTCAGAACGAAACATCACCCGCTGTGTGCGCATGTACACATATATTGACCTGGTAAATTTAGCTATCGGGTTCGGGAAGGAATTTCGATTGGATTAGCAAGACCTAGTCTGCAAACATCATTCAACATGCCATCTCTGGGATACTGGAAAATCAGAGGGGTAAGTTATCTTATTTATATTGTAAATATGTCATACTGACAGCAAATCAACCTATTAATGACAATGTGTCTCTCATCAACTCATGATGCCGGCAAAATCGTGCTTATGTAGTCATTGTCTGTAAGTTATATAACAGTAGGCAAACAGGCCAAATACACTTTTTCAACGTAGTGGACCGTGTAATTTTATATATTAATATATCAACCACAATATTTACAGATTTCGAGATTTGAAAGGTATACATCAATGAGCGTGTATTAATAGATTTTTTAAATACTGTGTACAGCGTAGTTTGTGTTAGTAGTCGGTGGAAGGTGTAATCGCCACCTTGATGATTTGATCGGAGAATGTCGATATGCTTACGTTATCATGATAAACAGTTAGCGCGAAGATAGGTAAATACTTAAAACTTGACAACCAACGTATTTCTGTCCTGCAAACTTAATAGTATACTATATTCTGTAAATTTCGTTACAATAAAGAAAAATACCATGTTTAATTTCAGTGAATCTGTTAGACAGGAGCCTTGCACTTAAAATAATAATGTACTTATATGCTTGTATACTAATTTCAATTCAATTTGATTTATTGACTGTAAAGTACAGTACGTATGTCGTTAAGCATTAATAACAGTAAGCATACTAGTAAATGAAAATTATAGCTGGGTTAGTCACTAACAAATATGTTATGTAGGCCTAGTATTTTTCATTATGGTACTCTTTACTAAAAGAAAATTGCAAATGAAATTTCCTTTTCATAAAATATATTCCACTATCCAGCGTCATCATTTCCTCGCCGTCAGTACTGTCTTGCTGTTTTCAGACTTAGTCCATAGATAGGAATGTAGTTATACTTTTGTCAGAGTTTCTATTTATTTTAGGTAGGTAGCTACCTTAACTTAAATTATAGACAGAAGTGTCATGCAGTTTTGAGTCATTTGTCAACTTCAAAAGTCCATGTATATGTTTATCCATGGTACTTTGAAGAGGAGCTATTATTGTTCATTGAAATACTTTTGCTTTGTAGTTTGGTCGTAATACTTTGACCTTTATACTGTTTCTTTGTTTAATACTGTGACCATAACTTTTCACCTTGACCTTTACACTGTTTCAGTGTATGATAAAGTGACCTTGACTTTTCACCTTGACCTTTATACTGTTTCTTTGTGTGATAATGTAACCTTGACTTTTCACCTTGACCTTTACACTGTTTCTGTGTATGATAATGTAACCTTGACTTTTCACCTTGACCTTTACACTGTTTTGATGTATGATAATGTGATCTTGACTTAACAGCTTGCCCAGCCTATCCGACTGCTGCTGAATTACGTTGGAGAGGATTTTGATGATGTCCAATATGAGCAAGGAGATGGTTTGTATATATTCAACCTTAGAAATTTAATTGAATGCGAAATTCAAATGCAGAATAGAACATGTTCATAATTTTCTGCAGCCCAAAGTATTCTATTTTGTACATTTCAGCGCCAGACTTCAGCAGGGATGTGTGGTTTTCTGTAAAGAATACACTAGGACTGGCTTTTCCAAATGTAAGTAATATATAGAGAATATTAGATACTAAAATTCATATTGTATGTCATATCAACCCGAGTGACCCCATATCAGTCCGAGAGCCAAAGATATAATGTAATATTCATCAGCCTATTTGCTAAGTACTTCAGTGCTAGCATGAATTACGTATAACAATTGGCTGTGATAAAATTAACAAATTCATTTCAAAATTAAGGATTATCTCCGTCATACATAGCTCTGATCCTTTACCGGATATGACTCCACTATTTGGTATTTTTGGTTCTTTCAGCTCTTCCAAGTTTGTTCTTATTTCGGATTTCCAACGTTTTTGACTTGAGCATCACTGAAGAGACATTATTTGTTGAAATGCGCATCTGGTGCATCAAAATATATACCGTATATGTTTTATATTTCACGCTGTAGTGATGGATATTGTAAGATATTCACTGCAGTATAGTGTCCTGTGAAATAATCATTATCTCTATTTTGTTATAGATCCCACAAATGAGAGCGATTGAATTTTTTCTGTCTGTCTTTGATGGGTAAACATGGAGCGATATTTTGATATACATGTGAACATGCGCACTCCTTCAAGAGTTTAAATTTAAAAAATTTCAATATATTTTCAGTTGCCTTACTACATTGATGGTGATATCAAAATGACCCAAAGTAACACGATCCTTAGGTACATTGGAGATAAACATGGTCTCTGTAAGTATTGAGTTGTGTGTTAATGGTCTCTGTAAGTATTGAGTTGTGTGTTAATGGTCTCTGTAAGTATTGAGTTGTGTGTTAATGGTCACTTTAAGTATTGAGTTATGTGTTAATGGTGTCTGTAAGTATTGAGTTGTGTGTTAATGGTCTCTATAAGTATTGAGTTGTGTGTTAATGATCTCAGTAAGTATTGAGTTGTGTGTTAATGGTCTCTGTAAGTATTGAGTTGTGTGTTAATGGTCTCTGTAAGTATTGAGTTGTGTGTTAATGATCTCAGTAAGTATTGAGTTATGTGTTAATGATCTCTGTAAGTATTGAGTTATGTGTTAATGATCTCTGTAAGTATTGAGTTGTGTGTTAATGGTCTCTGTAAGTATTGAGTTATGTGTTAATGATATCTGTAAGTATTGAGTTATGTGTTAATGGTCACTGTAAGTATTGAGTTGTGTGTTAATGGTCACTGTAAGTATTGAGTTGTGTGTTAATGGTCTCTGTAAGTATTGAGTTGTGTGTTAATGATCTCAGTAAGTATTGAGTTGTGTGTTAATGGTCTCTGTAAGTATTGAGTTGTGTATTAATGGTCTCTGTAAGTATTGAGTTGTGTATTAATGGTCTCTGTAAGTATTGAGTTATGTGTTAATGGTCATTGTAAGTATTGAGTTGTATGTTAATGGTCTCTGTAAGTATTGAGTTATGTGTTAATGGTCTCTGTAAGTATTGAGTTGTGTGTTAATGGTCTCTTGATAAACCTGGCGTGATACAAGGCAGTCAACTATGACCTCAACATCTTTTTTTTTTCTTCAAATGATTTTTTTTTTTTTTGTGTGTGTGTGTACATATATCAGGTATACATTAATATTATACGCTGAAGATATGTAGGATTTGAGAGAGAGAGAGAGAGAGAGAGAGAGAGAGAGAGAGAGAGAGAGAGAGTCTTAATAACTCATGTTCCTAGTGGGAATTAAAAATCTTTTCTTCCATTATTTTATTACAGATTTAGCTTTTTTTGGGGGGTGGGGGGTGGTATATCATCTTGGGTCATTTATAATTTAAAAAGCAGAGAGAGAGAGAGAGAGAGAGATGAGTGTCCCGTGGAAATAAATTATCTGCATGATGAATGGGAGCATATGATGTCTAGATAGTAAAGGACTTTTCAAAATGGACACCCCTGTAAATATTGCAAATTTCCGGCCATGTTTAATGGCTTTATACGTTGTCATAAGACATGTCGCCTTATTTTCACTGCATTTGTCGCAGGCTAAAATGGTGAAATCAAGTCAAGTCACAGTTTGTATAGAAAACACGAAAATGAGGAAAACCGTACACTACATCGTAACAATTGTTATGCTAGAGTTAATTTTTTATCCTCTCTTTTTGACAGTGGGTAAAACTGCCCAAGAAAAAGTGGACTGTGACATGATGACGGAAAACGCCATGGACTTCCGCAATGGCGTCATTAGACTGTGTTATAACAAAGACTATGTAAGTTCTCTTTTTTCTGTTAAAAACATATTGTCATTATAGGTGCATATTTTAACGGCATAGATATCCCTCGAAAATATAACAACATTCGTGTATTTATACATCTATGCATCCACTTTCAGTGAGTTGATCGTTTGTGATACGTTTCATGTATCTCTTTTTTGAAACAGGAAAAACTCAAAGGCGATTACTTCAACAATGTCAAGGACAAATTGAAGCAATTTGATACATTCCTAGGAAGTAAATCATGGTTTGCCGGAGAAAATGTGAGTGTCTGGTCCCACCCACCTCCTTCCTATCATTGCGAGATTGGAAAAAATAATTTAGATTTCCCCTTCTTTTTGCAATGATACTAAAATAAATAAAACTTCAAGATTTAAATAAAAATCATTAATGCCCAGTAGGATTATTGTATGCAGTCTGTAATATCAATTTATAAATGTCTTGTTCTTCATTCCTATAAATTTTTATTTAGTAATCTGAACACATTATTGCAAATCATCCAAATATCGTATTGTATTGTAGTGGCGGATCTAGAGGGGGATTACAGAACTTGCAATCCCCCGCCCCCTCTTTTTATGGTTGATGTTTGTAATGGTCATATTTTTGCTATTTTTTGTTGTCCACAACCCCCCCCCCCCCCTTTCATGGGCGAAAAACATACAAACTTGGATCGCCGCCCCTCTGGATCCACCACCGTGTTACATGCAAGGATCATTTGATATCAAGGAAAAGTATATGATGTAAAGTATATGATATTTGAAGAATGGTTTTGTTAAAAATACCTGCGATTTCAGATCACTGTCTGCGACTTTCCCATGTACGAAATGTTGGACCAGCACAAACTGATGAAGCCTGGAATTTTAGATGACTACCCTAACCTTGTGAAGTTTATGGAGAGATTCGAGAGTCTCCCTAAAATCAAGGCCTACATGGCCTCCGACAAATTCATGACAAGGCCGGTCAACAACAAAGTTGCAGCATTCAAGTGATGTTTCAATTTTCCTAGCCTAACCTTTAGTTCCATGTTATTGCATATTTGTGCAAAATTTGAACACAGTTAAGAAACCCATGTACTGAAGAACAGTATTCATCGAATTATTATGCAAGTGTTACTTATATATACACAGCCACAGAGGTGCTACGTATTTTGTGTGCATTTAGAAGTGAAGGTTGTACTCACTTAGAATATTTATATACTAGTTTTCATCGAATTACTTTTCTATATATTTAAAGTGCCAGATTTATGTTATCTATAATATGACAACCTTTTTAATTTGATTTTTTTTTAAGTGAAACAGATTTTGAAATTTTGAGTTGTTTTACTAGCATCACATTTAGCACATGTGATGTGCATGTGATTTTAATTAACTTACTTGCCAAGTTCTGAAGTAATATTTTTAATACAGTTTTTATTACTTTACTTGGTTTGTTGCAGTGCATGTGTACTGATTAATGAAATGGACTCCGCATTTTACAAATGGTCGATCTCTACGTCACTGTTGACGTTACATATAACTTAAACACGCAGCGGGCCGTGCATACGTGTATAATTGTGCAACTTTATCAGAATCGAATTGAATAAATGTTTTAAAACCAATGTCAGTCCAATTATACTTTTTTTGTTATCCAATTAAAAATGAGTCATTTGAATCACTTTTGAACAAAATAGAAACACGTTACAAGACGTTACGGTACTGAGGGACATAGACGCGAGTCTTTAACTTGAATGAACATTGTTATACCCTGAGTACACCGGACGTGGTATTGAGTGAAGTGTAGTGCTCTAGATGAAGGTAGATAAAGTTGCATGGCTAGTTTGAAAGTACAAGACTCGTTTGAGGCATGACGAACACAACAGTGATGTGACATAGAGCACATAAATTTAGAAATATGCATTGCTAACTGCATGGGAGAAATTTCTTTTCTATCGAAGTCAATTCAGATTTTAAAAACTGATATTTTAATTATTGAATCATACAGAGAGTTAGGCAACAACCGCCAATGCCTCTTTACGCCTTCTGCTACATGTATGTAACGACATCTATTACATTGTAGATTAAATCTGAGTAATCAATCACCTTTGTTTGAGGAAATTGGGTACAGTTTCATGACAAGATTTCCAGGTCAGACGCTGGAGGTCACGGACCACACCGTTCTGATGATGATGGACTGGTGATGTGTGTAAACGATGCTCTAGTGTCACGGACCGCACCGCTCTGATGATGATGGACTGGCGATGTGTGTAAACGATGCTCTAGAGTCACGGACCGCACCGCTCTGATGATGTTGGACTGACGATTTGTGTACACTAAGCAACTATCTGCACAGTCTCACTCCACCCACCCGTGAATGGGCATAAGTTCGAGATGGGTTACGTCAATCGGAACCCCTCGCCCTTTACTTCGTAAAAAGACTCGGGCGTCGCACGGCGCAGTTATTGACATCGATTTGAAGCGTGATCAATTGGACATTCCTATTCCTCATTATGTCTCATTAGACGATATACAACAGGGAAACGTTCTGCTTATATATGCTCACCCAGGGACTCTGTTACGAGTTCACACCATATCCACTATGCTAAGGTCAAAGACATTTGGGGGGAATGTGCCATTGTTGTTGATGAAGTCTATATGATCTCAGAATGGTAAACGTTTTTCTAGTTCTCAGATTTCTTATTTAAAAGGCACCGACTCTAATGACTATAATTAGTTGGGTTTTTTGTTGTTGTTGTTGTTGTTTTTTAATTTTTGTTGTTGTTTTTGTTGGGTTTTTTTTTGGGGGGGGGTATAATACTTTAAAGAATAAAATATGTTCAATGTTATTTGATAAATATATATTTTAAATTTTAAGGGTACCTGACTTTAAGACAGCCTTTAATGACTTGTCAGAGTTAACATGCCTTTCCCCATTACCATCATCAGTACACTTGGCTCTTACAGCAACTGCAACAAAAACTGTGATAGCCGGCAACAAAAATTTTGATAGCCTGCAACAAAAACTGTGATAGCCTGCAACAAAAATTGTGATAGCCTGCAACAAAAACTGATAGCAGATCTGAAAAAGGAATTATGTCTTGTAGATCCAGTTATTGTGTCATCAAACCCAGATCGTTTAAATATATTCATTGAGGTACCATATATGTAATTTACTAAATTATACACAAATTGATCACATCCCAACATGTTTATATAAAATTAAAGCTGTTCTTTATTCAACACTGTAACAAGTATGGAGCATCAAATTAACACGAACTCTTAATTATTTGAAGATGTCACCAGTTGATTTGATGTGCATAACACGATTTTGGGTTCAAATAATGGAAGCATATTAGGGCCGGAGCAGTTTCGTTATTTGGATAAAAATGTTATAACAAATTATCAGTCTGTTATAACATATACTAATGTGTTATTTTAAATTCTTAATTTTGTATAAAAAAATTATCAGTTTGTTATTATGATTATCAATATCTCGAGATCATAATAGAAAATTGTGAATTTTCTCTCAGTAGTCTTATCCAGATCAGGAAGTTGAGATTGTTAAACCAACAAAATCAATTATTCTTGAAATGTCGAGAGGATACAATTGAGTCCTCAGTCTTATAATGACCTTGACCTTTAAACTGACCTCCAAGGTTACTCTTGTCACATTTCAAAAAGTTCAGGATTAAACATTACTTGATATAGTATAAAACAAGATAATATTTATATTCAAGCAGCATCATGACCTTCAACGTTAAATAACATCACTTGTACAACAGTTGTAATTTAGATCTTTTTCAGTAGATGAAATTTGATGTGTATAGTTGCTAGAGGTTAGAGACATAAAAAATAATCTGTAAGCTTAAGATAAATACTAAATGCAAATCAGTGGTTTGTTTATTTTAATCTCTATTGTAAACTTGTACAAAGAGATTCATCTGCATTTTGATTAAATGAAAACGAAAAAAAATGTCTCACAGAAAACATATAGGAAGCAACGTACATGTACTGACTTTCAATCAGAAAAAATGCACCATCAGCCATCAACAGCACTAAACAATCAAAAAATCATAAACAATCATCAACAGCACTAAACAACCACAAATCATGAACAATCATCAACAGCACTAAACAATCAAAAAATCATAAACAATCATCAACAGCACTAAACAACCAAAAATCATAAACAATCATCAACAGCACTAAACAATAAAAAAATCATAAACAATCATCAACAGCACTAAACAACCACAAACCATGAACAATCATCAACAGCACTAAACAACTAAAAATCATAAACAATCATCAACAGCACTAAACAACCAAAAATCATGAACAATCATCAACAGCACTAAACAACCACAAATCATAAACAATCATCAACAGCACTAAACAACCAAAAATCATAAACAATCATCAACAGCACTAAACAACCAAAAAGTCATAAACAATCATCAACAGCACTAAACAACCACAAACCATGAACAATCATCAACAGCACTAAACAACTAAAAATCATAAACAATCATCAACAGCACTAAACAACCAAAAATCATGAACAATCATCAACAGCACTAAACAACCACAAATCATAAACAATCATCAACAGCACTAAACAACCAAAAATCATAAACAATCATCAACAGCACTAAACAATCAAAAAGTCATAAACAATCATCAACAGCACTAAACAACCACAAATCATGAACAATCATCAACAGCACTAAACAACTAAAAATCATAAACAATCATCAACAGCACTAAACAACCACAAATCATGAACAATCATCAACAGCACTAAACAACTAAAAATCATAAACAATCATCAACAGCACTAAACAACTAAAATCATAAACAATCATCAACAGCACTAAACAACCAAAAATCATGAACAATCATCAACAGCACTAAACAACCAAAAATCATAAACAATCATCAACAGCACTAAACAACCAAAAATCATAAACAATCATCAACAGCACTAAACAACCAAAAATCATGAACAATCATCAACAGCACTAAACAACCAAAAATCATAAACAATCATCAACAGCACTAAACAACTAAAAATCATAAACAATCATCAACAGCACTAAACAACCAAAAATCATAAACAATCATCAACAGCACTAAACAATCAAAAAATCATAAACAATCATCAACAGCACTAAACAACTAAAAATCATAAACAATCATCAACAGCACTAAACAACCAAAAATCATAAACAATCATCAACAGCACTAAACAATCAAAAAATCATAAACAATCATCAACAGCACTAAACAATCAAAAATCATGAACAATCATCAACAGCACTAAACAACCAAAAATCATGAACAATCATCAACAGCACTAAACAACCAAAAAATCATAAACAATCATCAACAGCACTAAACAACTAAAAATCATAAACAATCATCAACAGCACTAAACAACCAAAAATCATGAACAATCATCAACAGCACTAAACAACCAAAAATCATGAACAATCTTGCTACAAAGGTCTAACATTACGTAGTGGTCAGCTTCCTTTTTGTAAATTAGAATCCCAAATATTGCAATGACTAAAAAAAAATATTTTTTTAAAGAAAAATTTTGAAATACCACCAGTATCAATACTTTTTAATCAAAAACAATTTTTCCCCACTATATTCAGCGACATTTATCTTGCATGACCTTGGTTCATCGTCATTACACTCTCTTGAGTCCTGGGCTACATTTCAGTAAAATATCGTTCATATCTGTGTGGGCAATGGGATGTTATGGTCAGGACAAGATTGTACTTGCTACATGCACCTTGACCTTCAATATACACCCAGTCATCTTGATTCATGCATTAACATTTGACGATATCCGGTATGTCGTGGCCTTCCTAATGTCAACAAGATGGACAAATTGGATGCTGCAGATGTGAGGAATTATTTCATGTTTTTAATTACCTGATAACCAAGTGCAGAATGCAGGAAAGTAGAGTTCATCAGTAGATGCTTCAAATAAATTTGTCTGTGACAATACTTGGTGATGAATATTGGAGGGTGTGCTTGCTTTCGGTGATGAGAGTATCTGCGGTTGATGGACCATATTGTCAATTTCACTATTGTAGTTATCAGGATACATATTGCAAGCGTTTAATACCACTAATTTCTTCATACCACTAATTCCTTCGTAATCATGATCTGTGTTGGTAAACAATGATTTTCTTGACTGTTTTGGCTCGGACAAAAATGTCCATTTGTTTTGTAGAATAAGAGTGGTCTGAAAGTGTCTTACATTTACTACAATTAGGTTCCTGGACTGATAGAACGCATGGTCTGTTAGTACGGTTGTTACATTTACTACAATTAGATTCCTGGACTGGGAGTACGCATGGTCTGGTAGTACAGTTGTTACATTTACTACAATTAGATTCCTGGACTGGGAGTACGCATGGTCTGTTAGTACGGTTGTTACATTTACTACAATTAGATTCCTGGACTGGGAGTACGCATGGTCTGGTAGTACGGTTGTTACATTTACTACAATTAGGTTCCTGGACTGGGAGTACGCATGGTCTGTTAGTACGGTTGTTACATTTACTACAATTAGGTTCCTGGACTGGGAGTACGCATGGTCTGTTAGTACGGTTGTTACATTTACTACAATTAGATTCCTGGACTGGGAGTACGCATGGTCTGGTAGTACGGTTGTTACATTTACTACAATTAGGTTCCTGGACTGGGAGTACGCATGGTCTGTTAGTACGGTTGTTACATTTACTACAATTAGATTCCTGGACTGGGAGTACGCATGGTCTGTTAGTACGGTTGGTATTGTATCATCCGGACTTTGATTTTGTTTCCGGCCCAACTTCAACTTCTCCACCGAGGAGATTGGCGAACCAATCACACGTTTTCTTTTCTGATTGTCTCTATTTGGGATACTGGGATATGGTTTTGAATTTGATGAATTTAATTGTTGAAGGTAAGATGTGATATGCGTTCGTGCATTTTTTCTAAAAATATAGAACGTCTCTCTGTTTTTTTGCAACACGGATCACAAATGTATAAGCCTAGTTGCGAAATTTTGGACTGCTTTAATTCGGAAATGTCTAAAAATTGCAAAATATGATTGAAAAGTTCCTGATTTGATTGAATTTTTTTTACCAACAAGAAGAGATAAACGTCTATCTTGGTCCCCGCATGACAAACACTTTTTCTTACCTTCGTCTGCCATTGAGTCATTGACAACGGACTATTTACAACATGTCTACCGTGCGACACCCGAGTCTTTTTACGAAGTAAAGGGTGAGGGGTTCCGATTGGGGTTGCATTAATCTTAAGATGGACTGTTGTACGACCTAGGGAGTCTACAGCTGTCGTCTGCTGATGTGCGAAAACGAAAGTGAGCAGGTTTTAGTGACAGCTCATTAAATCGTAGGTGTCAAATGTGTTGATCTGTGTTGTGTTTAATTTCTAACTATGTAATACAAAGATGTCATCATAATCCTGAGTAGCACAGGTAGAACAAAATAAGTAATTAGATAGTGTTCGATAGACGATATTTTAGTGAAAATTACTTCCCTTTGTCCACCGTGTTGGAAGTCGACTTGCTCAAATTTCCTCAATTCGTTACCAATTTCAACTATTTATACTGACCAACATGGCGAGCAAAGGGAAATTACTTTTGTTAAATTGATGTCATTCGAAACCTATATATACTGTCTCAGTAAGTATTACTAGTAATTTGTGATCTAGTGACTACAGTATGTTCCACGTTATCCGAATTCATTTTATGAGGACAAGTTTCAGTTATAACCTTGTAGATTGATTGATTAAATGTTTGTTGCTTTTAGCCACCAAAAATGCGTTCAAAATCACAAGGCTTTTCACTATTAGTCGGCGCGGGTTCGATTCTCGCTCGCGCTGATATATGTGAGAAAGTTTGCCAGATTATTTTCGGAAGCTCGGTGGTCTCTTCCCGCGTACATTGTATCTGGGTTCTCTCCTCCACCTACAAAAACTGAACGCCACCAGATAACTAAAAAATTGTTGAGCGTGGCGAAAAACAAGAGGCAATCAATTCATGTACATTTCCAATGTTTGTGCCTTTGATATCTTTACAAATTGTAATGACAGCCATTTCCTCCTGAATTTGATGGGAATTTATAAATTATAAATAAATTTTGAATTTGAAAATTCATGAGGGTATGAACTCAATCTAATTAGAATTAGAGTTGTATAATTCGTTTCAAAGTGATGTACTTCAGTACAAGTAATTATATGGAAGTGTGTCGAAGAGGAGCGGAAATATACAAGTCTAATTTTAATTAGGCTGGGTATGAACAGCGACGCTTCACGCCGACAGACTTTTCATGAAGTGCTCCTGTATTTTTAAAAATGGAATTTATTTCTGAAATGTATCACGAATTTCTGGGTTATTCATTGTACCATTGTGAGTGTTTTACTGGATCTGAAATTTACATTATCCAGCTCACACAACAATATATTGTATCGATTTGACTATTTCTCGTTCTAAGCGACACTAGCCATGCTGGTAAATCACACACACATACACACACACACATACATCATACATACATACACCCCCCATATATATATATATATATATTGTAATTGAAGATAAATTCATCTGATTTAATCGGAAAACAAGTTAATTAAATACAATTTCCAGAAAGACGTGCCGCGGTGAACGAAGTTAATAGGTTGCATGCAATTTATTTATTTTTTTCCCAGGTTACCGTCATTGTCCCGTGTCTATCATTAGAATTTTAGCTGGACCCTGGCACTGCATGACTAGACAGACTGTGCATTGAAGCAAGCAATTACATATAATGTGCAACATTAAATATCATTTTTAAGTTGAAATTGCTACCTCAATTTCTAAACTGTCCGTAATAGCTTCAAGTGACTGAAAATTGCAAAACCGTCAGCACTTTCACTTATCACAGCCATTTTGACCGGTGTCACTAATTACCCCAAAAGGATGTTAAGGACCCATAACGATTTAGAGTCTGAAATATTAATTTTGATGAATAATAATTCACTATAGTACATACATTATGCTAAGAACATGTCTTCGTAAAGATACAAAGCTTTTATTATGTATATTTTTTATCAAATCACACCAGCAAGGTGTTTGATGATTTATAATATTAAGTTAATTTGGGTATTTAGTGGTACCGGTCAAAATGGCTGTGATAAATGAAAGTGCAGACGGTTTTACAATTTTCAGTCATTTGGCGCTTTTATGGACTTCAGTTTATGAATTGAGGTAAAAAAAAAAAAGTCAACTTAAAAATGATATCTAATGTTGCTCATTTTATGTAATTGCTTGTTGCAATGCACAGGCATTCTCTTTCGTCGTACAGTGCCAGGACCCAGCTAAAGCTAGATCAAAAAATAATAGTCATTTTTCTGAAGTCATTTCTGCATATCTTGGGAAGTATACGGAATTTCGGGATCAACTTTAGTAGTAATGTACAATTTCATACCATTTGGTTGATTGATTTTTCAGCGACAAACTTGAGTACCCTACACTTAGAGTTCTGTACCTTTACTCTTTAATAGTAAATTCAAACCCAAGCGATATAATGGCCTTTGGCACTACTTCGACCCGACACAATGCCGGGGTCGAGAATGGAACCGAAACGAGCTTTCATTTGACTACCGCAAATGCCGAGCTGATTAGCAGACAGGTACTTTACAAATGTATATCAATGCATAAATCAACAGTAATGTATGAAGAACTAACAGGTATATCTGGAAGAAGACGCTAGATGCTGTTGATATCGATGATACTGTATTTTGTTAATGTGGATGACTTCAAGGGGAGAAATTCACCAATGATTATGTGATGCTTGGCTGGTTATTATGTATAAGCTTATTTTTTTTTTAAAAAATATGATTCTCTCGTATTTTCAATCGATAAGGCAGTGTCCTTAAAGGTGATGAACAGCTGTTACTAATGGATAAGCCAGTACATGTAAACTAGTAGCATTGATAAAGTTCATATCAAATATGCGTGCAATCTTTTCTGTTTAGCTGTGTAACTTGCACCCGATTACGGTGAATTGAAGTGGAACGTCATATTCTTAGGTATGTCACAGAGAGAGAGAGAGGGAGAGAGAGAGAGAGAGAACCAATTCATCTTACCAGAAAGAGAGATAAAGGTCAATATTTGAAAGCGAGAGTCAAAATCTAACCAGCAAAAAGGAAAGAGAGAAAAGGTCAAATCTGAAAAGAGAGGACAAATCGTACCAGCAAGAGATATATATTAAAATCTAAAGAGATGGATAATGTTTACGAGAGAGAGAGAGAGAGAGAGAGAGAGAGAGAGAGAGAGAGAGAGAGAGAACCAATTCATCTTACCAGAAAGAGAGATAAAGGTCAATATTTGAAAGCGAGAGTCAAAATCTAACCAGCAAAAAGGAAAGAGAGAAAAGGTCAAATCTGAAAAGAGAGGACAAATCGTACCAGCAAGAGATATAGATTAAAATCTAAAGAGATGGATAATGTTTACGAGAGAGAGAGAGAGAGAGAGAGAGAGAGAGAGAGAGAGAGAGAGAGAGATTAGATACCTATGTATCTGTTACTTATAATTACTGGACTTTGACTCATTTCTCATTATTTCATTATACTCACTCATATTAGATATTTATATTGCAAATAAAAAAAACTTATCCTCATCATTATGTATAGGTATGTAATGGAGGATTGCGTGGTTCAACCAGTGAAATACAAAAATGTTCTGGAGAAGAGGTGGGAAAATGGAGAAAGAGAAGCTTGTGTCAAAACCAGGGGCGAGAAAGGTAAACATCGGAAAATGTATGACATTGCAGTGCATATGGTATAATACACAGTTTGTTTTACGTCTCGTCAAGAATTTTTCACTCGAATTGAAACGTCAACAGCTTTAGGCGAAGTTCTATGCCTAGCTTCGGGTCGTAGTAGTGAGGGTTCTTTAACGTGCCAACGCCTGCCGCAACATGGGACCTCCGTTTATAAGGTTCTTGCTTCTATAGACCGAGCTTTAGGCATAAGATCAATCATTACTTAGGTTTACCACGACCAGGACCTAGGAGGAGTTCGCGTTAATTAACGACCTCCGTGAACTCTCTACTACTGAACCACCGTCACTGATTGGTATACACAGTGAACAAAGGAATATAATGTACATATATTACTATAATATAAACAGAATATACAGTGGTGTACAAAGCAAGTGTAAAATTTACATACTAGTCTAAAAATAAAACGTTATGTTCACTTGCACGTGCATTCGAGGTGAATATAATGTTTGATTTCTCCATCATTGGACAAAAATATTATTGGGAAGAAAGGTTGACCTTTATCGCGAACAGGAGTAACAATCGTCGAATTATTAAACATCATTCTGATTTAACGATGGTTGATCAAGTATCGATTGATAAGTTCAACATGTTCTAGTAGCCGGTTTTAAAGTTTAAAATTATTTAGCCATAAAATAAACAAAATATCGCTCTCTAATCACTCTCAGCTATATCTGCAAGGTAGGCTCTATAAATCAGGGTCGATATTTTAAATTATTCAGTCGTATAATAGAATAATTATTGACTTTTTTGAAGTCAATATGATGAGTTAGCTACCTGGGAAGTATATTACTCACCTAGCCGTCCCATGAAAGATCTGCAGCTCTCTGAGAAAAATTTTGCTCGGATCAGTATTTCATAAGTACCAGTATTTTATCAGAGAACTACAGGCTTGGATTTGAAAAAAAATCCACTTGAATAGAAACTTGAACTTCAGTTGATATTTTACTCAGTTTTTCTAGCATATATTTTATATTTTATGATTTTTATAATATGGATTAATTTCTAATTTTCTCTCGCTTATTTCTTTCATAGTTTCAATTGTTCATTGTGCGATATTGATATCTGACATTTATAAGTCATTTTATATATTCTGTATAATTTTGATTTGCATTTCAGTATAGATCTAGTGCAAAGCGCTTTAGAGTATATTTAGATAAGGCGCTATATAAGTGCATTATTATCATTATTATTGATTATTATTATTATTTATAGTCTTGACTACTCAAATAATAGAAAAGTTTGAGTTGCTGGAGGGTTTTTTGTTTTTTATTATATTTATTTATTTATTTATTTTTACTGCTCAAATAAAACAAAAGTTTGAGTTTTCATGTCAGATCTGCAGGCATTTCTCATATATAATCTATGTAAAGTCTAAATGACGGGCATAAGATGGTGACTTTTCAAAAGCACTATAGAATAATGACCCAAAGCATTGTTTGTAATGTGTCTTATTCGGTCACTTGGTCTCTTATGTTCACAATTGTGGGGGTCACTCGTTGCCGGGGAGTGTTATCGCTGTTGGTTCTTGGTCTTCAATAGGGGATTCCCATTTCTCCCGAGTTATCGAGTGTACGTATACCAGAAAGTGGGGGTAAATTAGCCCATCATTTACGCGTGATAAAATTTAAAGTTATGTCACTAACATGGTCGTGTTGTTCAGGACCATTACTTTTCATAACGAATCAAAACTGTCTGAGACAAACTTTAATTATCTATTATGATCGCGATGTCACATTTTAGAAAAAGGTTTCTATGCAAAATTTGTGCATTTCATTGAAATATAAACACTTTGAAGTTACATATTTTAATAAAAATACACTCAAAAAGCTCAAGAAATTGAACATTCAAAAATACAAGAGGGGGGGGGGGGGTACCGGAAGTCCTGTCCACAAGCACCTGTGTTGAATTACAGTTATGTTAAAAGAATAATCAGAAAATATTAAGATGGCCTTTAATATGTGATGAACATTTTCTGTTAATCTCTTACGTGTAATGTTCACCCAGAAGTTTGAAGATAGTATATTGATATATCGAGACTCCAGCTACACCTAACCCCATAAATCATTTTCTCGGGTTATTGATTTTTCTAGGAAGAACTTTGAAATTAGAAAATTAAAACATACGTGAATTGCGATAAGAACGATATTAGACTTCTTAGCTCATCCGAGCCGAGGATCCAAGTGAACATTTTTGATCAAGACTAAAAAAAATGGCTACATGTATTTGTTTAAAAGAAATCTCCTTCACCAGAACCCAAGTCATTCCAAGCAGCCAGACAGGGGTCACAAGAGATGTTCAGAGATTAATATACAAGAATATGCAGGGAAAATCTTGACCAGAGAGTCTTCTTAATCACTAGAATATTGTAAAATCTATGAAACTGATATGCGAACATCAACATGTGGGATAGAATCAAGTTTGAGGTTAAGATTTACAGGCCGCACGAATAGTTATCACTCTTACACAATTTTGTTTACTGATATTCTTTGAGGTACGCCTGAGTGAAGTATTGCTATTTATTATATTTTCATTCTTTTATTTCGTTTGGAATTCCCAGTTGTTAAAATAGACGTACTATATTTATCAAGATTCATCCGCGCGATGTTTACAATGTTAGCAGGTTTAAGAGTTTAGATAAAAGCATTGGGTATATATATATATATATATATATATATATATATATATATATATATATATATATAGAGAGAGAGAGAGAGAGAGAGAGAGAGAGTCAACAACTTTGGAAAATATTTGAATTAGAGCTACATGAGAGAAAATTATTGTGTTTTGATAAACTTTCGTTTTCTAAATAAAAAGTTCCACGTCAATGATACTATGATAAATGTAAATAGATACGTAATTTATAATAATGCCTTAATAAGCAAAATAATAATAATAATTATGCATATCATTATATTGTTCACTATCCAGGGAAATCAATTAAGTTTCACAGAAATTTGCATACTATAAGCATATGTGTACTATTAACATTTTAATGCATTAATACATGTTTAAGGGTGTTTTTTTTTTTTTTTAGCATGATCCAAAAATGGATTTCTTTTTTACAAGGACTGAGGAAAGAAATAATTACATTATATTGTTAAAAGTTTGAGAAAAATCAGCATCTGAGATTGTACAATACGTCAAAAAAATGAAATCAATAATATTTTTAAGTGGGTGCAATCGTGACCAGATTGGACACGTGTCTGTGTTCGATGGAAACCTAAACACGCTGCTGCATTCCGCCCTTTTTATCTTGCAATTCGTCTTCGCTACTATGCAAAAACACTGGCAGATACTTTGTGCAAGAATTTCATTAAGAATCTGTATAAACTACATGTACATTCTTGTTTTTACTCTCAGGACAAAATATTCTACCATAAGCTTCGGCTTTACAGTGACAGGGCATTTTGATTTGTCATACTGTATAATGACTCTAGTTTTAAAAATATTTATTTGATATGAAAAACCAGTAGATTTGATGCAAAGAAAAATCAAATGACGACGATAGTATTTTAACAAATTAAAATGCTTCTATCAAAAAGACATTAAAAAATATACTTGCATGCTTGCTAATCTTTACTCACTACATACTTCTTGTGTTTTATCTTGACAGGTATTATTATATTAAATGATATATATATATATATATAAATATATAAAATGGTGTTTAGTGTAATGTGCATCTTTATTCATAATACATATGTATCCAAAAGTATACATGAGAAATGTCCTTACATGTTATATATACAAAACCAATCTACATGTATATCACAGCTCAATGCAGGTGCCACATTCTCTCTCTCTCTTCTCTCTCTCTCTCTCTCTCTCTCTCTCTCTCTCTCTCTCTCTCTCTCTCTCTCTCTCTCTCTCTCTCTCTCTCTCTCTCTCTCTCTCTCTCTCTCTCTGGTCAATTGACCTCTGTAACCCACAGTATTATATTGTACAGTGATTGGTCAAAATAAAGGTCATTAGTAAATTACTTCTTGGTGCGAATGACTCGCGTCGACATGATTAGAAGACCAGCATTTAAAACATATACAAAATTACTATCAAGGAGATAAATGGAAATGCTCTGGTTGCCATTCTATGGTTCCTGAAATGTCAAATCCGGATATCCGTTTACACCGCATGACCTAGCTCTGCGAGTCTTGCTTAAACTGAACCTTTAATTGATGTATGTCGATAGCTGGCCTTCATGTATGTGAACTACTTTATGTACATGAACTACTTTATGTACATGAACTACTTTATGTACATGAACTACTTTATGTACATGAACTACTTTATGTACATGAACTACTTTATGCATATGAAATGTGCTATCATAATAGATGCACTAATAAGATTTCTCAATATGCCCTTTAGTGTGTATATTCAGAGCAAAAGCTAGAAGAAAAGACATAAAATTGAGTCCATTTTCAGTCACGTGTCATGAATACTCCCACAGTCTCAAAGTAAATAAAAAACTGACTACGGCTCGAGTGGAATTCTTGCTAAGACGCAAAATTTGTAAAACTAAAATCAACCAATTGATCGTTATTATTTAAAATTAATTACGGACAATGGACTTTTTCTGATAAATCAAATGGTTTACGGGTGTAGAGGTGTTGTGAAAAGTTGATGGATTATTACAGAATGTAACAGAATATATCTAACGTTGTCCTTACGATGTCGCAACTTTCACAGTTTTCTGCGCAGATTTCAATATTCGCATCAGGTTCGTAGTCTTCAAGTTTTAGTGAACAGTTTACATCACTTCCGGAATACAAATCTGATGAATATTCATTGAGATTTGGTAAAAAGCAGTGATCATTTCTCCCATTCGTCTACATTAAGATCAACTGTATTTTGTGATCGTCTATAATGATGAGTGCATGTGTGCATAATCCTATCGCACCGCCATTTGAGCTAAAAGCGGAATAATATATTGACATAATGGACGACTTTCTTTGGAAACACAAATGGAAATATAATTAAAAATAGTGTAGCAATTTATTTCCTTTCGCTATCTTAGTATGTTATAGTGTGTGAGTGTCCATTTTGGAGATTGTGAGGTCGAGTTTAGCGGGGTGGGGATGGGGGTATGTATGTAGATTACATTTTACTAACTGCATATATTTTTTCCACTGTAGAAAGTAAATTGTGAAGTTTTCAGTTTTTGACATTCTCCACATTACCTCTGTAACAATTTCCTCTGGTGTGTTATTCTTCCTTAATTTTAACAAAATGCACCAGTGATACCCGTCTATGCACGTGACGGATCTTCTCTAGCTTTGCGTTGGTTTGGAAGCTATTATATAATAACTGGCCTTTTGAGTTCAGAAACACCAAGCTTTTAAGATAACTTGTGCAAATCAAATAACAGGTTTATACACAATATCACATACCATAGATATACACATTGCTCTTGACGAATGTAATCATTTTGATAAAGATGGTGACTTGTATAAGTTTGAGAAAATGCATGCACTCCATTTCAAATTCTTTCTTTTTTAACCTATGTCCTCCTCAAGTTTTGTCACACACTGTATATTGAATTGCTTGATCGAATTTGACAAATAGCACTGCATAAGTTAATATCAAAACAAGCTAACCAGGAATCATCTGTTATGAGAACACAACTTTCCTTTTGATATCATGAGATATATTCATATCATAGGCAAACAATATGTCAGCTACTTAAATAATTTATTATATATAGTAAAGCACCTATGATAGCGGACATTGAATTCAGATTAAGGATTCTCCTCAGTGGGCATCCCGGGGGACATCCTCGTGACGTATACTATCGCCACTATAACATAGGGTTTTCAACTACTCGCTTTGCGAGAGGGAGGTCCGAGTTCGATCCCAGCTTGCTACAAACCCAAGTCGCTAAAATAATAGGGATTGTAACTCTCGGTGTTATAACTGAATGTCGAGTTCCAGTATCAAGTATGGCTCTAGCACAATAAACAGTTCTCACTGCTAAATACACGAGTGGCAACCATCTGTCAAAATTTGTTAAACTTCATGAGTGAAGACTGAAGCCTGAATACTATTACCCCCACCCCAACCCCCACGTCCTTTTGAGATTTCTGAGACATTATCACCGCCAAAAATAAATCAGAGAGTGTCCATACTTCAGGTGCTTGTGAAGAAATCTCGATAGGACAGAAAGCTTCTAGCCGACTAACCAACTAATTGATAGTGACCTAAATCATTTGACATTCGCAAGAAAATTATAAAGAGATAGCAATAAAAGCTACATCAGTGTGATGATTGGGCAGTCAAGTGTTTAGTGAAAAGTCCAAGTACGGGTTTTCAAACAGTATGATATTAACACCAGCATGCTCTTGTCAGTGTGATATCTGGTCCCTTATCCAACGACCGCAGTGTTGTGTACTTCTTCATCAAGATGCGACTAAGGCTAATGTAACAACATTTTGTGTTGAATACTCGTCCAGATGTTGACAGCACACAGCAACAAATTTAACAACGGATGCGCTCCCACGTTGATTCGGGTATATCAAAGTAAATTTAATAACGCATGCGTTCCCCCTTTAATCCGGGTATATTAAAGTAAATTTAACAACGCATTTATTCCAACGTTGTTTCGGGCGATATATATATATATATATATATGTGTGTGTGTGTGTGTGTGTGTGTGTGTGTGTGTGTGTGTGTGTGTGTGTCCCGCTTGAGAATTTTTCACTCATATGGAGACGTCACCATTGCCGGTGAAGGGCTGCAAAATTTAGGCCTATGCTCGGCGCTTATGGCCTTTGAGCAGGGAGGGATCTTTAAGGTGCCACACCTGCTGTGACACGGGACCTCGGTTTTTTACGGTCTCATCCGAAGGACCGCCCCATTTAGTCGCCTCTTACGACAAGCAAGGTGTAATGAGGATGTATTCTAACAACCCGGATCCCGACGGGGATATATATATATATATATATATATATATATATATATATTAAAGGAGATTTAGCAACGCGTTTTAACAAGGCCTTCTCTTAAGTTTTATTAACACAAGAATGCAAATATAAAAAAAAATGCTTTAATTTTCTGAACTTATGTATCTAAAACATGACGTGAAATTTGAATATGCTATAGTTGTACCATTGTTACGACAGAGTTCGCAGCAATGGTATACTTTGTCGGATGATTCGCAGTCTTAGCAGAAATTTGAGCCTTCATTCAAAATTCAAAATCATGGCAATGAGAAACGTCGGGGGGGGGGGGGGGGGGGGGGGGGTTGAATATCGGTATAGATTCCGTGGAAGCTTTGCGGCGTATTTGAAATACCTCTACTCCCATGGTTTCTTTACTTATTCAGTCAAGCGTAGAGTGGGCGTAAGCCTCTTGTTAGTTTCTGGCGTTATGTTCCCGACTCTGGCAGCCGGGGACGATCTGCTGACCATTGACAATAATAACCATTGATTTCCGATAACGACCACTGGTACCAATAGTAAAACCCTGGAAGTAAAAACTATTTAGAGTTTATAGGCAAAACTATCTTTGGTGATACAAAACCGTTACCAACGGAAACAGAAGGATGCTTATCTCAGGCGGAATTGGAAACACAAATTTAAATAAAAGTATTATAGCTGCCTTTCCTTATTGATGGTTTTTTTTTTCAACACACATAGTTTGGGATAGAGTATTCCCTTATCTGACAAGACAGGGCACACGGCGTGTGTGACCGGTCACCATGGGATTCTCACACCTAGGCATCTGATCCCACTTCAGGGATTTATATTTGCCCTGTTCCCAACTTTATATTTTATAGGATTTGTGATATTATTCACAGTTCGTTATCTTTACTTTTTAGTCATACTAACAGTCACATGTACTGACGAAAATAAACATACAGCGAAAATAGTTATGTATATGTTATACGGTAATAAAACATCTAGGACTTGTAATTTTTTGTGAATCAGTTTATTTAGTAATTTCTAAATGCATGATTAAGTTCAAGTAAACCTAACACACACACTCATTCCTTAAAACAAATATATACCTATAACGGCTGTTCCAGCGGGTCCTTAGATAACGGGTATATTATCACTCGGAGGTATATAAGTAAACCTACCGAAGATAAAAACCCGTTTTTCTTTTTAGTTGACTCTGTTTAACTCGGGAGTAAGGTTTTTTTTTTCTTGGCTTAATTTTGTCTCCTGATAGGCACTTCTCTTAAGATTTCTCCTCGTCATTAATATCGATCCTGTGGAATTCCTGCAGTTTTAGAGCAACGACGTTTTTTGTCGGGAAAACGCAATTCTTTGACAGTGCCGTGGTGTTAATGGATTAAAGAAGACTTCCAATTTTCAGCCCCGAAATTTATTGTTTTTGACTTTAATAATATTTTCTCTTTTCATCATAAAAAAAATAAGGAAAAAAACCTTTTTTTCAGACCAAAATAAAAATGGGCGAAAAATTCAACATGGAAGAACAACGCCCGAACGAATCGGGTTCCAAAACTTATGTGATAATTCTGACAATCTTTGCCACAATTGGAGGACTGCTGTTCGGATATGACACAGGAATCATTTCAGGATCTATGCTCCTAATTCGAGATGACTTTTCATTAAGTGAAATTTGGCAAAGTGCAATCGTTAGTTCCACCATTGGAGCTGCAGCCTTGTTTTCTCTTCTGGCCGGAGTCTTAGTGGACAAGATAGGGAGGAAAAAGGTCATCATGTTAGCCAGCTTCGTATTCACCGTTGGAGCTGTAATAATGGCTGTGTCGCCAGTGGACAAAAAAGAAGTTCTTCTGATAGGACGGTTGGTCGTAGGCGCTGGAATCGGTAAATACAAGATTTTCTCAAATGTATAAATTTTCCTTATTCACGACTTTTTTTTTTTTTTTTGCACAAATAAAAGAATGTGTCCTTTAAAGTTTTAAATAAATTAGTCACCTATAGTATTTTTATCATAAGGTGCGGACCTTTTCATTTCAGTACAAAATTCCCGAAAAGTGCGCTATGTTTCTATAATAGAATAGAATATAACTAAAACAGAAAACATCATTGACGGAAATTGTATTACATAAAAGAAGTCACTCAAATACCAGATAAAATATTAACAAAAATAGAGAAAACGAAGGAGAGAAAGAGAGAGACAAAGAGAATACTTTCTCTCCAAAACCCCTTTAAAAATCAGTAAGTGTTACTATCCATGGGCAAATCACTCCTTACAAAATAGTACACGAAACAGGTTTGTTTTGTGGCGATATTTTCGCCTTGACAAAATGAAATACCCCCTTTAAATATCATAATGTATGATAAATCACAAATCTTGATTAGCTTTCTGAAAAAGAGTTGTTTGCCAATTTGTGAACTGCAGTATGGACGAATGCGTCATATTAGTCAATTCGTGAAATGCAGCATGAATGAATGCGTCACATTGTTAGCCACTTTGTGAACTGCAGTATGAACAAATGCGTCATATTGTTAATTAGTAGTATGTATATAGTATCTAGTTAATTAAATTGAAAAAAAAAAATCAGACCTAAAAATACATCAATTGCGTAAACTGTTTTGTTGAGTTATCGATGGAGATCGCAGTCCTGTAGTTTATATCATATCAAAAACAGGACTTAAAACAGCACAGATACCCAACTGTGTAAGCAAAGCCGTCTCTGTGCTTTCTTTATCGATAGTCTTACGATTTACTGTGTACAGAGACTTTATTTCCAGATAACACCTGTCATCAGAACGGACACTCGAACACGTATCCACTGCTTATCGATAAGATAATTAATATTCTAACCAATTATGCGAACAATTCGGAAGTTTCAAGTCCTTGCAAGAAGTGTGGATTACGAAAACAGAATCGTTTGGGCAAAACTGAGATTTTGTTCTTCAATGTCAACCCGCGAACCAAGAGTTATTATTGAAATTTGAATTTAACAAATAAAACCATTTGATTTTTTTTTTCGTATTAAGAGTTATATATATATATATATATATATATATATATATATATATATATAGCATTTATTTTCTGTTAGTGAAGACTATTATTGCAATCTAGAGCTGCTCATTACATATCAGACATGTCCTAGATGATCTTTATTGTGTCAATAAAATGAACCTCGATTTTCGGATCTGAGTTCACGAGTCTAATACGATCTTTGTAAATCTCGATTTCTGATCAGACATACTAAAGGTACAATAACTATCAATTGCAATGATTAACTTTCTTGACCGAGACTCGAACCAGGAGTGGTTAGGGTAAAAAATATGCCTACCGCTAAACCATGGATAGATTTTAGAATTACGTTCAAATACGCTTTGAATCAGGATAACCGACAAGTGTGGGGCTTAATGGATTAAAACTGCAAAGCAGTCTTATCTTCCCTTGTCCAAAATCCCCAGTCGAATGTCAGAAGTCCATGGACCGATTGATGTTGTCTGGTGTTTGTTTGATAGGCAATAAATCAAACGAAACGGGGGAACAGAGAGACTGTTAGGTGACGAAAGAATGTCCAACGCCCTAGTGCGGGATACTATAACTTGATCGGTCCTTAGCTCTTTTCTACTTTAAGTTTTCTTATTTAATATGAATTTTTTTTATATGAATTTTGTGATTTGTTGATATATCGCATTATTATAATTGTTTACACAACTCCAAAAATGTATCAAAATATAATTTATATAATAATGTGCGTTATCAGACTTAGGTGTCCGTATTTGCAGATATTTTTCTGAAAAGCGAGTAGGTCTGCTGTTTAAAAGTACAGCAAACAAACCGAGAGAAAACTTACAGAGAAAAGCCCTATTCACTTAGAAACAGAAATATTCCAAATTAGTAAACTAAACCATAGATGTCAAGAGTACTACCTATCTGGCAGATAACTGTCACACTTTTATATAATTTGTACGTCTAAATTTTTAGACAGAGATTGATGAACTTACGATAATTGAATGTCCCGGGGTACAGAAAAAATTAGAATCAGCAAATACTTATGTACCAGTATTTGAAAACTTAACTTCTTAATTTGCATAAAGCATATAGGGTGTTAATACTTTTAAAAACGTCTACCTTTGAAATTCCACGTATGCGGTGGCTTTAATTAGACTTGCTATTTGGAAATTTAGGTTAAATCGTACAGATGTGTTCCCTCTCGATATCAATAAAGTCGAATTCAGTATACCCCTTGTACTTGAAATCAATAAATGTAAACAGAACATCTAATACACAATTGAATATTTCTTGTTCTTAAACATTTTTATAATGGATGATGGTATATTTTTAGTACAATGTGTTTGTTTCTTGTATTGTTAGTGATGTGATATACGTTTCATAAATCTAAATCACATGGGTTAATAATCTTTAAAAGATTTTCATGTGTACAGTAAACGGAGCGCATATAAATTAGTGCATGAAGCAAACTCCATTTAAACATAGGGAAGTAACACTTGTTTATTTCAAATTAACTTTCTCACATAATGAGAATCTACATACGATATATACATTTGGTGTCCTGCAGGGTTTGCCTCTATGTCTGTACCAGTTTATGTTGCTGAAGCAGCACCTTCCCACATCCGTGGTTCTCTAGTCACCGTGAACCAGCTCTTCATCACTATTGGAATTCTATTATCCAGTATTATTGCCGGGGCTTTTAGCGCAGACAAAGAAAACGGATGGAGGTGGGTTGCATATTTAGATACTGTTGGTGAATATTTTCCAGTACTTTCCTAAGTAGGCAAAATTGAATTACAACCATAATTTGCTTTTGTTGTTGTTTGAAGCTTTCATTTCTTAGACGGGACGTATTATGATACTGTGCTGTCTGTGCATCCATCCATCCGTTCAGGGTTTTCTGTTTCTATTTTCATTTATCTCGTGTCAAGCTGACACTTGCTGGGTGGCTTCTTTGTGGATATTTCTAGATCATGTTGCAATTTTGATCTATTTCGACCTACTTTGCAGGCGTTTTGCCGCTTTAATTGAATTAATGTTATATGGGGGTACATGATTTGTCCGTCTAGCTCCTCCCACAGTTTTTAAGAGAGAGGGGACTTTCCTATCTGACAAAGTGTTTGTATGGGTATTGATGATGTACTTAACTTGTGGGAAGGATTTTGATATTCTCCATTTTATTTATTTATCTATTTATTTTTAGAAAATTACAAGTTGTTGAACTTAGTCAATTTTGAAGAAATATCACTTAGAAAATACATGATTACGCTAGACCCATACGCTTCGAAAGAAAGCTTCATAATGACAGATATTATTTTTAGTACATTTTACAACTGATGGCTAAAGAAAAACACCCATATAAGCTTGTGACAAGCATATTATATACCGTTTCAGATATCCTTGTTGTCCCATAGTAGTATAAATAACATTCGATTGCAATTATAATATAACATATAGTCAACCCTGAATGCTCTTTATACGCACACTTCTATTAGAATTTGTTACTGTATTTAAGGTATATGTTAGGGATCGCTGGTGTGCCCAGTGTTATCCAGTTTTTCGGATTCCTATTTTTGCCGGAAAGTCCAAGGTGGCTCGTGGGGCAGGGCAAACTGGAAGAGGCTAAGGAAACTCTAAAGAAAATCAGAAAGCTGGACAATGTTGATGTAGAAATGGCAGAGATAGAAAAATCGGTAGAGGAAACTAAGGAACAAAATAAGTATAGTAAGTTTATGTGTCAAATCCTGTCACTGTGCTTGTCGCTATCAAGGCATCCCTTTGCATAAGTCAGTGCAGTGAGCATTAATTGCTGGTGCTGTTTTTTCAATCTGAAATATTGACATTTTTAGACATGTTCCAGTGTTTTGTTCTGATGGTGAAGACGCAGCCTGTTAGACGTGCCTTAATTCTAGGATGTCTCCTTCAGTTTTTCCAGCAGCTTTGTGGAATTAACACTGTCATGTGAGATACATTATATAATGCGTAATATGAAGTAGTTTGATTTTTGGAGTAAATGTATTAGGTCGTTTGGTAAATGTGAATATAAGTATACCTGTCTCCTAAACTTTCATTCATTGGTTGGTTTTCAAAAAATGTATTAAAAAGTGTAATCAGGAAAGGTAAAAAGATTAAGAACTAAGAACTAAACAATCGTACATGCACGGATTGTTTCTACATACAGATACTACAGTGGAAGTATTCTCCGAGTTTCCGGATTCCCGTCCAGTTTGGCTATCTGGTTGTCCTGTATTCCGTTCTCGGTTAATTTCCTGTGTACGTTTATTGGTGTCTACGCCGTGGAGAAGGCCGGCAGAAGGGTCCTCACACTGCTTAGCTTTATAGGTAGGTGTTCCTACTGTTGGTAGATATGTATTCACATCATTGGTATGTAGTCTTTGATCGTTTCCAAACACAACACTTAGCGCGGCTATTACCAGACATATAAAAATGGAAAACTGATAATATAACGTAAACATAACAGATAAGGATTTTTCAGTGACTTAATACTATGAAAATGTACTCACAATATGATATATTGTATTACGTCACAGGTATCATTATTGCGCTGATTGTACTGGGCACGGGGTTCTATCTGGCTGAACACAACTCGCCACCCATCTCTCATCAACTTGGCAATTCCTCCCATTGCCATTATCAATATGAGTAAGAATCTAAGGGCATTATAATCAAACACGTCCTGCCGTATAGCCGGGTTTTGTTTCTTGGCGAGTATATAATTTTGGCTAAAAATCGCTAAATTCAAGTTCATATATATATATATATATATATATATATATATATATATATATATATGAGTTCACCGAACTTCTATCTACTCAAATCTATCCAAATTAATGGTATACCTTGTAGACCCAAAACCGCCAAATCTGTTTCCCGCCAAAAAAATAATAAAATGATTAAATAAATAAATAAATAATAATAATTTGAAAAAACGGTTATACGGTACATCATAAACAGGTAAAACGACATCTAAATATTTACTAAAATATTTAATTTAAACAAAAACAGATAACAAGTAAAATCACCATGAGTTCTTTCAAGCGCAAAATATCGAGTGGATGCATTGGTATTTCTTTTAATTTTAGTCACTGTACCGGATGTATAAAAGACGAAAACTGTGGGTTTTGTTGGGAGGAAGATAAGGAACTCAGCACGGGATGGTGTCTCCATGTGAATAAAGCACATCCAGAACGGTATGCCGAACCCGAGAACAATAAAACTACATATAACGAATCGCTGTGTAACAAGACGAACTACAACACTCGGAACTACAACTGGGCAAACGACTTCTGTCCCACAGACTATTCCTGGATGTCTGTTCTAGGATTGGCGCTGTTCGTTATTGCATTTGCTCCAGGTTCATATGCCTAGAATAATTTTGTTTCATTATATACTCTTGAAAATAAGTTAAGGGCCAACGACAGAAAATAAAACATTTCTGTAATGTCAAACTTTCAATAAACACTGCTAGGGAACAAGTACAAATCAAAACTGTGTTTGAATTACAATGACTGAACATTTATGGAAACCCAGTATTGGCAAGAAAGACATACAGTGATGCAAATACAGTCAAGCAGGTTTGATAAAAAAAAAAAAAAGATAGGTGGCCTTTAACTATTTTGTTTCAGTATATATAATTATCCTTTGTTCTGGACATGTCATGGTATTAATAAAATATATGACATTAGTATAATACTTCAGATAAACAATAATATGATATAAATACTTGAGAGTATAAGTACAGAGTATAGTTAACTAAGTTCGCGTAATGGGGTATCGTAGTAAACATATTGCACCAATGACTGATGGATGAAGCTGCTGGCGAAATGCACATGTCCAAAATGTACAATAAAGTAAAATATCAAAATCTGGTTACCAGTGAAGAATACATATTCCCATATGTTTTTGCATCAGGTCTTGGTCCCAATCCTTGGACCATTAATTCGGAGATTTACCCTCTCTGGGCCCGGGGGACGGGCACCTCACTGGCTACGTGTGTTAACTGGATTGGAAACCTCATCGTATCATTTACCTTCCTCATACTGTTAAAGAATATAACAACATACGGTAAGTTTTCTCCACTGATTGCTAAAAAAAATAAGGCATAGGTAAATTTGATCATTCTGTCCTATATATTGTGAAATAATTATTAACTTTTTACAGTAGGCTGTCCTGTTTTGTATAATATTTGACAACCATACTTGCATTGTTTGTATTACAATATCGGTACGTTGATTATATGCCGTTATATTTGTGTTACAATATCGGTACGTTTGATCACATGCTGTTGTGTTTTTTACAATATTGGTACATTTGATCACATGCCATTGTGCTTGTATTCCAACATCGGTACATTTGATCACATGCCGCTATTTTTGTGTTACAATATCGATAAATTTGATCACATGCCGTTGTGTTTGTTACAATAACGGTAAGTTTGATTATATGCCATTATATTTGTGTTACAATATCGGTACGTTTAATCACATGCCGTTATATTTGTGTTGCAATATCGGTAAATTTGATCGCATGCCGTTTTGTATATGTCATAACATCGGTATATCTGATTGTCGTTTCCTATTTATATTATGTGGTGATTTTATATGGGGAAACACTTAAAATTGTCGAATATATATGACATTATCGGTACAGTTTGATCACTGTCACAATACCTGTACTGCAATACCGGCAAATTTCACCGTGGTCTTGATATCTGAGGTGTATTACATTATCTGTGAGTTAGATTACTGCCATTCTATCGTTAATTGTAATCACTATGATGATATCGGTTAGTGTGACCACTATCATGAAATCTTTATTGCAATATCTGCAAGCCTGATCACTGGCATTTTATTTTTATATTACATGTACAATACCGGTTATTTTGATCACTGCCATGATATCTGTCTTACTATATCGGTAGATTTGTTTTTTTGTTTGTTTGTTTGTTTATAGCCGCCTGAGCAATTTTTCAGCTATCCGGCGGCTGTCACCATTACCGGTGACAGGGCTGCAAATTTAGGCCTATGCTCGGCACTCAGGGCCTTTGAGCAGGGAGGGATCTTTATCGTGCCACACCTACTGCGACACGGGACCTCGGTTTATACGGTATCATCCGAAAGACCGGCACCCACGTCCCACAGTGGGATTCGAACCCCCGACTCAAGGATCATCAGATCTTTGAGCCCGACGCTCTAACCACTGCGCCACGCGGGCGGCTTTATATCGGTAGAGTCTGAGATCACGATATCTGTCTTACTATATCGGTAGAGTCTGAGATCATGATATCTGTCTTACTATATCGGTAACTTCTGAGATCATGATATCTGATTGATTAAATATCGTTTAACGTTCCGCTCGAGAATCTTTCACTCATATGGAGACGTCACCATTGCCGGTGAAGGGCTGCAAATTTAGGCCTATGCTCGGCGCTTATGGCCTTTGAGCAGGGAGGGATCTTTTATGTGTCACACCTGCTGCGACACGAGACCTCGGTTTTTGCGGTCTCATCCGAAGGACCGCCCCATTTAATCGCCTCTTACGACAAACAAAGGGTACTGAGGATCTATTCTAACAACCCGGATCCCCACGGGATTCATGATATCTGTATTGCTATATTGATAAAGTCTGAGATCATGATATCTATTACTATAGCGGTAAAGTCTAAGATCAAGATACCTGTATAACTGTATCAGAAAAGTTTCAGAACACGATATCGGTATTACTATATGAGTGAAGTTCGGTATCATGACATCAGTGTTACATGTACAATATCGGTTAGTTTGATCACTGCCATGATGAATTACAATATTGGTAGAATTTGATAAATCACGTTCACTATATTACCATTATCAGTATGGTTAGATGTCATGATATCTGTATCACAACAAGGTTAGCTTAATTGCTGATTCCTGTTTCTTGCTTCATCTACTTACCCCCTGTGGACTCTCAGGTAACATTCCTTCTCTAAAATCTCCAAATTTTCACATTCTAACTCAGATTGTCATGTGCCACACGTAATAGTACTACTACTTTCACTCTCATTGTGAATCCTTGACACGTGATGATGGCACTACTTTCACTCTCATTGTGAATCTTTGACACGTGATGGTGGCACTACTTTCACTCTCATTGTGAATCCTTGACACGTGATGGTGGCACTACTTTCACTCTCATTGTGAATCCTTGACACGTGATGATGGCACTACTTTCACTCTCATTGTGAATCCTTGACACGTGATGGAGGCACTACTTTCACTCTCATTGTGAATCCTTGACACGCGATAGTGGCACTACTTTCACTCTTATTGTGTATTCTTGACACGTGATGATTGCACACCTCCTGGATTTCTTGATCTATTATGTTGATTAATTAATATGTTGCTTCCGAATTGACATCGTTTTTCATTTTAATTGTACACTATATCCTTTAAACGTTTCGAATTAAAGTATGTCGCGTGTTCTCACTGCTAGTCACCATGATTCTGACGTCATGTACAGTACTACAACGTTGGGGAGAACTCGTCACGAACTAAGGATCATCAGATGTTCACGTGAAAATCTAAAAATAGGACGATTAGAGAATTGGTCAACTTCAGTTATTATATCAAAGAATTCCAATCTTATATTGACCATGGTCTGTATTTAATTTCAAGGCCAAACGAAATCATCGTTATTGCGACAGCATGAACAAAAATACTACAATCCATCACGTTAGAACACTTTAACAACCCCTGTAGGAAAACTACAACAGATGTAATGGATGTTTATCATCATTTGGTAGAGTGGTTATATGAAAATAAAATACTGTCCTATAAGAAGTTATAGCAATTTATTCTCTTTGACAATAAAACCCTTGTACTAAAAGTCCTCTGACGTGGTCAACAGCAGACATTTTTCACATTATTAACAAATATGATGGTCACCAGTGACTCACTCCCATCATGTCTTATGCAAAGGGTGTGATTGCTCAGGAGGACTATACGGTTACACTTGTGAAAGTAGCATTGTCTTAAAAATCCCGAACCGTAAAACCTGCGGGCTGTGTAATTAGTCAATCATGCAGTTAAAACATTCAACCATTTTTTGTTTGATTTCCAAATGGATAGCATAAAGTATATCTTGCCTAAAGCTCCACAAAAATTTTAGTCCAAGCAAGACATTTTTTTTCGTTCATTTGAAGCGTATCTCTTTGAAGAATATCTTACGATATTGAGTCTAACATCCTAGTTGACCATTTATAAAATAGTCCCGTTCTACACTAATTAATGGGCATACTTCCTAGAAAAATCCGCGCAGCCTCTTTCATTTTTTTTAAAAAGCGCTTTAATTTAGAGAGCATAGCACCAAACATCAGAATTTGAGTGAAAACTGTTGATTAATGCGAGATCATTCTTATAGATGTAAATTGACCCTAAATTAGTGCATCCAATAAATAAATAATACATCAATAAATAATGAATTAAAATAAATAAATAAAGACTGTTTCATTGACTTCTAAATGCTTTAAAATATTAATTTTAAAAACACTTTTTTATATGTTAATATTTCTTTGCAAAGATAGTTTATATGAATGTATTATTCATTGGGGATTCGGGTTAGAATAGGTACTCAGTACCCCTTGCTTGCCGTAAGAGGCGACTAAATGGGGCGGTCCTTCGGATGACACCGCAAAAACCGAGGCCCGTGTTACAGCAGGTGTGGCACGATAAAAATTCGGACCTGCTCAAATGCCATAAGGTTGGCACGATAAAGATCCCTTCCTGCTCAAAGGCCCTTTCTGTACATTTATATCACATAAACATCAATCATTTGTATGAGTGATGATTATTTTCATCCTCCTTTCTAAATGTTATCTTAAAAAAGAGAAGGTTTTAGGCTTATATTTGAACATTATCGCTTTGGTAGATACCACAGCTTAAGTTACTTGTATCAATCATTGCTTATGCGAGCAGAATACCGTTTGACCATCCGGTACTTTTTTTTTCAAAAAATTGTACGTAATAAAAAAAACATCTTACCTCGGACACCGGTTTTTCAAGACCAAAGAGTTGTGAATTCACCTGTTCCATCATGAAAATAATGCAGATACCATTGGTCGTTCGATGTTAAAACAGAATTATATGACCTGCAAATATAACCTTCTAAATAGTGACCATTAGCAGTGAAGCTGTTTGATCACCACGTTCGCAACATGTGACGCAGGTGCTCGTTAACGAAACTTGATCACGTATCTATCTCGGCACTGATCACGTGCCAGGAAAGTGCACGCGGAATAAAAAAAAAAACAAACATTCGATATAGTTTCCTTCATGGAATTTTTTTCAATTTTTGAGATTTCTTCTGAAATTGAATTCGTTAAATTTACACTTTTTAGACGTTAATTTTTTTTTCAGGGAATTATTACATGTATTCTTAATATGTGTAGCAGGCTGAATGAATTAATGCTCACTAGCTACAGATCCAAGTAAACTAAAGACTTATCGGATCCAATGACAAAGCGACCTCATCGGACGTATTTTTTTCAGTTCGATCTTTAATCCAAACAATAATTATGTAGTTATCGTAAACTTGTAGATTTAATTAGTTTAGCTTTGATACTGCGCCGATTGTGTTTATTTTCCAGGTGTAATTTGGTTCATTATTCCGAGGACAGATTATTCCGAATTTATAATTTTCATTTTTCGAATATTGGGTCATTTAATGCTTTATATAGTTTTATCAATTCTATAGATCCGACATATTTGTGAACAGCATAGCTAGCTGTATATATATATATACTTTGACAATCTTTTGTCAGTTATATATATATATATATATATGTGCTTTTTACTCATAAAAACTCAGAAGAGTCACGATCACTGCCCGTTACAGAACTATCCGTAAACTAGTCTGAAACAGCTGTGTCGACTAAATGGCAAACCTCACGTGAGCAAATATTTACTTACTGACAATGACCCTTACTTCTTTCCAAATCTGTCAAATAGTATTCAATAAGGACAAAAATGATTTCAATTTTTCGGTCATGTTAGGATTAGAGGGGAATGGACACGATTTAAGCTGACAATTTTAAGATTTTATTTTCCATTTTTAATGTTTAAAATGCTTAACTAAAATATTTTTAATGGCCAGCAAAAATTTGTATGTTGTTTGTCAAGTTACAATAGAGATACTTTGTTATATAAACAAGACTCGTGTCATGTTTTTGTTTACATAGGTTAAATTTAAAACAGAATTAATTTTCAATTTGCAAGTTAATTTTGAACACAATTATACAGATTCAAGTGTTTGTCAATCTCATTTTGTCTTAAACCTGACATTTTCTATTAAGCAATCTATATGTAAACTAAAACATGACACGGGGCGAATTTAAATAACAAAGAATTGTGAGTGCTGCTTCTCATTTTTAACTCAACAACTGACATTCAAACTTTTGCTGACCATTACAAACACCTTAGTTAAACATTAAAAATGGGAAAATAAAATTTGAAAATTTTCAATTCAGAATCGTGTCCATACCTCTCGAAATATGTCGTACTAAAAATGGTACTACGCTCATAGCGACGCTTTAGGATTACGTTCTCTGATGACTGTCTGTCACACCACGATGGAACTTTATTATTATAAAAGACAGGATGTTGATATTTGGCATGTATCTTTCGTAGTGTAATTTTCACATCATTTTACTTTGCATATCTTCTGATTTACATACGAATAATTCCAGGTACGTTTTATCTATTCTGTGGAATCTCGTTTCTGGGGATGACGATTCTCTTCTTCATTTTACCGGAAACCAAGAACAAGACGCTGGAGGAGGTGGAAGAACTCTTTATGTCTAAGGAATACAAGGCCAAGAGGGACCAAGAACAGAAGAACAAGTACGCCCTGGACAACAACGGCTATACGGCGGAAAATTCCAGAATGTAACGGAACCGGAAGTGATGCAGATCAGAAATCCGGGTTAAGACAGTTATCTGCATAATCTTCCGATCCTTTGACCAATACTTGCTTTAATATATAGACTTGTCTTATACTTTTAATAACTGTCTATACGTGTACATAATGCTTTAGCAGTGTTTCTTTTCCAGCAGGAAAATAGTGTTATACTGTACCCACAAACAAACTGTCAAAAATGTATATTCAGGTCTATGAGTGCGTTTTATCATTTTTTAATATGAATCAAAATTGAAATGTATGTAAAAGTTGTCAAAATATCATTACACCAGAGTTCTCATATTTCAATCTGCTGTACAAAGTTCATAATTTGTGCATGTATATTAACCATAATCGTCCATGACTGCGTAGAGATAGATAGGTAGTCTTTAATATCCGGTAGTTGTAACCATGCTTGTATGATAGACGGATGTATATAGTAAAGCGGTCTTTATTTTGTAATATATCTGAAAATGTATGTAAGTTATATCATGTGCAATTTTACATTAAATGTATATATTAAATGACTGAACTCATTGTCTTCTGTTATCTGACCACTACCGTATTAATTAGTGACAGGACTAAACAGGAGTAAGTGGATATTTTGTAGATACGTTGTCCCTGTCCAAGTCTACCGCCATTATACCCGATAATGATGACGGAACGCCATCGTTAATAGTTAATGTGTGAAATAAGGTATGCAGTTGTCTATACCCCAAAACGTCCAAACCGTATTCTAAAGGGCAAAAAACCATGAATAACGAATATGAAATATGTGCTAGGAGAATTTTTTTTTGATACCGTTCTTCGGCATGTTGCATAAAATACTGAATATAAAATACGTCAAATCAAAAATATCACACATTAAAAGCCTGGCAAAGGAGATGGGGTTTTAGATTTTTTTTTTAAACTGTCAAGTTTCTGAATCTCCCTGATGATAGATGGAAGACTGTTCCATAGAGTGGCCGCTGCTTTATCAAACCTGCGTTCTCCGTACGTCTTAGTCGTGGTTACAGGCATATCTGTCGGATGTGCAGATTCCGATCTAAGAGATCTGGCGGGTTTGTATGGTACAAAAGTTCTGACAGGTATGTTGGTGCCAGATTGCTGAGGCACTTAAAGACATACATCTGTATCTTGTACTGTATACGGTAGTTGACTGGAAGCCAGTGTAGTTTGACAGGAACAGGCGTAATATGTTCGTGTTTTTAGTCCGCGTTACTAATCTGGCAGAAATGTTTTGTACCCGTTGAAGTTTGTCCGTGTATTGTTTGTTCGCACGGTACAGCAAGGCATTTCCATAATCGATTCTGGCGGTTACCAACAAGTTAACCAGTAATTTGCATGCCTCATCAGAGATGAAAGGTCGTATGCTACCTGTTTGACGGATGAGCATATAGCAAGATCTGGCACCGGCTGTACAGTGCCTGTCCATGGTAAGTGACTTGTCAAAGTAGGTCCCAAGGTTTTTCACATACTCGGCCTCAGAAATAATGTTTCCTTCGAACGAAATTTGGAAGTCAGAAGTTCCTAAATCGATTGCACTTTGGGACAAATACCATGAGTTCTGTTTTGTCCTGGGTGAGTTTAAATAAGTTTGAACTCATCCAGATGTGGATATCTGTTAGACACGCCATGAGCTGTTGTCGATCCAGTTGTGGTGCGGTTCAACTACAATGTAAATCTGACTGTCGTCAGAATTAATTGCGTGCATTTCATATATCAATGTCTAAATTTGTTTTGCAAAGTCACAAGCATTTAAGAAAAAAATTGCAAGTGGCCGAGGTGTTTCGATGAACCTTAATGAAATTTTTTTATCTACTTCTCTTTAAGATCCCTTTTTCCTATCATAAATAATGAAAGCATCTGGTTTCGTTTTTAAACATTTTTAATTCTAACTGTTTCTAAGATACATTTTTCTATAATAGAAGAGGCCGAGTTGTTAGAGCATCGGGCTCAAAATTACAAAGCCTCTCACCTCTGTCGGCGCGTGTTCGAATCTCGGCCGCGGCGTTATGTGAGCAAGTTTGCCAGTTTACTAACGGAAGGTCGGTGGTCTCTTCCCAGGTACATTGTATCTGGGTTCTCTCCTCCACCAACAAAAACTGGACGCCACCAGATAACTGAAAAATTGTTGAGTGTGGCGGAAAGCAATAAATAATCAATCAATCAATCTATCCATAATAGATAATGAAAGGCACCTAGAATTGTTTTTAAAATTGGAGAGGAGACAGGAGACATTCACTGCCCCCTCACAATGGGGAAGCAAGGTGCCCCATATAAACATAACTCAAAGAATTTTAAAAATATCTGTAAATATTTGAAGATATCATTAATTCGTTTGATATTCACAACAATTCAATAGAAGATCTCTTCAAATAATTAATTGCATCATTGCGCGCATTAATTAATTTGAATTGTTGATAGCATTAATTATTCTTCTCAATTGATGAGCTCTATAATTGAGTTGTTGCTTTCTTCAAATGAATTGATGATATCAACAGTTCAGTTAATGCCCACTGCAATACAATTGAAGAGGGCAGTAATTCAATTAATGCGCGTTCCAAATCAATTATTGTTATCAGTTTAATTGATACACGCATCAAATCAAAATAGTTGATTTGATGCGCGCATTAATTCAATTGATGAGAGGAATAACTGAATAAATGATATCTTCAAATAATGAAAGCTGTCTTCAGTCATTTGATTTTATGTTAATTTGGCGCTCCATTGGGGAGCGCATTCTCCACATATGCCCAGTTTCACCTTTCTACATCATACCGTCCAATACTGTAAACAGTAACCCAGACGACTGAACACTAATTAATTTTGTGGTTTGTTTCCCTATTTCATCCACTGAATCTGATGAAATGAAGGAACCTGACCACAAAAAGTCACAATTTTGTATCGATTCAGATCATATTCCGGAAATTCTACAAACTTGCAAAAATGAAGAGACAGGTACTCAGTCGGTTGACATTGAATTCAGAAAGGTAACAAAATATGATAAAGATGAAAAATCCTCTGATTCGGATTATTATGATCTTGGCAAATTTGTAATATGGTGCCATAAAGTTAAACACAATGTCATCAGTTGAAAAAATAAGTTAAATTCAAAATCAACCCCTGCCAGACTACGTCGCCAAGTTAAAAACAGGTCGTGCTCAGACAAAGAATATGAGCGAACAGAAACCCCCCCCCCCCCCATTATTTCAGTTATTTATTTAATGGCGCTCGTTGTAAGTTTTTTGCAATGCTTCTTCAGTTGGATGTCCACCATCATAACACATTTGTTACATAATTACCTTTTACTGCTATGCAGAATACCCTTGAGAAAACATCTGCCCTTTTGAAGCATAACCACAAAAATGCCAAATCTATTGATCACACAACCAAGATGACATACAAAATGCCAAATCTATTGATCACACAACCAAGATGACATACAAAATGCCACTTTCGTCTCTTCGATTTGAACGCAGTTAGTAAAACCAAGCACACTAGTATCATCGCAACATTAAGCTGCTTGAGAAAACAGTAGCCCGAGATGACGCCACAAGTGATTCCTCATATGAAGGTAATTTCCTGGCAATACTGCAGCCATTAGCAAACAAGACTGCCTTATATATACCAGCAAAACCATTCAGAATGAGGTTATTCAAATGATAGGAAATAACGTTGCGTATAATGTTTTGACAGGCTTACAAAGGTTGTTGTTTTTATTCCATCATAAACGATGAGGTAATAACAAATATGTAAAAAAAATATGTAACCATAGAAGTTTTAGTCTCGTGTCATAGGTTTTTAGTTAGTAGAGAACACCGAACCGTCATTAAGAAAGAATTCCTCGATTTACCATATATAGGCAGACCTACTGGGGAAATAAACGTATTGATATCGAGAACTTACATGTACAAGGGCAAGCATGTATACCACGGTGTATTAGCCATGGCATCGGAAAATCAAGGGTGTCGCTATCGGAGTCAAATATCCAATCTGAGCATTGCTTCAACAAGCAAATTCTCCCTTGTGAGGAGCATGATAGATGTCTTTAATCTGTGTTTCTTTGACTGTAGACCCCCAATACCCCTTGTTTACCGTAAGTTGCGATTAAATGGTGCGGCCCTTCGGATTAGACCGCAAAAATCTAGGCCCGGTGTCCCTCCCTGCTCAAAGACTGTAAGCGCCGAGCATTGACCTAAATTTTGTCGTCCTTCACCGACAATTGTGACGCCTCTAGTGAAAAAATTCTCGAGCGGGACATTAAGCAATATTCAACCAACCAAACAACCCCTAATAGACAAGGGTTTCTTGAGACTACTATAATTTGATGAATCTGTACAATTTTCCAAAATGAAACTAGTTGCATTCTGCAAGACTAGGTGGATTGAGCTTCATATATGCTTTGTGGTGTTTTACAGTATGTACAATTACATCGTCAAATGTCTGCAGCACATACTCAGTCAAAACTTTGATGAACGTAACACTGATCATGAAAACGGGCCTCTGGACAGACAAGCTAAAGTCACCGCACGCTTTTGGCTTCGATGACGTCATTCTCGGCGTTGATAACATTTGTTTCTGCAAGATATTGCCCCTGACACATCAAACTTCAATAATAATAATAATAATAATACATTTCACTGCAAACAAGTTAATTTGAGGAACGTGTGAACAGGATCAAAGAAATCCACAAAGAGATTGATACCAAATTTGAGTCATGCGTACCTGTCGAGGTAGCTCAGTGGTTAGGGCGTTCGCCGCGTAACCGGAAGGTCGTAGACTTGTCCAAACTGGCCTCAGGACTACAATTATGTAGGGATTACCGGCCTTGTTTTTCTGTAAATGACTTTAAGAAAGAATTCAAAGACAGGAGATGGTATTGTTTAAACATGAATAAAGAAATTACGGACATGCTATGCGATCTGCTCAATCTCTTCAAATATTTCGACCCAAACATAAAAATCCTTTTTCACAAAAATGACATTTCATTTTCCCAGTCACAACATGTGAAGCAGAAAGATCCTTCTCTGGGGTAGGACGTATCAAGTGTTACATGAGCAGTACTATGCGGGACAGATTGACTGGACTTGCACTGGTGCATCTTCATAATTCATTAGAAATTGACCCTAAAAATCGTACATTATCATTTATCAGACAGGGAAACCGAAAATCATTTCATTCAAATATCTTTGGCAAAATAACACGTTACCTTATATCAGAAAATATCAACACAGGGCAGAACGGTCGCCCACGTGGCATAGTGGTTCTCGAGTCAAGAACTAAGGAGTTGATGTCACGGAATCGAATCCCACTGCGGGCCGTGAAGACCGGTCCTTCGGGTGATACCAGTGACACGTGAACCGATATCCCGCGTTACCTTAGATACTAGCACGAAAAAGATTCCCGACTGCTCATTGGCCACGAGTTACGAGTATAGACCACAGCGCCCCCCCCCCCCCCACTTACATATATATTAAAGAGGTTTTTTTTACCGATGGTTTGACCCACCCTACCCCGGAAAAATTCCTGGATTCGCGAATGCGGCCCCACGTGTAGCGAAATAAAATACATATCCTCCGAAAAGTAAAAAAAAAATAATGTTAATAACAACTCTAGGGACTAAACAACATACTATCGGAAATATTAGCCTAATTTTCGTAAAATACCATGAGCTTTGCCCCCTCCCAAACAAGGCTCCGCATTGGACCGGCCAGGGACCTATCTAGATCAGCCCCCAGACCTCTAATCTTTTCCCTAGTTACACCGAATTATGAGCAAAACTCTGTATGGTCTCGAAGTCTGAATGGTACCTGGTTCTTCTTCGTGGCCAAACATTTACAACTTTCTTTCAACTAGTGTGCAGCTCTATCCTGCAGAAGCTCATTACTGTGAACTTTCTATTATAGTAAGAGGATCGGCTTCCACTGTACGAACAGACACCCCTTCGTCAACTCGGAACGTCTTCCTTTCCTGTTTTGGTAATCTTACATACGTGTAGTTTTTCCCCCTCAGACTGTGACGCTAGCAATCATTATTTCATGTCTCATGTTCAGTCTTCTGTGTGATGAAATACAGCGAGAATAATCATAAAACTGGCGGAAAACGCATCATTTGCATGGAGCTCTTAAAATTTGAATATGCCACTGTATCTAAACTTTAGGGAGCAAGCCTTGCGAGGATAAAACGCAATTTGCATCTCAAAGAAACGCCTCCAGTCCCATCAACTGATGCAGCCCGTGGGAACAAGCTTCCAACAACCTGGTAATGAGTAGGTTTTTTTTTTAATGTTGGGCGTACCTCTTAATCTGAACACCTTGCTTTAAAACTCGATACAGATAAAAAAAACAAAAAACAAATTAAAAACTTTAGATCAGATCTTAATAAACCAACACAGCCTACTATCATAAGATACCCCGAGGTTCATTGACCAGAACAACAAGAACCCACCATGTCAGAGACAAAAAGTAATGGCTGCCGTTCTGGAAAAGAACGATTCTCCATCAAGCACAAGTGACAAGTGTCCATACTGGAATTTTATCTCTCAATAAAAAAAACTGTAGGCAAGTTATGTTGTTACGGACGCGTTTCAAAAAGTCAAGACTAGATTGTCTCCCGATTACATTGATAATTTATGTATAAACGGTTCGTGCAACATCATTGCCAAACATTATTTAAATGTCTATCTTTCCTTACATAATTCATGCACTTACACTTTCCCTGCGTTTTATTTCTCAATGCACCCCTGTGTTAATAAAAATCATGTTCCTACACGAGGGGACAAAATCAAAAGCTACTCAGTACAGGCCCTCCTGGTAAAATACTCCAATTAAAAGATATCAAACACGCCGTTTGCAGTTTTATCTGTCAAGTATTATAAACATGTGTAGGCATACAAACACACATATACATGTAAATTAATTATTTTCTTCACACAAGTGATAACACACATATGCAAAAATCAACATTGCAAGTACTTGCTGAGCACAAACTTTATTTCCCATAATTGAAAGACAATGGGCATTTCAGTCAACAACGTAATAATGATTAACAACTCACTTGTTCACTTCATGTATTGCATAAAAGATGCACAAAATTCAACCCTGTTTTGTAATGAACAAAATATAGATATAACAGAACTTGGGGGAGAGCAGAAAAATTCCGAAGGATCTTCCAAATTATGTAATAGCTTGCTGATACGATGACTTGTAATGGCCCAAACTGTGACAGGATGTCAAGCGTGTTAGTTATACCTCCCAACAAAAATCATTATAGCGGGTTTGTACATCTTTTATGCCATTTAACATACACAAAAGCAAATCTCTGATGAATCAATAGCGGAAAACGGGTATTTCTGATATAGACAGAAAGCAAAACATACACATATATACAAAACATTAGTTGGGAACCATGCATGATATATATATATATATCCTGCTAATATAATACAAACATGTTATACACTGCATACAGAGAAGACATGGGCCATCGTCAGTTTTACCAACATAAAGAGGACAAAAGACAGCACAGATAGGCCATCTTCTGTTAATGCTATGTTTTACTCACATAAGAGATTTGCTTTGCTATATCAGACTTAACAAATATTAATGTGAACCGGTTTGGTTTCAAATTAAAGCATCAAACCATGGTAATCTATCCTCATAATCAAGAAAAACAATATACTGATGATGCTGAAAAAAAAAATTATATATATATGTAGTCAGTTAACCAAGTCTTGATAAAAATCTCCTTGATCATTTTTGTAGCCAAATGTAAATACATGTAATTGATAATGTAACTGGTCTTCTTATGTACTGTGATGCATAAGTATGACATTTATTTATAATATAAAAAGTATTGACTAGAATAATATAACCATTTCAGTCAATAAGCTTGAGTTACATTTATGTACATGTACATTAATCATTCCAATATCATATTGAACACAATATCAAATTACAATGTTCTTGTGCATTTGTAATCTTCATTTGAAATGTACAGTATACATATAAAATGTTGAGAGAATTGATGTTAGCCTGAAAGCAGAGCATGATCTGCTCAATGTGCAATTTGAATTTATAAAATTATATCAACATCATGTGAAAAAAGTCACAATTCAAATTCAACTTTTTCCATTAGAATGGCTAAAATTAAATATTTGTGTGTTGATTTATACAATATCAATTTTACAACTATAGTAAATTCTTATGCATCAATGTTGAAATTACTTGTGTCAACATAACAAAACATGAATCAAAATTAATCTTGAGTCAGAAGATCAGACAAGGACATCCACCTCACATGATCCACCTCAATGCCAAGTCCTGGATCTGTGTGAAATTCTGTGTCATAATAATCACCTGCTCATGAATGATCCAAGCACCACAAGGTCAAGCATAATATCACAGAAAAGGGAGACGATCGCGAAGAATCAGTTTATGAACACTCTGTGTGGGTTGTTACCATGTTTCCTATCCTCTGAGTCACTGTCCTACAAGATCTTCCTCCTGCAAATCAAAATCATTCATAAATGAATACCATTATAATAGTTTAGTATGCGAAATACATTGGTGTATGTCTGTTAACCAAGGTACTAGAAAGTGGGACATTCTTCACGAAGACTTTGACTTAAAACAATCTGAGGGCATCTCCTTCCCACCAGTTAAATTTCGCAATAAAATATGCTGAAACCAAGTTATTCTGCATGTGGTGAAAAAAAATATATTTACACAAACAGGAGGAAAGCTGGCATTGTGTGTCATGTGTATTGGGTATTGGTGCAGTTTATTGAATAATTAACTATAAAAAGAAATGCAAATAATAGTGCAGACTAGTAACTGTGCAGAAAAAAAGTAAATCAAAACTAAAATCTTTGAGAATTATCTTAATGAAGACCACATTATACTCAAAACTAATGTTAAAAAACTTCAAAAACCAAGCAGAGTTTTTGACAAGAAATAAGTAAGCAGGTGAATATAGTTATTTGAGGCGGGTCAAGTTGAGTGCCATAGGCACAATTATTCTATGTGGGTCGGGGGGCATGCCCAACATGAATAAACAACAAGTTACTCGATTAGATTACAGTTGATTGATAATCATGTTATGCATCACACTAGAGGAAATTTGAGGCGGTTTCAGTCAAAGGAGCGACATTTCACTGGGTGTCGATGCTAATTGAAAACCCTGAGACCAAGAAATAATATAAGTCTTTAACCCAAATTGAAAATACCATTAAATACAAAAGACTTTTCATGCCATGTTGGAATTTGCTAAAGATGGAGAGGTCAGCAAGCAGAGAAAGTTACCTGAACTGTGAAAGCCAGAAGAATGCATTCGCATGTTACCAAAATTGCCATGCATGTTTCGGTGAATGTTATTATGCAAGTTTCTTTGGTGGGTATGATGGGCATGGTGATTGTGGTTATGGGCTTTGTCATAATGACTATGACCTGTGTGTCCAAAGATATCCTCATCATCATCGAAAGGAAATCTCATTTCATGATGGCCAAAAGGACTGCCTCCAAAGGAAAAAAAGTCACCATCCTCCTCCTCCTCATCATCGAATAAATCGTCGAAATTAAAAAATCTTGTGTTGTCTCTGCCACCATTGCCGCCAAAGTGGAATGTGAATCCCTCCTGGTGCTGATGATGTCCGTGTTGGTGTGCATTGAATGCTTCGTCAAATCCACGGAAAAAGTCATTTGTGTTGAAGGTGAATGGATGACCCCCACCTCCTCCTTGGCCATTGTCCGATTCATCACCAAATTTATCATAACGCTTCCTCTTCTCCGAGTCACTTAGTGTTTCATAGGCTGAAAAATTTATTGACAAACTTTACTATGATTTATTTCTATACAAACTTACCATTACTTGGCAACTGAAATAGATCACTGTTGAATTTACACATCAGAAATATTACTGGCAATTGTTTGACCTTGGATATTTACAAACCTTATGTGTTACTTGCAAGTAGTCTGTCATGCAAGTGGTGCTGACATTGTATCAATATTTTTTTTAGAGAGCAACATATGCTAAACATACCACAACCACAAATTAGATACTACAAACCTTTCTGATAAAGTTCTTTTGCCCATAAGACTACCTTAAGATCAAATTTTACTTGCCTGATTCAATATTTTGTAGACTTGAATGTTGGGAATGTAGACCCCGGGGGCAAGGGTTGGGTTCAAGAGTTTTATATAGGAATAAATTAGAAAATTCATTAAAAATCTTTCAATAGGCAAAGCAATCTTTCATAATAAATCCTGCTTCCAAAATTTACAATATAATTATAACGCAGTTGGAAATACAATTACAGTCAGGGGTAATTTCAAAAATGGAAATAAGAAATCCCCGTTTCTGTACAAGCACTGCATAAAGAAAATTATTTCTCCTTCCCTTGCAACTAGAGCTATAAAATTTATATGCATGCAATCCACTAAAAGTCTACAGACAAAATCTCTGGCATATGCTCACTAAAATTTCTGGTTCAATTATGTTCAGTTCAAAACAACATTAAGATATTACATGTCTTCTCCTCTGTTTGCTTGAGATAAAGACTCAGAAATTTAAATAGCATATTTCACAATAATTGTGGATATAAAAAACAACAGAATGTATGTTTGGAAGTATCTATGCATTAAGAGAAACGCTGACCTCTGAAAATGCTGACTCATGAATATCATCCTACCAGATGTTGCTTAATTTCAAAGTTCAAATGAACACCCATCTGTTTTGAAAGGACACAAGTGTTTAATTAATTATTTTATTATCGACAAATAACAAAAATGTATCAAATCCTATAGAACTTAACTGTGACAAAACATCATGACAGATATTGTATCTTCACATATTGATTCATGCACTCATACTAATAGTGCAAGGTCCAGTATACAACAAACTTGTACAATCACACAAGAGACCTAGTTTTCCTGATGATAGTAGTGTACATTAATCATACATGTTAAGCTTTTAATGAGTTCAATTTTTCTGATGCATGTTAAGCAACAACCATCCTAATCAGTCCTTAGAGGGGTGACCACATATAGGTGGTTATAAACAATCAGGCTGCTGCATCTTTATGTGAGCCTTTGTGGCTCACAGGGAAACACATCTAAAATCTGCCCAGCTATACCTTGACACCATCTGTGTGCATTCCTAACTGTCATTTCTGGAGTGCCAAGGTGCTATATTTCAGAGGAATAAAAGACTAGTACACAAGAATTAAATATTGTCCTTTCAGTGAGCTATCAAACCTGGTTTAAAGCCTGCATCAAACATGCAATTCATGGTACGTGACATACAATCTGTTCGATCTGGGTGACTACTTCAATTTACACAATACTATTTGCCATTTCAAACCACCTTCTCCACTACTAATACAAAATATCAATCACATTATGATAACAGCATTTTTTTCCCTAATCAAAAACTGGTTCTTATTTCAATGGTACTATTTCCAATGTCAAATTCAATTTAGTTGTATTAATTTCGCCCAATTTTGAGGCTAAAAAATGCCCAGCAAACAAACCAATATGTCATCATAATTCAAAATCACTTTGTATGAAAATATAAAAGTCATTTATTTTATTCTTCACTTTCCGTTAAATAGAAAGTAGTTCATAAAATGTTTATCCTTTAAAATATGGCTTATTCAGGGTTAATTATATTTAAATTTGTTTATAATACAGAAAGTTCCCAATTTGTTTTATTTTCATGCTATATTTCCCCAATTAAATGGGAATGAATACCATTTCCAAATGGAGGAAAAAAAGGCTGGATAACTTAGGAATTCTAAATTACTGTTTTACAGTTCTAAGATATTGGAAAAACAAGTTACTGTATCTACATGGAAAAATTTAATAACTTAAACTCTGTCTTTTGAAAGGCATATACTGCAAGAAACATTAGTCTCAATTTAGTGTGTCTCACCTTTTGCTATTTCTACAAATTTGGCCTGTGCATCTTTCTCCTTGTTTTTGTCAGGATGATATTGAACGGCAAGCTTCCTAAAAGCTCGCTTGATTTGCTTCTCAGTCGCATTTTTCTTCACACCAAGAATCTCGTAAAAGTCTTTCTTGGCAAGAGAAATGTTCACAGTCCAAATGCCACACAGGGCAGTAAGTAAGACAAGATTCTCGTACTTCATTGTGATACACCAGTCTTGGGGATCTCCTGTCGTGAAAAAAAAAAGTGAATCATCAAAATTCTATTAATTATCGACGGTACATATGATGCCTCAATTAAAGGAAATGACTACAGATAAGATCCACTGTACTCATTTCATCAGATGTGAAGTAACACAGTCATAGAAGAAAACAGCTGTTTAAGATTCAAAATGATCGTTGCAGCAGTTTTCTTTTTAAAAAAGAAAATGATGTTGACAAAGGTCAGAGTTGAGTAGGGAATCCACATAGTAACGATATTATTGAACAATTTTAAGGATGATGTCCATACAACTACATGGCTTGGTCAACTGGTCAATGATCAAACAAGAGCTAAATGGAAACTCCAACAGTTGGTTATAATTTCTGGCCTGGTTTTTAATCTTTAAAATTCACAAAATAGATGACAAGCTTATTCAGTACCTACCTCTTAGTCTCAATTTCCTTTTTAGTCTTTACTATGATATTATGACAGGTGTATCGTGAAATACTGTTATATTTAGCAGCGGAAGCGCAGTATTTTTGGGAAAGACACGACGTTTATTCTGATTGGGTAACTCTTGTCACGTGCTTAATTTTCTGTAACCCATTTGGATTCTTCCAAGACACCGAGTTCCGAAAGGTATCTCGTAATTCTGCAGAGAAGCGCGAAATGGATGATGACTTGCTGCCGCTTTTAGGCATCGGAGTGATAGAACATGGTTACGAAGGTGCGTGCAGTATGGTACTAAAAAAAATTGCACACTCTCTAACTCCATGTATTAAGATCTGTGGTTGTCACATACTCGTTTAAGCTCTCCTTATTTTCAACGAAGTAGGCATCTGACATGGCATCAAACAGCTTTAAGATATTGCATCTACTACGTCGAATATATCCACAATGCATATTAGCATTTAAATTGTTTAGATTGTTAATCCCTTTCCTCGAGCCGAAGGATACTGTTAGTTTCTACTTCCTTCGTTTTTCTGTCACAAGCAACTTCGTTTTCCGTGCTGTTTTTCATCTATGCATTTGATGTGAGTGATTTATGAAGCTGAAATTTGGTATGCGTTTTACTGTACGGTTGTTGACATATCAAGTTTTTAGTTTCATCACAGTTGAGTGACTTTTACGAGATTTACGGGACTTCTTACAGTTTTCGGACTTTTTCCGCTGCTTTAACTTTAACGTCTTTTATGTAATGAGTAGATAACAGACCCAGGTCTCGCTTTTGTTTAATTGACCTAAAGAAAATTTTAAGACTTTATTTTCATGGTTGAATGAACTTGTTTTCTTCACCTTTTTTTCACTATGCTTTAATTTAGAAGTTAACAATTGGTAATTCTCTTTCCAAAGAAAATGAACAGGCAAAGCTTGTCATACTTTGATTAAATATCTGTGATATCTAATTTATAACGGAAACATGGAAGTAAAGAAGACTTAACCAATGTATTGATATATGCACATCCAATGTTTTGACTTGTGTGAGTAAAGAGTCAGGTGAAGTTTGAACCAGGCAAGGCAGATGACATGAAAAGAATTGCATGCCTTCTCTTCTTATAACCACTGGTAACATAATTTTTACTAATGTGTGACAGAGATGAAAAATAACATATTTGGGTATTCTTTAATGCATATTTACAAAATATAAGTAGAAAAAAAAGATTGAGTTAATATGCTAAATTAGGGATTGAAAGGGAAATGAGGGTTTTGGGCTGCATAGCACAGGGATGTGGTTAACTTTTGTAACCTTAGGGGCCATGTGGGCCCCTGACTTTTATAAGTTTACGGGCCCACAATTGAAATTATGGGCCCACAAAAAAAAATATATAGTCACTTCAAAGCTTTTTTATTGAAGTTATTCATCCTCAAATTCCATCTCCATCTCTCTTATTCGTTCATACACACTCTCTTCACTCTCACTTTCATTCTCACTAACATCCTGACTTTTGAGGCTTGGAATCTCCTTCGATATAACGCCACATTTTATTTACACGTGGATACAATCGTGATCACATAAATGTTTGACGTAACGTGTGCAAAACAAGTACTCAACACATGTTTTGCACACGGCACAAACAATCATGGCTAGTACAGCGCTTTATATTAAAAAAGAAAGTGACATTCGGCACACCTCTGTTGATTACATTTAATTTAACGAGAAATCGACCAAGGTTATCCAAGAGGGAAATCGTAAACAATGAGAAGTTTCAGAAAAAAATTCAGTCGCCATGTGGGCGAGTCGAATATTTAAATGTAATCGCCCACAGCAAATATTACTCGCATTGGCGAGTGGTTATCCACAACCCTGATAGCAATCCCAAGTTTTCAGAGCCAATTGACACCAGTGTGGTGAGAACAATAGGCAGTACATTATCATTTGTCACTGACAATTATGAACGGTTCACATTTTTCCTCTCCTGATCATTTAGAAAGTGAGGTTGCTTCTCAAGCAAAACCTAATGAATATGCAAGGTCCCACAGATGTTGTTCCACAAAAACTAGGAGAAAGTGATTAACTTTTTAACATTTTCTATACTGTTATACAGACTTAAATGCTATATGCTACAAATCCTATGCTTCTGAAATTATATGTTTATTGTTTTACTTTATTGTTTAATACGATCTAAATTATTACTTCAGATGATAATTTTAAAGTAATCTTTTTTTGGGTCACTAGCATTTGATTGATTGATTGTTGTTTTCCGCCACACTCTACAATTTTTCAGTTATCTGGTGGTGTCCAGTTTTTGTAGGTGGAGGAGGGAACCCAGATACAATGTACCCGTGAAGAGACCGCCGACCTTCCGAAAGTAAACTGGCAAACTTTCTCACATATAATAGCGTGACCAAGAATTGAAACCGCGCCGACTAGAGGTTAGAGGCCTTGTGATTTTGAGCGCAATGTTCTAACCACTCAGCCATGGAGCCCCTATTAGTATTTGTAGTCAAAGAAGTCAAATTTTGAGTGCATTTGCACAATTTGATTGATTTTTGTTTTCTGCCACACTCCACAATCTTTCTGGTGGAGTCCAGAGTTTTATTGGTGGAAGAGAGAACCCAGATACAATGTACGCAGGAAGAGACCACCAACATGCCGAAAGTAAACTTTCTTACATATAGTGCAGTGATTGAGAATCGAACCCGCACCAACTAGAGGTGAGTCCAATTTGAAAGTCAATGTCTGTTTATGGTTTGTAGTTAAAACGTGATTAAACAACACTTGCAGATTCTTCAAGTGGTAGTGAAGATAATGAAGAGGAAGAGCTTGTTGCTGCTGAAGGTGGCAGTCAGGGGACAAGACAAGAACCCATTACATTTGATCAGTCGCTGCCTGTTTCACATTCTGTAAGTTAGCTTTTTCAAGTTTACCTTGTAATGGAGGTTGAAGGGAATACTTGGTAAATTAATGGTATACAATATGTAGGCGAGTAATGCATGTCGTACCACTTAGGGGTGTTTTTTTCATATTATGAATTGCTGTAATGGAAGGTTCTCAATTGAATAAGTCACTATTAATGAAAAGCATAATTAGTAAGGTTTTTCATTTTATAACCAGAAGGCCAGGATTTGATTCTCAATCCAACCTACGATGGTCAATTTAGTCGGTGACTGTACCCTGCATTAGATGTGAACGTCAGGTCTTTTTTTTATGATCTAAAAATTGAACGCCCTTGTCGGGCATTGGCACAGTAAAGAATCCCCATTGTTACAGGCTTAAGTGCCATGCACATAAATCAAAATTTGTGGCACTTCACCTAGATCTGATGACATCATGAGTGAAAAAAATATTCAGACAGGACATAAAGAAAATAACCCCTATACAAACAAGAAAGAAATCATTGCATCTAGCGCTGTATCGATACACCCATTTCATGGTACAATACTTAATGTAATACTTTTGCTACAATTCAAAATTTTCAATATGATATATTGTACAGAAGAAACCATTAATAACTTTGAAGAAAAATTTGATTACAAAGATTCACAGTCACAATTTAAAAGCCAAATGTTTCCATACCGCCGAACGTTGAGATGTCTCTTGGCTTTGTAGTTTACACAGATGAAGATCATTATTGTTTTTATCAGATTCAAGGCTAACAACAGTCTGTTATCGGATGCCATTTGTTCCATTTTGCATGAAAAAATGACAAGTATAGGTCTAGTTCAATGTATTTTACTGCAATTGATGTTAAAAAAAATGTATCAAACCAAAGATTGAGGCACCTCAATGAATGAAACATTGAAATGAGCATTTATATTGAACAGTATCAGTATTTTGGTGAATCTTTTTAGATTTATACAAATTTCGCTATTTGGGTCTAACAGCCCAAATTTTTTTCACATTGACTGCATTGTTTCAATATTAGAACATGATGAATAATAGAGTGGCATGTTTGTTGCAGTATCTAGGGGATGATTTGGAAGACGTTAGAGGACGTAACTTTTATGAAGAGGATTCCACGATTTCTATTCCAGTCATTCAACTCCCGGGCATGGTGTTGGTCCCAGGGCAGACAATCCCCCTTCACTTGTTCCATCAGCACACTGTTGCCATGTTGAAGGGAGTCATGGATAAAGACAACACATTTGGCATTGTAGCTTACAGGTTTCAGAATTACTACTTAAAGAGGTTTTAGCTTGCAAGTTAACAGAATTGAAACTATAGATAGAGAGGTTGTAGTTTGCAGACTAACAGAATTGTAACTATGTATTATAGGGATTTTTAAGGTGTCGAGCTTGCTCGAGAGCCTTCTAGCAATCGTGCAGATTTTGCCTCTACACCACTTTCAACCAATCTCATTCCCTTGATTTTCCATCAGTTCACTTGTCTGGATGGTCAGAGGACATGAGTTTCTCACTCGAAGATTTATCTTTCGTTTTGAAATATAAAAATGCATACTTCTTCTTTTAACAATATCTCTGATCGAACTTTAGGACAATAGAAATTTAATTTACACAAATTTTTTGTCGCACTGACAGATTTATAGCATACTGATCCCAAGCTCAAATGTGATAAAGCCACGAACATATGTAAATCTCCAAAGTATTTTTAGTGACAAGTTCTTACAAAAATGAAGCTAAAACTTTTCATTTGCGGTCTCTTTTTTTTCCAAATCTTCTTATAGGAATATTTAGGTGTGTTTTTGACAAAAATGTCTGTTTTTCAGAATTGGGAATGGGACTGATTTTTGGCCCTCAACAGGTCCTGAAATCAATCCCTGGATAGAGTGGTAGCTTGCGGGTTAGCAAGTTGTAACTATAGATATAGAAGTTGTATGTAGCAGGTTAAAGAATTGTAACTTTAGAAAAGTTGTAGCTTTGAACCTTACATCCTAACATTCAAAATTAGTTTCCTGCATTGAAATGCAAAAAAAACCTATTGCCATTACTATACTTATATATAATTATGAATTAAGTTATCTGTAGAGTCCTTCCGAACAGAGTCATTTTGATTTATTAAAAAGCTGATATTCCCTTCTTGCAAATGGTGATCTTGAAATTTACATCTCCATCATTATAATTATAATAAGCTTTGTAATGCTGCATATGGAAACTGGCAAGGGATATTAATCCAGGTCTGTTTTATGAAATTCGTCCTGAAAGTTATTTTGCTTTTATTTATAAATTTATATTGGTTTCAATCCAATTTAAACCATTTAAATAAATGAAATGACATATTTATATTGTTATTTCTAAACGAATGGATTCAGGTGGCAGATTTTCAGTATTTTTTTCTTACCGCATATTTCTAGTAATGCAGTAAATGAGAGAAAATGAGTGGGTTTGTTATAAAGTCAGTAGCAGTTTCATTCTTCAATAGAAATTCTGGTAGGAAATTGGTTAATCATTCATGTGAATCTGTTTAAATTTTAGATACTCAGAAGAAGAAGGTCACATTATTGCAGATGTTGGCACCACAGCTGAAATATTCTCTGTCAAAGATGAAACGGATGAAAGAACAGGATTGGCTTCCATTAGGGTGAAGGCCAAAGGTCGTCAAAGGTTCAAGGTCTTGGAGTCCAGAAGAACTGCAACAGGGTATGATAATGTCTGCTCTATACTGTATAACGGGTATTTTTTGTGATCTGTTCCATAAAAGGTATGAAATCATATTCTACGTTTTCAATTTCTGCGGTTGCATTACATCAACTTTTTTCCTATTTGTATAGATTTTTATCTTTTGCGTTTGTAATTTTTGTGGATTTTTCATATCTGAAAATTCCGCAAATAGTGGACAACCACAGAAATTACCTGTTATACGGTATGTCAGATACCCAGGTGATCGATGTGACTATCTCCTCTTTCTCTATTCTATTATAATTTTTGTTCATCTGATTATGACAATTGTCTTTAAGGAGGTATACTACATTATCATAATAATGGAAATATGAATATCAGGACTGGAATTCATAAAGATTCTAAAAATTTTCTTCGATTTCATACTAAAGTACTAAAAATTTCTTAGCTAAGAAAAAAACTGAAGTATCAATTCATAAAAAAGTTAAGCACTGTTCTTAGTAAAGTGCAGTTCTTAGTAATTTAGAAAACTTAAGTTGGTTCACTCTAGCGACACACAGCATTTCCCAAACAAAAGCTGGAACTCTTGTGTGATGGAGGTAGTATTTTTAATGTGTTTTGCATCACATGTCAAATTTTGCAGACATAAACATGGAAGAAAGTAAGAAACTCAAAAGAAAGCCAGATTGGAGTAGTGAGGAGTCCTTGGCCCTCACTTCTCTTGTTGAAGAGTACAAGGGCATAGTGAGAGGGAAACTGAGTCAATCTAAACATTTCTATTAGTTGTGCGTCACGATACTGAGCTAAATAATCCTTTCTTTCTCAAAAATATCCCCTGTGTGCTCCATTGGCGGTCATCATGATTCCTGACTTAAGTTTTTCTCAACAATTTAAAACTGCTATAGACTAAACTTTTTTAAAATTTTAAACTTAAAGTTAAGAAACTTATTGTTGAGAACTGTTTAAGAATTTTCTTACGCTTAAATTGTTTTATGAATAAAACTAATTATAAAATTCTTATTCTAATAATTATGAAATAAAAACTCAAATTCTTAGAATTACTTAAATTTTTTATTGGTTTAAGAATTTTCTTATACTTAAGTACCTTCTAAGACTGTTAATGAATCCTAGCCCAGAAATATTTATATATTCCTTTAAAATTTGAATGCCTAGTTGGGTTAACATGGCAACTGCTGATCTGTAGATCCTGGTTAGAGTCCAGATAGTACTCAGGTGACTGTTAAAGCCTGTGGGCCTCTTAATTTGGGTGCAGGTATTTTAGTTAAAGTCTATATAGATTAATATAAAAATATTTTAAAAAAACCCAAACTTTTTATTTGTCCTTTGTTACAATAATTATTCATGGATGTGGACTCTGGTTTAGATTTGATATCCATACATTGTACAGCAACTACTTCTATGCATTCCATTCCATGCTTTCAGTGTAAATGTTTCGTCATTGATAAAATTGATCCTGTGATTTTGAATTACATGTTGGCACTGTTTTGTCCACGATGCTATCATTTAACAATAAATTAAGCTTTATTTTACATTTTTGACACCATGTTGTTTGAATAGAATCCTACTATTGATTCTATCATAGATACTGGACCCGAATGGAAATTCTAGGAAAAAAAGGAACTGAACCCAACTTGAACAACACAACCCTCGGTTTTTAGTTATTTTGGGTACTCATTGCAGCTAGGGGTGAAACAATTCGCCTTCCTTGCAATACAGTCATTAAATAAAACATTGTTTCTCTCTCCAAAATGATAAGAGAACAATGCAAAAACATTGTCTGACTAGATTAGATTAGTACGGTGATGTGACTGACCATCGCACTAGATTAATATGTACCGGTTACTGGTCATCCATCATCAGGAATGACTATATTACATTGATGTTACATGTGGCTCCCAGTCCACTGTTAACATCGTTGTTGTTACTGTCTTTATTGACTGGTCGCAGTAGCTCAGTGGTAAAGCATTCACTTCGTAAGCGGGAGGTTGTGATTCGAGCCCCATTCAGGTCAAACCTAAGATGTTAACATATGTAGTGATTGCTCTTTCGCCAAATGCTCGGTATATAGAAATGATAATCAGAGGTCTTTCGGTTATGGCCTTAATAAAAGAGGTGATGTGTCGTGGCAGGCGTTGGCACGTTAAAGAACCCTCACTGCTATGGCCCTGAGTGCTAAGCATAGGTCTAAATTTGTGGTACTTCACCTACAGCTGGTGACGTATCAATATGAGTGAAGAATTCTCCATGGAATGTAAAACAATCAATCAACTGTCTGTATTATCATCTTTGGAATCTGCCATTTTGAAATTGTTTGAATCTCATTTTTGGTTGAAAAAGGAAAATTATGAACTCTGTTTCCAATAAAAAAATAACCTGTGTCGAACCGAAAATAAGACATTTTGTACCTTTACCAAATAGGGCATTTTATACCGTGGAAAACTGATACCACAGAATACCTTTTCACTCCTAATTGAAGCCCTATTATAGACGGGAGAGAACACTGATTTGATGTGCTCCCCATTTCAGGGTTTTAGTGTGCACAGTGCAGATTCTACAGGAGAGGGATCTGAGAGACGTGTTGAGGGATGCTCGGCCGGCCTCTCACTGTAAGTTCTGTTGTAACCCACTGAACCAGGGAATGGTCAATAAGACAGCTGTAGACAGACAGGGGAATATACTCACAAGTGTCACCATGTTCAAAACTCCACAGGTAAACCAGTGGACTATTTGAGAAATATTGGTGGTAAAATGAGAAGACTGAAGAAATTGAAAATTGCCAGTATTTGAAATCATCCATTATGATAAAGATCATATGGCTTGAAACATAAAATTCACGAGTCCACAGATGTTTTTGAATTTGAATGTATGCAATGTTTTTTCAATGGAGGATTAAGATTTGCAGGATTTTATGACATTTTGTTTTTTGAAGGTTAATCGGTTTTCTGCGGCATATATGACTTGGTGGCCTCCCTGGGTGTACAAAATGTATGATCCGGTGAGTGTCAACTGGCGAGAAGAACTAGTCTCATTTGGAATATGAGATCTGGGTTCAGTTGCACAAAAGTTACTTGACTTTAACTGACAGTTAACTTAAAGTTAATGCAATATAAATGTACGAGTCAATGGCAAGCTAGCTGTCAGTTAAACTTGAGTTACTTTTGTGCAGCTAGTCCCTGTAGTAAAAATCCTATGCAGTCATGCTTGAGTGTATGAAATAATGGACACCTTATAAATAGTACATTCCAGATTTCAGTCTCCTTATATATGGATATTATCATAGGAATAAAAACATGTTTTATGTCAAGCTACATTAGTTACAGTTAAAACTGCCATAGTGACCCACTGTATTGAGCGACTCACTATCGTATGTGACCATAAAAAATTCCCCCCAAAGTGTTACACTCTATATTGTACCTGTATTAAACGTCCACCTGTCTAACGCGACCAATGACCATGATTTTTATAATGTTTTCGTGTATTTTAATGAGATTTTACCTTTATTCAACGACTGTACAATTTTCAATTACAGTGCAATCCTTACTTTCGCTTTTAGTCAAGCATGGTTATTCTGGGTTATCGTCCCTAACACTTTCACTTTAAAACACATAGGTGATAGTTCGGTGGTGATTTTGTTTAGTCGGCACTATAGATCAATTCACTAGCATGTAATCAACATGCAGGGTCACGTTGAGTTAATTAACAAAACCCGAGTTGTTGTTTATTTAAGTGCAGTTCAAGAAGTGCGTAGTTTTCAAAGGTGTGAATTGCAACGGACTTACAGGTGTGCGGAGTAGATCAGATGTCAAAATCTAGCACCTGGTATACCATTTTGTTCAAAAGAGTGGAAAATTAGCCTGATTGCCGTATAAATCATGTTAATACTGGGGGGGGGGGGGGGGGGGGATACTTATATAATTGGAGTATTCTCGATTTTTCTGTACAAGATATCCAAGGTTTCAGAGTGGAGACATGACTGGGACTAGCGGGTCAGTTGACATATCCTGAATATTTAAGAAATCATAGGACAACATATTGTATTTCAGATGTTTAGCTATTGTTTATTTTATTTTAGAACTGTTAAAACTATGTTTTGTATTCGTAATAACGAATTTCAAATACATATACAAATCTCTATTGTACAAATTATTTTGGTATATTATTTGTTAAATGCCTTTGCAGTAGAAAATAAGCAACCTGTATTAAGAGACCACCTGTCATATGTGACCTTTTTTCCATTTTCCGTTGGACGGTCTTTAATGCAAGTTTGACTGTATACACTTTTTGCAAATTATGTAACTTTACTCCATCAGATTAAAAAGTAATCCAGCTGATTTCTTATTTAATCACATATTCTCCGAGTCGGATAGTGAACACCCTATTTCAAAATATTCATGATCACGTGACATTGCAAAAGTTACTTGGCAACGTTGAAGTATGGATGGCCTGCAGGTTGTTGTGGGACATAGTTTACCATTAAAAGACAGGCGAAAAACGGGATAGAGACTATATCTGAAATGATACACCCCCCCTAACATATCGAACCAAAGATCAAGGCATTGAATTGAACGTTCATATTTTTATTAATCAATCAGCCCTAGTAGGGAGAACTGCTTTGAGTAGTGGAGGCGGAGTTAAATTTCATGTTTAACTTGAAATTGCCATTTAGTAGGACAACATACTGTAAATGAAATCCTAATCTCCCATGATGTTTCTCGCACACTTGCACACATCATAAACGTCATTCCTTCATAAATATGCGTCAGAAAATCATTGTTTTATCCTTGTGCTTAGTATTCCTGGTATACTTGTGTATAATTTGTCAAAATTGTGTAATCTAACTTCATCATACTTTAGGTGTATGTAAATGTATTTCTTTTAAGAGAAACTTTCACATTACATTGTCCTTGTTTACTCTCTTTCAAAAGGCATCAAAGAAATACAGTATTTACAATACATTAATGATTATCCATAAGCATGGTATATCAATTAAATAACTTCATCATTGCCAAATATACTGTTCCATAGATAATTGCAAGTTTTCTGTCCCCCCCCCCCCCAATTTTAGCTTTTTCAAATTAGTTCTGTGCAATTCAGTAATTGCCAACAAGTGAAGATTCCCTTTTCACTATGTATTATTTCCACTTCAGAAAATGAGTTGACAAAGTTTTTGATTTTGGCAGGGTTCTTGAAAATAGTGCAAGTGTAAATTTTTGAGACTGCCACATGTGTACCAAAACTATTTTCTTGTACAATGTGTATGGGTAATTGTGCAAAATGATTGAATATAAACATTTTTGTAGATGGCAAAGTCAAGATTTGTTGTTAATTTGATATATCTTATTTACAACAGTACGTATGTCCGTGATATGCTTTCAAAAACCGTAGGAATTCAGGTAGCAAAATACTAAGCGAGTCCTGTTCTTTTTGAAATATTCTCTGTTTTTCACAACAGGAGACTGTGGTACAGAGTGTGAAGAAAGAATTATTTAAGTGGAACATGTCATACAAACCAGAAAAGCTCCCCAGTAACCCAGTGGAACTGTCGTATTGGGTGATACAGAACCTGCCGTTGGACGACGATCTACGACTCAATCTCTTGAGTATAGACAGCGCTGTACAGAGGCTAAGGTGCTCTCTCAGCATTGTGCAAAAGGTAGGGGCTATGTATATCTTCATGTCGTACAAACGTAAGGGCTAATAGACTGTGCTGCAAAGTGATTTAAAGGGGAATAAAGCCTTCTCCCATCATAGTTCCTAAAACTGGTAAAAAATTGGAGAGACTTGTGTGTTGGAAAGGTGACGGATTTGTTGAATATTTAATGATTGAAATGACTTGTAAATTATGTTTGCATTTAACGCAAGTTCTTTTTCATTTTAAAAGCAACAGTTGTTTTTAATCTCAGTGTCATATATTGTGAGCGTTTCTACTGTTGTAGACCTAGATTTTTCATTTACTTCTGAGGTTCATTTTAATTCCCCACATTTCTATGTACTGGAATGTCTTGCTAATCAGAAAATGTGTATGAATTTAGTACACACAGTTCCAGACTAGAAAATTCTGTGTTTTATATTCATTGTACTACTGTATAGGTTTTTTTTCCCCCCCCCCACCTTTCTACTCTTGCAGACTGTTTATCCCATTTTAAATTCATGCAGACACAGATGTGTTTTAAATTCATGCAGACACAGATGTGTTAAACGAGAAATAAGAGAGAACGGTTTTGTCCAGGTTTAGATTCATCCAATGACGATGAAGGCGAAATATACCTAGAGCTAATATTTCCCTGTATATAGTACATTGTATATATCAATCAGAACATGAAATAATTTGTGATTGTGAAAATATTTATTAATTTAAAAACAACAGGATTTAAAAGTCCGTTAGACATTAGGTGTAATTAAATTTAAATTCAATGTTTGTTAAAATTTTACCAAGGATACCAAGTGGACTAGCATGTTTGGGAAACTCTCCCAGTGCTGTACAAAAGATAGGGATCTATAGACTGTGATATAAATGGGCACTTCAAGATATTGAAGTTTTAGCCATTGAGAGTCGTATGCATGAGGCACCTGACAGGGTTTTGTTTCTGATTTATGTAGGTGTTTATGTAGCCCATTTGTAAATGAGGATGTTATTGTGATTTCTTACATATGACAATTGAATATTTTGTTTTGCAGTGTTCATCTCTGTGCTGTAAGGAATGTAACACAAACATCGCCAGTAAGAATGATGTCTTCAGTCTCTCGGTGGAAGGGCCACTAGGAGCCTATGTTAACCCCCAGGGATATGTCCACGAGACCATGACTATTTACAAGGCCCAGAACCTGCATCTCATTGGCAGGCCCACCAAAGAACACAGCTGGTTTCCTGGGTAAGAAAGTTACCCTTTGTGGCGTGTTTTGGTGTCTCTTTGCACGTCATGAAAATTTTATATTTTGGATATTATAAAAGAAACTTACATCGGTTTTAAAATGGATTTGGGAAAGAAACTAAAAGGAAGCAGCTGTGCACAATATAAAATTTTGTTAAAACATGAAAATGATGGCCGTTTACAAATGTGAAAAATGTCTTGTAGTAAGATATTTTAAATGTTAGAACAATTGTAAGAGTATATGATATTGCATTTTTTTAAAAAAACCAGATAACACCACATTTGCTAGAAGTTCTGCTCTCCAGGGAGTTTGATGATCACATTTGGTGACACAATCAACTTACAATTAAACTGATCATAGATTTTTCATCAGTTGTTCCAACATAACATTTGAAAAATAAGATTTAAAAAAAAGTCATAAAAGAGGTTTTCTTGGAAAATGACCTTTTTATCATCGTAATTACGATGTTTAGATAGCCTACAAATACAAAAATATGAAAGATTGCTTTTGATTTGTTAACCTTAAATCCATTTGGCATGAAATGAAATTTAAAAGATGGCAGTTAGCAATGACAATGATGGCGTACGTCTTCTTAAAACACCTATTTGACCTATTTCTGACTACTGTGCAGCAGTTTTGTCAGATCCACCACTTCGTGTGTCGAAGTACAGTAGTATAAAATTGAAAAGTTATGCAATCAAAAAATTATTACAGTGGATTTTAATTGGCGTGAATCAAATGTTGGGCTAGACATGACAATCTGTACAATTTTTCATTTTGCGTCAGTTTTAATATACAGGCATGGCGGTGTGAATGGGGGTTTAAAAGTGTGCAGTGTCTTGTACTGTCTGTATATATCACATGTGTGCATCTTGACATACTCTTAAAATACTGCTATGTATTGTTCTTAGAAATTGTTTTAGTAGTCCAATCAGGCTAGTGCAGGAAAAAATCTACTAGTCCAACAGAAATTTCACTAGAAATCTAGAGTTTTTCATCCAGATTGCAGGCATATCATGTGCTGGTTTAGCAGTGCTCCATTTCTTGATTTTGTTTATAGTATTTCCGGTATTTTTCAAAATAGACATGTTGGATTGAAATATAAACATGGTGCAATTCCAGGCATTATCTTAAATCAGTGTGAATAAAAGATTTTCAGTTTATAACACCCCAAACCTCGGTGCTTTGCCGTGTTGCTCCATAATGTACTGGTAAATGATAGTTATATTGTTAATGTGGTTTGAGTAGCAATCTGGATTATCTTAAAATCCTTATTTCCAGTTACGCTTGGACTATAGCCCAGTGTAGGAGGTGTGCATTCCACATTGGATGGAAATTTACAGCAACAAGTAAGGATCTGACTCCACAGAAATTCTTTGGAGTGACCAGAGCATCGGTTATTCCAGGGCTGCACCCAACAGAAAACGAGGGATGGGTTCCGATCATGTGATGTCACTTCCTGTCATCAGCATGGTCAATCTGTGATACAGTGTTGAGATATGTAGAAAATTACTGCCATATTTATTCATTGAATTCCATTTTTGTGCCAATCTTTCACTGCATGTGATAATTTTTTTTTGTAATCGTGACATGAATGAGTGATATTTGTGCCAGATGTGATGCAGATGATGGCAGTGTATAGTTTGCATTATTTGAAATGCAAATTATTTAAAATGTGTACATTTCCCAAAGTAATTTAACTGTGGGAAATGATTCAATAACATGATTTGAAGAAATTTTTGATTTGTTTTCAAGGGGACATAGAATATGTTCCAAGTGTTTTTAGCAAATCTAAAGCAAGCAGGGATCCTTATTCTTCCACATATTTCGAAATTTTTGGACTTTGAATAGATATATGAAAAAAGAAAGTAATTGTTAATTTGAAAGTAGTTAAAATTGTAATTTATACACACTTTTTCAGTACTAGAAAATGTTCACATTGGATTTAAAACATACTTTTTTTTTCAACAAGATGGAACATTTTTCTCATGCTTAGTGTTTGCGTTTTGGTGTTCAAGTGTTTAATTGGTGACAACTGATAAAATCTTGTTATTTTTCATAAATTCACATGTCTCTTTAATGAGTATGGAGAATTTCATTTAAATTCGTTTTTCGCATTCAGATTATAAAAGCAAACAAAATGTACCTTTTTGTAAACCTTGCATAATTAATTTTATGACTTTTCTATTTTTATCTTTTTCTCGTATAAATAAGGACTGAGTACCAAGAACCGTGTACAGTAATGTGTCTGATAAAAATGAGGTTTTAAATTTCATCTGACTTCTTTACATGCATTTTTTTTTTTTTTGTCTGCTACTCTGTGAATATCTTCCATCAAACATTTCATCCGATAACATTGTAAAACATCCATCACCATCATTGATTATAAATTCCTGTGTTAAATCAATATTGATAAGATAATGAATAAAATGCAAATGAAGCTAATAATGTTACTTTTTTTGGCTAAGGAAAACTAATAATAATAATAATAATAATAATAATAAAAAACTCAGAAACCTTATGCAGAGTAAAATGTATGAACGTCTTGTGAAACACACATTCAACCATTCATTTTTTCCTTTGAGCACTTATTTATATGTCCATCATAGATGAGTTTTATTATGGTGTGGCACAGTGTGTCTTGATGTTGTAGGAGATGAAAAAAGAATAAGGCAATTATCATTGAACTTGGTACATTTTCATGATAAGGAGAGAGCTTATTTTTTTTAAGGTCAAGGTCAAATTTATCACACGGGAGTGATTTTATGGGCACAAAACAAAGTTGAAACAGTACTAATAAGGGTAGGATATAAATCTGATACACATCTTCCAACATATATGGTGGATCAGTCTGCATGTTAGATCATTTTTCAGTACCTTGATAAAAACTGCACTTGTACGTCTAGGATCATCAAACATGATACCTTTGTTGTCAGTGATTAGAGGAGGAAGCCCATTGTTTCTTAAAGGTGAAGGTCAAACTTGCATGACTAGTTTTATAGGCACAAAATGAGATAAAAACAATGATATAATTAAACTTAATACACATATTCATTTATTGTAGACAGAATGTAAAATGGTATGGTGCAGAATTTCTTTGTGTCTATTTCTTAATCATTCAGCATCTTATGGGAACGTTAAAAAGAGAATGAATAAGGTTAGGATAATTAAAACCCGTAGACATGTTCGCCATGGCGAGAGGAAGAAGCCTCTAATTTCTCGAAGTTATAGGTCAAGATATTCTATCATGGGTAATCTCTAAGGAAATCATGAACTGAGATCACGTTCCCCATGGTAATAATGCCAATATTATACTTTGAAAAGTAATACGGCCAAAGTGTATGTGTGTTTCTGTTTCTCGACCTTGCCTACATTTTTGCTGTCGACTCTAAATATTTTTTTTATGATACACAGAAATAAAAATCCAGAATTATCCAAGTGGAATTTTTTTCTTTTCATGTTTGAGTTTCTCTGATTTATGTTTTGACTACTAGGAATCTTCAGAAGGATTGAAAAGTATTTGTAATGTATATAAACCTGTATTCAAAGCGTATCAAAAACTAAGATTTCAAATAAAACGTTTGGATAAAATGTTTTCCAAAAATTTTTGGGGAGTGAAGTAGGAAACACATATATTTTGTCCTAATGTAGCTTTTCAAGTTGCACTTTAATAGCATGAAATCTTTTCTGAATTTTATTTTTAACAAAGCCATTTTAGAACTGAAGTTTTATTATTTTAATGATCTATGATACTAGAAAAAGATCCGACTGTCGGAACCAGTAAATCTTTTCTTTGATTATTACTTCATTTCTGAATATATTGGACAGGCATATATGGTAGTTTGCAGTGCACAAGTTTAGTTTTATTCATGAGCATTATTTTCTATCAGTCTTATCAAATGTTGCCCTAAACAACATTTCACTTAGTGTCTTCAGATAAATGCTTGCTGCAGACAGCAGTTGGGCAGTGTTCAGTAACGACCAATATATATATTAATTTTCTATTCATCAATTTTAAAAAAAAAATTGCAAATCCCAGTACATGATATATTTTTAAAATGAAAAGAATGTAGAAAATTCTCACAAAACTTAACAATTTTAGTTCAAATATTAAGAAAATTCACAAAATTCCAGGAGTGTTTATAATTTCTGATAATTTAGAAAAGTTCTGAACAGTTGTCTTTGTGAAAACTTTTAAAATGTCATGCATAGATGTTGTTTTTGTTCAAGGCAAACAGAAGCCTTTTGTGTCTGAAGTCAGTAAAACACTAGTAGTATCTGAACAGCTTTTTCTCCGACAGCTTAATGTTTCACCTTATCCTGAAAGACAAATAACTGGTTTGACAGTTTCTGTCTGAATCTATTGAGGTCCTTTGATTGGTACTTCTTGTTCTTGTTTCGGTGGCTCTTTTAGTTTAAACAATATTTTTTTAAAATTATGTAATGTTGGTATCATCATACATGTAGAAACAAACAATGTGAATATTTGAGATTAGGAAACAAGCCAATAGGCTTGTGTAAATCCTGCCTTCTGTTCTTTGTATGTAAGACTCTTTCTTGAGTATGAAGCTGGAACAAATGACAATATCAAAAACTTGGAATGTTTTGTCAGTTGTTTTCCAGGCAATAGCATAGGTCCATACCTGTGCTGCGGGTAATTGTCTGAGGACAGGTATCTTACACTATATTATTGCAGCTGTGAGGGTTTTTGTTGGATCTATATTATCTCTCTCTCTTTTGGTTGTTTTTTTTTTGGTTTTTTTTGTTTGCCACATGTCTGATTCTGATGTACAATGACATCAATAATTTAAGGATTAAACATTGATTTGAACATATTTTATTGCATATAATAATAATAATAATAACATTTATATAGCGCTTTATCTTAAAAGAAACTCTAAAGCGCTTTACAAGGTATGGCAAATCACATGATAAAACAAGACAAATTAACATTGGACATTTTAATATTAAAAAAAAAAAAAAAATCTTAAAATTATAACTCCAACTATAAAAATGTGAGAAACTTAAAAGCACTATAAATCCTGTTGATATTAATACACTTAAAGAAAGGCCTTTCTAAAAAGATGAGTTTTTAGTTGTGATTTAAAAATGTTTAGACTGGCGGCTGTTCGATTCCAAAGTGTTGGTGCGACCATGTCGAATCTACGATCGCCGTACGTTTTCGATCGGACTCTTGGCACAGTTAGTTGGTTTGTAGACTCTGAACGAAGAGACCTTGCAGGTTTGTATTGGCAAACTAGCTCGGATAGATACGCCGGTGGTAGACTATGTAGCGATTTGTATACATATACACAAAGTTTGTACTGCACTCTGTATGTGACAGGTAGCCAATGTAAATCAGCCAAAATCGGCTGAATATGTTCATGCTTACCTCTCCTTGCAATGAGTCGTGCGGCTGTGTTTTGAACCCTCATATACAAAAGGTTCGAAGGCAAATTCTAACAACTTGGAAGGTTCCTTTCTGTTAAGCATTAGGTCATAATGTTCTGCTTCAATATGGACACTGGATTTTTGAATAAAACCTTTTTATCTTCTTTTTTTTTTTTTTTTTTTTTTTTGGTCAGTAATTATCTTATGTTTTCATATCTTAATCCAAACCTTTAACTGATTGACACAATCATAACTCTTTAAAAATTTGTTTGAGATTGATAAATAAACTATTAAACCGAGTGTATAAAATGGCATTATGATCACAGTTAATGCATTCCAGAATAAAAAAGGAAATTCCAGGAGTACTTTTTCTAGGTTTTAGAGCAAATTTCTGAAAGAAAAAATGAAACATGGTAGAGGAATATTCTCCCATCTCAGATGTTAGTGGGGGAACATTCCTCCCATCTTCATTGGTGTTCTTGTTCAACAATTGTAATAAATAGGGTAATATTCCTCTATCTTCATTGGTCTTGTTCAACAGTTGTAATAAGTAGGGTAATATTCCTCTATCATCATTAAAATTTGATGTGCAAATTGTTTGCATTAAAACAAATTACAATAATTCTGGGGGGGGGGGGGGGGGGGGGGGGGGGCTTTCCTCCATCTCCAGTGTACGAAATGTTTGGTGGTCTCTCCATTTGCAGTAAAGATGGGGAACATTAGTCCATGGATCTTGACGTACACGATGTTTTAGTGTATATTCTACATGTTGTGTATATATATATATATATATATATAAAGCACTAAGGATGACTAAACGACACGAACAATCAAAATTGTCAAATTTTCGGGACACCCAGTCCCTTCTTCAGGACAAACTACAGATATATTACATTAAGAAAACACAAAAGAAAAACTAGCACTAAATCTTTTTTTTTTTTTTTTTTTTTTTTTTTTTTTTCTCCTCAGTTTTTTGACGTTTATTCAGAATTTACATAGCTTTATTTTGGGGGTAAAATTTCCTAAGAAATCCCTTTGTAATCGTTACCTGGGGTGCCAGGGGCCCCCTGGATCCGATAAATTAACATAATAACATATAAACATACGTATATAATAATTAGTTTAGTGTCGTATACAATAATATGCATTTTCATATGTAAACATATACATACATACTCTACAAATTAATTATATTAGAATAGGAAACTTGATAACTTAATACATTATGTTCAATTATTACAAAATGTGTTTGTACATTTTTAATGGACCACTCACATTCAACCGGAGGTATACTACACACATACACAGTCCAAAGAGGTTTACCTCCGAGTTGAACTACAAGATGACTGGCTCATCATGTAGTGAGTGCTGAATATAATAAAAAATAGCAATTTATAAATTTTCAGAAAGGGTTTTAAGTATACAATAATCAAGTTTGACAGTTTGAGCTTGCTGATTAACAAGAAAAAAGCTTGCAAGTGATGACTTTAAAAATGAAGTAAGCCCTTCACTTGTAACATTTTCTTCTAACAATTTACATTTCATTTTGTATTTAAAAATCTTCCATGCAATGAAGGATATAACATTGTTCAGAATGACACTACTTTGTTTACCTTTGTGAATAAAACCAATAACAATATGTTTCCATGTAATATTGAGTTTAAATATGTCAGAAACTTTTTTCCATATGTTTTCTATAAGGGTACAATCAAAAATCATGTGTTTTGTATTCTCAATACCTCGACAGTAATTACAATATTTCTCAATATTTTTATTCCATTTACTAAGATATAAGTTATTTGGCAGCATATTATGCAATAATTTAAAATTAAACTCGGCATTGTTTTTATCATTAATTTTAACAATTTTTTCATCATAAATCTTTTGCCATGACATTGGGTTTACCTCGCTAAATTCCTTCTGCCACACATTTTCCATTATAGGTTTTTTGGACCTGTCATTTAGTAAGATTTTGTAGAAGAAACCAGATTTTATTTTATTGATATCCTTTATTTTTCCATGCAATTTAAAATCAAAATCAATACCGATATTAATGTATCTCCTTATATTAGTATCGCGTATTTTTGAATTGAAAACACTTTTTAATGTTAAATATTCACATAGATAGTTTCTTTTTGACTTTAATGCATGAGCTATTTCATTGAGTGATTTGAAGCCATTATCATTCACAAGATCCTTTACGCTTTCGTGCCAATTCTGGAAGTATAAAGTTTTTCCTTTGTTTTTGATGTTTACGTTAAACCAGATATTCTGTCGTAAAATTTTATCCATTGTATCAATGTTATTTGGATTCTTACATTCATTAAACGCAGTAAATACCTCTATATAGAATAGTGAAAGTTCTTTTAGACTATCAAGATCGGACGTGTTTGTAACGCTTGATTTTATGATATAGTTAATTTCCATTTTGTTAGTTGCTAAACATGCGTTTAACAGTTTGCTTAAACTGCTCTTATTTAGTATTAGTTTTGATACCCAAGCTGCTTTTATAGCTTTAATTTTAGTTTCTGGATCAATGATACCCATTCCCCCCTCTTTGATTTCTCTAATTAATGTTTGTCGCTTGATGCGCTCACGATTACCCCATAAAAATGAAAAAAATAAGCTTTCTCAATTTTTTGATATAATCATTGCCTGGATTTTCTAAAACCGTTGCAGGGAAAATAATCTTTGATAGGATAAGAGAATTTACAATTTGACATTTTCCGAAAATAGTAAGTTTTCGACTCCTCCAAGAATCTAGTATTTTTTCAAACTCCTTTAGCTTACATATCCAATTTTTTTCATTACATATATTTTTGTCGTGTCCAATATATATACCCAAACATTTCAAAGCATCTTTATTTATTTTTATCTTACATACATGTGTTTGGTGAGATAATCTCTCTTTAAGAGGTCCTAGCAAAATACATTCTGTTTTAGTCATATTTAGATCAGTGCCTGACACGTTGCCAAAATTGTTTATTATGTTTAACGCATTTTCTAACGATGCTTGGTCTTCCAATGGAAATGTACTATCATCAGCATGTTGTATATATTTAACTTCTCTTTCTAGCGAATTAATATTGAACCCCTTTATATCTTTACAATTATTTATTTTTAAGTACATTATTTCCATTACGAATAAAAACAGTATGGCTGATACCGGGCAGCCTTGTCTTATACCACGTTTCATTCTACATTTCCTTGACAACCAGCCATTGTTTTTCACATAAAAAGACGGGTTTTTGTAACATATTTGGATCCATTTTATAAAATTTGGTCCGAAATTGAATTTTTCTAGAGTTTTAAACAAGAAATTCCATTCAATCGAATCAAATGCTTTATGAAAATCGGCGAATAGTAAAATGCATTCTTTGTCATTATTTTCACTGTATTCTAGCATATCTAAAATGAGTCTAGAATTATTACCTATAAATCTTCCTATAATGTATCCTGTTTGATTCTCGTTTATAATATTATCCATCACATTTTGTAGTCTTTTGGCAAAGACAAAAGCTATGATTTTGTAATCTATATTGGTTAGGCTTATAGGTCTGTAGTTTTCTAATTTATCTAAAGACCCTTTTTTAAAGATAAGAGATAAAATCGAACATCTTTGTGTCGAAGAAAGTTCTCCTTGTTCAAAAGAATATTTTAGAGCATTGTAGTAATGTATTTTTATGTGTTTCCAAAACATTTTGTAAAATTCTACGGGTATACCGTCATTGCCTGGGGATTTATTTTGCTTCATATGAAAAACTGCCTCTGCACATTCTTTTTCGGTGGGAAACTTTTCAAATATTTCTCTATCTTCATCTGTTAATTTATTTTCAAGATTTATTTCACTTAAATAGTTGTCAACGGATTCATCCGGAACTTGTTTACTGGAATAGAGATTATCGTAAAATAAACAAAGCTGCTCTAATATTTCATTTGTTTCAGTGTATGTTTGTCCATTATTGTTTATCTTGTTGATTACATTATGAGATTGATGTTTATTTTCCAGTCTAAGAAAATATGACGTATTTTTCTCTCCTTTATCAATCCACGTTGCCCTAGATCTTGTTTGTGCGCCTTTTGCTTTATATTTGTATAATTCGTCTAGTTCGTTTTCTAATTCTCTTTTCTTTTTAATATCAGTTAGTGCATAATCACTTTCAATTTCTTCAATTTCTTTTTCGATTGATATGATTTTATCTCTTATAGATTTACCTTTTTGTTTACAAAAATTAATGCTTAAATCTCTTATATGTATTTTGATTAATTCCCATTTAATATGTGGATTAGTTTCATTTTCTATTTCATCAGGGAGATTATTTAAAAAACCATTCATTGCTTTAACATATTTTACATCATGTAAAACAGATACATTCAATTTCCAAAAGCCTCCACCTTTAGTGTTACAAGATATTCTAAATTTAAAGACTATTGACAAATGATCACTCATTCTACAGTTGTTTACATTGGGGGCTTTGCGTAAAAAGATATTCTCTGGAGCGTAACAAAAATGCTTGCTTGCAATTACATAATCGATTCGACTTTTTGGTGACCCATTTCCATCACACCACGTTAAACAGTTTTTATCAGGTTTTAATGTCGACCATAAATCAACTAAATCAAATCTTTGCATTATATCCCTGACCGTTTTCCCACTTTTATCTTTTTCACTTTTTACATTACAATTAAAGTCACCACCAAATATCAAATTTTCCTCGTTCATGGCATATTGCGATATCCATTTAGCAACCTTTTTAAATACGTTAACTCGTTCATTTTCTGCGTTTGGGGCATATACATTGACCAAAGTGATAATGTTGTTGTCGTGTTCTATATTCATGACTAAAATTCGACTATCAGCAGATTTATGTATATTAAGAGTTTTAAAGGTAAAATTCTTATGAAAAAATATTGACACACCTTTACTATGCGAAGATTTAGAAAAATTGTGAAAGGCAGAACCATGCCATCTTGCATCATAAATACTTTGTTTTTTATCAACAAAATGCGTTTCTTGCAAAAAAATTATGTCACATTTTTGACTGTTTAACCAATCATATAGAAATACTCTTTTATCATAGCTATTTAACCCTCTGCAGTTCAAAGATAACAACTTAATACAAGTCATGATAGATCTTGTCAGGTCCTGAGTACATAATTAAGCTTGTTTATTGGGTTTAGTGGTTTTCTTTACATACCCGTCCAGATCCTTCTGGTCGGTTTTGTTGGAATTGGCTCTCCTGCTCCGCGATGTCGCGCGCTGTGTGTTTTTATGGAGGGATTCTGCAGCACGAAGCAGTATCTTGCCCATGGTATTTTGCCCCGGCCATGCCTTTGGATGGGTGTGCAGGGTCTGCGTGGCTGAGACTTTTTCGCTATTATATGCGTCCAAAATTTTCTTTTTCATCTCGGCGCATTGCTTTATTTTTTCCGACAATATTTCCTCCATAACTTTTGTTGCGTCCTGATGCCACGAGCCGGATGTCTGAACGGTTTTGCCGATTTACTTACAATCCAGCGCAGATGTAGCCGCTCGGATCTTCTCCGCTGCCATTGGGTCGCCAGCTCGAACTGCTTTGGATAGTTGAAAAGCTTGTTCCGCGGATGGAAAAGATTCACCGAATACATTAAGCTCACACGGAAAGAAATTTGAAAGCACATTTTCATGACCGTCAAAGGCTTCTACTTGATTTGAGGTGTCTTCGATGTATTGTGGACAAATCTCAGACCCGGGTTTATGACCAGATTCCTTGCAAGCAGAGCAACGCGGAATGTTTTGGCACGTCTTGAAAAAATGCCCAGTTTCCCAGCAATTTGTGCAGGTTATTGGCGGTTTTTCGACGTTTTGACCGCGATGAAAGATCTTGCACTAAATCTAAAACTACAAATAAAACTAAACTAAACTTTCAAAAAACTACATTTTGGAGTTAATTAGAGAACAGTTTAGTGATAAGGTTTACATGTCCGGTCAGTCGGGTGTACTGAGTATGACTGTCCGATTCACACCTAATACGGCTAATTAGGCTAATTAAAAATCGATGTTCGAACTAATAACTAGAGAATTAGAACAAAGGGTGTAAACTCGTACGGGATTGGGGTTGATTAAGCTGATTATGGAAAAGAACATGAATTTTAAAATATGGAATTTAAAATTTAAAAAAGGGCAGGGGAAAAATAGAAGGCTTAAAAGGGAATCAAAGATAGAAACAAACACTAAAAAAAGGCTGACAGTGTTACAACTTTTATGGAGAAACAGGTGATGGCTTATGAGGCGTTCATCTTAAGGAAGTCATTTTGTTTGTTCAAGCCATTTGGTCTGAATGATTTGAGTCTGTGCATCCAGAACTTTTCCTTGCTCTTCCTCTCTGAGTCCGTCCAATGGGGGTTATGGTCAATGACAACGACTGTCATGTCCTCCCATTTGTGACCAGCTAGATTAAAATGTTCCCCGACGGGTTCTTTTAGTTTTTTGGTCTTGATGGTAGAACGGTGGTTGTTGATTCTTCTTCTGAGGTCACCTGTTTCACCTACATATTGCTTTGAACAAACTTTGCAACTGATGAGATAAATGCAGTTGTCTGTGCGGCAAGACGTATTCCCAAAGATTTTATAGGTGCATCCTGTAATGGGGCTTATGAAGCTGTCTGTGTCAGAGCTGTGCTTGCACATGAGGCATCTGAACAAGTTTTGAAGCCACCATTGGGTAATGGGTTGTCTAGTCTTGCTCTGACCACCATATCCTTCAAGTTCCTTTGGCGTTTAAATGCAGCCATTGGTGGATTCTTGAAAAGCTCCGCCATTCTTTTATTAGCATAAAGAATCGGCAGGTTTTCCTTAAGAATGGTGTTAAGGTTCTGGAGGACAGGATGATATGTCGTGACAAGTGGAACCCTATTACTGTCTTTCTTTTCTTTGTATTGCAATAAGGTTGTCCTGTCTTTTTCTGAGACCTCATTAAATGCAGTTTGAACTGTGTGGGCTTTATAGCCACGATTACACAAGTGCGTTTTCAATATCTTGCTCTGTTCTTCAAAAAGTTCATCTGAGGAACATATCCGTCTTATTCTCGTGGATAATCCCTTAGGAACCCCTCTAAATGTATGGGGAGGGTGACAGCTAGATGGCTTAAGATACAAGTGAGAATCCGTGGGTTTAGTGTGGAGACTGAACTTGATGTTGCCCTCTTCCAAAGTTGACGTAGTGTCCAAAAAGATGTTTTTGGAACTTGAAATGTCCACCGTAAACTTGATGGAATTGTGGAATGAGTTGGCAAAGTGAAAATGGTACACATTATAATGACGTACGCAATATCAATACAATATATAAGACAAACGGACATGCACTATTTGCGGATTACATACACAACACTCCTACCCCGTGAAGATGAAAACCATATTTTTAAACATATATAAAAATTAACTTTTATCTTACTGACTAAAGTTCGTAAATAGTTCAGTCTATGATAAACATTTGACTAGAACAGAAACATAATATTTTAGTAATTGTAACATCTGGCAAGAGTAAGTACAAAATGACTAGAAACAACTGAGACAGTCACATTAAAGCTAACTATTAAACAGTTAATAATATGAACACATATACAAGTCCAGTTTCTTAGTTGGTTACGGATCCATTGAGGATAGCGACGTGGTGTATTGTCAGGCTTTGGCAATGGTGTCCGGTGCTATGTAACAAACGGTATTGGTTTCTCTGTAAGTGGTGACTCATTCGGCTTCTGAGGAACGACCGTTGTGCCTGGCGCAACAGTGTCCTTTGGTAAAGATGTATCGGGCACATACAAAGGTAGCGATGGTTCACTTATATCACCATGTACTACTGTACTTTTCATTTGGTCAACGTGTCTGTGCCACGTGGAACCTTTTACGGAACCATTTACATCAACTTGATAAAGACAGTGGACCGGTCTTCGTAGTGATGTTTCCTTTAGTCACGGACTAGTACGGATCGACCCTTTTAGAATTCGCGGATGTTAGTTCCGACATGTTTTGGCACTTCATGTTGCTTCTTGTGAACAACGTTGGCGGTGTTAGGTTTTACAAGGTCGAGACGAGAGCGGATATTTCGGCCATACATCCTTATTGATGGAGTTTCATTTGTGTTGCATGGGGAGTTGTGCGATATTTGAAAAGGAAAGCACATAACTTTTGATTAAGGGTCGTAGATTTGTCGTCAGCACTCTTGATTGCGCGTTTGAAAGATTGCACAAATCTTTCAGCCTGTCTGTTGGTGCGTGGATGGTATGGCGCGGATGTTATGTGTCTTATTCCATTCTGGGCCATGAATTGTAAAAATTCTGCTGCGATAAATTGCGGTCCATGGTCAGAAACGACTTCATTTTGGTGTGCCTTGACGGGCAAATAATGTGCGCAAAGTTTTCACGGTAGCTGATGCTGTGGTAGACGTCATATGGAAAACTTAAAGGCCATATGCAATGAGCATTGATCACAATGAGGAACATGGCATGTTTGAAGGGCCCCGCATAGTCAATGTGTGCACGATACCAAGGAGTTTCGGGCCAGTCCCATGGTGCAGCAGTAGGCTGATTATGTACAGAAAGGCATCCTGCAAGTGAGCGACATGTTTGTTCGAGATCACTGTCAATGTTCGGCCACCAAACGTATGATCTTGCATGCACCTTCATTCGGACGATGCCAAGGTGTCCCATATGTATTTCATCTAATAATCTGGAGTGCAGACTCTCGGGTATTGCTACCCGGTTACCCCACATGATGCATCCTTGGTGCAATGTAAGTTCGTCGATCCTCTGAATGTAGGGTTTCAAACTTTTATCAAAAGTGTTGGGGAATCTTCCAGTGGACACGAAGTCAAGGACTTGTGCTAAGATTGGGTCTCGTCTTGTTGGATTTCGCACTTGCTCGGAAGTTACAGGTAACATTTCTAACTGTGTGCTGTAAAACATGTCTACTTCATCGGTCCCTTCTGTTTCTGTACAGTCCAGTGGTAATCTAGATAGTGCATCTGCATTGCCAGTGTTGTGGCTAACATTTGGGACTTTAGGGGCCATGTGGGCCCCTAACTTTTAAAAGTTTACTGGCCCACATTGCGATCCAGGGCCCACATTATACGAATTAAAAAATCAAGTAAGAAAATAAATGTTGAATCATTTTAATGCTCAATTTCTGTTTCTATCTCCATTAATCTATCAAACACAGTCTCCTCACTCTCAATTTCAACATTTTCACCAATCTCATTCTCAGCCGCACAGTCATACGTCTCCTCTCTCTCTCTCTCGATCGACAGCCTCTGTGTTGAGTCACAGTTATTGTCACACATTTCAGGCCATTTCTGGGAATTTTGCCAAATGAAATGGCTTAAAACATTTAATACACATATTGATATTGCATTGTTCACACTCATAGGTCGTTTCTGAACGGATTTTCTTGGAAGCACGATGCTTACAGGTCCTCCTCTTCATGGTGGTAGGCCAGTGCCGTTCCATTGCCTGTCTTGGCTCCTGGACATCAGTTCGCCTTTTCCTCTTGGACATAAAATTTCCAAGCATCTGATGTGCCAGCTTCATTCTGAATTCCATTTGTGTCCTTTGCCTGCTATTGTTTGTTTTCGTTTTCAAAGAATGTGGTGGAGATTCTCTCATCAGAATGATTGTACAGTTTCACAGCCTCATGACAAGGTACATTTTTGGACGTGCCATCCTTTTGTTTCCTGTTGTCGCCTCCGCCATTGGTGTGCAGGATTGCGATGTTGTTTTTATCCCTCCAGATGGTCACTCTTATGTTTCCTTTCTGGAGATTGACACTTTTCCCCTGCTCTTTCAGCTTGGTCAATGAAATGTCTTTGGGGAGACCTTTCCTATTAGCTTTTACGGTTCCACACGCGTACGTGTCCTCATGCCACAATTGCAGGAACATATCAGGGGATGTGAAAAAACTATCGCAATAAATATGGTGTCCACGTCCCATGATTGGTCTTGTAAGGTCCATGACTACTCGTGTACCCAAATTCTTCTTGGGGGTATTGTTGAGGCGGCAGACACCTGCAAGTCATTCACAAAACCATTATATGGATCAGCTCTGACCCATATACTTTGATGCCCCTCTTCGTTGGTTTCATTGATTGATTATTGATTGATTATATGTTGTTTAACTCATTCAGCCCCAGGCACTCTTATCTATACAGTGCCCCACCATCTGTTATCAGCATGCAACAGCATGTGCCCCAGAGAGATTTCAGGAAGATACTTAGTGCTTAATGTAAACAGGCTCATGCTTTGTATTTACCTTTGTATTTCTGATATTATTCCACTTACATCCAGGAAATTTTCACACAACAAAGAAGACAAATTTCTGAATTCATTGATCTATTTTTTTTCCAAAAATTAACAATTAGGTTTACTGATAATAGTCTTTGAAATTGAAAGTCAATGTTGTAAACAACTTATTGTCACTGATCTGAAAATTTTTCTAAATGATATGGCTTAAAACATTTCACACAAAGGTTCACATTGCATGTGTCACATCCAGAGGTAGGTTCAGTTCTGATTTATTTTTTTTTGCGCATTGCTTGCATGTTCGCTTTTTTGGCATAACAGTTGGCCAGTGAGGTTGATTCGGCTGTGCTGGTTCCTGGACTTCCGACTGCCTGTTTCTTTTGGACATGAAGCCCCTGAGCATTTGATGGGCTAGCTGCATCCTAAACTCCATCTGAGTTCTTTGCCTTGTGCTGTTCCCTTTCGTTTTAATTTGATGGTTTGGGGATTCTCGCATCAGTAAATAAGAGTTCACGATTGCCACATCGAAAAGGAAGAAAAACAAATATTTCCACCACTTCAGAGCTTTCCTTGCAGTGTTGTAAGTAGACCTCAGTTGGTCAGCATGGTCTACTCCATTCATATACTGATTGTAGAGCTTTATGGACGCTGGGCAGGGAACATCTTTGATTGCTCCATCCTTCTGCTTGCGGCCAACAGAGGTTGCTTCACCGTCGCTGTTTGTGTGGAGGATGGTGTTGTTTTTCTTGTCTCTCCAGATCGTCACTCACATATTTCCTTTGTGCTTGGTGATGCTTTTGCCTTGTTCTTTCAGCTTAATTTTCCCAATTTCCTTAGGAAGTCCTTTTCTGTTGGCCCTGACAGTTCCACACGCATATGTATTCTCACGCCAAAGCTCAAGGAACAAGTCAGGAGAGGTAAAGAAACTGTCACAGTACACATGGTGTCCTCTACCCATTATCGGTAGTACTAAGTCCAGAACCACACGCGAACCCAAGTCCTTTTCTGCGACATTGTTTACTCGACCAGTATAGACCTGAAAGTCATTCACGAAGCCGTTGTAGGGGTCAGCTCTTACCCAAACTTTTCTGCCTCTCTTTGTTGGTTTCAGTGGGACGTACTGCTTGAAACCAAGCCGACCTGAGTATCCTATCATTGCTTCATCGACAGACACTTCCTTGTGTGGCTTATATTCTCCTAGGAAATTTTCCCTCAGTTTTTCGAGCAGAGGACGCACATGAGCCAACTTGTCATGGTTGGGATTCCCTCGTTCTGGATTTCTTGTTGTGTCGACAACATGCAGATACCTTGTACGACTGAACTTTCCCTCAAGACATGATGGATGAAAAAGTTTATCTTTATACCAATACATGTCCTGTGCTGGAGCAGGGATCACTCCCATGACAATTGCAGCTCCTAAATATGCACATATTTCCTCGCCATTTGTGGGGTACCAAGATTGGTCGGGGTGCAGTTCTTGAGTCCTCTCAGCGTAAGCATTAGTTTGCTACGCAATTGTTTCATAAATGTCCGATGTAAATAATAAATGAAAGACGTCAATTTCCTTTTTGGTTTTATCCATAACTGTTGATTGTCCTGGGGCTGGTCCTGTAAATGTTTTTACGTTGATAGGTCGTGAATTCTCCGACCATCTCGCCATTTCTGCCAGAGGCTGATCGTCATCACTAGATGCTTCAGATTCTGTGTCAATTTCTGATTCATCGTCCGATAAATCTGATAAACTTATATCAGAATCGAAATTAGCAATCTCAAGTTGCTTTCTTATATCCTTCTCTTCAGCTTCCGCACATTCTTCCACTGTAAATCCAACAAATTCTTCGCCATCACTCTCGCTTAGAAAATCATCCGCCATCTTGCTTCAGAAAACACGCTTGAATGAAACTCTATACTTTCGTTTTCCTTTGTCACCATATTTATGAATATTTATAAGGCAAAAGTTGACAAAGGCTTGTTAGATCTTTCTGATTGGCTAAATGACAGCAGTTCCGCACTAAATTATATTATTTAGCCAATCGGGTGTCTTTTCTGAACCCTATGTAAATCACGACTCCAAGTGTGATCGGCCACTGAGTGCATTGTAAACAAATCGTCTGTAATCGGTATCGGCCAATAGAGGTACGATAAACAGCACGCATGTAGTCGGGATTGGGGCTGAATGAGTTAATAATTTGTTTTCTCGATAACATTTTGCTTCTTCTCGTTTTTTCTTTTTTGTGCTCAATACCCCTGTCAATGTGCAATTTTTAACCATGGTTAACCGTGGTTAACCATGGCCTATAGACGATGGTTGACCATGGTTTGACAAAAATGTTAAATGGCCGACTATGGTCAACCATGCTTTGTGAATACCATGGTAAACCATTGTTTATTGGTTTTAACGACCATGGTCAACCATGCTTTCTACCATGGTCAAGCACTAAAAAAACAATGGTGAAACAGGTTTCCCATCCTGGTCAACCATGTTTTCTACCATGGTCAACCATGCTTGCTACCATGGTTAAGCACACAAAAACAATGGTTAAACATGTTTCTCAACATGGTCAACCATGTTTCCTACCATAGTCAACCATGTTTTCTACCATGGTCAACCATGCTTGCTACCATGGTTAAGTACACAAAGACAATGGTAATAAACATGATTCCCAACATGGTCAACCATGTTTCCTACCATAGTCAACCATGGTTCCTACCACCTTCAAATCAATCTGATGGAGACATCTGGTGCCCATTAAAATCCTGGGATCCTAAAGAAAATAAATAGAAGAAATGTTAATCAATCAATCTTTATTTCTTTTTCATTTGTAGCTGGTACTTTTTCTGAACAGCCTGAACTTTTTTGGTTATGTCACTCTTAGTTGCTTTCGGGTACATTTTAAGCACAATGGACACCATTGTTTCATACAATCTTGTGTCAAATTTAGGCTTGGCTACACAAGTACTATTGGAAGGTTGACCACTAACACTATGAGTTATTATGTAATCGGTACTGAAGAAGAAGATTGTGTACACAAGAAAATAAACTGTCCACATAGCTGACTGAGTCCTCCAACTCAGAGTAACCTTTCCCATTAAAGAGTCCACTGCTTTTGACAGGTGTTATTAGAGCTGCAGATTCTTGGTTCTTGATTACAGGCAGTCCCTGGTCTGCTGACGAGGAGTCCGAAGAATCCTGCGAAGAGGACTTGTCCGCAATCTGTCCTTCCAAAACATCGATGCGATCTTTCAGGACTCTAATCTTGCGTCTAAGGTCGTGAAATTCTTTTCGCGACACATAATCCCTAAAATAAAACATGTTTTTCCTTAATGACTGATCCATTATATCTTTTTATCTACTGTGAGTTAGAATTCGACAAGTAATACAAAGTACCCTCCCAGTAGGATAGTGAAGAAAAAAAGTAGGTAAAGTTTCACTTACATTGTACAGCCAACGAGAATTCAGGAACGGATCTAGAACTGATTATAGGAATGTCTGTGTTTTAAAACTTAAATAAATATGAAATTGAGAGAGTCTAACTTAAATGTCATCATTTAAGATCGATGTCTGCTACAATATTAAAATAATAAATTTGCACCATTACGGGGATCTTAAGAAATAATGTTGCCCTCTCCCGAAAAAGTCAGATCAATAAAAAAAATAATAATAATAATAAAAATTAAAAAAATCAAAAAAAAAAAAAAAAAATCGGAGAGGGCTACATCGTTGCAGCTAATTAAATAACAATACAACTACAGTATTTAGCCTTTCAGAATATTGTAGGTTACATTCTTGCCATGTATCTCTGATATTCTGGCTCTGTATGTTGTCTTCCCATAAACATGGTAAATGTAGTTTCCCTCCTCGTATACCGATTTTTTCAATCGCGAGACATTTCCCAAGCTAATGATACTTGTCCCCCTGTCACTCCACTGGATAATTGCAAATGGTTTCCTCTCCATTTTCCTAGCGTCTGCTAACTTTTACATTCTTTACCCCCCAAAAGCATTTAAACCAATCAGAATACAGTTTTCGTCGTGTGGAAGCTTCTTAGAAGCAGGAGCCAATAAGAATACAGCTCTCTCGATGTATAGGCATAATGGCCAAAAAAAAAAAAAAAAAAGAGGGGGGGGGGGGGGGCGATCCAGAAACCCGCCTTTTCTTTTTATTTGCAAATCAAATAATGCAACAAGGGTGCCTTTGTTGTCAAATGATAATAAATTGTTCATACGTGTTTGCGAGAATACGGACGGTCCTTCATGCTGTCCTTGACCTTCGGAGCCTTCCGGTTGTAATGTTGGATGGTGCATGGTGCTAACTCTCAACGATCAACGATTGCGGTCCAGTTCTTGCTGTAAGTTTATTGTAATTAATTTTTTTTTTATTTTGCAGTTGATGTGGGTAATATACAGTGGTGTACTATTAATCAACGGTAAATTATTAATGGCGTCGCTGAAGCGTGAAAAGCAATCAGGGATTTAACAGTACCTTCTCAGGGGCCGAAAATCGGCCCCATTCCCATATTGAAAATTAGTTCAATTTTTCCCAATTTAGTTGTATTTTTTTCCCCAGTTTGTGAAAAATGCTTATTTTGGAAAAACTGTGAGTAAAATTGGCTGTAACAGTCTGAGAATTTAACTTTTTACATGGCATAGACAGTAGGGCTATGTCAATTTGATGTGGCATAGACCTGTAACATTTGGCATAGACCGATGAGTAATTTCATCAAATTTTACGACAAAAATAAATCATCTTGAACAAAGTGCATGTTTTATTATTTTTCCAAATTTATACAACTTCGTATTCAATTTCTAATTCTCTGGTAAGAATTTTGATATTGTGTTCATTTTCTTTTTCACTCTGTTCATCAAAATCATTGTCACTGTCCACTTCCGATTCACAGTCACTGTGAGCCTGAGTTTCCTCCTCCTGAAAATGATCATTCTCCGATTCCACCACTTCCTCATCGACTTCCTGAACATCATCCACTTGAACATCATCCAAGTGGTCTTCATCTTGAACACTCACAGTTTCTGCAATGATCTCCTTTCTCTGCCTCTTTGCCACCCTAATGAAGTTTGGCCTCCTCTTCCTGCCAGAAGGTGTTATCTAGTAAGCCAAATAAAGTATAAAGCACAAACTTATGAAAATGGAAAAAATAAAACATTCACATCAATCAAAGTATTAGTGGATGTCTTTATTGTGAATTAGTATTAGAAATAACTGAAATAAGTTTTAGTGAATTACCAGCCAACTTGAAATTGCCTCAGTGGGGTCAAATTCCTCAATAGATGGAGATTCTGCCTTAATCATCATTATTGTACTCATGGAGGCAGATGATAGCTTTGCTCTTCTGTCTGCAAATAAAAATTAAATGTGAAGAAAATGAACAATTGAATTCAAATAAACTGCCATCAAAATTACTATGCAAAAAATAGATATGATAATTACCACTTTTGAAGAGTTTCATGTGTGAAAAGGCCCTCTCATTAAAAACAGAGGTTGGGGGTAGGCTCAGAATAAGATCCACCAGCTTCAGAACTGTGCACACTTGATGATTTGCAGCCCAGTTGTTGATCGATTCCCACGATTGCGATTTAAGGTCATCTCCATACCTGAAGTTGCACCAAAACATTACATGACATTAAATGATATGTTTACTTTAGGTACCTATACTGCCAAATAACTAGACTTAATACATGTGCATACTCTCACCTTGTATACAGCAGTGTCTTTAATGAGTGCCACTCCTCTGTCACATTGATATCCTCATCTGCAAATCTCCCCGAGAATTGATCCCATAGAGTCCTCACATCCTGGTCACCAAACTCTGTAACAGTTACAATGTATGTTTCTTTTAAAAAATTATCAATACAATCATAGCCCCTTAATTGAAATTAGAATGAATTAATTGCTTAATCTGCAAAGCCAAACCATCATTAGAACACTTTAAAGTTCATAAAATAGTATCATTTACATTTGTCCTTTAAATATCAATTGTTCAAAACTATTTTATGAATATGTTTGTAGTTTTTTTTTTTATTTATCACATGTATTACCTTATTAATTAGTAAAAACTAAAGTTGGTTCATTTGTCATAACAGTAAATATAAATGCAAACATGCACATTAAAATCTAATGGGTAAGATCAAAAGTTCAATGTCTGACAATATTTAAACTAAATTCACTGAATTATCCCCCCACTCAAATTAAGAAACCAAAATCATTTGTAATTTTGATATTAGATGACTGACATTTAACAGGAGTTTCTAATCCAACATTGAGATTTTGATCTTGGTTCAAAATGAAAACGAAAAATAGAAGGGGAAAAAAACCCCAAACAAATCATCAAAATCTCAAATTCAACGATAACATTTTAAATTTTAATTGTGATTCAGACCAGCAACTTTATCCTTTTCCTTCGCTAAGGGCCAAACAAATAAGTTGGTTATTATGCATGTAGCTTTCATGAAACCTTCATCAGCACTGAATCTGTTTGTAAGATTCTGTATAACTGATTGTGACAATTTTACTCTGTAATTCAAAGTACATGATGTAGGGACTGATCCCTTCAGCTTGATGCCTTTGAACATTTTTGAAGCAATAATCTCCTGTAGTTCAGTACTTGTCCTAAAAGTGAAGAATTAATCATGACATGATGAGGATAAGACAGTGACAGAACAGAATTTAAACCTGTATCTATCTTCTGTATTTTTTCAACTTACCGGTCACCATATAAAGAAAGATTGGCCTTTGTTGCTTCTAACATCAAAAACGAATCCCCCAAAGCATTTTCCTCTCTTTGTAAATACAGTGACAATCGGTTAACTGGGTCAAGGACTTCCTGGAAAGACATCAAATGTAAACAATTAAAACAAACATATATGGTTAGGATGTTGTTAGTGAACTTGTAACTGACAAAAATAGGCCAAAGTCCAATTAGTTTTAAATTTCGATATACAAATGCACTAATACCTTTAACACAACGAGATACAAAATTAGGTTCACATCATGAGCAAGTTTGCTCAATCCTTCTGCTTTCGGAACCGAGTGTGATGCATTATCCAAGTGAGTAACAATGGCCTGGTAACTTCTGAAGAATGAATCGATCGCTTTGATAGTATGAGGCACCCATCTGGTTCCTCCTACTCTGGTTGGATATAGATGTTTCATTTTCAAAATTTCAAATGTTGTTTCCAACTGTTTTTTCTGCTTGGAACTTCTCTTGTACAAGTAGTACAATCCAATGAGAAGTGTCATTGCTTTGTCATACATTTGTTTCTGAACAGCCTTGACAGAATCTTTCACAGAGAGTTCAAGCCGATGAACAATGCAGTGTATGGCAACTAGGTCGGGAATGGTGTTTTTTAACAAGGTAGCAAATCCTTTCTTACTTCCTACCATATTTGATGCCCCGTCTGTTGTAACACCCACCATCTTGTTTTGATCAATGCCATGGGAAGCTAAAACACTGACAACAGCATCATATATATCTTGTGATGATGTTGATTGTGGGGAAACAAACTTCACAAATCTCTGCCTTCTAACACCTTTATCACACCAGTGAACATAAATTGATTCTTGTTCTGTACCACTAACGTCACTTGCCCCATCTATGGTCAAGGAGAAAAATTGTGCATTGCATAAAAGAGTTTTGGTTCGGTCATTTTCTACACCAGCAATGTGTTTCATGAAAGTTTTTCCAGCCTTAAAGTTATCATACGTCGAACCAATATCTAATCCTTTCGCTTTGTCAAGCTTACAAAGCCATTCGTAATCACGGAATGATTTGTCGTGTTTTGCAATGGCATGAGCATTACGAAAGCGGACATCAAGCTTCTTCAAGTTTGCAGTATTCAATTGTTTAAGGGCCCGGCCTGCCTCTGACTGTCTAATATTAATGGCATTGCTTGCAGCTTTCTCTGCATCTTTGTGCATTTTTGAACCTTCATGAGATTTTATTGTGTCTATCTTGAAATTAGACGTACCTTTCAGCCATGCCTTTGCAGAAGGATGAAGAGAGCTTTCTTTTTCATGCCAAAACTCTTTACAAGGAGCACACCACATTTCTTCCCCCTCAAATTGCAACCAACCGCGACCATTTTGCCAATGTGATTTGAATTCGCGTCGTCTGTCTTCTTTTTCGTAATTCTTCCGCTTTTCCTGTTCTTCCTCCTTAGTTTGTCGTTTTGCCGTTTTGGGTTTAATGCCGGGCTTTGCTCCTTGAAAATACTTTAAACGCGGTATCATCTTGGATGATCTTCGCGTCGTTCGTTTGACCTTCACCTTGAAAAGGTTTTGTTAAATCGGGCAAATATTATTTCGTGTTGACATTTTTTGTTGGCAAAAACGATTAACTCGGGTTTTATTGTTATGGGGAAATAATTACGATTTAGTAATCAACTTTAATAAAATTTATCAACGTAGAAAGAAAAAAAAAAACACCACGCGCGCGACATTTATAGCATACCGAATGTTACGCGGAACGATTTGTTTTGAACCCTTGTCTTGATCTTTAAACCGCTTAAAATTCAGAATTCTAGACGTTTCGTGACCCGGACGTTCCGAGACCTTATAAGATTTTTCGTGACCAAGATGTTTCGTGACTAACATGTTTCGAGACCTAGAATAAGATGTTTCGGGACTTGAGAAAATATAAAGATTTAACATTAAGTATGTTATACAGTAACGTAATTATTGTTTGCGTAATTAATTATGTAATACAGTTAATCAATTCCTACTAAATCAGAGGAAATGCGGATTGATCGTACGTGATGTCTGAGTAAGTAAAACTTTTTCATGGATGATAAAAAGTAAGTTTAATTCGTCATTTTTATATGATGTTAAATTATTTGATTAATAAATCTAAATAAACTGTAGCATTGTAGTTATAACATAATATGAAATTAGTTCTATCATGTCGATGATAATATGGTATTCCGGTGTCTTTTCATTAACGTTGTATAATGGATACCATTGTACCTAGTGTGTATAATTCTAACATTTCAAGACTTGTACCCTTATCATATTTATTAGGAAGTTGTCTTCATTGTCATTGTTAATCATATAAACCCATGTATAAGGCTGGGTGGACATATTATGCATTTAGGATCATATCTTATATATAATTAGTATCTTGTTGCTTGGGTGTCTTTTTTGACAATAATTTATATATTTCTTCTTCTCATCGAAGTCAATATAGTACAATGTACTAAAAAAACCACTGTGACAGGCATCCTACCTTCTTTATCATTGACTTGGCCATTATTTAACATTATGAAGGAAACAAATTCAATGATAAGTTGTACTCATTTAATATTTAATAAAGCTATAACAGGCATAGAAACAGTAAGACATGACATTATTTAGAGGTAATTAAATCTGTGAAATAACAATACTTAAGTACTGCATCTACAAACAGCTATAAGCACTACATATCAAAACATAATGCATAATCAAAATCAGCATTACACATCAAAACATTATGCACATCAAAATCAATCACATGAGCATGAACAAATAACAGTTACATAACAAGCACTACAAAGTTATGTGCAACAGCATTGCACATCACTACTGCATAATCACATTAACTGCTACATTTACACTGGAACTGGCCCATACAAGGATGCACAAAAACGCAGGAGTTGTGTAGTCGAGACTCCTCCATTGTTGTACTCCTCCCACTTCTGGAAAAGTCTTCCATTCAGTTCTCGAGACTTCTTTCGGTGGAGACGTTCCATCTTTCCCTCAGAGAGCAGCCTTGCCTGCAGGGGAATGTTCTCCGCTTCTTTGTAGAGCTCGGTCAGGAGAAGATAGAACGGCACAGGCCCTTGCTGGTTCACATGTCGGTTGAGGCGGTTGTGCCAGCCTTCAAGGTCATTATTAGTCCTCACAGAAAGCATGAATACACTCCAGTTCTTCACAGGAAATACAGGATTGGTTATCCACTGTCTCCAGATGTAATCCATAAAGGTGATCAGCAAGTTGGACCTTGCCCTCTGCTCCAAGTGTTGGAACACTGGCACAATGTGTTCAGGCGGAAGAAAGGGTAGTGCCATCACCTGCCTCAGGAAGGAGAATATGTCCCCTCTCTCATTGTATGCTCTCTGAAAAAAAATGAAAAACAGTATTACTTTCCAGTGATTATAAAAATAACATTATACATACATTATGTTCAATTTGTTATCATTATTACCAATTTATTATCAAGCTAATAGATTTTTTTTTACTATGGAAACATTAATTAAGACAATAGACTCGTGAACATTATACATACATTATTTTCAATTTGTTATCATTATTACCAATTTGTTATCAAGCTAATAGAATTTTTTTTCCAATGGAAACATTAATTAAGACAATAGCGTTTACCTGCAACCCTAATTCTTGCACTTTCCGGAAGACAGCTTGGGTCCAGTGAAACGCACAACCTTGAATGATGAATCCAGGGAAACGATCCTGGATGGCTCTCCACATTGCCGCTTCAAAGTCGACCACAAAACCCTGCAGACAGATTTGCTGTGGAAGAAGATGGTCAATCTGGCGAAGTATCTGCAAAAGAATTGAATTGCATTATGGATAAATTCTTGATTCATTTTAGGAATTTATTTTCTTTCGGAAGATTGAAATATTTATTGTGGTGATGCATGTACTGATATAACACTACATTATAAGTACTACAATACCTCATAATAGTCCTCCTTCCTCTTCCTAGACATGAAGCAGAATACCAGAGGAACCTGCTTCATGTGCTGGCCACTTCGAATGAAGGCATGGATGCTGAGAAGCTGGGTCCATGGCTTCTTCACTACATGGAAGGTGGAGTCCATATACCAAGTCTTTGCCTTGGACAGGAGTTCAAGCTGGTGTTCCGAGTAGACTAGCAGGTGTCTCTGTCCAGATGCATAGACATCGAGCGTCTTAAAGTTGGGGATCTGGTCCTCCAAAAACTGTTGATCCAGCTAAAAGATACAATAAAAGTCTGTCAATATTATAAATATTTAATGACACAAACTATCAAAAACAATTATAATAAGAACACATTTGATCTCTTAAACTTATATTTATTTACCTCAAAGTCCAAGTCCTTTGGGTCCTTGGGTCTCATTGTAAGCCTCACTCTGTTCGCCATTCTTGTGAGGTTGGCTGGTTTTGGTCTGCTGGCTGGGGGTGCATTTACGTCTGCAGATTTCGACATCACTTCTTCCACTATGCGAGGGGCTGAACAGGTGAAGATATTCTGTCTTGCATTCTGTTTTACCTAAAAATAAAAGAATTTGTTGTTCATCAAGTCAAAATAATTTTTTAGAATATGAAATAGGCATTGGCTAAAAGATATAGAATGTTTGATTATTTAGTTAATGTACATAGAAAAAAGGGAGTCAGTTTTCATTATACATGTATATGATTTTGTTTATTTAACTTCTTTGAACCTTAAATGCAAAGTTTTACCCAGATTGGTATTTGGTACATGTTTTTTAAAGAAAGCAGAATTATTGTACATGTACCAATTATTGATATGAATTATGTATAATGATCAGACTACATAAAGGTGATTAAGAAAGATGTTTTTATTTAAATTCCCCTAATATTAAACAAACCTGGTCATTCCTGGAACATTTGGTACATTCCCACTGGAATTCCCCTTGAGCTTTAAGACGTCTGTATTCTGCTCTTGTGATCCCCGTGTTGCATGTACGGTGTTGCCAGAGGTTACACCTGTCACACTGTAGTCCCTCCTGCAATGGGCGGACACGGCTGTTGCAATGTAGGCAGATATCTGAAATGCAAACACAAAAATCATCAAAATGTTTAAGATGTACGTGGGTACTCCCATGAAGATTCATTTCAATAAATAAATATTTCTTACACTAAGGAAAATTTTATCTCCAAATTTCTTGGGTTTTTACAATGAAATTAGCGAGAAAACTTCTTTTTTGAATAACTTTTTATCTTTCATTAGTTTTACAATATATAAATATAAAATGAAATGTAGAATAAAAACGATGAATACTTATGATTATAATTATTTTATAAAAATGGATGAGAAAGTTATGCAAATAATTTAAAAACTTAGATAAATCTACCACACTTTTGTATAATTGTATGAATTATGAAAATTATTAAGTTGGTTTTGAAGAGCTTCCCCTTGACGCACTCCTATTCTGCATGGAAAATATTCAGAAAAATTATTATTTACAGCAATACTTGAACTTATAATTAACATTTATAATTATCAGAGAGAGAGGGGAGGGGGGGGGAGGGAGGGAGAGAGAGCAGAAGAAGCCAATCAGCCCCACTTATTAATTAAGTATATATATCTGCCCAAAACAGGAGCACAACACTGTCAAGTGTCAATTATTTATTAAAACAATATGTGTGATTATTAAATTTTTACTTGTAACACTACACTAATTATAACAGTTTATTATGTGCTTTGAATTATAAATCTGTAAAACACAAAACTTAAAGTTAAAAGAACTGGACTAAAATTTGTACATTAGCAGCTATTATAGAAGTCTTTTGGAATAGGTGATATCTGGTGAATTTAAGATTCATAAAGTGACAGTGAAATGGGAAAGTATGATGAATTGGTTTTTGATGCTTATTGTTAATATCTTTATCCTAATCATAAGTTTTACATTGAACAAACTAAAGAAATAAAGATTATAAATTTGTATCTCCTCGTTTAGTGGAAAACAGTAGTATTTACCGGGACTGGAAATACCGGTATTTACCACCTGAGAGAGAGAGGGCGAGAGTTCAAAGCAATCCTCTAAAAAGTATTGCACTTATCAGAGATAAAATACATTCTTAGAATTTATATTTTGACAAGTATTTTTGTGTTGGAGCACAAGTATCAAGACAAATTTAAGGTTAACTTCCTAGATAGTAGATTGAGAATCAGTTGTTTTCAACATATTTTCATTGATTGTTGAATAGTTTTGAAATTTCATGTATTTTTCCAAAAGTATAATTGATTGTAGAAAGTTAATTAATACAATATGTTTTACAAGACGTGTAAATTCAGTAGCATTGAAAGTTGGGTTATATAGTGTAAATTTATATATTTTCCTATTTTTAGTGATCTTAAACTAGAAATATTGCATAGTGCCTTGATCATATAATTAAAATATTTCATAAATACTCAATAAATAGTAAGAATCTATTGGTGATGTCTTAATAAGTTTCATATTAATCATACATGTAGATATGGGAATCAAGTATAAACTTTATATTTACAATTGTATATATTTAAAGTATATAAACTCTTTTTTATTTAATATTCTCTATTTTAATAATTGTCAGCTATTTAATAATATTTAAAAATAATCAATTGATGTGGTGCCTTGGTCATAAAATTAAAATGTTTCATAAATATTCCATAAATAGTCAGAGTATAATGGTAATATCTTAATTAGTTTCATAATTATACATGTAGATATTATTTTATAGGGGATTCAAGTGAACTTTATAAATCTACAAACAATTAATATATGCATAGTATTTACAAATTTACTTTCTTTTCTAATTTGTTATTTTAAATATATGTGTTTAGAATGTAAAACATATATTTTACTTACCATTCATGTTGTCTTCGCTGTTGTCTTCTTGAAGTCGCAAGAAAAAGTGACATTGGGAGGCCCATGTGTTGACAAGGTCTCTTCATTAACCTCCTCATAATTAGTACCTCACCCATTCTATGTGTACGGGTAATACACCGTCTAATAGCACCTGGTAGCCCCTTCCATGTATACTAGGAATACCCCGCTGTCATCTTGTTGTTTTAGCAATTAAAACAAGGTACACATAGGATAACACATGCTTAAGTACAGTACCTTTGATGTTGTGTATACGTAATTATATTACTGTTCTATATAGGAAATAAATTAATATGTTTACAAATCTACCTTATTTCTTCGTGTTTATATTTAATTATTATATTAATCAGATATATCCTCTTTGTAGTTAGTTGTTTTTAACTGCTTTTATTCACGGAATAACGTTACGTGAATTTTTTTTTGTCACAATTGCATAATGGATTTGGTTTTGTGTTTCTTCGATGTTTTTTTTTTATATATGAGTTATGATAATAAAAAAATTACGAGGTTTTGTATTTCCCAACGGTTTAATAAAGAAATATTTATCAAGTCCCTAAACGTCGTAATGTAGGTCACGAAAGATCCCGAAAGGTCTGGGTCACGAAACGTCTTGTGAACCAAGTCACGAAAGGTCCGGGTCACGAAAAGTCTTGCATCCAAAATGATTATTATCGGAGGGGAAATCCAGTTCCCAATTTAGATTTTGACGATCGTAAGGACACACGGGTACACGGCTATTACACGCACACGAATTATGTAAAGTATTTTACCAGACTTGCTCTAAAATTGGCATAGACAATTCGGGATATCTTATTTGCTAATGGCATGGCCCGACCTCAGTTGGCATAGCCTCGGTCTATCGGTCTACCGTTAAATTCTCAGACTGCTGTAATTTTCCTCTTTTTAACTCATCTAGGAATAGTCAGGATAACAGATATGAAGCCTCGCTGACTTTTATTCCGAATTTCCTCCGTTTTTTCTGAGAATGGTGATATAGATTTATTAAGTAAGTTATTTTCACCTACTCGTTTGATCAACAAGTGAATGGTAAAAACTGTAGGCATTAGTTCAGATAGAAAAATATATTTTCAATGCATTTTTAAAAGTTTATCAAAAGGAGACTTTGAGAAAATAACCTAAATTGGATTCTCATACAACTTAACATGCACTACCCTATTAAGTTACACTCCTTGAAGTCAATTTTGGTTTTATTATTCATAATTGATCTTGCATGATGAAGATCATGATGGATCAGATTTAATTATCTTTTTGGTTGCTTAAAATATAGTTTATGCTGAAATATTAAATTAAATGATGTATGAAAGATTTTTTATATTTTTCCCAATTTCATCAAATTGCTGATGATTTTTTTCCAATTCCCCAAAAATGACATTTCCCAAAATAAGTTGTCTTAATTGTTGTTTTATGAGGGTGAGCATGGTTGTATTTTTATGTGACCATGGTTATATTTATGTGACCATGGTTGCATTTTTATGTGACCATGGTTATATTTACGTGACCATGGTTTTATTTTTTCCTGACCATGGTTGTTAAAATTGACCATGGTTATTAAATTGACCATGGTCAACCAGAAAGATTAGAGCATGGTCAACCATGGTCTGATTCATGACCATGGTCACAATGTTCGAAATCCATGGTTGACCATGGTGTAAAGCGCATCCAACCATGGTTTAACCAAGGTTGTCAATGGTGAGCGATGGTAACCATGGTCAACCATGGTTGCATTTTGACAGGGGTTGTGTTGGAAGATGATTCTTTTGCACTCTCCTCACAGTATTTTTTAAATAAACATTTGTTTTCAACTTTGTTGGCTGTAATTTTTCAGGAGAGTCCATGTGGTGGGTATGTGTGGAATACTGACTGCATGTCTAGATTTATGTAAACTGTTAAACAAATAATTTGATATATAATGCAAGTCTTTGATGATTTCACCATACCATTTTATACATATGTCACATAAATGGGTTGTCACTGTCTGCACCTTTTGGGTCAGGTGAAAATAGATTGCACTGATAAGGCTAGGAATCATCAAATTTTGTACACATCTAGTAAAGATTAATGGAAGAAGTTCAGTTTTTTAAGGACAAGATCAAACTTGCATGGATAATTTTAGTGTAAAGTGACAAGACAGAAACAGCACTAATAAAGTTTGGGTAAAAGTTTGATACATGTATAGATAAGTCCATTGTGTTTGGAATGCATGGTGCTGTATTTTTGTGTGTCTTCCATCTGCCATTTCATCCATCAGCACCATATAGGAAAATATTATAAGAGCACTAATAAGTTATAAGAATAATCAAACCAAGTGGTACACATGTCTCCCATGTTGTGAGGTGAGGAAGATGTCTATTATTTTTAAGGTCAGGGTCATGCTTTCATGTGTAATCAATAAAGAAAAATAAAATTTGGTATTTATTGGTGTGATCATCAAATTAGCTGTACACATGTTCCATATTAGTACTGAGAAGATTTTGGAAAGTAATACATTATTTCGCTTCTCGAGTAATGCTCCAAGTGAAATTATTCTACTGCCGTAAGCGCCGAGCACAGGCCTAAATTTGCAGGTCTTCACCGGCAATGGTGGTTGTTTATTGTTGTTTTCTGCCACAATCAACAATGGTGACGTCTCCACATGAGTGAAAGATTCTCAAGTGGGACATTAAACAATATACAAACAAGCAAATCAACAATTATGACGTCTCCATATGAGTGAAAGATTCTCAAGTGGGACGTTAAACAATATACATACAAGCATATCAACAAGACACCATTTTAAATTATTTTTCTCCATAGAATTGTTTGAGTATTAAACGCGTCTTAATTTTTACTGAATATATGAGATGGGTGTAATTTTGCAGTGTGAATGTTGCTCATCATGAAATATCAGAATAAAAACCTAAGAAAAGAAGACTGCTGTAAACTATAAACTGCATATGTTAAAGGTTCTTCTTGGTACTCTCTTGTATGAACTAAAACACTAGTATATATATATATATATATATATATATATATATATATATATATATATATATATGTATATATATATCTACTGTTATTATCTGTACTTTTGGTTAAGTTATAGTAAAGCAACCACATGTTAGTTGATTGAATCCCATGATTAATTAAGACCTTTTGATATCAGTAATGATTTCAAAATTATGTGGAAGTTTTGGTTGACTGGCTTAATGCATTGAACTAATTGGATCCTAGATTTTTTATTCCTCCCAAGATTTAAGGCAAGAAGGAACAGAAGAATCCTACAGAGGGGCTGTCTTCTTGATAATAACATGAGAATGAAGGAAAATTTTAAAATTTATCCACTGATATGGAGGCACCAACAAAATCCATGTTTAGATTACATTGTAAATCACTATTCAGAATGTCATAAAGTATTTGGGTAGCCAAGCCAAGGATATGATACAAAGCCTTCTGATTTGAGTCCCTCAGCAGTTTCTTGTAATGTAAACCTGTATGAGACAGCCTGCACTGCTGTGTGGCTGCATTATTACTTGGTGTTAATTGGCTAATCCAGCCAAACTCCACATGTATATGAATGAAGTAATTTTCATTGACTTGCATGATTTGGTACTGTGACACTGGTGACTACACACATTTGATGTTTGTGATTTTTTTTTATTGGTGCAAATCCATAGTGATATGAGGCAATTAGCAAATTAGTTTGTTTTGTTTTATTCAATTAACCAGCATAACTTTTTCTGTTTGTGCATTGTTATTTCATGTTTTTGAATGTAAAAAAAAATCAGATCATTGTGTTTTTGTTTCTTTTTAATTATGTTTCCTTTTTGGTATACATCTGTTGGTCAGTTGGCCAAGCTTTTTCCACTCGATATCTAAAGAACACTTTGGATGACAGACTTCAAACTTGTTAATATCAATGATTATTTTCCCTAATGATTTTGAGGTCACAGGGTCAAAGTTTAAGGGTCAATCTACTCTGACATGGGAAGATATTTTGTGCTCAATATTTTGAGAACCCTAATGCTTAATAGACATCAAACTTGGTAACTACACTAGTTCTTCTAAGAAGTAAATATCACCTGTAGGTTTTGAGGTGAGAAGGTCAAGTTCAAATTACTCTTGACATAATTGGGCACTGCCTGCTCAACATTTTGAAAACCCTTTGCTTGACAGACATCAAACTTGGTGCACTTCTTTTGCCCAAGGAGTAGATGGTCACTATTGATATTGAGGTGAAGGGTAAAACTGGACATAAACAAAAATATCACTGTTAAAGTCATTTCTGTGCTGCCCGAAAGTATTTGATGTTGGAGTTCACATCTCCTAAACCCTTCATCAGAAATTGATTATGATTGATCACCAATATTCCTTGGGACAGGAACTTTTGGACCAAGTTCATTTTGGAAAAGTAAAGGTCACTCAGAATATATACCTGATAATGTATAAGGGAAAAGTTCCTCATGTCAACAGTTTTTGAACAGGCATGGGTCTTATATCAAACACATAAGTCAACAAATGGCTTGTAGACAAAGATTACTCAGGTTAAGGTCACTCAACTTTCACCTTATGTATTGAAAGTAAACTTCATTTCAACAGTTACTGATCTTTTAGACCGAGGTATTGGGAAGGACATTTAGGAAAGGTGAAGGTCACTCGGAACATACACATGTAAGGAAATCCTTATTGCAACAGTTTTGAACAGGTATTGCTCATATATCGCACAAATAAGTAATACGCAAATGGATTTCAGATAAAGGTCTTCCAAGGTCATTTTGTAAAGGTTAATATGTACCTTGTATATAAAGAATACGTACATTTGAACAATATTCCAACAGTTACTGATCATTGTGCAAGTCATTTGTTATACGAAGCCTCCACAACAGAGTAGACCGGAACTACGTACTGAATCGTCAAAAGCAGGTCACTTCTCAGGACAGGCCACAACTGCGTTAAACACCACCTCTGCGCTAAACTCCGTATCGACAACACAGCAGATACCTCTGTCTTAACCGTTCTACATATGTACCTATTTTAACATGCAAGTATTACAGAATGATGTAACCAAGACAGGAGTGGATCCTTCCCGTCATGGAGTGCCAAATAATCATAAACTCAAATAATGGAAGATGTTTTTAATTGTTAATTAAAGATATTGTCAAATAGTTAATATGTGTAAATAAGAATTATTTTGCGTATTAATTGGATTATTGATAGCATTAATTATTTTGCTGAATTGATGAGTGCTGTAATCCGCGAGTTACGAGAAACTAACGGCTTATATGACGTTATAGAACGCTTGGATGGGTACAGTTTATATTAGCATTTATACTGCTATGTACATAACGTTATGAAACCATACATTTTGTTTATATAAGCCGCTAGTATATAATACACTTATCATATCGAGAATAATTTAACCCCGTTGGGATCCGGGTTGTTAGAACAGATCCTCAGTACCCCTTGCTTGTCGTCTAACGAAATCACTTGAGTATTTCATTCGGTATAGCGATTTAAATTAGGGGGAGAGGTACTATACTTTTGTAATTCCGCTTGCAAAAAATCTTTGGTTTTGCTTTAAAATTATTTTGTAAAAGTAGTAACTGATCAGAAATATGAATTCGCTTGTGAGTTTGAAATAAAATTACATGATTTATTAATATTCTGATGTCATTCAGAAAGTTTCTTTCCACGTTTGCACATATTTTTGTTTTATTTTACCATCGTTATCAATATCGATCCTTTCACTTTGCAGTTCTGAGCGAATGATAAACGTTCAGTGAACGTTAACACGCGCGGTTGGTAAATGCAAAACTGTGAACGCTCAACACACGGTGAGCGAAAGGAAAAATGGTAAATTAGAACGCTTAACACACGGTGAGCTAAAGGAAAAATGGTAAATTAGAACGCTTAACACACAGTGAGCGAAAGGAAAAATGGTAAATTAGAACGTTTCAGGTTTACCAAAAAGTTGAGTTTTCAATTTGCCGTAAAGAAATATCCAGGTATGTAGGAAACGTGAAAGACTCTGTGGTGTCTTTTATTTTTTATTTCTAGTTGACCAGATATATCGAATCGATATATAAATGAAAATGAGTATCATTAATAGATAAAATGTCGTCGTTATATCTAAATGTCAAGTGGAAGGCCACAGCAAGAATATTTGTGTTGAACCTTTTCGAATAAATTCTGCCTCGTAACAATATGCTCAGGTCAGCTAATAAAGGAGAACAATTCATGCTCATGGGAATTCCAAAATACTGTCGGAAGACCTGATCACCAAAGACTACGATATTGTCAAGGGGAACTCTGGACAGCATCTTTTAAATATCAACTTCAGTGTAATTGTGCGTAGATGTACAGTGTATTTTGAAAATGATCAACGTCAACAAATGTTTAGTTTTGCTCATTATTAAATGTACTGAAAATTATTTACATACGTTTATAAAAGAAATTTAGCGAATTTAATGACCCTTTTCATTTTCCAGAGCTCCGTGAAATGAGGTTTGTTTTTTTTTGCCGATTTTTTTTCTTCATTTGACAGCAGAAATGTAAACAAAGACCAATTTTGTTAGCATTCTATTCTTTTTAATCATCTATGTGACGCATGTTTTCGTATTCGAGCGGTGGGTGTGAGTGCTTACTGATGGCATCATGTACTGCCTAGAGGATGATTTCCATAGATCATGCAACTATCCTCAGAACTGCAGAGGAATTCGAATAAAAGTTTATGAGCGTTCTATAATAAAACAGCTCAAAATGAAATCTATAATAACCATCTTTCTTTGATAAAAGCACGTGTGTAAAAGAGGATATAAATAACAATTCCATATTTAATATCCAATTCAAACAAATTATTCTCGATTGATTGATTAAATATTGTTTAACGTCCCGCTCGAGAATCTTTCACTCACATGGAGACGTCACCATTGCCGGTGAAGGGCTGCAAATTTAGGCCTATCCTACGCGCTTATGGCCTTTGAGCAGGGAGGGATCTTTTACGTGCCACACCTGCTGTGACACGGGACCTCGGTTTTTGCGGTCTCATCCGAAGGACCGCCCCATTTAGTCGCCTTTTACCACAAGCAAGAGGTACTGAGGACCTATTCTAACATTCCGGATCCCCACGGGGCCAGTTGATTTGAATCTTAAATCCACTCTCAAAAATTATTTTCGGCAAAGTGACGATAAACCTAGTTTACAAAGTGTGACTATCGACGTTTAGTTATGTTATAGCTTTAAAATTTTAAAGAATAGTACAAACATATATATCGGTATAGAGCATTAATGAAAAGCATCATTTTTGTTTTGATTAAGAAATATACCGGTATTGTCAAACTGATTTCATAATTATTTTGGAATTCCTAAGATAAAAATACTTTTCTATTTTAAAAATGTGGAGAATAAATGTATTTATCACTTCCGCTGACTCCGACATTTTGTTGTCTCTTAGTCTGTATAACAAAAAATGCAGTTTTTCTTCTACTTTTATAAATTCTTGAAACATTCTACATGTAGTAAAGTACAATATATAGTTTATATACAAATATTGCATTATCTAAATGCAATCTAGATGTCGGGTCCTTGTAGTTGTGATATAGTGAATGACACAAATCTGGATTTATTATACTGTTTAGAAGTCGCTTGCCACCGTTGACAGGAAATGCCTATACCCTCAGTAACTGTTTGTTTAATGTACATTTTTTTTTGCCACGGACTAGAATGACGGTAAATCATTGGATGGAACGCTTCATGTGACTGCCGTCTAAATTTCTATAGACGGCGAGTAACAAAATTTAGACTTCAACATGGCGGTCGCTGAGCTTCGTCTGTTTAGTATTGACACTAACTTTTCACCATACTTTCTATTCTAATTTGGAGTGATTTCCCATTTCCTGTTGGGTAACTGAAAATAGTTTTTCAAAACAATGGCGACTGCCCAGGGAAGATTTGCGCATACGACCGCGGAGGATTTCACCAGCATCCATTTTTACCAATTGGTCTGTTACAATCAATAACTTTACAATTAATCAAAAGTAAGTGATTAGTGTTGTTCTGCGTTGTATTTGAATAGTGAAATGAAGGGGAAAAATTTTTTTTTTAAACTGTTAAGTTTGTTGAACATTGAAATGTTCTTGATGACTGTTAATAAATGAATTCATTGCATTTCTTTCTTATATTTATTAACATATAGAAATACGTTTGGTCCTCGACAAAACAAATCACTTATTAGGATTGTTACTGTCTATAGAAATATGGCGGGTTGTTCAAGTCCATAGAAGGCGAGGCGAAGCAACAACCCGACACATTTCTGTAGACAGTCGGTAACAATCCTAATAAGTGATAATCTTGTCCCTGGGTTTGTTAAGTACACGTATCCCAAGTGACCGCGCTCGTAAATTTTGAAATCATGTATGTACCTCTGCGAATTACGGATGTAATTACCGTGTTAATTAATAGATTATAATCTTATTTCACATACATTGTATATGTAAAAATATGTAATGTGCATGTACCATTATACACCTGTACATGTGTATAATATTTCGCAAGACATTGCAAATGTCTTTGCCTGTTTTAGTTCACAAAAAGCTATATAGCATTTGATGTAGTTTGGTGATGTCAGCAGTAAAAAAAAATTATTGCTTATTTATGCATAAATCTTCGTATAGTCTTACCTGACTATGAAATAATAACATTTAAGACTTTCCGGGTAAATCGTTCATCTTGTGTTCACAGTTCGCTCAACGTTCACTTTGGGCTTGCGTTCACTCACCGCTTACCAACTGTTCACCAAACTGCCTTCAGCGTTCACCCATCTCTGCGTACGTTCACCTTTCGCTCATCGTACAAGTGGGAAAGTAGAACGTTTCAGGGGCTAGCAATATACTAGTATTACCTGCATACGCATGAGCATGTTTTGCGTATGATCACTTTCTAAATCGAAGTAGATTACAGACAAATAAGTTGATGTTACAGGGATTACAACAATATCGTTTGAAGTCAGCATTTTGCATATTCAATGGCCGTAATAACGCTCTGATTTACAAATACAACCTATTGATAGGTCGGATGCTTTCTAATGTGTTTCTTTCCAATTTGTTGTGGCCGAGTGGTTAGAGCATCGGGCTCAAAATCACAAGGCCTCTCACCTCTGTCGGCGCGTGTTCGAATCCCGGCCGCGGCGTTATGTGAGCAAGTTTGCCAGTTTACTTGCGGAAGGTCGGTGGTCTCTTCCCAGGTACATTGTATCTGGGTTCTCTCCTCCACCAACAAAAAAAAAAACAACCAAAAAACTGGACGCCACCAGATAACTGAAAAATTGTTAAGTGTGGCGGAAAGCAATAGATAATCAATCAATCATAATCTTTCCAATTTGTTAGGCAGTTCTTTACATTCTTATTTTGACTACGAATTACTGTATTCCGTTTACCTGGTCAAGATACGGAGCTCACGGCGGGTGTAACCGGTCAACAGGGGATGCTTACTCCTCCTAGGTACCTGATCCCAACTGTGATGTGTCCAGGGAGCGTGTTGTGGCCTACTCTTAATTTTGTATTCTTTAGAGGAATTGTGAGATTAATCATTGTTCGTTATCTTCACTTTTTCATATAACAATATTGAGAAACGAACTTTTCCCCAATTTCCAAGATTTATTCTTTTGATGGCAAAATTCTTGACAAACATCAAATGGTTTTGGTCTAATTAGTAGGATTTTTCAATCCGCAATAACAATTCGTCATCGTTGCATGACAGACAGGCAGTGAAATTAAGAACAAAGAAATGTCCAACTTTCATATTTAAAAACAAATGTCAAAATTTATCAAGTATGTGAATCCTCTATCCCAAATAAACCACTTCATAAAACTTGTAATGATTCTGTTTGAATAGTACTTCAAATTGGCTACTACCTCTGTTAATAGACAATACACTACAGTTGATGTTGCGTATCCCTAGACGTTTTGTCTTATTTCCACGTATTTTCAAGCCACTGTGCATGCGTATACGACAATAAAAAAGGAGTTCGTGATCCCTGTTTACTCTAGAAACGAAGTTGGAATAAGCTGGTTTGCTTCTTTGTTTCAATGCTTACGTGCTGCATGTTGAATGTTCAACGCTGTCTGATCTTTTTTCACCTTACATTTACTTCCGGAGGAACAGATGCACTGCTTTATCGCCCTTCTGCTTTCTTTGAATCTGATCAGATATAGTATTGGATTAAAGAGACTTTCAAATGTCAACAAGGGGTAAGATATATCCATGAAGAACTGTGTAACTGCCATTTTTCGTTTAGGATCAATAAATGTTAAAATGACGAAAACCTGAACAGGAAGATAGAGCATGAAAAGGCAACCGGAAGCAGTGGTTACAACAATGGAGAGCCGAAAGGTGTTGGGAACTTGTTCGTGTTCATCTGTTTCCGTATCATGTGGACGGTGTGACAATCGCTGAAGATGATCTCTGGCACAATCTATAATAGTTTTACTCGATGCCAAATAAATGAACAGACAGCTGAAGTAGATGGAGAGGAAAATGGTGTAGGTGGTCTTATCAAACTGTCCACCCATCGTATTGTTGGACAAAAATGACGTCACAATGACTTGATATACTGACAATAGTAACCACATAGATATGCAGATCTTGATACAAATTCTTTTAGTAACATGCAAAGCGTAAAAGTTGGGTTGTTTCACGGCTATCAGCCTATCTACAGCTAATCCGGCGGTGTGCAAAATCGATATTAGAAGCAAGGTTCGAATCGCAGCGACGCTCAAGTCCACTAGCCTAGTGGCGCCAACAAGCAAATTTACGATGGGAACCACCAACAAAATGAGTCCTGTGAAACAATCACATATCATCAGACTGCAGATGTACACTTTTAGGTTCTCGGCGATAGATTTTGACCTGAGGAAAATGATAATGGCTATGATGTTAACGGTGACAACCACAGCTCCCATGGCAGGCAAGGTGTTCCTGAAGCGTCCGTGGATAAGAAGACTTTCATCGCTAAAACTGGACGTGTTGCTCTCCGAGAAATTCATTGAAGAAGCGATGTTTCTTGGAACTACTCGCTATCGAATGTAAACGCTGCTGATCGATATAGTTCTTTTATAAATAGACAGGCGATCTGGTTTTTTCAGTAATTAACAAGAAAAAAAAAATAGTTTGCTCTATATAAAAGAAAATTACGTCTTGTGAAAGAATGGTGTGTGAAATACAGCCTAATTAGATGAGATGGTATGCCTTTTAACTAACAGCATCGCATGCCTTTTAACTGACAGCATCGTATTTAATAAGGACATTAATTTCTACGGAATTGTGAATACGCTTATTAGCTCAAGTGATCTTATGCAATTGGTCTGCGTCTGAACATTTCTAACTTCATGATAACTACCTTTTCAATTATTTTCAAAATTGGTATAAAGCATCTTTGGGATAAGGGGGCATAAATTATAAATTTTAGGCCCTTGGAGCCCTAGGGGTGGGGCAAAAAGTGCTTAAAATTTACCAATTTTCAAAAATCTTCTCTACAACCGCATATCTGTAAGAAAAACTAAATACGTAGTGATGTATAGTAGAAAGACTTCTCTCAAACTTGTAAATTCATGATCCACGGGTAGTAGTTCTGACTCCGGAGCAGGTCCAAACTTGGTATATAGTATTTATATTGATTGATTGATTATATAAAAGTCTTGGGTCATATATGAGTAATCAATTATTGAATCAAGGACAATAACTCTGTTTTCATTGATTTCTTTATCAAGTAAATTATGCGATAGATTTCCTTTATTTTTCACAAACATTTTTGTATATTTCTGTATATAAATGTCAAGAATAAGTAATGTTATATTGTTATAACCAGTTTTTGTGACATTTTGGTGATGCTGCTTTAAAAGGAAAATTGTAATTTTCTGACCAAGATATATGATTCTGTTTGTGCATGTCTCAATGTGTGATGACCTATATAATTCATTTTGATGAAGCAGCGGCCACTCTATGGAACAGTCTTCCATCTAAAATGAGGGAGATTCAGAAACTTGACTGTTTTAAAAAAAAAAATTGAAACCCCATTTCTTTCGTCGGGCTTTTAATGTGTGATCTTTTTGATTTGACATATTTTATAATCAGTATTTCATGCAACATGCCGAAGAACGGTATCAAAAAAAAAAAAACAAAAAAAAAAAAAAAAAAAAAAGTCAGTTTTTTCTAGCACATATTTTTTATTTTATGATTTTTATAATATGAATAAATTTCCAATTTTCTCTATCTTATTTTTTTTCTTCCATAGTTTCAATTCTTCATTGTGCGGTATTGATATTTGGCATTATTAAGTATTTTATGTATTCTGTATAATTTTGATTTGCATTTTAGTATAGTGTAAAACGCTTTAGAGTATATTTAGCTAAGGCGCTATATAAGTACATTATTATTATTATTATTTCATAATTTATTAGTTTTAATGCTAATAAATGGAAGTAAATACACTTTTCTATACCTTTATCAGATGGTAATGCGAATATGGAGTTACCTTAAATGATTCAAATAATGTCTTAGTAGGTGTTATTGATGGTAAATTGAAACTAAATAGATAATTAGAAGGAGTAGGTAGTCCTTTACCAAATTTAAATTGCCTGATTGTACGGGAAAAGAGTTTGGTTTCAGGATGGGGCCACAATTATTATATTGATTATTGCCTTTATCATTTGAAAAACCTCAAGTTTTGTTGATACAGTAGAAAAACTAAGTGCATATTTAGGAAAAGCAGAAAAGGACGTGCCTGAATTATTAATTTTGCAACCCGAGGGTTTTGACTCTAGGGCGGGTCCAAATTCGTCACATCGTTTTAAATGTACATTATGTGATGTAAAGCCTTTCATCAGTATAGACACTTTCAAAGGCATTTAAGGTTTAAGAAAACATCTTGTTTTGTAGTAGTACTATTGCTGAACATTAGAATTTAGCTAATATGTTCAGAACAGGAATTTTTCTAGATTTTGTAGCCCTTGGGTTTTGTGATACTTTTAACTTGTACTCAGGTGACCGACAAGGCCTGTGGGCCACTTGTTGATGTTAGTGAACGTTGATATTGGATGTTCTATCGGAAATGTGTGTAGAATGGAATCATCTCCTTCAATGCTTAATCGGAATTCTAATTAGGATTCAAACCTTTTATGTTCATGTTGTCAGCGCATGTTAATGCAGGAATCAAATCATTATAGTCAGGCCATAGGCAAATTCAAAGACGTCTTCATAACTATGGTTTCATAGGTAGCAGGGGCGGATCCAGAAAAGTGTCATGGGGATTGTGACCCAAGTTTATACCTTTTCCGTCAAAAACGAGGAGAAAAAGATAAAATATAAATGACTATTTTTGTGACAAAATATCAGATTGGTTAAAAATTGTTCAACAAAAGGAGTACAATGCCCTATAGATCTGCCAAGTGTAGCATCACATGTTAATTTCATGTTTGCTGTATGCAAAACTAATGATAGGTAATTATTCCCATTACATGTTGTGTAGCGTAACACTTTGTCAATGGCACCAAAACAATATATCTATCTATCTATCTATCTATCTATCTATATTTTTTTGCTTGTTTGTTTCTTTGTTTATAGCCGCCTGAGCAATTTTTCAGCTATCCGGCGGCTGTATCTATCTATATATATATTGTTCAATTCATTTCAATCAAACCATGGAATGCAGTGCCGGCATGTAGTACCACGTTTTCGCTGTATTTATTACCGTGTGTGCCTTTTTTATGCAAAACATGCTATGTTAATAGTCCTTTGTTTGAGAATGCAAACATGCTATGTTAATAGTCCTTTGTTTGAGAATGTGTTCTGAATTTTCACAACTAGTATCAGTTGTTCCCTAAGCGTTCAAAGCCGTAACGTTGACGCCATAATATGCACGGATTCGGGATTTCTCTTCCAGGTGGCCCAACTTTCACTTAGCACGCAAATTTATGTAACACTCAGTCTTTTCATACCACACGATGGTATATATTTTGCAAATTCCAGGGGGTACGAACCCCCCTCCTCTAGATCCGCGCATGCGTAATTTTAAACGTCGAAGTTGTATTAATTTGAAGCCCCTGTTTGGATTTCGTGACCCGTAATCGCACCTATGTTTGTTGCATATGTCGTTATTGTTTTTGTACCATGTTCACTGAGTTACCATGTTCTGTTTTCCCCCATTTATTGAGAAGTGTTCCTTTCTTCATTGCGAATATTGCGAATAAAAATAATGAATATATATGTACACTATTTAATCCTAAACAACTTAAAGATTCAGTTTCACTAAGTGCCGAAGCCAATCACTGGCATCTGGTGACGTTTTCGTACGAGTGGGACGACGCACAATTTACCTAATCAGACACTTGATTTTGGTGGCAGGGGGCAGTTTTCCAGTTCTGAAACATGTGGGTAGGGGGATATACACTAATTGTTGATTGATTGATTGTTTGTTTTACGTCCCTTCAAGAATTTTCACTCATATTGAGACGTCACATATGTAGTTGAAGTACCATATAAAAATTTTGACTTATACTTATCCCTTAGGGCTATAGCAGTGGATATTCTGTTACGTGCCAACAACACGGGGCCTCCGTCTTTAAGGTCATATCCGAAAAACCCGTGGGTTTCACTTCTAAATGCAGAGTGTTTGGTGAAGAAGCAATCACTGCCTATGTTTACGTCTTTGGTTTGACGCGGTCATGACTCGAGCGAGGCTCGAACTCGCGACATCCCGGTTACGAAGCGAACGCTCTAACCACTGAGCTACCGCGTTCGGTGGTATACATCAAGGTCAGGTTATGACAAACTAATGAAAAATTTTATTTTCCCTTTATGCCAAAACTTGCATTTCATACATTGATGTAGTTAATAATTTATGACCCTAAATTACATGGAATCTATTAATACTATTGCCAGCAGATGCTGTAGAGGAATTTCATAAGAATAAAGCCCTAGCGTAGTAAGAGAAGCATAAAAACTACAGTAGATCAAGCTTGGAGTGGGATACTTCATTTGATGGGTTTGACCGAAGTTATGGAGAAATATTGCCGTTTTGTATCAATATAACCAGCTGTAAGGTATAACCTCAGATCCACATTCAATGGGAGAATATAGGCATACACCAATGACAATTGTAGCAACCTTATAATGTGGAGCAGGAACGGGGTACTTGAGAATACTCCTGGGTGAATGTACCAACCAATCCATTTTGTCCCCCTTCTCTCTCACAAAATCCATCCAAACGGAGAAACCTTGAAAACAAAGAATGGGTAACTGTTTCTAAAAAGAAGCCGTCGACAATATTATCATTTTTCGCGCTAAAACATTTAAAAAAAAGAATAAAAATGAAAATATGACTGCTCTGGAGAGAGAGACCGAAGGTGACATTGTGGTACAGTCTGATGTTGAAACAAGTAGGAAATGGAATGTAATGAAAAAAGGAACTGAAGGTGATTCTACTGGGACATCTGAGACAAAATATCCATCAGAAACGACTTCAGAAGTTTTCCTATCAGCAGACACGAGATACATCCTCAGCGGATGATCAAATTCATTCAGTTCCAACGTTAGAATGGGAAAGAACCTAACCATCCACTGGAAAAATAGGTTCCAGTTATGGTAACTGACAAAACAAAAAGATCGTTTGTCTCTAGTTGGTTCGACTCCTGACCTTAGCTTCATTATGACTAAAATTCAGACAGTGCATTTTGTTTTATCTGTGTTAAAGCCTGTAAAGACCATATATTGGCAAATTTGTGCAAAGAAAAGGCTTCCATATCTGATGTGTAAAAACGCCGCTGTGCAATGTAGAGAGCGTGACGACTATGAGAGTCACAAGATGAACATGTAAATATACTTACACAGGGAACAAAAGACATTGGGGAATCTCTGTCATAGCAGCATAAAGATCACAAGAAAGAAATTGGGATTATCTTGCTCGCCAGGGCCTAATTTCTCGTGGTGATTATGAAGGAGAGGATTCAAGCTTTGTCCAACTGCTTACATTGCATAGGTTGGATTTTCCTAGAATTGAAAACTGGTTGGCGAAAAAAGAAATACTTCACTTCTCTAGAATTTCAGAATGAATTTCTCAAAATAATGGCTATTAATGCAATTCTTCGAGAGAAAAAAATTAACACGAGAGTATTTTTACTAGCATTGCGGATGAAACTGTCGATAGCTCGAATGGGGAGAAACTTGTCATTTGTTTACGATGGGTGGACAATAACTTTGAACTTAATGAAAATTGTGTTGATGACACCGCGGCTTCAACGATCTTCAATGCCATCAAGGGCATACTTGAAAGGTTTAATTTATCTTTTAATCGCATTCGTGGTCAATGTTTGATATGGCAGCTATGGATGGACTCAAGTTGGAGTTGCCTCACGTACAATTGAAAAGCGTGCAGTATATATGCATTGTTACGGTCGGGCACTTAACTTTGCTTGTGGTAATGCAATAAAGGAATGCAGGACATTTCAGAAATACCAGAGAAATTACAAAGCTTATCAAATTGTCACGTCGTAGGTAGAGCATTTAATTTCAAAAGAACTGAATCTACTCTTGAACACACAGACGCAATTTTTGATAGTGGCGTTAAAAGAGGTTAAATGAACGTTGATATGATTGAAAAAAAGAACTGCATCGAATTTCCTCTCTTATGCATCTTTTACACACCTTTACATGATGAAAAATATATTCCTCGACATTCCGTTTGACCCTAACAACGGCAGCTGATTAATCGTCGGCGACAATCCCGAAGATAACCGATGTTGACACGAATGATTCTGATGCTCATCGGGGTGGATCGGGTTGTATCCGGGTCATTAAAATATGGACGGCGAGGTGAGATAAAATTCTAATTACCATCATTATTTTGGCATTGTTAACGATGTTATATGTTTTTATATCTTTTTCGTCCCGAATCAGTCAGAGTTGGCTTTCTCACTCGCTTCGAACCTTTCGTGTCAGACATCTTTCGTGCTTACCGGAAATACTGCGCTTGCGCATTTGATTTTGCCGAATGAGTTCAACTTTAGGTCATTGCATACGGAAATAATGTCGGAAAAATTAAGGTACGGGAAGACTTAATTTCAACTGTCGAACAATTTTTACATTTAATGCAAAAAATACAACATGTCAAAAGTTTAATCGATAAAATCAGGTATTAGAAGGTAGATTTTACAAAATTTTAATTAAATTTTAGGGACCCCAAAATAACAATTTTGACAGCTTATATTGCTTTGAAATTGTCCGGGAAATCTGGATATAACAACTAGCTTAGTGTATTATGTTGACGCTTCGCTTCTTGGAAAAGCGGGTATTTTCTGAAAGTCAGATTGATAGGAAATCAAAATACTGGCGATCACCAAATATCTGGCAAAACAGATAAAACTGAGTGCTATGACGTCATAATGGCAATGCCGATGTAAAACCGGCCGAGAACTGTATGATACATAGTAATCCTCGGTGTTTAATCTTTAGTGGAAAGATGTGTCATTAATCTTATGATGCGTTTTAATAATCTTGCGTGTTTTATTCGATGTGTTAATAATCCTCAGTGTTATGAGTACGTTTTTAAGTTTAATTTTAAAATAAACACATAGTGTAGTCACCGTTTGTTTAGATTCCACAGTGTTCGCAGTTTTTAACAGTCTCTCTGCTCAGTTTCTTACGGGGTTGCTTATGTATCGAGAATGGCCTTGACTCGCGGCAATCAGGACCAGCTGTAACATCTAACTTAGTGCATTATATTGACGTTTTGCTTTGACTCTCAGAAAAGCGGCTATTTTCTGAAAGTCAGACTTTGCTTCATGTAGGAAAACATAAAACTTTCGCGATCGCCATAGAAGAAAAAAGAGTTTTTTATAAATATTGTGTGGTCGGATTTCTATATGTTGAACTGAATGCCTTGTATAGTTTTACGCCATAGAATCAGTCTGAACTCATAATTCTTGAATCATTTCAAAAAGTAAAAGATAACCCATTTTGTAAGTTTTCCATTTTTATTAAACAACAGGCAATTTCTCAAAACATTCAATTTCAGGAAACAGTTTGATGAAGTTTTAATAGTCCTATTTCACTCTTTTTGCCCAGTCTCTTCTTGAGGTTTGCTCCACTGTCTTTGTATCTGGTTTCGGGACTCATTGATCTAGTGGTCTTGCGTTACGCATTTGTAGCAGGGGTCCTTTTCCTCGATTTTCTTGCCTTGAGAAAATCTGGTGACTAATGTCCTACAAGCGTAGCAGGGGTTGTTAGTTTGCGGGTACCAGCTTGTTAACAAGGATGACAGTGTGGTTTAACAAGGATGACAGTGTGGTGATATGAATACATTGGTTCTATTAACATCTAAGAAAGTAACTTTCTGTAGCCATGGGGCTATTCCAAGCTCTAGTCTTGTGATTCAAGAAAATAAAAGCTGTAGGATTCTGACTGGGCAATCCGTTGTCTGAATCAGTTCCATTTGTCTTATCGTGCTTCTGAATCTAACAGCTATGATGACCCGTGATACTCTAGTGGAACCTTGTTAAAAACGCTTTTAATGCCTTTTACGAAAACTCTTTTTTTCTTCTTTCCTTTGCCTGATTGGGTGGCTTCAGCTATGGCACTGGCAATCAAAGGAACGAGAACGGTAAATATTCCGTGATCTTTCTGACGTCTGACTCCACGATGGTACTTCATCACCACACTTCCTTTCAATACTGTTTTCGAAAATGAAGTTTTACGATCGTTCTTCTATTTAAAAAAGGCATGACGGTACTCAGAGCGGTCATGATGTGAGTATCGATGGTATTGAAATGTTTTTGTTTTTTCAATTTCAAATATTCAGCTCTGATAGGTTCCCATTCAGCCTCTTGTCGATCCTCCAGATGAAATATACAAGGAGCCACTCTTAATAATTTCAATTCCTTGGAGCCTACCACCTGAGGATCCACATCACAATACACATACGTGGATTTCAGATTGTCGTATAAATCTATGGTATTGTTAGGTTAGTAAGTAACGTTGATCCATCAAATCATGGGTTCATTAATTCTGATAGATTGATTGTTTGTTTTATGTCCCGTCGAGAATTTTTGACTCATATAGAGACGTCAAAAGTTGTATGTGAAGTACCACAAATTTAGACCTATGCTCGGCGCTCAGGGCCTTTGAGCAGGGAGGGATCTTTATCGTGCCACACCTGCCGTGACACGGGACCTCGGTTTTTGCGGTCTCACCTCTAATTACCGAGCGTTTGGCGAAAGAGCAATCACTACCTATTTTTGCGTCTTAGGTTTGACGCGGTCATGGTACGAGCGGGGCTCGAACTCACGACCTCCCTGTTACGAAGCGAACGCTCTAACCACTGAGGTACCGCGACCGCTTCTGGCTATCCATCCCGAGCCTATAAGCTAAGGATATTGGGAAACGAACGCATAAGAGAGTTTTTCGGAGTTATTTTCCGTTAAACTGATGCATCACTCGACCATATGTGTCGAAATAGACTAATTTCATGAAACTATCTTCCCTATGATCATTGAGCGTTTTCCATACTTTTTCAACGTTCTTTCCAACCCTTCATTGATTTCATTGGTTAAAGCTGTGGAATGAATGTAAGTCCCGGGTCTAAAGTGAATTCTGACAATATCTATCGTGCCGTTGACATCGATGAGACGAGTCCCATGCATACGAGTCCAATCCATCAGTATAGGACATTTAAAACAACCGAATTTATATTTTCCAGTTGACATCTGTCCCATTTAGAAATATTGGGGTCTTTGACATGGACAGCGTAATTTTGAAAGACAAGGATGTCAAAATAAGCCTCTTCCTGCGTAATGTTTTTCAATGAATTGGAATACATCGTTTTGGTGAAAGCGACTTTCCATTCTCCGTCCGTTAAATCCAGGAATTGTGGTAACGCGATTTTAAATTGAGCGGCTGTATCATTTGGAAAGGCTTCTATTGACCCATCACTGGGGAGAGTCAAGTAAAAACCTCGTTCAGCCATGGTCACACAAATTATGAGAATGATTAAGACCTTGGTCTCTTTATACCGGTATACCACAATTCTTTTTCATGTGAGTTTGCTTAGGAAGACCCATGTTGTAAAAAATAAAAAACAAAAGCACAATTTTTGTAGTTTGCAATTTTTATTCTAATACATTATTATTGATAAAAATATCAATTGATCAGTAAGAGGTAATTTCTTCCCTCAAATATAGAAGTCAATTTTGAATGAAGTCTCTAAAGACGGTGTTTATTTGTGGCTGAGCACAGAGATTCTGTCACATCATTTCACTTCCTCCTCGTCTTCCTCCTCGTCGTCTTCATCATCGTCTTCATCACTGTCGTATTTATCTAGATAAGATTCTAATAAATATTTGTTTTTGCGAAGAGCCATCTTTATAGATTTCCTCAGTCCATGATTGTCGGACACAAATTCATTGATGGCATCTGTGACCTGTTCGTGCGTCGTGTCTTCTTGCAATTCGTACATATCATAGAGGAATCGCTCGTACAGTTTTCTGAATTGTTGGTAAGTTTCTCTTTTTGTCTTTTCGTCTGCCCTCTTACTGGCCTTCTTTTCTGACATGTTTTGGTTTAAATATTTCTCGAATCTCTTCTGCTACTCTGCAGCATTACGTTTTCGCGCTTTCTGTGCCATTCTGCGAAAGACGATATTGTCTTCCTTTGCGTTACTGTCGGTGTCGCTGTGTGTTGGAGATGCATCAGACATGTCAAGATCCTCTTCATCATCGCTGTCCGCTTGTCTTTTATGACGTATCATGGCATCTCTGCATTACATTCTGAGCACTCAAACATCTCAACTGCTTCAATGCATAAAAGTGAATGAATGAATGTTGGCGTGGAGGTTCTTTATATGCTCCACCACCATCACAACCATCACAACCACCACCCTACACATCAGCACTTATACACCACATACCATCATCCATACACCTCAAACCACCACCCGTACACCATAAACCACAACCCATACAGCACATACTACAACCCATAGATACAAATCATCATTCATAACCCACATACCATAACCCATCACCATCACTTATACACTACATTGGTAGAGCTCTCGCCTCGTGAACGGAAGATCGTGAGTTCGAGCCCCGCTCGGGCCGGCCGCGTCAAACCTAAGACGTTAAAATAGGTAGTGATTGCTCCTTCGCCAAGAGCTCGGCATTACGAAGTGAGAGTCACGGGTCTTTCGGATGGGACCTTATAAACGGAGGTCCCGTGTCGCAGCAGGTGTGGCACGTAAAAGAACCCTCACTGCTAAAAGCCATTAGTGCTAAGCATAGGTCTAAATTTGCAGCCCCGTCACCGGTAATAGTGACAGTCGCCGGATAGCTGAAAAATTGCTCAGGCGACTATAAATAAAAAACAAACAAACATATACACTACATACTGCCACCCACGTTATAATTAATACCACCAACACACCACTACTGGCAGACCAGATGCCATCACTTACGGTTTCAAACATCACTTACAATAACGCATCTACCTAACTAAGTCTTTAGTTTTACATTTTTTTGTATAACAATATTAATTAGATCTATCTTTAATATTTTACAGTACCACTACCATTCCCATAACACCACTCACAATTTCATTAACACTATCACCCCCACTCATACACCGCAACCTATACACAACATACCACCACTCATACATCACATTCTACCACCCATACACCACTTACATATCACAAACTGCCGTCGTCCACACACCATATACCACCACCCATACACCACTTATACACCATATACCACCACCTATACACCACAAATGGCCGTCCATACACCACAAACTACCATCCATACACCATATACCACCACCTATACACCACATACTACCACTCATACACCACAAACCACCACCTATACACCACAAACCGCCACCCATACTCCACATACTACCACTCGTACACCACATTCCACCACCTATACACCACAAACCGCCACCCATACTCCACATACTACCACTCGTACACCACATTCCACCACCCATACAGCACTTGTACACCACCACCCAACCTGCCACCTGTACTCCACCTACCACCACCCATACACCACAAACTGCATACAGCATACACTACCATTCATACACCACTTATACACCACATACTACCACACATACACCACAAGCCACCACCAATACACCATATTCCACCACCCAAACTGCCACCCATACTCCACATACCACCACCCATACACCACAAACTATGACCCACACACATCATCAGCCCTTCACCGGCAATGGTGGCGTCTCCATAAGTGTGCCCCGTGGGGACCCGGGTTGGAATAGGTCCTCAGTGCCCCTTGCTTGTCGTAAGAGGCGACTAAATGGGGCGGTCCTTCGGATGAGACCGCAAAAAGCGAAGTCCCGTGTCACAGCAGTTGTTGCACGATAAAGATCCCTCCCTGCTCAAAGGCCCTGAGCACCGAGCATAGGTCTAACTTTGTGGTACTTTACATACAACTGGTGACGTCTCCATATGAGTCAAAAATTCTCAAGCGGGATATTAAAGTACACAATCAATCAATCTCCATTGTGAACGTTCTTTATTTACATTTTTTTCATGAAAATTTCAATGATACTCATCAGACTTTAAATAATTAGACACTAAGAAAACCCAGATCATGAATGATACTGCCAGTAGGGCATCGAATTTCTCAGAAATAAATAAGGATGTATGAATGATTTCATTACCACAATCCAAGTTTTGACATCATGAGTAATAACGCAGAACTGTAGGACATTTTACCGCAATGGTAAGCTGGAACAATGTTCCTGCGAATGGATATGTAGTATACTGATATTGAATTATTCTCCGACATTCAACAGTAAACTTAGATTTGAAACTTGATATTTTACAGCAGGTCACGAATGAAATATTATTCCCAATTTCTACCAATAAATTGGAGCTAATAATGCGAAATCTCTATTACAAACCTAACGTGGATCATACAGATCGATCGTTTCAGATCGTGACACTTTTAATTTTATCTGTTTAAATTTCCTAAAAGGGTGAATAACATTGATTGACACTTAAGATTGGGTTATCTTTTACTTTTTGAAATGATTCAAGAATTATGAGTTTAGACTGATTGTATGGCGTAAAACTATACAAGGCATTCAGTTCAACATAAAGAAATCCGACCACACAATATTTATAAAAAACTCTTTTTTCTTCTATGGCGATCGCGAAAGTTTTATGTTTTCCTACATGAAGCAAAGTCTGACTTTCAGAAAATAGCCGCTTTTCTGAGAGTCAAAGCAAAACGTCAATATAATGCACTAAGTTAGATGTTACAGCTGGTCCTGATTGCCGCGAGTCAAGGCCATTCTCGATACATAAGCAACCCCGTAGGAAACTGAGCAGAGAGACTGTTAAAAACTGCGAACACTGTGGAATCTAAACAAACGGTGACTACACTATGTGTTTATTTTAAAATTAAACTTAAAAACGTACTCATAACACTGAGGATTATTAACACATCGAATAAAACACGCAAGATTATTAAACGCATCATAAGATTAATGACACATCTTTCCACTAAAGATTAAACACCGAGGATTACTATGTATCATACAGTTCTCGGCCGGTTTTACATCGGCATTGCCATGATGACGTCATAACACTCTCGGTTTTATCGGTTTTGCCAGATATTTGGTGATCGCCAGTATTTTGATTTCAGAAAATACCCGCTTTTCCAAGAAGCGAAGCGTCAACATAATACACTAAGCTAGCTGTTATGTCCAGATTTGCCGGACAATTTCAAGGACAATCTTGGTACAGTAGACTCAGCAGAGTGTCCGTTAAAATCTGCGAACACTGTGTGAAATCTTAGCAAACCATGTTCCTTAAAAACCGTGGACTTCAATACTGTGTTAAAACTGTTTTCACAAAGTGTAAACTTTTAAAAAATGCTTTATTCTTTTTTATAAAATATTAGGAAAAAAACAGGATCAAGACGTATCTTTATGGATTTTTTACGAAATAACTCGGAATCAAACACATATTCTCTCGATGTTTTAAGGAAATGCTAATGAGTAAACACGCCATTACCCCACCTCTCCTGTTCACTCACTTGACCTCAAAAGACCACTCGCTTGACCACCCTTTTGATCCCCACTTAAAAGTACACTTAATTGACCCCTATATCGCTGCAAAAAGTGCACTCAGTTGAACCCCCATGGAGCCGGTCTATACTACTCACATGCATCCATGGAGGAAAATGTAATTGTGACCTACCACTGGAGGGTTGGGGTTAGGGTTGTTTGTGTTATAACATGCAACCCTCCTATCCCTACCTTTGAAAGCAAACTGCACTTGTTAGATCATCCCGTATGACATTGCCAAACTCTGACTATAGAGCCCAGGAGTTAGCGCACGGATTTGAAAAGTGTTATTCTTAAACATTCGGCTTATTGCTATACAACGTAGACATTTTACCTCTCAGTGTTTTAGGTAACCTGAGTGACGGGTGGTATTACGGTACAGTGATGTCTGTACGTCTGTCCGTTCAGGGTTTCTCATTATTCGGTCACACATCAATTAACCAAGAACTTGTGTAGCTTCTGATCCATTTCGCCTCCTTTGTAGGAGTTTTGTCCCTTTATTTGAAGGTTACAGTTATATGGAAGGTGCATGATTGGTCCAAGTCCTCCCACAATTTTCAGTTAAGGAGCTTCCAATTTTACAAAGTGTTTGTATGGATGTTGAAGATGTGCGTGTGGCAAGGATTTTGATTTTCTTTAATTTTTCAGAAAATTACATCAGAAAATAAGTAGTTGAGCTTGATCGCTTTTGAAGAGTTCAAAAATTGTTCGTTCTAACTCCTCCCAAAGTTTTCAAGTAAGGACCTTCCTGTTTTACAAAGTGTTTGGTGTGGATATTGAACATCTGTTGGGGAACAAAAGTCTGAATTTAATGAACCCTTCTTTTAGTGATGAGGCCAAAACCATCAAAATTACAGGGTTTTGACACAACCTGAGCAAACTGTTATGTATAGTATTATAGGACTCAGGAAAAAAATAATAGGAAAATCAAATGGTTCTCTTATATTATACTATATATACCAATTTTTAGATTGTGTGAAAACCTTGTGTTCAAAAGTAATGTAATCTTCAAAAATCATCTTTACTGGACATTAAGCATCCAAGCAATCAGCGTGATTATTATAATAAGCATCGAGCCCTGCGAAATTCACAAATCCTGGGTTCAGGGTTCAGGGTTCAGACCCTAGAATGGGACTAAGTTGGTCATTTATTGAATATGCATTACATACATATATCTTTAAATCTTTTAAAAGAAAATAAAATAAAAATTAAAACAAAAAAACAAAAAAAAAGATCTGAAATTCTTTAATTCTCCACATCAAGGAAGTTTTATAATTGATCACTATTTCTTTAGATAAGAAAGAGATTTTTTTACTTATCTGTGTTTCTTAAAATTTCTTTTCTTCAAAAAATAAATCTTCGATCTGATCGAACGACTACAAAGGTAGATGATAAACGGAATAACACGGGTATGAATTTACCTGGAGAGAAATCGCCTATACACCGAAAGACCGATAACTCTCCAAGGGCCAATATGGCGGACCAAAGTGGGAGAAAAGGAAGGCGGAAAAGTTCTTCATGAACAACTTTAAAAATACAACTCATAATGGCGCATTTTGGAAAAGACGTGGACAATTTCAGCGCCACAAGAACTATTAGGATCGTTGGTGCTGAAACTAATGAAAAGTTCACGGTAAGGGATTTAATCGAGCACAGGTCTCAAAATTTCCCAGCGTTTGGGAAATTTTTGATATTTTAAAATACCCGTCGGTCAAGGACTACAATTTTACTTATATTTATATTTCCAGACGTACGTTATAGAAGTAGCGGTTGGACATTATGTATGGAAAGTGAAGCATCGATATAATGATTTCCATGAACTCCACGATCAGGTAAACAAAGTAATAGTGAATTCAATTCTTCCGTCATGTTTATATCACTATACTTAATAGCATGTTACCAGTTATGTCGAAAACACGAAATTGGCAACAAAAACTATGTTTTACGTCGATATAGCAGTTTATACCTACCTGCAATATCTGATCCATGTACATGATGTAAGTTACAGAGCTCACAATTCTTTGTTTAAATGTAAACAATGCCATGTTTTTGTTTACATAGGTTACACAGTAAAAGTTTCATTTCAAGCCGCTTTTTTCCCCCCAATTTACATGTTAATTCTGAACACAGTAATACAGTTTCTATTGTTTGTCACATCTCATTTTGTTTTAAACATGGTGTTTTACATTAAGCAGTCTATATGTAATAAAAAAATATGCCATGAGCCTTGGTTACATAACAAAGAATTGTGAGTGCTGTATCTCACTTTTAATTTGATGACTAACATTCAAATTTTTGCTGACCATTAGAAATACGATAGTTAAGCATTGTAAACACTAAAAATGGGAAAATAAAATTCGAAAAAAATTTAAGTTCAAATCTAGTCCATGCCCTTTAATGCAAGAAAAAAAAAATTCTGTCATTCTGAATGATGTAATTGAGACGTCTACAGTTTGCGATGAGGCACTGTGCACCACAGGAACTGGTAATTTTGTCGGAAATAAAAATAGAAGGGTTGTAAATCCATATATTCCTATTAGGGAGTGGTTAGTATGGTATATAGACCCTTACTGTTATTATTTCAGGCAAAGTTACTACTGTGTGTGAATATGTAGTTAGTGCAGTTCATACCTTTTTAGAAATTCAATAAATAATTATATAGTCAGATACTGAACATGAAGCAATTCATTCCGATTACAAATATTTTTTCAGTATATCGAACGAAGAAAACTATGATATTGGGGCGTCATTATAAAATGAGATAAAAAAAAGTATGTACGGTATGCCACCCATGTTAATGTTTGGTAAAAGTATGATATTGAAGGGCTGTCTTGTTTGTGGAAATAAATATTGACATTCAATAGTCTTAAGTTGCAAAAGGACATCAATATTCCATACTGTGGCACAGTGTAAAACTATATGTCACAGTGAACAGAATATTGTACATCTGTATTTATCATACATGTTTCTGTGATTATGTGATATAACAATTATCATAATTATCATTACATACTAAGTAAATAGTCATTGTACAAAGGAAATTCATCCAGGGATATATAATTCAGTGATTATCTTTTTAAACCAGTTTGTTGTCAACCACCCAGCCCTCTTAAATGAATGATATATATTTCAGCTGGTATATTCCTGCAAAGTTGACAAAAGCCTTTTGCCTCCAAAGAAGGTTTTTGGGAACCAGAGTGAATCCTTTATAAAGAAACGTCAGTCAGATTTGGAGGCTTACTTACAGACCATTCTATACTACCTTGCTCACAAAGTCCCACCTGCTCTGGCTGTATTCCTGCACTTTGACAAATATGTGAGTTTCTTTTGTATTCCTTTAGCTGAAAAATGTCTCTTCCACATCTAAAAAAAAATAAAAAATGGACCAGTGACCTGAAGCTGAACATTAAAAAAAAAAAAAAAAAAAGATTAGGGAACTGCTGTTCAGCAGCTATTATATTTTTGTGATTTTTTTTTACTTTTTAGCTATGTATGTACTTTTAAAATGGTGTTAATTCTGGTTGACTTAAAATGATTTGTGGAGGGGAGTTCTGAAAATATAATTCATGTTATTTTCAGGAGATTCATGGTATCACACAGTGCATGGCAGAGGAACTGTACAACAGAGGTAGCTTTCATTAATCAGTTTAAGTGTTACTGACTTGTTATATGTGTCCTAACTCCTGGACTTCCATGACCTGTTTAAATGCATAATTAGGTCATTCTCACAAGTTAAATTTGATGAATTGATAGTACATGTGTTATTGAGCTGATTCTCTATTGTACAGGTGTTAATGAATTGATTCTTGTACAGGTGTTACTAAGTTGGTTCTCTATTGTACAGGTGTTAATGAATTGATTATTGTACATCATCATCATCATCATATCCGTTTTATAGTCCGTTGTCCTCATCTGAGGGTTGGACTTGTTTGACAAGTCTCCTTCTTAGACGACCTCTCCACTCTGAGCGATTCTGTGGATCAGCAGTTTCCATTCCAAGCCTCTTTTTGTCATCCAACAAGACTTCATCCCATGATTTCCTTGCCTTCCCAGATCTTTTCTGTGCATCTATGTCTATGGTTAGCTTGCGTACTTGAGAAATCCAGCCTTTGCTGCGCTCTACATGTCCATACCATCTCATCCTGCTAGAACAAAGCACCTCATCTATATCCTGGAGTCCAAGCTTTGAGAGAAGGGAGTCTGAGCTTACTTCATCAGTCGCCTTGATATTACAGATCCAACAGATCATTGCACGGTCATTGCGCCGTAGGCGATTAAGTGTAGCCACAGTCATTGCCCATGTTTCTGCTGCATGTAGCATTACTCTTCTCACGCAAGTTGAATACACTCGGCCTCTAGTCAAAAATGGCAGATTGCAGTTTGTGAGCAGGGGGAGTAGTTGGCGGAACTTGCCCCAAGCCGATTTGCAACGTGTGATTGCAGCCAGTTCACAACCCCCGCCAGCAGAAAGCATGTCTCCGAGATAACAGAACTCTGGAACAGCCTCAACTTTTTCATCATCAACCTGAACCACCTTCACTAGTCTACCATCTAAAGGCACTTTCCCAGGCAGCGAGCACATCTGAAATCAGGATCAGGGCACAAGGGGCCTTTGATTCCACTGCATTTCTTGTGGATCCAGGACAAGCAACCACCACAGAAGATGGCATTTCTTCCTACTCCTGTCTGACAGACACCACAAGGATCCTTTCCAGATTTTTTCAGAAGATCCAGATTGTGGCCAGAAACCATGATCTTTGTCTTCTCCATGTTCACCCGTAGGCCTTTCCTCTCCATCTCTGCTTTCCATGTCTTCAACTTTACCAGTAGTTCCTCCATGGACTCGGCACTGACCATCAAGTCATCTGCATACAACAGCTCCCAAGGGCAGCCTGTGCGGAACTTCCTGGATAAAGCTTCTAGAACGATGATGAAGAGTAGTGGGCTAAGAACAGAGCCCTGATGAACACCTACTTTGACACCAAACTCATCACTGTATCCACTGCCAACTCTTACTCTGCTTCTCACATCCTTGTACATGGACTGGACCAGGCGCACTAGCCATTCGTCGATTCCTAGTTTACGCATTGCCCACCAGATGACATCCCGTGGGACTCGATCAAATGCTTTCTCCAGATCAACAAAGGCCATGTAGAGCAGCTTGTTAGCGGCCAAGTGCTTCTTTTGTAGTTGACGGACAATGAAAATTGCATCAGTGGTGCCACGGCCTGACATAAAGCCACACTGCATCTCATCGATTTCAACTCTTTGTCGGATGAGTCCTTCTACTACACGCTCCATTACCTTCATAGTCTGTTCAGTCAGTTTCAAGCCTCTGTAGTTGCCCCTGTTCAGATCGTCTCCTTTGCCCTTGTACAAACTGACAATGAAACTCTCCTGCCAGTCAGTTGGAATGCAACCTTCTGAGATGATGTCTGTGACAAGATCACGCAACTCAGCTACACCAGCTTTCCCAAGGGGCTTCAGCATCTCAGCAACGATACCTGATGGTCCAGCTGCTTTGCCAATGCCATCCTGTTGATGGCATTTGTAATCATCTCAGATGTGATTGGCTCGCTTGGACCTACAACTGGGTTTTCCAATGACAGGTCTTCCGGGTTCCATGGGAATTCGACATTGAGGAGACGTTCATAATGCTCTTTCCAGGCCTCTTTCTTTGCATCCTCATCTAGTGACAGTACACCTTCATCATTCATAACAGGTTTCTCTCCTATGACATCCTGATTGTCACGTCTCATTTGCTTGGCCAGACGATATACATCTGCTGATCTTGGGTCTATTTCCTGAAGAGCAACCTTCTCAGCCTCACTCTTTGCATGGTACACTGCACGGTTTGAAGCACGCTTGGCTGAGTTATATGCAGCACGACAACCACCTGCTTTCCATAACTTAAAACACCTACGCTTCTCCTTAACTGCTTCCTCCACCTGCTGGTTCCACCACCATGTCTGCTTTCTCCATGGGTGATTAGAGGAGACACCGCATACTTCTTTTGTAGCCTGCAGTAGATTGCCCTTCAGAGACCTCCAACGCTCATTTACTGTACATGTCTGTGACAGCTGACTTTCTTGTGTTTTGGCTCTGAACACTTCATAGAGCTCTGCTTGCTTCTCTGGGTCTTTTAGCTTCCACACCTTGATGCGTGGCACAAACTTGCGCTTGGGTTGAGGAGGGATACAGATTTTGAAATCTCCAATTAACAGCCTATGTTGTGAGGCACACTCCTCCCCAAGGATGACTTTTACATTGGATACCTGCTTCCTGATGTTACGTCGGTACAGGATGAAGTCTATCTGGGTAGCAGCTACCCCAGACTGGTAGGTGACCAGATGTTCCTGTTTCTTCTTAAACCAGGTGTTACCAACCAGAAGGTCGTTAGCAAATGCAAATTCCAATATTCTCTCTCCTTCAGTATTCCTCTTTCCAATGGCCTGCCCGCCATGTACCTCTTCAAATCCTGTGGACTGGGAGCCAAGGTGCCCATTCCAGTCACCGCATACAAGGAGTTGTTCTGAGGCTGGAATTTTTGCTACCGTTGATTGCAGCTCCTGGTAGAAGCGGTCCTTCACAATGTCACTCAGGTTAGCTTGTGGTGCATACACACACACAAAGACAAACACTGTCTTGCCAATGGTCATTCTAATGAGAATGATTCTGTCTGACACTCGGACAACTTCAAAAACATTCTCCCACCATTGCTCTGCAAGCAAAATTCCAACACCACCAACGCCCATGTCATTACCAGACCAAAAGAATTTGAAGCGAGAATCTTTACCAACTATCTGCTTTATGCCTTCACTTTTCCGCCTAGTCTCTTGGAGACAACACAGATCTACCCTTCTCCGTGATACAGTCTCCACCACTTCACTAGCTTTCCCCCGCATCGTGCCCACATTGAGTGTGCCAACACGGAAGGACTTTGGGCATTGGCTGGATTTGCCACTAGGGCCCGACCCTGCAGCTCCACGTCCCCGAGCCGCCAAGCCGGAGACGCTACCGACTAATCTATGGTTGCCGGCACCGCCTGAGCCTTTTTCTTTATTTTGACTTGTCATGATTGTTTGTAGCAAGATTTTATGGCAGGATGCCCTTCCTTTCACCAACTCGGACACTATTCGGCAGTCCAAGAGCTCCGCCATTCCCTACTGACTTGGGCTGTGTGCTCCACCGTTGGCACCATGTAAGTAGTGCTCCTCCGCCGGACCACTGCTTCAACACCAGGAAGCAGTATGTCGCCTCCTGCTGTAGAACCTACTGTCACCCAGGTTGTGACAGGCTAGTTTATGGCATAGCAGCCAATTTCATGAAAACAGGTTGTACCGGGTTACATGATTACCAGTAGCAGAAACCATCTAGAAAGACAAGTCCTGACCTGATCATCAAAGTACAGGTACAGGTGTTACTAAGTTGGTTCTCTATTGTACAGGTGTTACTAAGTTGGTTCTCTATTGTACAGGTGTTAATGAATTGATTATTGTACAGGTGTTACTAAGTTGATTCTCTATTGTACAGGTGTTAATGAATTGATTATTGTACAGGTGTTACTAAGTTGGTTCTCTATTGTACAGGTGTTACTAAGTTGATTCTCTATTGTACAGGTGTTAATGAATTGACTATTGTACAGGTGTTACTAAGTTAATTCTCTATTGTACAGGTGTTACTAAGTTGATTCTCTACTGTACAGGTGTTACTAAGTTGATTCTCTATTGTACAGGTGTTAATGAATTGATTATTGTACAGGTGTTACTAAGTTAATTCTCTATTGTACAGGTGTTACTAAGTTGGTTCTCTATTGTACAGGTGTTACTAAGTTGATTCTCTACTGTACAGGTGTTAATGAATTGATTATTGTACAGGTGTTACTAAGTTGGTTCTCTATTGTACAGGTGTTACTAAGTTGATTCTCTATTGTACAGGTGTTAATGAATTGATTATTGTACAGGTGTTGCTAAGTTGATTCTCTACTGTACAGGTGTTAATGAATTGATTATTGTACAGGTGTTACTAAGTTGGTTCTCTATTGTACAGGTGTTACTAAGTTGATTCTCTATTGTACAGGTGTTAATGAATTGATTATTGTACAGGTGTTACTAAGTTGGTTCTCTATTGTACAGGTGTTAATGAATTGATTATTGTACAGGTGTTACTAAGTTGGTTCTCTATTGTACAGGTGTTACTAAGTTGATTCTCTATTGTACAGGTGTTAATGAATTGATTATTGTACAGGTGTTACTAAGTTGATTCTCTATTGTACAGGTGATATCCTTCTGCAGTCTCGGGACTTGTATGCTGTGACCCCACTACAGTTATATTCCCTGACAGAGAGACTCAAACTCCCAGAGCCTACATGTGGTGCGATTTTACCTTTAAATATTAAATCTCATTATACTTTTATCCACAGTAATGAGTCAAGAATTCTTGATTCTGCAACATCGCAATATTTTTCTTTCTTTCCATTAATGAAAAAAGAAATTGTGCATTGTCAAAATAAAGGACAGAATTCCAAATCAGGAAACTGGTACTCTGTAATAAAAGAAATGAAGATCCTGAATAGGGAGATTTAGTATGTTCCTGCTGTGTACCGAAACTGTGTATTATGGATAAATATAATCATTGTATCTGTTAACATACAAAAAGAAACAAAGTATTACGATGTGTGCAAATCCTGAACACTTAACATTTTGCTTTACTTCTCTTATATCTTTGTAGCATGCATATACAATTTTCAGCAATTATCGTGACCATTTGGTTACTTTTGCTATACATTAATAATTCATTACCACTATATGAATATTTGTCCAAAAAATCTAGACATGTTGCTGAATCTATGTATAATACATGTACGTATTCAGTAAGGGTGCAGTGATTAACCATGTGATGGTATGTTATGATTTGCTATGGTTTGATTCACGATACTTTACATTTTACTGCAGTTTGGTATTCTCAGTTCAGATTAATTTGAACCATCTGATTTGGCTTTAAAATTATGTTGTAAAAATGGCTTCTTGTAATTGAAGACGTGGGGCCGACTTTACCATTGAATTAATTTCTCCCCCTGCGATCCATAAATCTCCATTATAGGAGCAATTCGGTGTCCATGCAACAGAAGAAAATTGTAGATTATGTTGATGTTTGATCATTTTGGAGAAAAACATGCAGTTGTAGCAGTAAGGTGCAATTAAATGATACCAAAATCAGTGTCATTATTTATTTGTTATTATTCATAGCATCTTAAAAGTATCGTGATACATATCATGTTGGAAGGTCTGTATCGTGATACATATCATGTTGGAAGGTCTGTATCATGATACATATCATGTTGTAAGGTCTGTATTGTGATACATGTCATTTTGTCTGGTCTGTATCGTGATACATATCATATTGTCAGGTCTGTATCATGATACATATCATGTGGTCAGGTCTGTATCGTGATACATATCATGTTGTAAGGTTTGTATCATGATACATATCATATTGTCAGGTCTGTATTTTGATACATATCATATTGTCAGGTCTGTATCATGATACATATCAAGTTGTAAGGTCTGTATCGTAATACATATCAAGTTGTCAGGTCTGTATCGTGATACATATCAAGTTGTCAGGTCTGTATCGTGATACATATCATGTTGTAAGGTCTGTATCATGATACATATCAAGTTGTCAGGTCTGTATCGTGATACATATCATGAGGTGAGCCCATCATTGCACCCCAAGTGTTCAGATAGATTAGAGTCTTTAAGAGCTCTTGTTAATAATGACTCATATAGTTGTAATGTGATTGTTGTGTATTTCATTTGTGTGATTCTGTTATGTATTTTGTATTCTGTTTAATAATATGTTTTTCATTTGCATGGATTGTGGTTCACTTAAGTAGAAGGTATGTTTATTTCTGTTTAGTACCATACTAATTATTTCATCAACATTTATACTAAAAGCATATTCCACCAGCTTCTACACCTCTAGTAAACACAATCCATTAACTTGTAGATATAACATATTTCACCAAATTACCATAAAATGTCCACCAGTTTTTTCTCAGCATTTTAGAAAATATAAAATGCTATAAAACTACAGAATGTTTTTAATTACAGGCTTGAAAGGGCTAGAGTCAATGTAAAAAGTTAAAAGTATTTTGCCAAACATAAATTCTTAAAATTATTTTGGTTGTGAATGTTCAAAATATTGGAAGGTTTGACAGTATTAACTCCCATGGGAAGTTGTCACCTTTCAAAACTGGATTTAATGAAAAAATTACATTAATATTTGGTCTAACGTCATTCTGTCAAACTCTACATTGCACAATGTGACGTTAGCACACATTTTTACCATACCGTTGTAAAAGTTAACCTTCAATGTTATGACTACAATTCTCCCCACGAGGGGCATTTTAAAATGATTTTGCGATTAAATTGTTAGTTGACTAGATGAGATGCCTGGATGTGCGTAAAACTTCAAGCGATATATTTTTTGTTAAAGAGGCATTACAGCTCGATTTGCATGTTTTAATCAAGTGCTTTTTAAAACTCGTATTGATAAAATAATAAAGATAATATCAATACTGACAATTTTGAACATTGAGGATACATTAATTTGCTCTCAAATGTGCTTTAAAGATCATCCGGAATTCAGTGGTTTGTTCATTCTGACTTGGACATTTTACATCACGTGATTCAGTATGACAACACACGTGTTGTGTAAAAACTTATTTAAATACCCCTTAAAAGGGTCCACACTCGTTTCTCAAGTATAGGAATATTTCCTGCTTCTTATAATTAAGTATTTATAAATCATTAGTATAACAGAAAACCTTTTATGTCCCTATAACCAAATAATTTTTTTTAAAAGCACGCGACATGTTTTTTATAGAAATAGCACTTACATTTAAAGCCCAGCGTATGTGTCTAGTTAATAGAGGGTAATGGTGATATCCCCACGTAAATTCTACTGTGCATATGTGTTGTATCACATTCTATTTTAACACTTTTCTCACATAATCTGTCAAAATTCTGGGTTTAGCCATTGTATGCGAACTCTCACTGGATTGTTTACCTTCCATGTGCATGCGTCTGAAGACTGAAAGAGGAAGTCTCAATGTTGTTAAAAAGGGGCCTTTAAAACTATTAATTTTTGCATTTAAACGAGAATTTTCAACTTTAGAAATGTGTTATTTTTGCAAAGTTTATACACTCAATTATGCAACCAAATTAGAGAAAGTTCTGGGAAAATTGTCATTTTATGATTTTGGAGCAAAATGAGCTGTAGTGTCTCTTTTTATTACAACAAACTCTCATCATGAGAAACAATCTACAGACTATCATAATTTATGTTGCTGTGGTAGGATTGACAAAAAATGGAAGTTTCATGATCTTTGATAAAGCAAACCAAACATTGAAATGTACATAGATTATATTTAAACCTTTCATTTAGGTGAGCTGCAGTTAAATAATTTCATAAATTAGGTAGTAAACAGGGTATTTATTGATGAATGTCATATTTTCCATCAAAAAATGTCACAATAGCAACATTTTTATTAAAAGTAAAAATTACAAATTAAAGAAAATTGTTATAATTTTGTTTTTTGCATTTTCTTCATTCTGAATGCTAATATTTTTAATTTAGCATCAAAAATCACCGTAGTTTGGCACGTTGAAAACTAAGACACCGATGGCATCATTCTGAGGCTTTGTCGTGGAAAATGTCATATGCACACCCATCTTAAATACAATCCATTAACTTGTAGATACTCACACCTATAATACACACAATCCATTAGCTTGTAGATATACACACCTGTAGTAAACACAATCCATTAACTTGTAGATATACACACCTGTAGTAAACAGCAAACAATTTGTAGTCAGGAAATGGCAGTCATCATGAAAACTCAGAAATCATTTGGGTAACACTAAATGATAAAGACCCTATCATTGGTAAAAACCATAACTACATGTGTACATATATGTAGCTTTTCAATGGTATATTAATGATAAATTTTTAATTGATATTGATGTATTCATACAATATCTAAAGTTTTTCAGCAACATGAGTGTCTGTGTGTCAACATGTATGTCTGTGACAGCAATCACACTTTTGTCTTCAGATATGAAACAGGGTTGACAAAATACAGAAGACTTGCAATTATATGATGATTTATTTTTAGTTCTCTACCGTCCTAACTAAACTATCATCTGACCTGGTGCAGAAAGAAAAAAACCAGGTCTGCTCCATCAGAAATTTGGGTTAACTTTTGACTTGCATCCACTTTTGAGTCCACTAACTCTGCTTTGTGTAGCCGAGTGTGACCATGTTATTTTGAGCTATAAGCATGCATTCAATTTTGATCAATGATTGTACAAAGAAAAAAAACCCCCAAATCAAACAAAATAAAACTTGCTGGACTTCGTTTAATGATATTTAAACAGTAGTGATATCAATGATATCAAATAATTTTGTAAGCATACATTGTACATATGATCAATTTTCATAACACATACACATCTGCATTTGTTACACCTAATTGTTTTTACATTTTAAATGACATGCATTCTTTGGAGTGTGTTATTTTTCATACCTTATAATTTATTTATTTGTTAAAATTTAAAAGAGAGAAATCCTCAGTACTGTCAAAATCCCTTTTCTTCATTATTATTGAAAATATTGTCATTATTCCTGTAGATAAGGTACAAATATGAAATTGATGTAGCAATAAATCAATGTATTAATTAATTGAGCTTCTTAAAAAAGAGTATTTTCACTTAGAAAACACAGGTTAGGGATGCTCTTATCAACAATAATTTGCAGGATGATTTTTAAATTTTTATAGTCTTTTATGGAAACAGGAGAAATGATTCAAATTCAAATAAATCAAGTTCAGTTTGCATATTGTTTGTTAAATGGATCATGATCGTGATTTACGTGTATCACACAGCAAAGATTTTTGATAATTTGGAATAAGAGTATGCTTTTGATTTAGGCTTTATTCAAACAATGTAATTGTGCAAAATTCATCTTTTTATTTTTTTATTTTTTATATATACAGTACATGAATAGGTATCAGATTGTATTTGTATATACTGTTAATCGTGATTAGCATTTTAATTTCCTTCCACTCGACTGCTTTAACAGGGCCTTTCATGCTACTGCTTCTTGTATACGATTTTGCTCTGTCTGTTTTATTTCTACTTTCTTCAGGTTGTGTTTGGTAGGGACTGTAGTACATGAACATTTTTTTATGGGTCAAGGAGTTTCACTTCGACATCACTTGATTCACTAATAAATACGTTTTCTTGATAACTGCCAAAGAGCTGTCTCTTCTTTCATCTTGCTTGTTGTGGATGGTTGACGATACCAAGCAACCATGTGTAACTTCTTTGCATTGGGTCATACAATGTATTTTGAAAGACGTAACATTGAAAACGATAGCAAACATAGATTGCAGAAATAAATATAAATATGATAATTGTTGTTATGAATTAACTTTTCATCTCTTTGTACTATAATTTTCAAATACCTATTTAGTAAAAACAGTTACGTGTGACTAAATGAAATTATACACATGTACTAGTAAGTGAATTAGTAAATAAATGATACCATAATAATGTTTAGTGACTCATACTTATTATGATGTTTTTATTTTTTATTCTACTCAGACAGTGGTGATGTGAAGAAAGACATAGGACATATTTTGGATTTCATCACACGAGTCAAGTGCTTAAAGGTTGGCAGCTGAATATTGTATAGTAACACAGACAACTCACTTCTTCCAAAACCTTTGTATGATTACTTGTATTTTAACTTGTGATGGGGCAAGTAAACAGTCCATGAAATATTTCATTTACCTACTTGGGCAAGTTACATTTATTACTCCCCCCCTCCCCCTCAAAAAAAAAAAAGGAAAGAAAAAGAATAAAAAGAAAGCGAAAGCTATCTGTCTGACATTGATGGAATTGTTTGTCTGGGTCATAATATTATAGTGAGAGAGACAGAGGGAACTACTGCAGAAAGGTTTCTTGTTTGTGGCCAAATCATGTGTCATGACCCTTAAAGTAATTTTATAGCCGTGGTCAAAATTGTTTTAAAGAAATGTGAATCTTTTGTCCAAGTTATATATTTCTAGCTGAAATACATTAAGAGAATATAATTTGTATAATTTTTGTTGCTAGCTAAATGGTGTGTCATGACTAGAACTAAGGTTGTGTTACTAAATCTCCAAATCACAATAAAAAAAAGTTTTGATATTTTTTTCAGGTCCTCAACTCTGGAGAGACTTTAGAAACTGATATATACCACAAAATTTATTTATGGCCAGGTGATGTGATGTGATTCTGATCAAAGGCCATTTGACCAAATGAAAAAAGGTCACTGGTAAAGAAAAAGTTCACAAGTTTTGTCTGGTCTTAACTTCTAATGGAAAAATTTTAAAAGTTCATGCCACACAAAGGTTACTTAAACTCAAATCATGTGACTTAACTAAGATTATTTAATCAAGGTCACTGAGGGATTGTGAATAATGCCCTCCCCCCTCACATACACACACTCTCCCCACCCCCTCCATCCCTGTGATGTTAGTCTAAATAAAGTAGCTCTACCTAAATTTTTTGACCAGTTAGAGGAAGTGAAAATACCATTTTTCCAGTTTGATATATTTAAATAACAACATTTTCAGTGGTATAAAACAACCTTATGCACCAATTCATAGTTTTTGAACTGTGGTTTAGAGTTTATTTCTCAATGTGTTTGCTTTTTTTATGTGTTTAATTTACATAAAATTTGACTGTATTTTTGTTGCTGTAGGTGGCCGGGAGCCGGGAAAGAGTGGGAACCAGTAATATAGACATGACACAGCTCAAGTTTGATCTGTCACTGTTTAAATCTCTACAATGTCTAGAGGTCAGTTATATTTACAAACTCACAAATTCTCATCTTTCAAAGAGACATTTTGTAAAGTTAGCAGAAGAAATGCTGAGTGCTGATCAAAATTTAGGATCTTCACAATGTGTGCACACATATAATGGTGATGACTTAGATATTTGTTGTTTTGCTCATTCAACTTAAATATATATGGTACAGATACCAATTGTGAGATGATACTTAAAAAAATCATGCTATTTTACAGTCTGAATGCTGTCATGTCTCCAATATCCTTGGAATAGAGATTATAAAAGAAACTCTGGAGAAAGTCAGCATACGACAGGGACTGACCTATATCAGGGTAAGTATAGAAAGGTCAAAGTGTCACAAAACAGGGACTATTCAATATCAGGGTGAGTACACAAAGGTCAAAGTGTCACAAAATGGACTATCTTATGTCGTAGTAGGTACAGATAGGTCAAAGTTTCACAAAACATGGAGTGACCTACATTTTATGGTAAGTACAGATAGGACAAAATGTCACAAAGCAGGGACTGACCTACATCAAGGTAAGTACAGGAAGGTCAAAGTGTCACAATCAGAGTAAGTACAGATAAGTCAAAGTGTCACAAAACAAGTATTGTCCTCTATCAGGTATGGATTAATTGTTTATTGCTTTCCGCCACACTCAACAATTTTTCAGTTATCTGGTGGCGTCCAGTTTTTATTGGTGGAGGAGAGAACCCAGATACAATGTACCCAGGAGGAGACCACCGACCTTCTTAAAGTAAACTGGCAAACTTTCTCACACATAGCGAGAATCAAACCCATGCCAACTAGAGGTGAGAGGCCTTGAGATTTTGAGCACAGTGTTCTAACCACTCAGCCATGGAGACCCCTTATATCATGATATGGAAAGGTAAGTCTTATACAATAGAGACTGACCTATTTTAGGTTTGGTAAAGAAAGGTCGAAGTCTTACATAGCAAAGGACAGACCAATATGAGGGTAAATACATTACAGTCAAACTGTATATAAGAGTTAGTACAGCAAGGTCAAAATGTTGCACCAGCATAGAACAGAGACTGACTTTTATCAAAGTAAAAGCAAAGAATGTCACAAATTCAGGTAAATGTTACGTTCACACACAGCAAGGACTGACTGATATATCAGAGCAAACACAGACAAAGCAAATTGTCACCTGTTATGTGCAAAGAATGGTCATAGTGTCAGAGTTTTGTATGAAAAGTCAAGAAATAGTATGTAGAAAAATATGGTTAGTTCTATTGAATACTTCTTATGCTGGCAAGGTTGCTCAGTGTTTTAAAAAGATACTGTTTTGTGATTGTTTTTGGAAGTACAAATTAATTCTTGTCAGAGTTCGTGCTTTTTCTGGAGAAATGTAAGGTCTTTTTTTTTGTTATAACAGGACTTGATATTGAATGGCTTAAGACAGTGGAAGGCCGAGGATGGTACAGTACTGGTGACTCACTGGGACAATCTGGTGGAGGCAGATTTTAGTCACAACTCCATCAAGGAGATTGACGATAGTGTGGTCAGTATTATATATACAACTTCTCAGTATTGTATACAAATTCATCATGGAGATTGACCAGAGTATGGTCAGTATTATATATACAAATCCTCCATGGACCTTAGTGTGGTAAGTACTGTGTACAAATCCAACAAGGAGATTGACCCGAGTGTGGTCAGTATTATATGAGGGCTGTTTGATATGTGATGTGTATTGTACCACAGTGCAATAACACACCAAGGAGATTGACCAGAGTGTGGTCAGTATTGCAATAAGAATTCCTCAAGGAGATTGACCAGAGTCTGGTCAGTATTGTAATAAGAATTCCTCAAGGAGATTGACCAGAGTGTGGTCAGTATTGTAATAAAAATTCCTCAAGGAGATTGACCAGAGTGTGGTTAGTCAGTATTCATTACATTATAGCTAATGATATTGTAGCAATGAAAGGTTGATAAATTTTAGAGAATTTTAGCTTGCAATATCTGGGCCATTATAGAACACCAACGTTTTGTGAAATGATTAGATCTGTACTGAAATGATGCAGACAAGTTAAAGTGATAGCATTTTGGCAGCAAACATGACAGACGAAAATATCATTTGCAAAATATTGAGAGAAGGTTCCAATGTTTAATCTACTGAGTAACAATTTATGTTTCCATTATTTTGACCCTTATTTACAACGAAGAACCAGAAAATATTAAATGTATTCATAACTTAAAGCATCTCACCTGCATTGATTAAAGGTGAACATTTAAAATGTGCGTAACTGTGATCCTGCACACCTTCATATCAGTGCTAATAATGCATCAGTTTCTAAACTTGACAAGAAAATGAATAAATTGTCAACAATAAACAGCTGTGATTATGTGCTTTAGGTATTTGTATATGATTTAAAGGAGTTATTGAACTTGTATTGGTGAATATTGACACTCAGACATAGGGTTTAAAAATTTGCTCACAAGTTTGCAAATTATTTGCCGGTATTCAAGAATGTAAGTTCAATAACTGTAACACTAGTTTTTATGATGATATACCTGCTTCTAGTTGCATTATGAGTTATGCAACTTAAAATAATTTTTAAAGTTCATTTAGTTTCAGTTTCTCATGTAGATTTTGACTTGCCCTTGGCTCTTGAAATCTAAAAAAAACTGTTGATAAGTGATAATTCTTCACTAAATAATCTGTCGTACTTTCAGCAATTAATTCCACGGGTGGAGGTGTTGGACTTGAGTCATAACCAACTGTCGGGGATCCAGCACCTGAATTGGCTCAGCCAGTTGACTCAGCTTGATGTCTCAAACAATGAAATCAAAGAATTAGACTCGCTGAACACCAAGATAGGCAATCTTAAAATACTCAACCTCTCTGGAAATAAACTGGAGAGTTTAAAAGGTTTGGATAAGGAAAGGAATTCTCACAATTTCCTGTTATATATTTAAAATGGAATGTAAATTTGTCACCTATTCTTTTAATTCCATACATAGAGTAGAAAGAAGGCAGATTTTGTGGTGCTATGGCTTACTCTCGAATATGTAAACATAAAAGTTTGAGAAATTTTGTTGCAGTTCAAATGTCACTTGAATAATAGATAATCACTGTAAAACATACTTATAGTGGACACGCTTATAACAAAGTCAAACCTGCTGCAAAGTGATATTTATTCCTCCATGACAGATAAAAAACAAAAATCTTGTTGGATATATAGAGGATATATTGCATGATTCAATATTTCCTCTATCCAATGGATTGAAATGGTGTATTTATTTGCGAGGTTTGCCGAGCGATTAAATCACCATTTCAACTCATTGGATAGAGCAAATATCAAATCATGCAATTATAGATGTTCTGTTTATCTCATTCCCTCTTTCTTTCACTTTAGTTTTGAGATGATCCCCAATACAACATAACAGCTGATTTGAATTATGTCCCATGTGTGATTACCAACATTTGTGCTTGTTTGTTTTCCTTCGCAAGAAAAATATAGTGTGATAAGTATTATACAGTTACACAGATGTTTTTTCAAGCCTATCGAAGAATTTTTTGGAAGGCATTTAAATGATGAAATCTAGTACATAATCATTTCATTATTATTTATTTTGTTGACATAACAGTATTGATGTACTTGAGAAAGTTTTGGTTGTGATATTTTGAAATCACATCAACGATCAATAACAGTGGATTGATATTACTTTAATTGAGATATAACAGTGTTTGTTATTTGAGTTGCAGTGTTTTTAAAAGTGAAACGTTTTTTTTTTGTTGTTGTTTTTTTTTGGGGGGGGGGATATTGGAGGCAGAGAATAGGATTTGCTAATTCAACAACATGGCCTGATTCTGTATGTTCTAGAATGGTTGTAGTTACTGTTTATACTTTAATTCACTGAATATTTTGGAAAAGATAAATATAATTAATTTTGTGGAGTTTTTTTTAGTTGTTTATCCTATTAATAAACAGGAAGGCAAACTATGGAATATTGAAGTGGGGATGATCTCAAAAGTAGTTTGGAACAGAAGTGTTTTAAACAATAGGCATTTGATAAAGCTATGGTATATCACACTAATGATATGCACCACACAAATGAGATAAAAAGAAGTTTGGTTATAATGAACTGTTTTTCGCTGGCACTAATGAAAGATAATGAATTTTACCTGGATGATTTTACTGTACCAGGCTGTATATCTTCTTCAGGTCTATCAAAGCTGTATTCATTGGAGACCTTGGATGTAAGGAACAACAATCTGTCACAGGTAATGGCCTTCTCTCATAATGCTGCAGTGTGAACCCAACATTATTCATGTACATGGTGTATTAACATATGGTGCACATATGATGTGGCATCACCAGCAATTCTGATGGAAACAAATAGGAAATGTTCTGTAAATCTTGACTTAGACAGGTGAGACAGTTTTTAAGGCATTGAGCTTGCTCAAGAGCCTTCAAGTGATCATGCAGGATTTTACCTCTACACTGCCTTTCAGTCCTTCTCAATGGGCAAAATCAAATAGTGCCTATTGGTTTTGAATGTTTCCTATGATTTATGACGTTGAAACATTGAATTTAATTGATATTTGAAAGTCATAATACCATTTCCGTTGTTGATGTCATTGTACCTTTGTCCAATAGTTAAATAACAAATTTTGGTAAGAGAAGTTCATTATTCGCGGATGGATTTAATACGAAACGGATTTTCCCGTGAAATTTGTGTCGCACAATATCCTTAAGTACTTACAAATTAACGTGCGCAAATTTGGTTTTCATTTATATCTATAGTCTCGTAGTTTCACCAAGAATCCTTATTTCAGATCAGTAGAAACAGATAAACACTAAAGTGGTGAAATGGCGCGATGTCATGGTTAGGCGGTAATTCCAAAAATACAAAGACTATTTCCGGTTTTGTTTTCGGTAATCCTGATCTTCAATTAAGCAAAACGAAAGTAATGTGTGCATCGTGATGAAAATAACAGGTTATTTTGTGAAGAAACCCCAGCTTGGTAGCATTCATTGGGAATTGAATCTTGTTCAGAATTCCAATAATCTTTCTACATATTACGTTGAACTTTTGAATTATTAAACATTACTGGAAACAGAGAGTTAATACTGTGTAATTGTTACATCATACATGAATAGAAGATATAACTTATATAAACAAGTAGACTCACTCTGAAGCAGTTATATTCTTTTCAGCATTTTTCATCTGCAATTTCAAGATATTAATTATAGCCTTGTAAAGTAACTAGTCTTGAGGGGATATTATCTATCAAGAGAAGGGTACATGTATGAACTTGTTAGGATAAGCAACTTCAGTCCAAGTTCTCTTCTTTATTTCTTCATATGCAAGTAAACACATTTTGCTGACATTTTACAGATGATTGTAATGCTTAATTTAATAACTTAAACATAAGGAAATGTCTCCTGTGGCACTCAAACATTTTTCTTATTTTCTATTTTACCTGCCCTCTAACTTTATTGAGAACTGTAATGTATATGATATTGCACTCGATGCCTTTGTGGCCTTTCAGTCCTTTGATTTGAATTATGACTCAGTGTAATAGTGTTTTATGGTGATTCTGTGTTATTTAGGTGAGTGAGGTTCAATATGTGTGTTGCCTCCCCTGTATTGAGAACCTGTACCTCCAGGGGAATCCAGTGAAACATGTCCTTGATTACCGGACAAAGATCCTTGAGCAGTGTGGGGACAGAGTGTTGGAGGTGAGGGACCTGGAGCTTTGATTGATCAATGTCACTGTGTGAGATTGGGCTGTGGGGCGGTTAAGATTACTTTGTATAATTGGAATTTAGGTAAATGAGATTGGGCTGTGGGGCGATTAAGATTACTTTGTATAATTGGAATTTAGGTAAATGATATTGGGCCATGGGGCGATTAAGATTACTTTGTATAATTGGAATTTGGGTAAATGAGATTGGGTTTGGGAATGGTTGGGGTTACTTTGTAAAGTATAAGTCATTTGTGATTATACAAGGTTTTTATCATCTGTTTGTGTACATGTGTGAACCTTGAAATGTGAGGGGGCAGATGTTTTAGTACATCTTTGTAAATTTTTTATATGATAAAGCTAGAAGATGTCAAATTTTGTTGGAAACATTTTGTTAGCGACATGTACTTGATTTTGAAATATTTACCTTTTTATATGACATAGTTACTAGCCAGGAGGACTCTTAAAATACTGATCAGATGTTGTACTTGGTCATAAGACAAAATAACTTATATAAAGACCAATTACAGAAGGTGCAGATTTTCTTAAGACAATGTTTTGACGGAATGTATATATGGTTTACCTGCAGGTGAGGCTGGATGATGTAAAACCAACCCAGAAGGAGCTGGACACAGTGGCTGTGTTACAGGCCATCAGAAAGTCCCGAGAAAACAAGGCCAAAATAGACACCACCAGAAAGGTAGGTGTTACAAGCCATCAGGAAGTCCCGAGAAAACAAGGCCAAAATAGACACCACCAGAAAGGTAGGTGTTACAGGCCATCAGGAAGTCCCGAGAAAACAAGGCCCAAATAGACACCACCAGAAAAGTAGGTGTTACAGGCCATCAGGAAGTCCCGAGAAAACAAGGCCAAAATAGACACCACCAGAAAGGTAGGTGTTACAGGCCATCAGGAAGTCCCGAGAAAACAAGGCCAAAATAGACACCACCAGAAAGGTAGGTGCTACAGGCCATCAGGAAGTCCCGAGAAAACAAGGCCAAAATAGACACCACCAGAAAGGTAGGTGTTACAGGCCATCAGGAAGTCCCGAGAAAACAAGGCCAAAATAGACACCACCAGAAAGGTAGGTGTTACAGAGCATCAGAAAGTCCCGAGAAAACAAGGCCAAAATAGACACCAATAGACACCACCAGAAAGGTAGGTGTTACAGGCCATCAGGAAGTCCCGAGAAAACAAGGCCAAAATAGACACCACCAGAAAAGTAGGTGTTACAGAGCATCAGGAAGTCCCGAGAAAACAAGGCCAAAATAGACACCACCAGAAAAGTAGGTGTTACAGAGCATCAGAAAGTCCCGAGAAAACAAGGCCAAAATAGACACCAATAGACACCACCAGAAAGGTAGGTGTTACAGGCCATCAGGAAGTCCCGAGAAAACAAGGCCAAAATAGACACCACCAGAAAAGTAGGTGTTACAGAGCATCAGGAAGTCCCGAGAAAACAAGGCCAAAATAGACACCACCAGAAAGGTAGGTGTTACAGAGCATCAGGAAGTCCCGAGAAAACAAGGCCAAAATAGACACCACCAGAATGGTAGGTGTTATAGGCCATCAGGAAGTCCCGAGAACACAAGACCAAAATAGACACCACCAGAAAGGTAGGTGTTACAGGCCATCAGGAAGTCCCGAGAAAACAAGGCCAAAATAGACACCACCAGAAAGGTAGGTGTTACAGGCCATCAGAAAGTCCCGAGAAAACAAGGCCAAAATAGACACCACCAGAAAGGTAGGTGTTACAGGCCATCAGGAAGTCCGAGAAAACAAGGCCCAAATAGACACCACCAGAAAGGTATGTGTTACAAGCCATCAGGAAGTCCCGAGAAAACAAGGCCAAAATAGACACCACCAGAAAGGTAGGTGTTACAAGCCATCAGGAAGTCCCGAGAAAACAGGGCCAAAATAGACACCACCAGAAAGTAGGTGTTACAGAGCATCAGGAAGTCCCGAGAAAACAAGGCCAAAATAGACACCACCTGAAAGGTAGGTGTTACAGAGCATCAGGAAGTCCCGAGAAAACAAGGCCAAAATAGACAGACACCACCAGAAAGGTAGGTGTTATAGTCCATCAGGAAGTTAAAGGCCATTGAGTTACAGGAAAACAGGGTCAAAATAAACAGACACCACCAGAATGCTTTAATGGGTTATGCAGTCCATAGAATCACTACTTGATGCAAACGAATTTCTTGTTCCCTTTTTATGTACCCAAGCTGAATAATAGAGCACTGATAAAGCAGGAAATAGTGTGTTACAAACAAAATTAAAACCTGAAAATGTGTTTGAGGGTATGTACTTTATACGTTATATATTTGTAAGGCAGCAAAAACTTGTGTTAAGCATTGTTAATCATGCTACAGAAAACTCAAGAAGAACAGTATATGTGTGTGATGAAGTGTGTAAAATTCATTCTACAGCTTTCAGCAAGTGAACTTCAATCAGCTACCAGTTCTAGACAGCCCAGTTTGTCTGGTGTTGACGGAAAACTGCCATCAAGACAAGGTGAAAATCTGATATCATTGCTGTACACGCTGTACATTACCACTGTAAATGTTGTCAATTTTTGTTACATTTACTGTAAATTACCATGTAACAATATAAGTTACCTCTGCATGTAATGTAAATTAATAATGTACATTACTGCCATAATAAGCATTGTAAATTACTACTGTAAATTGTCAATTGCCACTAACTACTGTAAATTATAAGTATTTACTTCAACAAAGTTGATTATGCATGGTAAATTGTGAAAAGATGAAAATTTCAAAGTTATTCTTTATTAATATGAAATAGTGAAGTGAGAACACAAAATTAATTCTCTGGTTCTCAGACCAATTTTCTAAACTGTAGATGAAAGAGAGTGAGGATTTTTTTTTTTTTCAGCAATTCAGTAAATGAAGGGGCTATTTTTATTAATATCAATGTATAATACAACATGTAAATAGCTCCAGAAACAACCAAACATCTGAGAAACCTTGTAGTAATTTTTATAGTCCAAGGAAAAATTGGAATTGATTCATGATGAATGCTGACTGAAACTACAGACATTTTTAACACATTATACACTAACTGCATGTTTTTTCTATGCCCTGGATTATGCATATATTTTTTCCATTATGGGTCATTTTATTACGAACTTTATATTTCATTAGAATTATGATAAAATTTACAATGCTGCTACCTTAAACAGATGTATTTAGGCCTCAGAATTGTAATTTAAATTTATTTGGTCTAAGGTCAAGAAAAACAGTGATATTTTTGTTTGTAATGTATGTGTTTCGTACCCACAATGTATTTGTTGGTATCCCATTTAAATTTCAGAGCTAGGTTGGAGTACTCATGGTTCTTTCAGTGCCACGCCCCCTCTAGTATCAGGTGTAGAAACTTCAACTGTGGATGTTTCCTCCAACTCCTCACGATCTAGCACAAGTCCCGCCAACTCCTCACGATCTGGATCTAGCACAAATCAGATGGAGGTAAGACAAAAGTCTAATTAATAAACACAAAACATGCATTGCGTGAAAGCTTTCTCAAAGTTCATATAAATGCATGCTTATATCATATGCCGTAATGATTTCACAATGAAGAGCATGCCTTGTGATTCTGATTGGAGACACCATTTGATCATTCATAGCCTCTTCTTAGTAGGATTTGCTTTAATCATAGGTAAAATAATCAGATATAACCAAAAATAATCAGACGGGGGTTACTGTTGAAGTGATAAAAAAGGGGGGAAAAGTTCAAATCTCGTAACCTTTTTTTTCATTTTTAATTTCTACTATTTTGTGTCTCTGAGGTCTTATATTTACCCACCTCTAATTCCATATACCTTTTTTTTTATTTTTATGGATGTACAGTTGCACATGCATAAATAGAAGATGATTAACTGACTGAAATTAGTCCATGTTCCTGTAGTTGATAAATTGCGATATCCCTACTCTTAACTTGAAGTTGTATAATTTATCTTTGTGAAGGACCGTAGCTGCCACACCAGTAGATCCAGTTTTTCAGGAAGTGAAGGGGACAGTAAGGGGTTGGTTTTTTTGTTTCTTTTATTCCACCTACACCTATTTTTTTCCCATTTGCCAAGATTATTAAACTCTGCAACACTCAAAACCAAAGTCCCACATATGCTACATTTTTTAAATCTATTTTAAAACTAAGCTAATATTATAACATAGTGTGCAGTTGGAAATGCTTTATCAGTAACTACTTGACATATATGTTGCTGATTCACACTTCTTTAAGGAATTCATGTTCATTTTCATTGCACTACACACTCTAAAGCATGAATTTCTTTTGTCTCAAAGATATATTTCAATGAACACTCAATTGTTTCACTTACTCGTGTTCATTTGCAATAAAGCTCTGTATAATTGAATTCCAAATTTGTAGCATTGACGATCATGAAACTTGAATATTTTGGATTTGTTTCAGAGAACAGAGACCTCGATACCGGACGTTGTCCCAAGATGACCTCCCCAACACCACCACCATCGCCATCAACTCACTGCCCACCCACCAGGACCAAGCTTTTATGACCTGGACACAAGAGAGACTTTTTGGTAAAGACTCAAAGCCTGGAGCTATTGTGGAACAAATCTTGAATATCTTATGGTGTGGTGTCATTCAGTTCACTCGACAGGAGTCCATTGTTCCTTGTTGTGCTGTCCTATCCCAGAGAAGAGTCTTCATTCTTCGCCTGAAGCCCGGAGAGAGTGGGTATCCTGGTGTTCCAGACTTAGAGACATTTTACATACTTCCACTCTGTAATGTACAGCAGATCGTGATTGGCCCTTGCTATAGTTATATCAGACTGGAGGAGTCTTTCGTTGGGGCAAGTGGTACCTTTACACTCATTGTAGCAGACCCTGATGATGGGAAATCTTTTTCTGATGGCATCACATCAGCTTATAGTGATGGGGATCTTGGTCCTCTTAATCTTTTAAACTGTTCACAAAACTCGGATTTAGCCTCTCACATTTTTTCTTTGGAGGATTTGGAAGGTCTCTGCACAGGAAGAATAGCTTATGGAATGTTTGTAACCATTGCAGGTGTGGACCAATCAAGTCTTCTCATCTTATCAGAAAACAAGGTTTATCTTGTCCATATTGATTGTCTTTTCTGGCCTAGGCCTTCTTTCCTAAGCGTGCTGGAAGACATCAAAAATCCAAATTTTACATTACTTCAACATCATTCCATCACAACCAAAATGAGTGACATTAAAATGAATGTGAAACTTAAACTATCTTCTAGGTCAAAGAAAACTGTAAATGTGGACTCAAAACCAATACAGTTTGAAAAATACGGTTTGTCAATGATCTTCCATGAATTGGTAGGTCCAGTTGGTATGCATTTATACTTCTTTTCAACAAAATCTAGGGATGGATTTCTAGATAGGTTGACCAATTTGAGATCTGAGCATGCTCACAGATTGTCACCAACAATACGCGAGGAACCAGAAGGGGGAAATGAGTCTTCGGACAGCTTGGACAATATAGCAAATGCAAATCAGCCTTCTGTATCTTCTAAACAAGCTCATGTAGTATTGAAAGAAGACGATACATTGAGAGGTGAAAATACCCCAGAAGACATAGAACAAGAATTTCTGGCTGGAAACATGGCAGAAGATGGCATTATACCAACATGTAAAAGTCGGTCTGCAACAGTTCCTGAGTTTATGCTTAAAATATCACCTGATGATCAAAACAAAGCAGAAGAACTGGAGATAGATTATCTGACAGATGAACTCTGTAATCAGCTAACAAAGTCCATACAAAATTATACCTTAGCCAAGAAAATCCCGTCAAAACTGAAGGTTCTTAGGAATATGACTGGAAGAGAGCTTGCACAGTATTTCCACACTGATATTGCAATGATAGGAGTAGATTATGAACAACTCCACTTTGTGCTTTGGTCTGTTGTCATTCCGTACAATCGCCCTCATTCAGAAATCATATCATGTGTAATGCTGAGCACCAAAGCCGTGTATTTTGTCTCGAACCAGTTAGTCAAGTCCCCAATGAAGGAGAGACAGTCGTGGATGACCCATACTCGCCACAAGTCGGACTCCATAGTCTTAGGTCAGCAGTCGGTCCAGACGGACCACCACCACACGTCCGGAATTATACACAGCAGTCAGCACGGAACGATAATCCGGCCTTTCCATATCCTCCAGTACTCTGACCTCCACCAGGTCAATGTGGGATTGTTTGATCAGTGTGTGAGACTGACTGGTCATGATAAACACACGGTCAACACACTAGTAACCCGTGATAGTGCCGTCACCGAGAAATTCCTCCATCAGCTCACTACCATGTTGTCAATTTTCACGTCTTCACCCATGCTGGAGAGTAGTACGTCTGACCTTGAACAAGATTTTTATAGAGCTTTCGAGAGAAGAACAAAAACGGTTGTGGACGGTATGGAGTACGTACACCCCAGCAGAGTTCAGTTTATTTACCCTGGGGAGGATGTTATGTCCGACCTGTTGTTTATAATTACAGAACATCTCAAATTGCCTGTTTCAGCCAAACGTAAAGCGGACATATTGATGTATTTGATCGGTTACATGGCGACAGAGGAACACCACGCAGGATCCGTAGATCACGTGGAATCGCGCAGCATGGTGTTAACCAACCAGTATCTCTGTTTCATCGTAGAAGATTTGATTAACTACCCCATTCCGGATTTTGCCCGAGGACTTCCGAATTCTCCGAGATACAGAGTAACTAACACAATGAAAGTTAGTCACCTGAAGCGAGTCCTGATGTTTAAGGACAATGAACACAAGCTTAGTTTGATATTCTCAGACGAAGTAGATGAAATCAATGTGGATACGTCCTCCGACCATTTTAGCATGGAAAATAATTCTAGTGGTCGTCTTTCGCCCCCAGAGATAGAAACCACAATCCTCATTCAAAGCCCCAGGGACATGACCAAGTTCATGTTACTTCTCAAAAACCAATGGCGGGAAGTGCAAGATGGCGATGAACTCGAGGTTCATGTTCTGTAACTTTATTATTTCCCGGCATTCACTAGCTTGTTAATTTGTGCAATATTTGTTGATTAAATTTTGTTGTGAGATTATAATCCACCAATCTATGTAAATGCACCACTCCAATCCTGCTGTTGCCAAAATATTTTCGTATATACGGTATAACGGGCATTTTCTGAGGTTGTCCTTGTTTTGCGGATAGGTAAAATCCGCAAAATTTTCAATAAAAAAAGTCTAAAAATAATAATTCAGCTATTCTCAAAATGCATGGCTGTAATTTTACAACAGAAATTGAAAATACAGGATACAAGTTTCACTTTGAAATTGCAGAAAAATCCATTTGCAGAAAATATCCGTGATACGGTGTATTTGTTACATGTATATGTCAGAAATCATGTTATAATGGTAGTATGATGGTTGTATAAAACACGTTACAAAGTAGCAGTGATAATCTATTATGTTAAATAAAACGAATTGTAAAATGTATTGCTCAGTTATTTCAATATTTTAAAATTCAATCACATGAGCTCTCTCTCTCTCTCTCTCATGATAGATAAGCTTGGCATTGAATTATTTCTGTATTTGAAGAATGTAATTTAGGTGCGTTACCATTTATACGTTTCCGGGTAAAGGAACTTTGGTTGCATGCTACAAACAGAAAGTTGATGGCATGGGCTGATGTAGATATATTTTGGCTTATTCTGGTTGTAATTAGTACAACCATCACTTTCGTAAAACATTAGGAGCTTGTGTATCTTATAATTTAAACATTGCTGTGTATTACCCCCCTGTATATAGTTTCCTATTGTATCGGACACAATTGAGAATTAGTGGTCAAAAATTCAAATCTATGCAATGAAAATTCATTTTATTTGTATAAGCTTAAATTTTGTAGCCATTTTTGTAATTTAAAAAAGAAAAGCTTTGTGGCTGACAAATGTCCTCAAGTTGCTGTTTAAGATGGCAGGGTGTTTTAACAAATTAAGACGTGCACTCTGATTTAAAAAAGAGTAGAACGTTTTCAATTTTAAAAAAAGAAGCGGCAAGGGAGAAATTTTAGATGGTGCATGGAAGTGTAGAATGGGACACAATGATTGATTTTTCGCTAATGTCGTTTTCGAAATATTCACATTCTCATGATCAAACCCGCTTTTTCGAAAGACAATGCTTTTGTTTGCACAGGAAGATCGTCTGTCCTCGGCAGTTTTTACCGTTTTCATTTTGAATTGATTGAAGGACATTAAGCGTATTGAAAAATAATTTTCTTTTACCTGGTGGAGAGAAAAGTGTACTTTACCATAAAATCATTGTCCATCACAAGTGATTTTCTCGCTTGATTGTATACGATGGCTGTTCGATATGTAATGTGTATTGTAACACAGCGCGATAGTGCTTTGCACGATTTCGTGGATGATGATACTCTTGAATAGCTCTGTTCAATACTTTTACAACGGTATAAACAGGAGTCTTCAGCCCCACAAAGTCATTTCAATAGAGACAGTTGTTGACCACTTGTAAAAATGGTTGGGAAACGATTTTAGAACATTGAAGAAATTAGAGCGCATGTAATAGTTCGCATAAAACTTGGTTATTTTATAATGCAGACTTTTACTGAAGTGGGGGGGGGGGGGGGGGGGGTCATGGGTCTAATAAGGATTGATTGATTGTTATCCGCCACACTCAACAATTTTTTCAGTTATCTGGCGGCGTCCAGTTTTTGTAGGTGAAGGAGGGAACCCAGAGACAGTGTATCCGGGAGGAGACCACCGACCTTCCGAAAGTAAACTGACAAACTTTCTCGCATATATCGGCGCGAGCGGGATTGGAACCCGCGCCGACTAGAGGTGAGAGGCCTTGCGGTTTTCAGCGCAATGCTTTAACCACTCGGCCACGGAGGCCCCTAGGGTCTAATAAGGTATCTTATGGGATAGTTAGTAGGTGGAGAAAGACATTTCTGACTGGCAGAATCCGTCAAAGATGCAGCAAACTCTGGCCGACCTGTGACTGTAACAGGCAAGGAAAATGTCTCAAAAATCAGGGAAATAATTGAAAGTGATGGCAGATACGTGATACTGCCAAAGCTTTTGGCTTATCGCTATCGCGGGTGTATTTCATTTGGAAAGTACGTAAGATTTCTGTCGGATGGATACCGCATGTATGTTGACAGTTGTCAAAAACTGGTACGAGTACAAACCGCTAAGCAATTGCTTAAAATATTTCCCAAATTCAATCGAATACAATTTGCAAACATTGTTACTGGTGACGAACATAAGTTCACCATTTCAGACTAGTAAAAAAAAATGGAAACAAAATATGGCAAACTAAACACGGTAGAAGGCTTGTAGTTGCCAAATGAACCATAAACACAAAGAAAGTGCTTTATTGCATAATCTGATGTGATGGTATAGCGTACAAATTGCGGTGCCGAAGGGCAAAAGTGTTACAGGTCGGTATTGCCAAGATGTTACACTAAAAAAGTTCAAGAAATATCATATACGACGCCCAGCGTCAGGATTTAGGCATGTTGATCTAATTGATGATAATGTTCCATCAAACATCCGAGCTTGTGAAGCAATTTTTTGAAGTCGGAGAAAGTTGCCGTCTTGCCACACCCACCATCCTCTCCACACCTAGCCCCATGCGACTTTTTCCAAAACAAAAAGTTTTTATCTGGTCGTCTTTACAAGTCCTTGGATCAGCCATCAGTCAGTGCCTCAGAGGTCTACCTAAATCAGCGTACCGTGACGAATTTCAAAAAGGATTCAGAGATTGAAGTTATATATCTTAAACTGCGGAGAATACTTTGAAGGGATGTAATGTTCATTTCACTATTTGAGTCGAATGCTTTTGAGATATCGTACAATATACATTAGATATCGAACAATCCTCGTATATATGGGGATCACCAGGACAGTGTACAAGTGACATTAATAAATGTACCCACACCAGACACATAATCAAACCCTTTATTTATACGCACAACTAAGAAGGTTTGTAGCCGCCTTGAACGTAGCCCCGATAGGAGTTGAGACTGGAAGCAGATGAATTATAACGATTTTACAGTGACGAAAGTTACCATTTCTGAATCTTAAATTAGAAAATGAGACCAAAGCAATATTTCTTGCCTCAAAATAAATGAAAACGCAAGTCGCAGTTCAGTGGACAATGTCATGAGTTGCAACAAACTGCATCCCACTGCTGGATATGCATCTTTTTATTTTTTATTTTTATTCAACAGAACGTTGATGAGCATGCTTGGTACAGTGTACCTACAATGGTCTTAAAAATAATGAAACATAGTCGGTACTTTCATTAGAATATAGGTACAGAAAGCTTCTAAAGGTAATAAAAATTATATCACAGGGCCAGTAAACGTGAATGTACAATGGAACCTATATATTTATCGGAATCATCAAATTTCATAAATTTTAACTCTCTTTTATCATTTTGTTTAAAACTCGTTTCTAGTACGTGTGTATTGAGCGTAATGGCAATGTGCTACAATCATAGGGTTATATTTGTTTTTTAGAAAACCATTTTAATGGGCTTAATCAGGCCTACTCTGGTCCATATGTTCTTCAAAGGAGGTCTACATTTTGAATTTGCAATAGAAATGACCATCAGAACACACACACACACACACACACACACATATATATATATATATATATATATATATATATATATATATTACAGAATTGGCCGCCCGCGTGGCGCAGTGGTTAGAGCGTCGGGCTCAAAGATCTGATGATCCTTGAGTCGGGGGTGCCGGTCTTTCGGATGAGACCGTATAAACCGAGGTCCCGTGTCGCAGTTGGTGTGGCACGATAAAGATCCCTCCCTGCTCAAAGGCCCTGAGTGCCGAGCATAGGCCTAAATTTGCAGCCCTGTCACCGGTAATGGTGACAGCCGCCGGATAGCTGAAAAATTGCTCAGGCGGCTATAAACAAACAAACAAACAAATATTACAGAATGACGTCACTGATGGATTTTAATGACCATTAGAATAAGCTTGTAAACACCCATGGGTAACTCTTTAATTTGTAAACACCCATGGGTAACTCTTTAATTCACTTTCAAATCGTATTCACACATATATGCAAATAACTATGCTTTATCGGACCACTGTATATCATGACTTAAAAAATTCTTGGAAATTTCCATTATGTCACAGCAGAGTAACAGCTGTGTGACATCCAGATGCGTTCTAACCAATATCTTTGACGTCACAATATAAATCTAGCCAATTACAATATGTAAAACAGGCTTGGTTGTCCACTGGCTGTTGCACCTTGTTGACTCACAAGTACGGAAAACTGGAGGAAATCTAAACATACAAAGATGCTATTAAAACGTTAAATTCAATGAAATCTAAATATATGAATTATAACAAATTTGATGTATGTTGCTCCAAAACACAGCACTGGTGTATAGAGATAATTTTTCATATTGCACTAACTCATAAATAATATTATAGTACAAATGCTTTTGAAACCTTTACGAAGAATGGATTGTGTGTTTGTAGAGAAAATTTATTCACGATATTGTAGCACAAAACGGACGTTCCGTACCTGTACATGTATAAACGTCGTACATTTATTCTGTTCTGTGACAGCAGTTCTCTTTATCTGACACTTTGTCGACATATGTCTTACTTCTCCGACATCCCGAAGTGGAAGGCATTTGTCATTGGACTACCGGAATAAGAAAACACACCGAACACAAATGGACATCACTTTTCTGAAATATTTATTTATGATTAGATCAGTGCCTCAGCCATCTCTCCATTGTGTCCAAAATAATTAGTTCTGATTACAACAAGAATGGGAAAGTCCTGACATCTGAAATATACATGTACAAATCAAACTCAAATATACATGTACAATGCACAACTCAGATACATATGAACAAGTCAGATACATCTGTTGCATCAAATTTGGTACCGTTTATGTTTTATACAATAACCACTGGGTCGATGCCTCTGCTGGTGGACTGTTAGTCCCCGAGGGTATTCACCAGTCCAGTTGCTAAGTACTTCAGTACTAGCATGGATTACGGATAAAAAAAAATTGCGGTGATAAAATTAAGAAATTCATTTCAAAATTAAGGAATATCTCCCTCATGCATAGTTCTGATCCCTTGCCGGATTTGGATCCACTATTTGGTATGTTTGGTTCTTTCAGCTCTTCCAAATTTGCTCTTATTTCGGATTTCCAACATTTTTGACTTGAGCATCACTGAACAGACATTATTTGTCGAAATGCGCATCTGGCGCATCAAATTTGGTACCGTTTATGTTTTATACACATGCACAACTCGGATATACGTGCCAGTGTATATTCTCATAAATGTATGCCTGTATGCCAAGTTTCAAATAAATGATAGTCCACCTACCTCTAACTGCATAATATGATGACTACAATAATGATGATGACGACAGAGAGTGTTACAACGGTGAGGAGTAAAGTGATTAAGACAGGAACTTCATCCACTGGAAAATGAATAAAGAGAAGATACCACGTGCTCATTGAGACGTGCACATGCATGTAGAAATATCAACTTAGTTCTTAACATGGAAATATGAACTTCGTTTGACAAGCTGTAGACAAGAAGGGTCATGGGTCAGTGATGGTTTATGCATTGGTTGGTGTCTAGACTATTGCGAATTGTTTATCTGATATCTCTATCTGGTATTTTTGATTTGACGTTATGCAGGGAGAATAAGGCACTGAGTCTTGATTATGTATGTTGTAATACTAGAAGTATATAACTTTATAACTTTACGAGGTGTGACAGCGAAACATATTTTGTGGATGGATATAAAGATAATCGAAGCCGTCGACGAAATAATGGCGCGTTACGTAAAAATTTCATTTATTCTTTTTGTGGAATATAGGAAAACGTCTTGGTGCAGTACTAGTATGGTTAATCGATACGAGTCTTAGGACGATATATATCACTGTCAGTCTCAAGGACCTCAGGTGTCAGAACCACGAAGGACCATCTCCATAAAATGAGTGTTCTACGCATCTATATTCTCAAACAAATTTGACATCTTTCTCCATTTTTGAGAAAGAACTTTCAATTCTTCAAACAAATCGCTATAGAAACCGATATAACAGATATGACGTGCAATTTCTACAATTTACGGAGCAACTTTGTCGTCTAAAGAATTCATTTTGCTGGTCCTTTCCATATTCATGTCTGTGAAATTCTGTTGCATATTCAAGAATATCTGAATAACAAATGTAACCCCTCAATGTAGAAATTTACAAACATCACTGAATAGCGAATTTGACTGGTAATATCGCCATCCAGATAGGCCATGTACTAAGACGAAGTAAATTTATAATTACCTTTCTCACATAGAGAACCAGTATACCCTTCCTCACAGGAACATGTGAAATCATCAATGGCGTCCATGCATGTTCCGTGTACACAAGGTGAGCTTGCACATTCATCAATATCTATGAAAAAGAGGAAAATTTCCCATTTGTGACCATGTTGTTTGCCTGGTATTCTTGCAAAAGATGTAGACAGACATAGCTTACATCAGTTGAAGTGTAAACTATATCTGCCCACACCTCTAAAGAGAATGGTTTCTCTGAATATTTAAACTATTCATCTATTCATTGTAAACAAGCAATAATTTATTCAGTCAGAACATACCGTCAGTACATGAAAACAGATTACTCAGTATATGTTTCTGAAAGACTATACCACAATGTTGTGATAAACTTGACCCTTACTTGGTTAATGACCTTGACGTTTTATTGCTCACATATATTTGACCTCGACATTTTAAGGCATTACGACACAAAATTACAAAGAAACGGAAAAGTTAAAAATGTACACCTGCTCTTCAAGACATACACATATATGTGGCAACATATCTGGCATAGTTTTATATTAATGACTCTAAATGTAAATGAAACATAGCAAAGCATGCAATACAGTAAAACAACTCACCTATATCACAGTTATAGCCGGCATATCCCTCTTTACAAATGCATGTGTAATTATCAATCAAATCCAAACATGCACCATTCTGACACGGGGATCCCACGCAATCATCAATATCTGCAATATTTAGATTTTGTATGCATTTGTGATGTATTTCACTACTAACTAATAGAACCAATCTGTAGAATCGCTGAGATAAAGTTTACGACTCATTTAAGTCTGAGACATCCTATCTATTTGGTGTGAAGGAGAAATCATGTCTACCATGTATTAGTACATGCATTCTTGATATCAGTACGTCAGACGTGCTTAGAGCGTCAATGGTGGTCTCGAGAGCCTTGATTTGAATACGATTTAGTGTATACTGCATGTGGGTACACGCATATTGATTTGACGTATTGAAGACTCGTGGTGGTTTTTTTTTTGTTTGTTTGGGGTTTTTTTTGGAGAAAATATTAAAAAAAAAATCCGGTGTTAAATTCTTAAACCCCACTTATCTCAGCCCTCACCCTGGAGGTCGTGTTGTGAACAACTACCCAACAATGAATTTATATGACTTTGAGGAGAAAATTTAACAAGGTTAGCAATCTATCTCATCTCCTTCGATGAAGAGTAGATTATTGCAAATAGGTTTGAAATTAGCCATGTATTTCTGGAGGATAAATAAAAATTGTGAATCGTTACTGAGACTACGGACGGGCAACGGAGGGTCTTTAAATAGAAAAACTCACTTCAGCACTTGCATGTCCGCCTCAGCACTTCCCTATCTTTTCAATTTGACATTCTTTGATATGTAGCCAGTTTTTAAAGAACCAGTATATCTTTGATAAACTTTACATGAAGAGGTAAACAGACTTGTTGGTAAGCTACCTTGTGTAGAGTTAAGATTGTTTTTTTAAATATGTATTCAACGTCAGATAAAATGAACATGATATTATTAAAAGCTCTGATCTTTTGTCGGATTTGGCTCCACTATTTGGTATATTTGGTTCTTTTAGCTCTTCAAAGGTTGTAGTCCCGTGGGGATCTGGGTTAGAGTAGATCCCAAGTACCCCTTGCTTGTCGTAAGAGGCGACTAAATGGGCGGTCCTTCGGTTGAGACCGCAAAAACCGAGGTCCCGTGTCACAGCAGGTGTGGCACGATAAAGATCCCTCCCTGCTCAAAGGCCCTGAACGCCGAGCATAGGCCTAAATTTTGCAGCCTTTCACCGGCAATGGTGACGTCTCCATATGAGTGAAAAATTCTCGAGCGGGACGTTAATCAGTATATAATCAGTCAATCAATGATCAAAGTTTGTTCTTATTTCGAAGTTCGAACAGTTTAGACTTGAGCATAACTGACGAGACATTCTTTGTCGAAATGCGCATCTGGTACATCAAAATTGGTACCGTTTATGTTTTATATTGAAGATGGCTTGAAATTACAACATATGGATTTACTTACCGATTTCACAATTGCTACCATTGAAACCTGAGAAACATGTGCATGTATAGGACACACAATGATTGGTACATGTTCCATTTCCGCAAGGTGTACTTCTACACATCCCGAGCTCATCTGTAATAGTATCGACTCAATATCATCCTCTGTACTGTGGTAAACATTCAAGCCAATAACAAGATAAACATGATTCTGTAGCATCAGAATTGATGAAGAGTATGTACAATACCGAAACAAAAGTTATTGTCCAACAGGTGGAGGTAGCTCTTGTTGTGCAACAAAAGGTCGCATTATACCATTTCGACACCGACACCGAGTGAAACCTACGAAATTACGAGGGCATAGGTTGTGGAAGCTTAATAAACAAGTCTTTTGGTAAGAAAAATAAGACAAAGTGTTTGAGTGACGCTTTGAGGCCCTCCGAGAGTTTTCAGCCACGCCCTGGTGGACCAAGGGGAAAAAACGCCTAGTTAACATATATTGCGTTGTGTTTTTTGTCTGGCTAAGAGATATGACAACCATTTCAGATTAAATACATCCAAAAATACACCGTTACTAAATTAGAACGCAGAACAAAAGCCCCGTAAGTTCATGGAATTTAGCATATATAAAATTTTCGAGTTTTACATTACTAAAAGATAATTGCACAGTAATTTTTCATAGATTTTGACCTTGCGAGAGTCCAGCGGACTCAACTCATGGAAATTCTTAGCTGTTAATATTAATATATATATATATATATATATATATATATATAACTGAGATATTGTTGAGTGTGGCGAAAAACAATCAATCAATATATTTTATTGAGTGTTTAGCTTGGACAAGATGTGAACAAAATTCACCTTGTTATATTTTGTTCGAAACAGGATATAGCATGGTGGTGGACGTTAGTGTATGAAAAAAGGTGAAGATAATGAATAGTGTTCAATCTCATATTTCCTATAAAGAATACAAAATTGAGATCAGGGCAAATACTTACCCCTGCGAACATTCGTGTTTTGAGTCAGATGAAAGACAGACATCATATGTGAGTGGTGATGGAATAATCATGCTATATGAATATGGAAATTTGACGATTGAGAAGCTGAAGTCATTCCGTATCTCATGAAGTTGAGTTGTTAGTTTGCCGTTATGATCAATGTTCAATAAAATATCTAAATATGAAAGCAAATGTGGAGGACTCTGCTATGTCGTGTATTTCGAGTTTATTACGAATTGACATATGGATGAAAGTAAATGTTGTTAACGGTAAAATGTACTCGATGAATTTACATGTCGAGTCAAAGACCCCAGCAAAATATTTTTCTTCTCGTGAGGAAACTATAAAGTAATATCTGCATCATAAAGATAAAACAAAGGTAAGCTAATAAAGGTGCACGTATTGTGGCAAGTAGCCTCAAGTTTCTTCTATATTTATACATTGTATATTTTATTTATTTCTATCTTGCTAAAAAAAATTCGGTGATTCAATTTACTAGTAATGCAGTATGCAACACGCAATATGCATGCGTTTGATAATCTGACGTTTTAGCTCCCCGACGATCTAAATTAAAGGTTTCTGTATGTATCGTTGTAATACGTTCAAAAATCTAACATTTGAATGTCAATTTCAAGGTTTCGTAATTAGCCCTAAAAATTGTCTTTATCCCGTTATCAGAACCGGAATACTAACTCATACCTTCACAAACCATGTTCCACTCAAGAGTCTTTTGATAGCCAATACAGGGGTCCATTCCAAGCCATTCATTGGTTGCTTGGATTAAACACGACGTTTGGTTGTAGCAGTTGTTTTGTAGTTTGCTGGTGACATCTGCCCCACATCCGCCGTTGAAATATCTTCCATAAGTGAATTCCACATACTGTCCCTCTGGACAATCAAGGCGAATTTGCTCACCCTCAGTCAGCGTTCCTGTCAAAAGTCGATACTTCATCATTATCAAATCTGTTGGAGACAATGCATATTAATAAGATCGTAGAATATTTTAACCCACCTTTACATAAGTGAATGCTTAAAAAGAGAAAAAGAAAAAATTCCATTCTGAGTACTGGTGTGACGAGAATTTTATATAAGTGCCACTTTTACGCATTTTTACATGTATCATAAACTCCTAAGAAATGATCCCGAACATTATCACATTTGTAAACTATATACACATGTAATTTCATTTTAATGTGTTTCCGTCGATTATCAAATCTCCTATGCTGTTTGTCAGCAATTCGATGCCAATTTTTTAAACAACCTAATTAAAGATTCAATATTCCATTCAAACAAAAATTAACCTGGTACAGTAATGTGTATTGTTTTCAAACAATTCTTGATATCTACTAATAACAGAGTTTGATTAAATGCACACATTGTGGACGCACCTTGGGCATTTAACACCATGATCTACAGGGCTTAATGACCCTTCATTGCTCTTTTGGTACGCAGTAAACTGTAGGTTGTTGTCGTATTCAGTGACATATGCACTGTGGACTACAAAAAGTACTACCAAAACTTTGTTTTCGAATTGGGGGGGGGGATTGATATTTTATACCGAAGGATTGCATATGAAATTGTTGAACCTTCTGTATTTTTACTGATTTCCCAGGGTTTGTAGAAACTAGATTTGTTTTGTAACTGTCTAGTAAACCGCAATTTTCCACATCTTGTTATGCAGGAATTGATATTGATAACCTGCGAGGAAACCTTGTACAGCTAACGAGGCTCTGTTTTGAGGTTAACAAATTTCGAAACTGTAAACTTTTCCTTCCATGATTCCAATTGCATATTCAATCAAACATCTTTCTCACCATTCATAGATACCTGACTATATAATAGGAGAGATATAGTACCCAAAAGATGGAATTTATCGGTGAATTAATCTATCCCTTTGCAGTAATTTTGTGTCGAACAAATCAAATACGAAACGATATCACAGCATAACATCTTAAACACGAAAGGAAAAGCAGTGTTCTATGTAAAGGGGAGATGGTAAATAGGTAAATATGCAGATGTAAAATTCATTAATTCTATGATTTCAAGAAGATTATTTGTCAGTGATGAGATGAGTGATGAAAAGATAAAGATAACGAACAGTAATCAATCTCCTAATTATTAAAAAGAATACAAACTTAAGAGTAGTACAAACACTGACCCTTAGACATATCATAGGAAGGATGAAGTGTCTAGGGGAGTAAACATTCCCTGATGACCGGTTACACCCGCCGTAAGCCCTATATTTTGATCAAGTAAACGGAGTAATCCGTAGTCAAAATCAGTTTGATAATCTGAAATATAATCTAATCTGATTCAATCTGTAAATATTAAACTATATATGCAAAATATAATTGCTATAATCAGAGATAATTCTAGCGAAAAGAATGGAACTCTTCTGCAGAGAGAAAACAATGAAATCATCAGCCAATCTAAATTCCGATAGAATGTATGTAGCAAACGTACTTGGGTTGCGACTGGTATATGGAAGTTCAAGGATTTTAAGTAAGAAGGATATTATGCGTGTCTGACAAAACATTTCTTTCTAACAGTCGCCGGATAGCTGAAAAATTGCTCAGGCGACTATAAATAAAAAAAAAAAACAAACCATTTCTTTCTATAGCTTGTAATAGCATTACTTCTTTATTTAACTAAAGGAAGTACTTTGTAAAGTTAGCTACTTGTTCATACATAGTAGTGTTCTAATATTTTGAAATAAATCAAGACATTAACCCTATCAGACTAGTGTTTATAATTTTTATACATTAGGATTTCAAAAGTTATCTAACGATTCGCACGAATCCTATTAAACATTTTAGTAAGTAAATCAGTCTAAATTGAAATTTTGATTATTTTGTATGTTAGTTTATTTGATTAACATTTTTATTACCTTCATTTTTATTATCTTCCAATCGCTTGTATATCACATTAAATGGTGAAACCGCGTGGGGATAAGCAACAGAACACTGATCAATTTTAAGACGGCGTGATTGCGATACATTCTCCCAACTGATTCGATACACAAGAGCTTGTTCTGCATATGATCAGTTTTTAAATCGAGACGGGCTACTGACAAACTAGTTGATATTACAGGGGTTTGTACAGTCTCGTGTAAAGTCAGCATTTCTCAAATTTTATGGGCGTTATAACAATGCAGTTTGCCAGTACAACTTACCATTAAGTCAAATGCTGTCTGATATGTTTCATGCCGATTGTTAAACCGTTCTTGACAAACTGATTCTGACTACGGATTGCCCCGTTTGCCTGATCGGAATATAGGACTCACGGTGGGTGTGGCCGGTAGACAGGGGATGCTTGCTCCTCCTAGGCACCTGATCCCACCTATGGTACGACCAGATGTCCGTGTTTGCCCATCTCTCTGATTTGTATTTTCTACAGGAATTACGAGATTGAATTCTGTTAGCTGTCTTGGCCTTTTCATTGAAAAACTTTTAGCGGAAATGCTTGACGACAGGATCAAAGTAATTGAGAAAAGAAAATAGGAATTGACTGAACAGATAACGGTTTATTTGTTTGTTTTACTTCCCATCGACAATTTGTTACAGATAATGAGAGGCCACCAGCTGTAGCTGAAGTACCATAGATTTAGACCTATGCTTATCGCTCAGGATCGCAGCAGTGAGGGTTTTTAGCGTGCCAACTCCTGTCGCGGCAGATAAAAATCTACATATTCCTTTAGTAAGACGGACTTGAAACCTGCTGCATATTATTGTACACGCTCACTATTAGATTATAAATCTCAATTTGGTATCTGAGATATAGGGCTAAAAGTAAAAATCAAGAAAAGAAAAATCGTATCAGTATTAACAACCAATGCAGCGTTTCTGGACTTCACAATGAAGTATCATGATGAAATATTCTATTAAACATCGATGTTAACAGCAAACTAAGAACTTAATTTTATGATAAACGGGATGACTTCAACTTCTTCATCGTCAAATTCTCATATTTATATCGAAAATATTCTTTTATCACCTGCATATGGTGTTTATGTCTCTCAACGGATTCGATAAGCTAGAACTTGTTCTGCGTTGGATCAGTTCTTAAATCAAGTCAGGTTACTGACAAATACGTTGATGTTACAAGGGTTCCATGTCTCGTTTAAAGTTAACATTTCGCAAATTCTATGGTCGTTATAACGAAATGTTAACTTTAAACGAGACATGAAACCCTTGTAACATCAACCTATGGTCGTTATAACGAACCCCGTGGGGATCCGGGTTAGAATAGGTCCTCAGTACCCCATGCTTGTCGTAAGAGGCGACTAAATGGGGTGGTCCTTCGGATGAGACCAAAAAAAACCAAAAAACAACAAAAAACCGAAGCCCCGTGTCACAGCAGGTGTGGCACGATAAAGATCCCTCCCTGCTCAAAGGTCCTGAGCGCCGAGCATAGGCCAAACGTTTGCAGCCCTTCACCGGCAATGGTGACGTCTCCATATGAGTGAAAGTTTCTCGAGAGGGACGCTAAACAATATACAATCAATCAATCAATCGTTATAACGTCATTGGGTCAAATGATGCCTGACAGGTTTTATACCAATTATTAAGCCATTCTTTACACACTAATTTTGACTACGGATTACTCAATTTACATAGTGAAAGATATGGGGCTCTCGGCAGATGCGACCGGATGACAGGGGATGTTTACTCCTCCCATGTACATGACCCCACCTCTTTTATGTCCAGGGGTCCATATTTTGCTGTATTTGTAATTTTTTATTGTTTATAATAATTATAAGATCGATCACTGCTTGTGATTTCACCTTTTCATTGACGACGTTTTATATATCATAATAGTAATTTCTATTCATATATGAATTTCATATATCTCCTAGTGAATGAAAAATACAAGACACAACAAAGTCTTTCATATCTGCTATATAAATACGTTTTTGACAATTAACGGCAAACTAACAAGTCAACTTTATGGCAAACAATGATTCAGCATCTCTATCATCACTATCACATACCCTTTTTAAGGAATTGCCCATTATCACGTATATATACTTTTTATGTCTCCTAACTGATTCAATACGCGAGAGCATGTTCGCCGAATGTTCAATTTCAAGGCCGAGGCATTCCACTTACAAATAACCTGATGTTACACGGTCTTAAACAATCTCGTTTAAATTGGAAACAACCTGACTTTCATAAAGGCGAATGCTGTCTGACGCCTTTTAGACCAGCTGTTGAACCGTTCTTTATATACCGATTTTAACTACAGATTACACCGTTTACCTGATCAATACATACGGATCTTGATGGTTGCTTACCCCTCTTTGATACCTGATTCCTCCTCTGGTGTGTCTTGGGATTCGTGTTTGCCCTACTCCCAACTCTGAATTCTTTGTATGGTATTTCTGAGATTGATCATTTTGTTATCTTCATATTTTCATGCATCTGCCTTTGGGACCAAAGGGAAAGAAAATTACGATAGAGGTTCTTAGTAATTTTACGGTCAAAGTCTGTGATCATCAACTGTATTATCTTTATCCTCACCTCTACAGAAGACGGGGAGCATTCCAGAATTTATCAGTGTTTTTGAACTTTCTGAGTTGCAATGACTATGAAGACACTCTGTGGCAGAATTATGGGAATTTAAATATATTTGAGGGCAAAAATATGAAGTCAAAGTATTTAATTTTGATCACTACATACACTGTATAGGTACACTACAGTGTTTTGTTCATGAAATGAAAAACAAAATTGGTTCATTGCTTATGACATGAATACCTTCATGATTTATTGATAAACTTTGAAGATCGTAAGTCTGTCTTATACATCATCATGTACAGGGATCCCCCGTTATATCGACCCCCGTTATAATGCCACCCCCGCATATCGCCAAAAATATTCAAAGTCCAGTTTTCCTTACTATATAAAACCCCGTTATAACGCTATCCGACGCATACCGCCATCCGCCAAGGTATTTCAGGTACAGATTGGTCATTTACAGTTATATCCCCCGCCAATTATCGCCAATTACTGTCTAGCACTGGCGACGAACGGTCAGTGAGCAGGCTTAGGCAATTATTTTTCACTTGGCTCCCAGGTAAAAATGTTTACGGATGAGTTTATTTCAGTTACGTAAATTAGATAATTTGAGTACAGATCTTTGGTCTTGTTTTTGAAGTTTGAGAATGGCGGACACGGCGAAATCCAAACGTTTTATCTTGGATGTTAAACAAAACCTCGAGGTTATAAAGTACCATGAAGACAATCCAAAACGTTCCCAACAAGAAATTTCAAATTATTTTACCGAATTGTGGAAAATTGATGTGAAACGGCGGACTGTGGGCGATATTCTTCCAACCTATGTAGATGCAAGAAAGGGACTTGAATGCCTAATGCGATACTTAAAATCCAAAGACTCTACTACAGAATCTGAAATAAACGTTTTTTTTCCAAATGTCCGATAAAATAAAACCAACCAAGCAATCAACAATTGACATGTTTTTTAAACGACATTGATATGTGTTCATTGAATGTAAAAACATTAAAGTCCAGATATTGTAGATAAAAAAATGTCGTATTACTTGTACATGTACACAAATCCCCCCTCCCCCGATATAATTCCACCCCGCTATAATGCCAAAATTGCCGCGGGACAAATGTTCGCGTTATAACGGGGGATCCCTGTATATCTGATCTATGTTAGTATATATATATATATATATATATATATATATATATATATATATATACTCTGCAAAAAAAGAAACGCATAATGGATTTTTTAAGATTTTAGTAGATGTATTTTGGATTATGATTTTACAATAAAAAATGTAGATATTCACTAGAATTGTTTCAATTGAAAAAAATTACAGTCCAAACCTTAGATATTGGTGACAAAAAGTCAGATCATCACAGTTAAGAACACTTCCTGTCACGTTTAAGTTATAAACGTGTATGACCACCTCGAGCTGCCAACACAGTTCTGCATCTCCTTGGCATAGAGTCAATCAATGTTCTTACGTTATTGCGTGGAATTGTTCGCCATTCCTGTTCTAACATTTGACGGAGCTGATTGAGGGTCTGAGGCGGAGGTTGGCGCAGGCGCACACGTTTATCCAGTTGGTCCCACAAGTGTTCAATCGGATTCAAATCCGGTGATTTGGAAGGCCATGGTAGTTAATGTTGTTCTGCTGAAGGTAGTCAATTGTTAAGCGGGCTGTATGAGGCCTAGCATTGTCATGTTGGAATAACTCCCTCTGTCGGTCAATTACGCGCATAAGGTGAGGTTGGAGAATTTCGTCTCTGTACCTTTGAGCCGTTAAATTGCCCGGGACATGTACCAGTTCTGTTTTACGGTCATTAGAGATCGCCGCCCACATCATGACGCTACCTCCACCGAAGCTATCCACTTCTTGGACACACGAGGAAGAGAAACGTTCATTCCTGCGCCGGTATACACGGATTCTTCCATCACGTTTCTGTAGCAGAAAACGGGACTCATCGCTGAACCAGATTCTACGCCAGTTGCGGAATGTCCAGCCCCTCAATCTGTTGCACCATCGGACTCTTTCTCGTCTGTGTAACGGTGTCAAAACTGCTCCAAAATACGGTCTTCTGGGTCTAATGCCATATTGTCGAAGTCGGTTGCGGACTGTCTGCGAGCTGATTCTTCTCAATCCAGGTATTCCGACTGCAGTAGCTGTTGCAGCAACGGTTCGATTCCGTAGATGAAAGACCCGGATGTAGCGATCTTGTCCAGGAGTCGTAATGCGAGGTCGCCCACTCCTCGGTCGGTCATTAGTAGAGCCAGTCTGCTGGAATCTGTTCCACAGCCGAGAAATTGTGCTCTGATTTACGTTTTCAGTTCGTGCAATCTCACTTTGGGATGACGGTATTTCGAGTAGCAGGGTCCAACCTTGGCATGGCAGCATTTTAACGTTATGATGAATTCAAGCTTCAAACTTCGTCCTTTTATACGCTTTAATGTAGTGGTTGAATTAAGCACAAAGTTCTCGTGAAAAACGTAAGCCAAATTCCATGGCGATATAAGTGATGTGCAATTTTAGAGAGTCGCCGAGCTAATTTGGCAGAGAGCCAAATCAAATGAACAGACCTTTAAAGTTTCATACTTACCTGTAAAAAATCAATTACTCAATTGACCATTTCAGTTTACCTGGTAAAATACATAATTTGCATTTTTAAAATTTCAAAAGGGCTATGCGTTTCTTTTTTTGCAGAGTATATATAGTCATTAGATTATAAGGACCATTTTGTGTTGTGCATTTCGTTTCGTCGTTTTGATTTACGTCGAATCGCAGCTAGCAGCTATATCTGTGATGATCAACATTTTAAACAACAACCACCGAACTTAGCGGGTGGTCGCGAATCTTAGTGGTTGTTGCTTACGTTGTATACCTCACAGATGAAACTGCTGACTCCTGTGGTCTAGACCATGTCCATTCTGATCACCCACGGTTTGTTTTTCAAATGTCGGTCGGCGATTTATTTTATTCAGTGTATTACTATGTAAATCCAAAATTCAACAAAGTTATCTTGTTGAAACTACTTCCGGGAAAGAATATTGAGCCCGATCACAAAATGTGAACTTCGTGTTTGTTCCTGCGTCATGGTGATCCTTTGGAAGATTTGTTTTGGAGTTAAGGGGATTTTATGCGTAAACTATGCAGAAATGTGCTTTAACGGAGACACTGATATTTATGGTCATTATTCATAAAACCGATTGTATATTGTTTAACGTCTCGAATTTGTCACTCATATGGAAACGTCTGGTAGGACCTTACTTGGTGCTAGTGTGGAAAGGCTAAGAAAACGAACAGTATTAAATCTCGTAGTTCCTGTAAGAATACAAATCAGAGAGATTGGCAAACATGGACCCCTGGAGATACCAGAGGAGGGATGAGGTACCTAGGAGGAATTTGCATCCCCTGTCGACCGGTCACACCCACCTTAAGCTCCATATCTTGATCAGGTAAAATGAGTAATCCGCAGTCAGAATCATTGTGCCAAGGACGGCCTAACAATGAAACACATCAAACAGTATTTTGCCTAATGGAAAGTTGTACAGACAAACTAATCGTTATAACGACCATAAAATTTACGAAATGCCGCCTTTAGATGAGACAATTCAAATCCATGTAATAAGGCTGTCACGTTTACAAAATTTTGTAAACGTTTAAACGAAGCATTGTAAACGAAACTTTACCGTTTAAACGAAGTGTTGTATAATTTAATAAAATAAAATACGCACAGAATTTTAAGACCCATTAATGACCATTATGTTTGTGTTTCAGTTTTCATCGTTATATGGACGATGCAGAGATTGTCACCGGACGTTCCGGAGTATAAATATAAGACAGAATAAAATACACGAACATAAATATCCGGATAGCATTTAAATTGAATTCAATTTTATTCACACTGTACATTTGCACAATACAGATCACAAATTCACAATAAACTTCATTTTTCAAATTTTCATTTCAGTGATTTCACATTAGATTGTCCAGAGAGGGCAGAGCTGGTGCCGAGGCTTCTTCCGTCGGTTCGATTTTAACATGGACTTCACGTGCAGCCGGTGCAGGCGGAGCAGCGCAGTTCATTTTATGTTTTAATCTTTTGTTCAAAAAGATCAGTTTGTCCACGTTCTCAGCGTCAAGGGAGGAGCGCAGTTTTGTAACAGTTCCACCCTCTGTGGAAAAGACGCGCTCAGAGGCAACGGACGTTGCCGGTGTGCATAGCAAATCCTTTGCGAGACTTGCTAATTTTGGAAAATTAATACGACTGGTTTTCCACCAAGTGAATGGGTTGGTATTTGTCGGCGCACTTTTTTCACATAGATATAATTCGATCTCTTCATCTGAAGTGGAAGGGGTAATTATTTTGCAATCTCCGGTGTCAAAATATGATCCTAACAGGAAGGATATATCATCCTGAGAAAGTTTACTTCTCTTGCATTCGGGCTCATTCTCGCCTTCCTTGATGTCTGCTTCTTGTGTTTTGTTTTCGTTATTAACACTACATGCATCAATTTTCTGTCCATCGTCTTTTTGTTTTAAGATTTTATTTATCGTATCTCGAACAACATTGCGTTGCTCGTCATTGAGGAACGGAAGCGAGCGGTAACGCGGATCCAAGAATGTGCAGAGCATTGGGATACTCTGACACATTTCTGGTTTGTCCATATTGAACCTTTTGCGCAAATCGGTTTGCACCTTCTGTTTGAATGTTGCGACTGCAACACAGTCACTGTCGTTTGAAGTAAGATGGTGATTTACTAAGCTATATAAAATTGGGTAGACGCCACTGACGGTCGGATACTCCTCGCTGCACATGACACGAGTAGCCATGTACAAAGGCTTCAGAATAGGTATCATGCCTTCAAGTACTCGCCAGTGATCGTCATTCAGATCTAATGTACGCGCATCATTGGGTTTTGTTATACTAGCATCGTGAAGCACGGCATAAATAGCCAGCCTTTGTTGTTTGAGTCTCTCAAACATGTCGAACGTGCTGTTCCACCGAGTGGCCACATCAATGATTAAATTGTTTTCAGGTAGATTCATCTTTTTTTGTCTTGTATGTAGTTCATTTGTAGCTAGCACTGATTTTCTGAAGTGTGCAACTAATTTTTTTGCCGCCCCTATTGTTCGCGAAACAGAATTTACAGAATCAAACGCACCTCTAATCGAAAGTTGTAAAGTGTGCGCAAAATAACGAATGTGTTTCCATTTCAGGTGCTCAACACACGAGACCATGTTGGACGCGTTATCAGTAACGATTCCTATAACTTTCTCGTCAGTAATGCCAAATTCCTGTGTTATTGCTTTTATTTCGTTAGCTGTGTTCTCACCGGTATGTCTGTCGGTGACTTTTCTGGTGGCCAAAACTGTATTTTGAAAGTTCCAGTCATCATCAATAAAATGGGCAGTTTCTGTAATGTATGCCTCAGTGGCAAGGCTTGTCCGGTGATCTGATGTCAGCGCTACGGCAGACACGTTTTTAAAATTTTCTTTCAGTTTCTGTACCTCCTCGTCATATAGTAAAGATACGTAGTTTGAAATAGTTGCTTTTACAGGGATTTTATAATGCGGATTGAGTTCATTACAGAAATCTTTGAATCCCTCGCCACTAACAATACTTAGTGGTCGTACATCACGCGCGCACATCAGTGCTAATTTCTGGGTACACTTTTGATATTTTTCTCTTGAAAATACCGGCGTTCTATAAGCTGTTTGGTTTTGAACATATTTTATTGATATAATCAATAGGATTGGGAACAAGTTCTTACAACTTACTAGTCCCTCTCCTAAATAAGCTGTAATTGCTGTTTGCGTCAATGTTGCGGAAGACCCCGGCTTGTGACTTTTATCAGATGCATAAATACTTGTAGACTTGTGTTTGAGCTTGATGTGATTGGTCATTGTCCCTGTACTCCCTCTGGCATAAGTAAGCTCTGTAGCACATAAATTGCATTTCACTTTTTTCTTTCCCGCTACTTCCAACTCCGTAAAATAATTCCATACACCAGAACGTTTCTGTTTTTCGGCCATTCTAATTTTGAGAGTTGCGAGTCTTGCGACAGATGATAATACAAATAAAGTTTAAGAATACCTGTTTGAAAGCAATCGACAATTTTATGACGTATTGAATCTCATCCATTCACTTAATTTCATTCAGCAACTTTCTTCAATGAAAAAAAAAAGACACATGCCAAAGATGCCATGCAAGTGACACGTAAATATTCATACAGATTTTAAATTTGAACGTTTTTCCAGATTTGTATCCATACATTTGGATATCTTATTAGGAATTTTCTGGAAGGGGGGGGGGGGCTATAATTGCCGTCAAAACCGTTAATAAATGTTTATTAAAAACAATAAAGCACATTTTGCAAGATGATCAAAGAGCAGCACAGTAATGCAATACAAGCCAGAAACATATAGTAAGAGATTCTGAGACCCTTTCAGTTTACTAATTAAATATGACGGGTGAAAATTGTTCACCGTTCCTATAGACTATAGTCAAACTTTTATAAATTCATTACCTCTCCTCGCAATTTGTTTAATAAGTTTATTCACTTGAAATAATTATTCAAATAATTTAGATTGTAATTTGAACCCTGCAAGATTGTGCCACATATAAAAGACATCGTTTAAACGTTTAGGGATTCTGTAAACGTTTACAGCCCAAACACGAAACGTTACCGGTTACACGTGTACACGTGCCAGCCTTACCATGTAACATCAACTTATTTTTGAGTAGCCTGCCTCAATTTAAAAAACTTATCATATGCAAAACAAGCGGAACAAAGAGAAATTGAAATCATCCCGTTTGGCATAAAGTTGAGTTGATAAATAGCCAACAACATCTATTTTCAATAAAATATCTAGGTACAAAGCAGGTGTGGAACACTATATGTCTTTTATTTTATGTTCACTAGGCTATATCCAATTGACATATGGATGAACACGATCATTGTCAATAGAACAAGTGTAGTCGATATATCTAAATATTGAATTGAAGGCGACAGCAAGATATCTTTTCTTCTCATGTAGAAGCTTTTGAATGAATTATGCTTCGTAAGAATATAAAAATAGGTCAGCTAACAAAGCTACAGAAGTTGTATCCATGGGAATTCCAACAGACTGTTGGAAGACTGTGATCAGCACCAACGATTACGAAGATACTGTCATTGTGGAAATCTAGCATCTTTTTAATAACAACCTCAGAGTACGTGTGCGTGGAGTCAGAGTAATGTTTAACAATATTTTGGATGACTGACACTAGATATGAAAATTTCCTTTCCCCATTTTGTTGAAGAAGCCACTGTCTATGATGTCAAAGTTTAGTCTTTTAATTTTTCTGGAGGTATGGTCGTGTAAAGTGTTGTGAAGTCATACTTCGTACACGGTATTTCGTGGTTTTCAAATCAATTAATTTCTATTACAATTTATGAAATGCGCAATTTTATATCATCGAAGTTGAATCATGTATGCATTTGCAAATTAACCAACAGCTACCTAAGCTGTGTAAGATACTATGGTACGTTTTGTAAAATAAATGACAAAAATGACATTTAAAGGTCGGAGTGCACTCTTATCTAAATCAGTCTTGAATGACATATTTTTTACTTAAACAAACAAGAAGATATTACAAGAGAAAGTATTATGGCTTTACCCAGATATGTTAATCTCCAATAAACAAAACGAATTTTTTACTTGTGATAATGTCTTCCTTGTTTGAAATCTCTAAACCATCTTGAAAGTTGTCACGTTTAATATCTAACGTATTGGACACTTGATTTACTTTACTAATTTTCTGTATTTGGAAAATACACATTTAGTGCTAATGTTAATCATGTTTTCCTATGCGAACAATGTTTGCGGAAAAGAAAAGATATATCTATAAGGTATGAAGAGTTTTAATCAAGACCTACGTATAAGGATCGCTAGCAATATTTTTTACATACATGTATCAGACTATTGTCCATATACAATTTACATAACATAGAGCAAAGTTTAAATAAATTGCGAAGCAGTTTTGGGGATTAAAGTAAGTCCAACCATTGCATTATGCATTGTTCTTTCCTGAATGTTTAAGTGTTTTTACGGAATTAAAGATTTTTTTTAAAAGTTACAGTTAAGATTTTATTTTTACTCCAAAGATGTTAACATATGATCATTAGAATACACACTTGGTCTAACTCGCTAATTATACCTTTAACGAATAAATAATTTATCCATATAGGCTTTCGACTGCACATAGAATTCGTTTTTTGTAGTGCACCACATCTGTTGTCTTCTAAGATGATAGGATTGTCTTTTTATCTGTTGACTTCCAAACATGAAAGTATTTCTTTCTTGCTTGACCCATAGAGACATCCTCAAAATGAAAGTAATGATCATCTTCCATCACGGTACGACTGAAATGACTACTGATTGCTCCGTTTATCTGATCATTATATAGGGTTCACGGCGGGTAAGACCAGTCGACAGGGGATACGCGTTTCTCCTAGGCACCTGTTCCCACCTTTAGTATGCCAAGGGGCCCTTGCTTGGCCTTTTCTTAAATTTGTATTCTTCATAGGAATTATGAGATTGACCACTGTTCGTTATTTTCACCTTTTCATGTATATAGAGGTAATTCGTTAACAACAGGATATGACATTTTCTCCTAACTCTATTAACACAAAAGAGCATTAACATATAACCTACCTTTTGAAGCGAACCAAGACAGCCACAGTTATGATAACCACTACAGACAGTGTTAGAATGGTGAGGAATACGAAAATTAGTACAGGAATTTCATCCACTGAAAAGTCGAGAAAGAATAGGTGTTATGTTCTCATTGAATGGAGTTATTAAGACGTATATACAGAAATTGAAGGAATGCTTGAGTATATTTACAGAAATGTGTATATACAAACATAATTAAAGCCTATGAAAGGAAAAGACGAACACCTTCACTGCAAGTCGTTCCCTTATAAAATACATCACATCGACAGGTAAATCCATTCGTTTGATCTTCACAGACACCTTGGAGACACGGACTGCTTGCATATTCGTCAATATCTAATAAAATTTTGAATTTCTATTTCATGAGCAGTTAAGGAAATTATGTTTGGTATTTGTAATTTGATTTCTTATGTATCGTATTACGCACTGCACGACGGTCATGCATGACGTCATCTGAATGTGTGACTCCCTGTAAACTGTCCGAAATTTACTTTTTTTTTTTTAAATGACACTTTCTTGAATATAAAACAAAGTAAAATCATTTACTAAGTAATTGATATACATGTATAAAATATAGGAATATTTTATAGTTCTAAAACTCGAGACTTAAAGTCAGAAATACAAACGAGAAAAAATATTTACTTGACTGCATTGACTGTTGTGAAGAAACAAGACGTGCCATTTACATGCGCGAAAAAGTGGTAAGAACCAAATTTTTATTCTCAAAACTGTGAAAGAATTTCTAGGAAATTCTAAATTTGTTTCCAAATTCTAAACATTGAAACGAATTTTCAACGTTTCACATCATAATTCTGCTCGATATACCAAAGAAAAAAGAGTTTGAACACTATAGACCACTGTTTCTTTTATAACGATGGAACTCGGAGGTATACATAGGTTTTGATCAGTCATTCAAAAATTACTTTGCTAAACATAATTTTGACTTTATACTCAAGTACTCTGAATTGATAAAAAATAACAAGGAGTTCCTCATTTAAAACAACTACGTCATATATGGTCATCATATTTGCTAATAATCTTATTTGCAGTTGGTTTATATCAATTATTCAGCCCTTTTTAACATCCTGAGTTTGATTACTAATTAAGTTGATCAATATGAAAAGGCCAAGATAACTAACAGTATTCAATCTCGTAATACCTATAGAAAATACAAATCAGAGAGATGGGCAAACACGGACCTATGGTCATGCCAGAGGTGGGATCAGGTACCTAGGAGGAGTAAGCATCCCCCTGTCGACCGTTCACGTCCGTTCAGATAAACAGAGTAATCCGTAGTCAGAATCAATGTTCCAAGAACGGTCTAACTATTGACATGAAACAGTCGGACAGTATTGACATAATGGAAAGTTGTACTGGCAAACTACATCGTTATAACGACCATAAAATTTGCAAAATGCTGACTTTAGACGAGATTGTACTAACATATGTAACATTAACTTGTTTGTTAGTAGCCTGCCTCGATTTAAAAACTGGCCATATGTGAAGAAGCTCTTGTGTACCGAATCAGTTGGGAGATATAAACACCATATGCTGGTGATGATGGAATATTGTCACATAGATAAGGGATGTTAAACATGGAGAAATTGAAATCATCCTGTTTTTCATAAAGTTTAGTTGTTAATTTGCCGCTAGCATCTATTTTCAGTAAAATGCTAAAGTCTGAATGCCGAACGTTTGACAAAGGAACTTATTTTAATTCTTACGTTGGACGAAAGCAAGGCACAGCGGGGCTCAGGTTCATGATATTCTTTATGAAGCGCATGTTTTAACCACTGAACCATTCATTTAAAATATCTATCAGGTAATGGAATTCAATTTCCATAAATTGAGCAATTTAGCATTTCGCAAATTCTATTGTCGTTATAACAATCCAGTTTGCCATACAACCAGTCATGGGGTCAAATGCTGTCTGACGTGTTTCATACGAATGTGTTTCATCTTAATTGTTAGGCCATTCTTGGAACACTGATTCTGACAACGGATTACTCCGTTTACCTGATCAAGATGTGGGGATCATGGCGGGTGGGCGGACGAAAAGGGGATGTTTACTCTTCCTAGGTACCTGAACCCACCTCTGGGACTCATAATCCGTGTTTGCCCTATGTTAATGGTGAAAGGTCTTCCAACAATTCGTTGTGCCGTGGGGATCTGGGTTTGAATAGGTCCTTATTACCCCATTTTTGTCGAAAGAGGCGACTAAATGGGCGGGTCTTTGGATGAGCAAAAACAGAGACCCCGTGTTACAGTAGGTGTGGAACGATAAAGACTGCTCAAAAGCCATAAGCCCCGAGCATAGGTCTAAATTTTCCAGCCCTTCATCGGCAATGATGACGTCTCCATATGAGTAAAACAATATATTCGTACATCCAACCAAGCTAATATTTGAAAAATCTTGGAGTTCCTCATTGGCAATATCGCCGTAGTCTTTGGTGATCACGTCTTCTTCCAACAGAATGTTGGAATTCCCATAGACAAAAATGTGTTCCTTTATTAGTGGACCCGACGAGAAGCATTGATATAAGTTGTAGAGCATGTTTGTTAATCGCCGTAACATAATTAAAGTTTAAGGTATTAGTGGATCTGTTTCTTAATATTCTTATAGGGCAGAATTATCGAAGGCTTCTTTCATTTTGACAGTTGATACGTTTATCTGCTCTCTTTCTTGTGTATTCCAATTCGATTTGTCCCGGTGAACTTAAAATCAAAGACACTACAGACTCTATCGAACGTCGAGTTTGATGACAAGCTTTCATTTCAGCGTTTTCTTCTCCATCATCAACTTCCCATATTTATGTTACAATTTTCCATTATCGTCTACATATATTCGCAAAGTTTAGACTGTTTTTTATATATTGATTTTTACTATAATTCCCCGTTTAATTGATCAAAATATACGTGGGTACGTTAAGGTCACTCTCAGGAAAAGTTTGGTGGCAAATCACGTGTGTTCTATTTTTGGCCGCTACTTACCATAATTGACCCGATTACCTCCTAAGAAGCTTTTCCTCTTATAAACAATGAGTTTTATTTCGGTATTTCGTTACCTCCCTAGAATAGCACAGGAAAAGTCCACAATAATAACAAGAAAAGTAACATAGTACCTTGAATGTTTAGAATGTAATCTGTTTGCAAATATAATAAATTCGCAGGGACGTTCATCTAGAATCGTGCCATTTATTTTTAGAATTAATAAAACTGAAATATATGACTAAACTATTCCCGTTCTTCCCTCGATTTCCAGAAGATATCTCGAGATATTTCATACTTACATGATTCTAGCAGCGAAGGCACAAATCTTTATTATTATTATTATTATTATTACAGAAATATGCAAATAAAAGTTCTTTTTATATGCTGGGTAGTGTGTCACATTTGCAGTTTTATTTCTGTTGTTACAAGGAAAATAGGATGGAAGTATTAGATGAATTGTTGTTCAGTCAAACAAATTGTTGATGAATGCAATCAACATACCTTCATAATATCAATTCATCTATATCAGTGGTTCAAACACATATTCTATATATCCGATGACATATCTTTCCAATTCTCCGCATTTTGTCGATATTTGCATAATACAGTTAACAAGTTCTTTACATACGTGTCATCACTCGATGAATAGTTATGACGTCACCAGTTTACTGTTATTTTGATCAGACACAAATTACTAGAAAGCAGTAAAACATTTCCTATTTTCTATCTTAGTAGCTGCACGATTTATTTTTGATACATAAAAACGAACATGAAAATAGATTCGGAGTTAAATATGTATACTTATAATGATATTTTCAATTTAATAATGGCATCACATTGTTTCGCGGGATTTGTCTTAGAAAATAGTTTCACAACCTGCCTCAACGTGCCGTGTAGGGCTGACGGAAGGTGGGACCAGTTAGCAGGAGATAATTACTTCTAGGTACCTGTTTGCACATCTGCTGTTTCCAGATTGTATCCTGTTCTCAGTTTTTATTCTTTGAAGTAGTTGTACAATTAATCACTGTACGTTAACCTCACCTTTTCTTTTGACCCACTTCAAGCTTACATTTACAAATAAAATCATTAAATAATTTACAAAGAAAAAACTTTAAGAGAGAGAGAGAGAGAGAGAGAGAGAGAGAGAGAGAGAGAGAGATGGAACCCCTGTATCATCGTTGTTCTAATGTATCCGGTTTAAAAATTAATCATATGTAGAACATGCTGTCGGATTGGGGAACATTACACCATAAGCAGTTCGTAATAGAATATCAATTCTTGAAAGAAAAGGCTAAGATAACTAACAGTATTCAATCTCGTAATTCCTATAAAAAATACAAATCAGAGGGATGGGCCCACTCGAACCCCTGGTCATACCATAGGTGGGATCAGGTGCCTAGGAGGAATAAGCATCCCCTGTCAACCGGTCACACCCACCCCACCGTGAGTCCTTTATTCCGATCAGATAAACGGAGCAATCCGTAGTCAGAATCAGAGTGCAAAAGGACGGCCTAATAATTGGTGTGAAACACATCAGACAGCATTTGACTTAATGGTAAGTTGTGTTGGCAAACTACATCGTTATAACGACCATAAAATTTGCGAAATGCTGACTTTAGACGAGACTGTATAAAGTCTCGAATAGAAAATAGAGATCTTAAAAAATCTACAATATAGAAATAGAAATTAAAAGATATCAATTTGACATAATCTGAATGTACATGTATTTCAAAGCGGTGCATGAGTTTAAAAATACTAAAAATGATGTTGACTAGCTGAATAGATAGTAATCAAAGATAAAGGATTTTAAAACTATACCTTGATTACAAAGATAACCAGAGTAGCCCGCTTGACAGGAACAAGTAAAATTGTTGATATCGTCAGTACACGTTCCATGCATACAAGGCGAGCTGGCACATTCATCAATATCTTCGAAAATACAAAATGTTCTCGTATCTGATCATGTTAGTTCTCTGGATATTCAACCTATTTATTAATTTATAGTGATGTATCAATTATGATCATACTACCAGTATAAACAAGATATGCTTTTGTAGAACGATAGGTCTGAATGATGCAGTTCAATCCTAGCGACTTTGAACCTTACCTAATACACAACATTAATCTCTATTTGTTTGACGTACTTCACCTTCACAGTAAGGTTTCGTAAAGAAACCGACAATATACTCCTGCTTTTTGAGGTTCATAAATCTAAAATGTTATGATACACGAAGCAACATATATCTAGAATGAAAAAACTAAGACAACTAACAGCATTCAATACTGTTAATAGCATTATACCAAATGAAACATATGAGGACACATAATTTTACGTTTGTGAAATTGCTCACGCTTCATAACCTTCACATTTTTATTAAAATTGATTAAAATATTGTTTAACGTCCCGCTCAAGGATCTTTCATTGATATGGAAACGTAACCATTGCCGGTGAAGGGCTGCAAATTTAGGCCTATGCTCGGAGCTTATGGCCTTTGAGCAGGGAGGCATCTTTTACGTGCCACACTTGCTATGACACGGGACCTCGGTTTTTGCGGTCTCATCCGAAGGACTGCCCCATTTAGTCGCCTTCACCTTATTAAAACAAATGCAACTCACCTATATCACAGTTATAGCCGGCATATCCCTCTTCACAAATACATGTGTAATTATCAATCAAATCCAAACATGCACCATTCTGACACGGGGATCCCACGCAATCATCAATATCTGCAATATATAGACACGTATTTATCATAATAACATATGTATTGTGAAATCAGCTGGTAATATCAAAGAAATTGACTTAAGACACCAATTTGTGAGGAAAGCAGTTCATAGACGATTGACTATCTTTGATGAATAGTGAGACTATGTATCGTGAGATAGGAAATTACTTGACAATACGTACTTAATATCATATATAGAGCCCATGATAGGTGTGAGCGGTAAACAAGGAATATTTACTCCTTCTAGGCTGATCTAACCTATGGTGTGTACAGGGTTCTTGTGTTTGCCCTACTTTTATTATTATATAATCCTGCATAAAGATTATTAGACCAAAAACCTTCGCTATCTTCACTTTGCATAGTAATATTGATTTATCAGCACAGGAATTCGATGGGTTAATAGAATATCATTAAAAGCATATTCATCTAGTGTTGACAAATAAAACTACAAATAATAATCATACACTAAAATTTCCTCTAAAATCGTTTTAAGAAAGATGATAAAGCTGAACATTTATGTGAACATATTCGTTTGATACGTAAACAAATTGATTGAAAAAAAATCGTGCAAAGTAATATTCCCTGTTAATGTTGGAATGATAATCATGCAAACAAATCGAAATAAAAATATGTAGTGGTAGAAATATCTTGGATTCAAAGAATATTTAAACGAATTTAGACGGCATAATTACGTAACTTACCGACTTCACAATTGCTACCAGTGAACCCGGGAAAACATGAGCATGAATAGGACACACAATGATTAATACATGTTCCATTTCCACAAGGATGACTTCTACACTGTCCTAGTGTATCTACAATAGTATCTATCTCCTATAGTGTGGTATAAATGCAAACAAAATGTAAGTAAAAATACGATTATGCAGCACACGATATGCAAGGAATCACAATTTAAGGTTACGTGTACAGAAGGGAAGACGGGAGTCTAATATGCATATCCAGCACAATAATGATGTGAACTTTGGATTAATTATCAAAGAATCACAACCACTAATAATAATTACAGTCATTAAACATTTCATGTTCACCCAAGCTTAATAACTAGTGTATCCCTCACGAGCACAAATAACTGCCTGACAACACTAATCCATGGGTGAAATCTAAAAAATAAAATTATTTAAGGACGTTTTTACACTCAAACTACAGAGCTTGGAACAGCTGTTGCAGAGCTGTGGTTGTATTTGGTGGATGCTCCTATCCATTTCGTCTCATTCATATCTAATAGGGTTCAAATGTCGTGGTTTATATGGCCAAGGTAAAACAAGGATATTGAGTCAGAGCATCACGTGTTAGATGAGCGGTATGTAGTCTGGCGGTGTTATGATGGAATTCTGCTCTAGAATGCTGCATTATTGGAACCTCGTGTGGCGATATGTCTTCATCAATATACCTTGAACCGTCAAAATACCCAGTATCTGAACCAATGTTGTCCCATCTCTATTGTATATTGCAACCCACATCATAATATACTTCTGCCAAACCAGTCAGCCTCCTGGATGCAATTTTATGCAAAATGTTCATTATGGCGCCTATATACTTCGTGTATTTTATCAGACCTCTACAGTGAAATTCGAGTTTCATCGCTGACACACACTACACACAAGCGTTGTCACGGCCATATTGTATGAATTCGAGAAGTCGGCTATGGCGATTTTGCTGAGTCAGAATAACTCTAGGAATAGTCCCCGGCATCCCATAGTCGATTTAGATTATAGACTGATCTGATATGCTACGAATCTCAGGAATGGCTGAAGATGATGCTGTTTTGAATTGTCGATGAAGAAGACACAATCGGATGACGTGATCCCGTGCTGCTGACGTCATACTTGGTCTACCTGCTCAATAACGATCATTTGTTGAACCATGCTGTTTATATCTGCTCCATTTAAAGACAATGCAAACATTTGAAAGACTACCGGTACTTGAACAACGTGTATTTGGAGTAAATAAAACTTAACGGCAACGAGCGTTACGGAGATCGATGTAACGTTTTTATGAAACACGTTTTATTGTCCTCAAATCCTATAGAATAACAATTCAGTACACAATAGCGTTAGATGTAACAAGGAATAATCAGGCGATTCATCCAAACGCCTATCTGAAAAAATATTTGAAAAGATTTTGAAAAAAAGATAATTCTATGTGGGTTTTTTTTTATCAGTATACGAGTATATCCTAGACTAGGATTAACCTGCATTCCTTACTTGTGCGCAGTCATCAAGTGTGACAGTAGTATGAGCGTTGAAATATTCTACTCCTTTATATGGATAGTGTCGAGTTTCTGTAATGGATATATGCCGAATACAGTTCTATATCTAAAATTGTCGAACTATCTCTAACATTATCTCACCGGCAATGGTGACGTCTGCATATGAGTAAAAAAAAATTTCGAGCGGGACGTTAAACAATATATAATCAATCAATCTAAAATTATCAGACTGCTTTGAGGCCCATTAGGGGTGGAAATAGTCTGATGATTTTGCAACTAGAACTGTATGAGACATATATCATGCTTAAAATATTGTCATTTAAATTGTCTAAAGTACCGGATTTGAAGAGGTCCTCATTACAACTTATTATTCGTAAAAGGCGACTAAATGGGGGCGGTCCTTCGGATGAGACAGCAAACATCGAGGCCCCGTTTCATAGCATGTTTAGTACGATAAAGATCCCTCCTTCCCGTAACGCCGAGCATTGACTTAAATTTTGCTGCCCTTCACCGGCAAAAACGACGTCTCCACATGAGTGCAAAATTCTCAAGCGGGACGTTAAACAATATACAGCCAAGCAATCGATATTAACACAACAAGATTCCGAGAATCAATAGTTAGTTATCTGAAAATATTAATAAGTAGATAAGAGGAAAGAGAAGGATCTGATCAAGATATTGGGCTTACGGCGGATGTGACCGGTCGACAAGGGATTCTTCCTCCTCCAAGGCGCCTGGTTTCATCTCTGGTATATCCAGAGGTTAATGTTTGCCCATCTCCCTCTGATTTGTATTTCCTTAAGGAATTATGAGATTGATTACTGTTCGTTGTCTTACCTTTTCAATTTGTTTCTTTTGATAGTATAAAGAGAAGCCTAACAATTGGTACAAACACGTCAGAGAGCAATAGGTTTTATTTGTAAATAAAATCATTATAACGACCATAACGAACATAGAATGTGCGAAATTCCGACTTCAAATGAGTTTGTTTGTTTGTTTTACGTCCCGTCGAGAATCTTTCACTCATATTGAGACGTCACCAGCTGTTGGTGAAGTACCACAAATTTAGACCTATGCTTATCGCTAAGGGCCGTAGCAGTGAGGGTTCTTTAACGTGCCAACGCCTACCGTGACACGGGACCTCCGTTTTTAAGGTCATATCCGAAAGACCCGTGATTCTCACTTCTAAATGCCGAAAGTTTGGCGAAGGACCAATCACTACCTATTTTTTGTCTTAAGTTTGACACGAGCGGGTCTCGAACTCACGACCTCCCGGTTACGAAGCGAACGCTATAACCACTGAGCTACCGCGAGCGGTGACTTCAAATGAGACTGTTGAAATCGATGCTTAGAATGTAATAGAAATGTATCTGATACAGACACAGTATTGGATATTATCACCACCAAAAGTGAAAATGTGAGTTCTGGTTTGCAATTTTAGGTGGATTACATAATCAAATAGATGTATAAATCTTGTTTTTGGTATAGCCAGTGGCAGATAACAAAATACATAGATATGTAGTTATTATCATCGGACTGATACAGATTGAACTTTGGACTGGAAGAACATGTTGATGTCACAGCAATGTTTTGATTTGTTTTATACTCCTTCGCTTCTATACAGCGACTTTTCTTGACAATTGGAATTCTGTAAAGTTATTTAAGTGTCTTAGGCGGAAGTCTATATCCAGAAGTTGATCGTTACATTGGTTTTGTCATTGTTGACATAATACCACGCAGTTCAACTTAGAAATATATTAATTGACATTTCTAAATTAGTTTTTAATTGAATTTTGATTTTGCTTATGCGCATATGATGCCAACAAATAATTCGTTTGTCCAGTAATTATGGCGTTATGAAATTTATCATGGTCAATGAATAGCGTATCTAATGTAGGTCCAAAAAGATGTAACTGTCAGGATAGCACCATATGCTACACTGAGTCCACGGCTATAACCCTGGAAGTTACGAGGGTGGACAAAAACAACCTGAACTATATGAGATTATCGTCATGCAACCGAAGAGGATGGCATTGTGAATGGATCCATCTGGACCATATCGACTGCTAGGAAAAGATTGAGACAAACCACAGACTTAAAGTAAACATTGTTAATCTGTCTCCCTGTCCGTCAAAGTGTCTCTTATTATTATCATTATGGTCTATATTAAGGTAACGATTATTGTTTAGTGTCATATTGAATGAACGTGAGTACATGAGTGAGTAAATGTAACTGTAAATACTTTTCATTTTGTTTTCCAATCATTGAAACTATCTTAAATGTTACTTGGAGAATATTACGTTAATACCAATGTACCTGAAATTGCAAAACCCTTTTGATTGGAGGATGCAAATATCGATAATCATGGACTATGTAGATGTAATCGGAGATGGTAATTACATGTACGTAGAGCTGCATTCTTTATTTTTTTTTTAAATGACTACTGTACTTGTGACTTTGTCCCGTCATTTATGGGTTTAAATAGTTAATATGTGTGTAAAAAAAAACCTTCCTACATATTTTAAGGGGGTTCCGTGGCCGAGTGGGTAGAGCATCGCTCTCAAAATCACAAGGTCTCTCACCTCTAGTAGGCTCGAGTTCGAATCTCGCTCGCGCCGATATATGTGAGACAGTTTGCCAGTTTACCTTCGGAAGGTCGGTGGTCTCTTCCCGGGTACATTGTATCTGGGTTCTCTCCTCCACCAATAAAAACTGAAAAATTGTTTAGTGTGGGGGAAAACAACAAACAATAATGATACTTGGGGAATCTGAATCATCCACATTACATAACACACAATGCATAACATAGAGTGCATAACAAACCATGCATCACATGCAATACGTAACATACACTATATAACACACATTACATAAAGTAAAATACATGATATGCAAATATTTTTGTTACAGTACAGACCATCTAAACATTTTTTAAATATCCCCTCCGTGTTACTAGTGTTCTTCACCGGTGTTTATTTAAAATGGCAAAGCAATGCAAGACTACAAAGACAAATCTAAGTACTCTGACGATAAAATGAGTACTACAATTAATAAGCAACGTTATGACTGTAATTGCGGGAAAAATACATAAACAAATGAATGAAAAAAAAATTAAAATGCTGAAGAACGTAATAATGGCGATAGTACTGTTAAGATATCAGCAAATATGAATTAGCGTAACATTAAATATGATACGTAAGACTGCATGTTTTTGCTGAATGTGATTTCTTATAGACACCAGGGGAACGCCATCTCTGGAAAGGTTTCTGGATTGCTTGACCACAGATAGGAATAAGCAAATTAGATGAATACTATAATGCATTAAACCATTTCTACAAGTCTTTTCAATATATCTTGATAACATGGTTTTATTTTAATGCAGGTTTTATCAAACAAATATGACATTACAGCTATTGGAATGTTTGAATTTAGGGTTTTGGGATTTATCGCTGTACATACAAAATGTTTGAAAAGTACAATCTATTTATTTGGATGCTGATTTTATGATTCTGTCTTCTAAAACGAATATCCATAATGCAAACTGTACCTTGACAAATCATGTTCCAAGTAAGGGTTTTTTCATCACCGTAGCAGGGATCTGTTCCAAGCCATCCATTAGTTGCTTGGACTAAACACGATCTTTGGTTGCAACGATTGATTTGTAATTTTCTGGTGACGTCCGCTCCACAAGCATTGTGAAAATATCTTCCAGAGGTAAAATCAACATACTGTCCCTCTGGGCATTCCAGGCGAATTTGATCGCCTTCCGTCAGCGTTCCTTTACAATGATAGCACATACATTTATGTTACAAGAAAATTGTACAGGAACTTCAAATATTCATATTCAAAAGGATGTTTTTCTACCCCACCTCTACAAAGATCGACGCAGGATATAAGGAAAATAAGAAATTTCATTTTTGAAGTCGTTTTGTTATGGTGTTAGATATGATAATGGTAAAGTGGTTCTTTACTTATATCTTACTTATTTTAAAACTTCCTTTTACATCACTCAGTCGGTGATTGGTCGTGAAATCAACCTTCAAGATTCATCCAAATACAAAGCTTAAATTCAACAAGAATAGATGAAAATCATATTGGAAATGAACTCGTCAGATCTGAAGTGGACGGAGAATATCGATTTCTGACCGGGAATGTTGGCTTCCATTAATTTGTTTACGTTAAAAAATTAATAGTTAAACTTATGAAATTATCATTACAAATTCGAAAGTTAATATCGAAAGAAGAAACAATAATGAACAGTGATCAATCATTAAACCTTAACAAAACATCAAAAAGCAATATTTCAAATCGGGCTTATTGAACAAAGTTTTCAATCATGTAAAATAGACGAATAAAATTAAAGACTTGAGAAGATGTATTTGATATTCGATAAGTGGTATATTTATTTAACCAGATCATTTTAAATCAGTCCGCGAGAACGTTAAAGATCTAAAGATAAACAAAAATGGGCGAATCCTTTTTTAAAACTTGAAATTTATAATCACCATAGAGAAATTACACGTAAAACCGAAACAACATAATACATGTATTTGTATACCTTTCAGATACACAAACTATGAATGACAAAGACGAATTTAAACACAAAAAGAACGAAAAAGAGCATGTTGTGGAAGTAAAGAAAACTTTAATTATGAGACAAATATATTATAATTTTTTCCACGTCCAAGAAATGCTGCATAATTTCAAAGACAGAAAGAATAACACGACCAGTCTTCACGATAAAATAAAGACTAGACCATTTGGTAGAAAGTTGCTATCTATCTATTTATCTATCTATCTGTTTGCATGAACAGATACTCTTCTTTGGCTATATTCACATGATTGTGCTCGCATTTCTCGCTGGTGATCAGAATAGTTTGATGATTTATCATACTCTAACTGTTTTGTACACAATGATTTAAATCTGTTTATTTTCTTACATTTGCAGTTAATACCCTTACAGAGGAAGTTGGGATCGCACTTACAATTGCTGTCTAATTAGTATCGGCAAACTGTATATAGTAAAGCTTATGTTTCCACATTCTTTATTATGCTGAATTTTAACAGGTTGTATTACACCTTTGATAAAAACAAGGTTTATTTTCTTCGATTTTTATAGCACTTCATACCGTTGGGGAAAGGGGAAGGTAAATTTTGCAGTCGTATTTGCCACTTATTTCTGTCCAAGTCATAATACAATTAACAATGAGAATTTCCAAAGTAATCTGCTTACGTGTCTCATATTTATTTTTGTTCACATTTCAGTAATTTCAGTGCAGGAGGAGCTGTAAGTTTACTTACACCAAATTTAATTTTCAAAAATTTGAATCACAAGCTAAAAACATATTTAAACAGAAATATTACACTACAGACACCAATGTTTGAGATAATTAAAATGTGTTGTTTATTGGCATCTGATGTGCATTTCACACCAAGTAGGTTTGTCCAGTGTGAAATAATAAGTTTTAAAATAATATATATGTGTTGGTTTGCTCATATAATTTCTGGCATATGTAATTGTGTTTTGGTTGTCGAAAATATTGATAAAAATTAATGACGAAGAATTGCTGATATACTAAATATTTAACTCATCTTGATCTAAAGAAGTCGTAGGTTAGTTGATATAAAGCATCCAAGAGACACGTCGTGATGTTACAGAGATGATAAATCTAGAATCTAAAATGAAATAAAACACCAAACAATCACGGAAAGGTATTCCTCTAAAACGTCTGTAGAATCATACACTCATTCATCTTAATTTAACACTGTTGAAATTTATCACGTTTTGTACTCATCATCAAGAGCATTGTTGATGTTGATTTGCATTACTATTGACCTTTTTGAGTGTACAAAGAGCTCGGAGCATGGTATGCAATATGCGCTAAATTTCAATATCATGGTGTAAAGATTATTTCCATTGCCCCGTATATATATTATATTTCGCAAAATCCATTATCACAAAAGAATTTCGGCAGATAGCGCTATTCATACGCATTTTACGACTGACTGTCAGACAATATGATAAAGTTTTATCTACTTATTGAAATTAACGCGCTAATCATGATCGGACTTCCTATGCATTTTGCAGTCAACAGGAGATGCTTACTCCTCCTAACATCCTATTCCATCTTTGGTGTGTCCGTGTTTGCTCTACTCTTAATTTTGTGTTCTGTATGGGATTTATGAAATTAATCATTGTTCGTTATCTTCACTTTTTCAATGATAACTCTCGTTATCTTTAATTTAAAGAAGAAGAAAAAGCAAACAAACCCTGCTATTTTATAAATTACTCGTGGATATTTTGGAATAAGTGCCCTTGACAACATCTTGTTGAAATATAGATTGAAATATATATTGATTATTTATAGAAAATATAAACAATTCAATTCCAAACAGGTAATTAGATTTTTGTTATTGTACCAAAACTATATTTATTACAGAAGATATCTATCACGCACAAAGTTTAATGAAAAACAATTGCAAAACCACACGAAAAGACATGGAAGTAGGCCTACTTTAATAACTAAAATTCAGCATTGCCATGTAAATACACACGACTTACAGTATAAAAAATTCAAATATTCATTAACAGAGCCGTATCACCAGTGTTTGAATTATCTCAGTGACCAGGTGTTTGATTATAGGAACATTAGATAAAATAACTGCATAACAGAGTGGCCGTTCAAGTGATTAAAAATTACTACTAAGTATCTATTTTGTAATCTTATTGGGGATGCAAGACCCTTGCAATTTTTGTAAACTTGGTCTTCTAAATGCTGCTGAAAATTTTCGTTGTGAATACACTTACGATACACTGAACGTGAGAGAAAAACGCACACTACTCCAGTATTGGTATTTGAGGCACATGTAGTACCGTAACAACTAAAGGAAACACCTTTTATTTACATAAAATTGTAAACCTTACATACATTGTTCAAGAACGAGTATACTTTCTCTCTATTATGATAATGACATTTAACTGGTTTTAGATGAAGAACTATTCATGGACCTCTGATGAAGGGGATTCAATGTCACAGCTGTTTCATTTACTGTCCTTGAACTCCTCGATAAATCCCTGACTAATTTCCATCGCGTCAAGAAGTCGTAAATCCCTAACGACTTAATTCCACCCACAGATGATTTGTGCTTTACAATAGTTAGATTTTATCTCTTCTAACGTAAATGTCTTTCTTCGGACGGTCATCGTTTGAGTGGTTCCGAAAAAAAAAATCTTTCAGAGAAAAGAAAGGTAGAAAAAAAAAACTTTTCCAAAACATCAGATACAATCCCGATAGTTTCATGAGTTTCACGCTCAACGATTTTCAGGATATGCAAACCTTTAAATACAAAACACGATGTACAATAGATCTGATAAACGCAACACACGAAAGACCATAATAGGAATTTCAAGAATAATGTAGCAGGTACTTCACGTCAATTAATTTATAGTCTACAGCTTCATGTCTTCTTAACACTGGGTATGATAGTAAGGAAATGATGTACCCGGATTTTCTTTCTACCACATATGTGTGCTAATGACGGTTAGTTGGTTCTTTATCATAACGAATTACCATGAATGTTCTGGAATATTTTACTTTTATAGTACTAGGTTGGCATAAAAGGAAATCGAATGGCGAAGTAAACAATGTGTAAATCGTAATCACAAATCCCCAAGACATATCCAAGTTCGAGTGTAGGGCAACACGGACCTCCGACAAAGCGAAGGTAGGATCAGGTGCCATGGAGGAGTAAGCATCCTCTGCTGACCAGTCACACGCGCCGTGAGCCCTTAATCGGAAATAGGTATACGGGATTACACGTAGTCAAAGTTAGCATAAAAATGACAGTCTAACAAAGGGTATGAAAGAAATCATTCAACATATGTCCCATAGACACTTTATAATCGCAAACAAGATCATTATAGCGACCGTAACATTTGCGAAATCATCACTTCAAAGGAGATTCGTTATAACTCCGCAACGTAAACTTTTTTGTTAGTAGTTGACCTCGCTTTAAAAAATTCTCGTACGAATGGCATGCTCTCGCGTATCGAATCAGCTGGGAGATATACACATCATAAGCAGGCGAAAGTGGTATATTACTACATAGATATGGAACGTTGATTATTGCAAAGTTGAAGTTATCACCCTTGTCATATAATGTAGTTGTCAGTCTGCCATTAGAGTCAATACTAAGTAAAATATCCAAATATGAAGTTATATGTAGTTGTCAGTCTGCCATTAGAGTCAATACTAAGTAAAATATCCAAATATACTCTGCAAAAAAAGAAACGCATAGCACTTTTGAAATTTTAAAAATGCAAATTATGTATTTTACCAGGTAAACTGAAACGGTCAATTGAGTAATTGATTTTTTACAGGTAAGTATGAAACTTTAAAGGTCTGTTCATTTGATTTGGCTCTCTGCCAAATTAGCTCGGCGACTCTCTAAAATTGCACATCACCTCTATCGCCATGGAATTTGGCTTACGTTTTTCACGAGAACTTTGTGCTTAATTCAACCACTACATTAAAGCGTATAAAAGGACGAAGTTTGAAGCTTGAATTCATCATAACGTTTAAATGCTGCCATGCCAAGGTTGGACCCTGCTACTCGAAATATCGTCATTGGCCGTCTCCAGGCCGGAGTATCCCAAAGTGAGATTGCACGAACTGAAAACGTAAATCAGAGCACAATATCTCGGCTGTGGAACAGATTCCAGCAGACTGGCTCTACTAATGACCGACCGAGGAGTGGGCGACCTCGCATTACGACTCCTGGACAAGATCGCTACATCCGGGTCTTTCATCTACGGAATCGAACCGTTGCTGCAACAGCTACTGCAGTCGGAATACCTGGATTGAGAAGAATCAGCTCGCAGACAGTCCGCAACCGACTTTGACAATATGGCATTAGACCCAGAAGACCGTATTTTGGAGCAGTTTTGACACCGTTACACAGACGAGAAAGAGTCCGATGGTGCAACAGATTGAGGGACTGGACATTCCGCAACTGGCGTAGAATCTGGTTCAGCGATGAGTCCCGTTTTCTGCTACAGAAACGTGATGGAAGAATCCGTGTATACCGGCGCAGGAATGAACGTTTCTCTTCCTCGTGTGTCCAAGAAGTGGATAGCTTCGGTGGAGGTAGCGTCATGATGTGGGCGGCGATCTCTAATGACCGTAAAACAGAACTGGTACATGTCCCGGGCAATTTAACGTCTCAAAGGCACAGAGACGAAATTCTCCAACCTCACCTTATGCGCGTAATTGACCGACAGAGGGAGTTATTCCAACATGACAATGCTAGGCCTCACACAGCCCGCTTAACAATTGACTACCTTCAGCAGAACAACATTAATGTGCTACCATGGCCTTCCAAATCACCGGATTTGAATCCGATTGAACACTTATGGGACCAACTGGATAAACGTGTGCGACTGCGCCAACCTCCGCCTCAGACCCTCGATCAGCTCCGTCAAATGTTACAACAGGAATGGCGAACAATTCCACGCAATAACGTAAGAACATTGATTGACTCTATGCCAAGGAGATGCAGAACTGTGTTGGCAGCTCGAGGTGGTCATACACGGTACTAACTTAAACGTGACAGGAAGTGTTCTTAACTGTGATGATCTGACTTTTTTTTCACCAATATCTAAGGTTTGGACTGTAATTTTTTTCAATTGAAACAATTCTAGTGAATATCTACATTTTTTATTGTAAAATCATAATCCAAAATACATCTACTAAAATCTTAAAAAATCCATTATGCGTTTCTTTTTTTGCAGAGTATATGAAGCAAACACGTCAGATTCTGTAGTGTCCTTTATTTCGAGTTCAAAGGGATATATCAAATGGACATGATTATGAACATTATGATTGTTAATTGATATCTATCTATCTATCTATCTATCTATCTATCTATCTATATATATATATATATATATATATATATATATATATATGGGTGAAGGACACGTTAAGTTTTTTTGTGTTTATCCTGTAACACAAACCTAGGTTATATACATTTTCAAATATTTTCCACAATGAAAATGTGCAGAAATTTGAAGTTTCTGCAAATTTTCACCTCACAGAAACTAATTTTATACACGTGATTTCTGATTGGTTTCCGTAATGTTTCAGTGAAAAAATCAATTGCAAATAACCTGAATTACATCAAGTTTCTGCACTACAAAAACTGAATGAAACTTTAAAATATATCAATGTTTGCTCAGTGTTACTGTAATCTAAGCTAATATGCCGATGATTAGTAAATTTTTAGTATTACCACAGAGCATGTTTTTACAAATTTGTTCCAGTTGGACCACTGACATGTAGCACATTTGTTGAAAAGTTGCATATAAATATCTGAAACATGTGCAGTAAAGAACCCTTGGTAACTGTAAGATTATTTTCATGAAAAAGACAAGCACTAGAATATGGACCTAAATACAATGTGATATCAAAGATTAACTTCTTTTTGTTTTATCATTATAAAGATTTTTCAGTAATGAATCCATATCCTAAATTATGAATTTTACATGGCTTTGGCCGAGTGGCTAGAGCATTGCGCTCAAAAGGACAAGGCGTCTCACCTCTAGTCGGCATGGATTCAATTCTCCCTCGCGCTGAAAGTTTGCCAGTTTACTTTCGGAAGGTCAGTGATTTCTTCCCGGGTACATTATATCGAGGTTCTCTCCTCCACCTACAAAATGTGGACGCCACCAGATAGCTGAGTTTGGCGGAAAACAACTTCTGACACTAAAACCTGACCGTCACTCTCACTGTCTATCCTGAGAAGTTATAGAATGTATCTTTTGTTCTTCAAGTTCTACACAAAACATGTTGAATAAATAAAATTATCTTATTTTCATATATTACATACAGCTTAATGCATTTTGCTCAAATTGTCTTCACCCTACATTTACATGTGCGAGATTATTCTTATCATTTCATGATGCTAAAATAGTACATGTTACAACCAGTTTTGATACACTTTATATACATGTGTTTATGCTGTATTTAGAAATTTCAATAAATGTAAATTAAGATGAGTTCTACAGACCATAATCAAATATTGGTCTCCTGAGTATTGGCCAAACGTGTCAGTAGCTTGACGGGTCATGATATCCATAATAATCTTCATGTTATGCATACGTATTTTAAATGTCAAAATAAAACATATTTGTGTTTCCCGCTCTGATCCTATCTACATTTTGCAGACCCTAAATAGTTTGTTGATGGTCTATATAAATAAAAAACAAATCCGGAATTTTGAAAGTGAAATGTTTTACATTTCACGTTTGAGTTTCTCTGATTAACGTGTTGACTGCTATTGATCTTCATAATGTTTGTACTGTAGATAGGCCTGTATTTAAAGCATTTCAAAATCTAAGATTTAGAATAAAATGTTTTAACAAAATAAAATGTTTACCCTACCTAATTTTAGGATATTGGAATAGGAAACACACAGGTATTTCTTGACTTAAACTAGATTCTAATAATAAAATTTGTTCTTTTAGCACAAATTCACCCCAAAAGTGCTCTTTCTTATGATAGATTTAAACAATAATACCTGAATTACATGCTATATTAACACTGACCATTTTGGACCAATCCTACACAACCCGCAATTTTGAAATTTACAAATTTACGATCTATAAGCAAAATTAAAGAAGGCTTTCAAATGAAAATAATTGATAATAATAATAAAAACATTTAATTATTTTGACCATCTGGCTCCATCCTGTAAGACAACATGGATCATGACATTCTCAATTTTGGTGAAGAAGACTATTTAAGGTTTTGTCAATCCGGGATGCATGAATCCTGAAATTTATAATGTATGTTCCCCTGTTCCAAAGATGTTTCAAGCAAAATTTGAAAAAAAAATTGGAAGGATGGTTAATAAATTAAAATATTTAAAAAAGTGTTCAATCGTTAACATATGCCAGACGTCGATTTATCTTACAATGCCTAACGCAAACATATAGCAATAAGTCAGTAGAGTGACTCTGGTTATATAAGGCCAAAAATAAAATATATGAGTGTTCACGGTTTCCTGATCCTATCCACATTTTTGCTGTCGACCCTAAATATTTTATTAGTAATATATATATATATATATATATATCTATATAATGAATAGATAAATAAATAAAATGAATGGATGGCGACACATGTCCATGGCTTTCATGAATTCTGTGGAAGAATATGCCAGACGTTGGACGAAATCTGATGAAGGGCAGGAACTTGAGACTTTGTCTGAGTGGATCAAAAGTATTCGAAAATTGTTAAAATCCCGCATTCAACATTTCATGGGGAAAATGCGCACCTTTTATCCTTCTATTTTTTAGAAAGCAAACGTGACGAATGAGTTACGTAGACTACATGAAAATTTTGTGCTAGTACCAGCGGATAAAGCAAGTAACAACATTGTCTTTGTTTGTTAAATTTATTATTACAAATGTATTTTAAATGAACTGGGGTTTACTTCAACATCTGGGAATCCTACTTATACTCGAAGCAGTCTTACAAAGGATGAAATTCTTCATAATAATCTTTCAGTTTTAAATATTTTTTACATTCCAAAGAATCAGGATCAGTTTGAATTACCATACCTTTATTGGATTCCGGTATAACATAAAAATCCTTACAAACAAAGATACATTGCTGGTTCCAGTAAGTGCTCTACCAAGCCTTTATTTTTATAACTAACTAAACTGCTAACAGCTATTAAAGAGTCGCTTCAGAGATACTGTTCCACTACATATTCCAGAAGTAGTGTCAATCAGATGTGGATTCTCAAAAACTCTAAGGAACTTTTGGAAAATCTAAAGTCTCAGGATTTTTCTAAAATTGACAGCATCAAAACGTATGATTTCTCCACACTTTATACAACAATTCCTCTGGATAAATTAAAGCCTAAATTTTTTCAGATAATAGACAATTGCTTTTTGAACAAAAATGGCACTCGAAAATACAAATTTCTAGTGACTGGAAAACAAGGTACACATTTTGTTAGACACCACTCCGATAACCCGCACAAGTGTACTGTGAAGCAGACATTAAGAGTATACTTGGCTTTATTGTACATAACATTTATGTAGTGTTTGGAAACCATGTCTTCCAACAATCCATGGGCATTCTCATGGGCACTAATTGTGCTCCCTTATTGGTAGACTTATTTTTATATTCTTATGAAGCGGAATTTGTTCAGAAATTGTTACAGGATAAAAAAAAAACAACTTTCCGTGTCCTTCAACCATACATATAGGTATATCGATGATATCTTATTAATCAACAATCATAATTTTCATAATTATGTCCATTTGATATATCCCGATGAACTAGAAATAAAGGACACTACAGAATCAGACGTGTCTGGTTCATATTTGGATATTTTACTTAACATTAACTCTAATGGCAGACTGACATCTACATTATATGACAAGCGTGATGACTTCAACTTTGGAATTGTGAAGTTTCCATATCTATGTAGTAATATACTACTTTCGCCTGCTTATGGTGTGTATACCAGTTGTTTCGATACGCAAGAGCATGCCATGCGTATGAGAATTTTTAAAGCGAGGTCAACTACTGACAAAAATTTATGTTGCAGGGTTATAACGAATCTCCTTTGAAGTCATCATTTCGCAAATTTTACGGTCGCTATAATGACCTTGTTTGCGATTACAAAGTGTCTCTGAGATATATGTTGAATGATTTGTTTCATACTCTTTATTAGACTGTCATTTTTCATACTAAATTTGACTATGGGTAATCCCGTATACCTATTTTCGATTAAGGACTCACGGCGGGTGTGACCAGTCAGCAGAGGATGCTTACTCCTCCATGGCACCTTGTTCTACCTCCGCTTTGTCAGAGGTCCGTGTTGCCCTACACTCGAACTTGTATATGTCTTTGGGATTTATGATTACGATTTACACATTGTTTACTTCGCCATTCGATAAATAAATAAAATGAAATGTCAGAATTTTCAAACTGGAAGTTTGTTCTTTTCATGTTTAAGTTTCAAATTGTACACTGACTGTAAATGTATTCAATTATATCAATGCATCAGATACCAACTTCCTCTATGTCATCTCCCTGGTCATTATCAGATAATTTTGCAAGGCATGTCAGATGCACATACAATTGAAACACAGAAAAACACACATTACACAAAATAATGCCTATGTAATTTAGTTAAAATGCATATTGGATTAAAAAGTAAGAATTAAGAAATACACATCTTTGAATTATAATTTACCATGAATATTTTAAGCTACATCAATTGACAGACCTTTCTTAGTTTCGTTATATTGCTGGAAAAAAAAAATATCTTTTCCTATATATGTAATTATAACGTTTGCGACACTTGATTTAGTTCAATGGGAAAAATGAATGATGAAAATAGGGGAAATACTGGTGAACGTGAATTGGGTCCTGTAATTGGGTCCCCCAAATTTATGGCACGAAAAAATATGATAATAGTGTTTTTGTGATTTGTTTAGTGCTGTTACATATCAGTGAGGTTCTCACGGGTAAACAAACGTGAAGGCTCTGGTTCGCCAATAGATAATTACATGTATGATAATCTGCATCTCGGATACACTCAGTGCAATCATAATATGTCTGTATATGTTCTCAACTTGACGTCAAAGAGAGAGAGAGAGAGAGAGAGAGAGAGAGAGAGAGAGAGAGAGAGAGAGAGAGCTACTGAGGTTTGATTAAATGTTGTTTTGATCATGTGTATATTAAAGAAAAGAAAACTATGTTTCATCACTTCAAATAATATTGAGCATGAATTAGGCCTTATTTTGTTAGTGTATTCCTATTTTACAGATCCTGAACAGTCTAAATATGCTCGTTGTCTGCGGAAAGGGATATTTCAAGTGGATTGTTTATATGATGGAAAATTTTCTAGAATCCTGATCCTCATAGACAAGATGGACTTGTCCGTGAAATTAAATTGTTTGTTGAGAAGTTGCTTACCACCATTATTAATTTGAATGTTGTGGCCCTATATTCTTTTACTGAACGACCCTTAGTTTCCCCGACATACTCACAGAGGTTACACTCAAAAGCGTAGACTATGTTGCACGATTTACATGTCAAATGTTCAAAAGTTTTGGTACCGAAACTACGTCCAGTGAGGTGATATTTCTAATAAATGAATCAGTAATTAGTTGTGGGCGTGTAGAGATTTATAAACTTTTAACCCGGCCAACGTGCATTTTGAGTGTAAACAAGATAATTTACTATGTCATGATAAGTTATATCTGGCCACAATATGGTGGTGTCTTTGAACCAATCAAACTTCTCCATTTCGTGCCGGTATTTGTCGTCGATAGCCTCAATTTCTCCATATATCGCGCTATTGTGATGGTATCTAACCCATCACGGTAACAGAACTCCACGTTACGCCACGATTTCAAGATGAGCTATAGATATGGGAAACCATCTATAGTACTTTTTTACATATCCCCAATGTCAGAATCAAACTGAAAGTTAACTCCCGAGGTAGTGACGATATATTGCTATTACGACAAACTTTTACGGACACTTGAAATACAAGCCCCAGATTCAACACGTGCTGTTTATTTCAATACATAGGATTATAATGTATTTCATAGAAACACCCAGAAAATAGGTGTGAAAGAAAACTCCAGTCAAGAAAAGTAAGATTTTTTTCGGCTGTTGAATTGTAGTATATCTATTAGGGTATGACTAACGGTGAGGAAAAAATGGGATACACGTTATTGTAATCTGAACGTTTGAAAAAATATTCATACAACGTTTGGTTAACTAGATTTTCTTTCTGATAATTTGACAACGTACGCGTGTCTGTTTCTACTTTAATTAAAAGGAGTATTCATTGAAAAGGTGAAGATAACGAACCTTAGACATATCAGAGGTTGGATCATATGTCTATTAAGAGCACACATCCACCATTGACTCGTGACACCCGCCGCTAGCACTTTATATACCCCGACAAGTGAGAGAGACTCGGTCGGAACATAATTTGTTTGTGAAAATAATAGTCAACAAGTAATTTTCAGGAATGTAGATAGTAAGACAGTCAACGGAAAAGTCCACTTTGATCTGTTTCCATCAATGTTCATTATTCAAAATATCATTGTTTAAACTTTTAGCAAGGATTTATTTTCATTTTCCGTTATAATAATGTTGCCAATCGTTTAAAATATATTTCATCATTCAGTTCCCTTTTAAGGGATTAAAACAATATAACATTATTACTTGCATATAAGAGGGGGAAGATACAATTTCATTATATTTTATCCTTCTCAAATCATTTCGAAGCGTTTTTCGTATGTATAGTCCTCGCCGTATTAATCTCGTTGTCTCGAAAGCTGTCACTTCTGATCCGTAATTTTAGTAGACGCCTCAATCATCTGGTATTAAATTCGGTTTTATTTTAATGGACTAATCGTTAGTGTGACATTATGATGAATATTTGATTAGTAATGGTCATTTGTTACGTATCATGACGAAGCTTTAAATGTTTATTAAACAACACAGTCATAAGTTGGCTTTTTCACCGGCGAGGATTTTACAATGGCTGCAAGAGGTGAAGCGGCTCCACGTCCATTGTATCTCGCCGTGAACCTCTAGCATGTTGTAGTAGTTCTTTATCTAGATCAAGTAAATGGAGTAGTCCGTATTCACATTCAAGTATCTAAAGAAGCGATTAACGATTGGTATGAGAAGTAAGGTGAAGATAAAGAACAGTGACCTATCTGATAATACCTATAAATAATGCAAAATTATGATGGGAAGTTGACGATGTAGACGTGAGTCATCCCTTGTGTTATGAAGGTGAATTGTAAGTTTGCCTATAACGTCTATCTTAAGTAAGACATTGAAATATGAAGCAGATCTGGATGACTGTTGTGTCTTTTATTTTACATTCTCTGGGATATATCAAATCTTCGTATCAATAAAATGGATATTGTTGATAGAAAAAAAGATATCTTCAAAGTATATGGTATCTAAATATCGAGCTAAAAGTTCAGAGTATGAGTGCGTATAGTGAAAATGGTGTATTCTGAACACAATATAAAGATTTATTTAAACATACACTGTGTGGTTATATTTCAATTAAATGTAACAACGTCGATGAATCGTTACACTAAAATCATACGATATTCCATTTATGGAAATTAGATAGCAATAAATATATCCAGTAAACATTCAATAAACATTGTACGTATTTATGGAATACTTTCTTTATCTGATAGACTCATTGGAACGCGTGGTCAAACAGACTTATTTCTCCTAGTTTATCCCATCTCTCATATGTCTTGGATTCTGTGTTGACCGTGTCCCCATTTTATATTCTTAATAGGAGTTATGAAAAGAGGTCTCATCGTTTTCGTTTTAAAACCAGAGGAGAAATCTGCATCAATAATCAATATAAACTGCTACGTTTTGCAAATGGTAAACCTTCAACACGATCTAAAACACAGCAAGTCATATCTTGTAGAAATAGTGCTATTTAATAAAGTAGCAAAATGAAAGATATGGAATCGGTTAGCTTATTGCGTTAATGGATGAATTCAATTTGAGAGACCATTATCTCCATTGAATTTTTGAGAATGATCACTGTTCGTAAATTTCACTATTTTCCCAATCTAAATTGCATAGCAATGAATAATTGTTTTGACATCTATTAATCCAGTATAGTCTTAAAACTGTACAAATCCTTTAATATACATATCGTCAACATTTTATGCTTTATTTTCCAAATAGAACTTAAACTATAAATGACCTCCTATGGATAACCCTTTCTCACCGGTTTCTAACAAGAAGAGTTCATTATCACCGTTTTATTTGACAGGAGAGTATTCTCACTTTAATGATAAATAAGCCTCAAAGCCTGTAGATTAGCTGTGAAATATACTTATATATTTGTGATACCTACCTTTTTTGTACATCATTTTTACAGAATTTCAATAGTTTTCCCACCCCTCATAAATATCAATAAAGTCTCAATATTTTGCTGGTATCGAGATTTGTAGATATATATTTGTAGATATTTAATTCATACCACATCACTGTTCCTTATCATAGACTTTCCATTTGTTGTAGACTATGGAACTGTTCTTACCAAATTTCTTCGGCTTTGGAGACTTTGGTACGTATTAGTGTTACATTCTCTGTAAATTGGAACATTTGATAAACAGTTTACATATAACTGAGAAAATGAAAGCAAATTAGAATGTGGCCCCACAAGATGTAGATATAGAAAGAGAAATGTCTTCTGTGTTTGCAAGTATCTTTAACGTACCGAAGGATATGTAAAAGACAGTGATTTTGAAATCAGTGCCAAGAACACGGAGTTAAAAGATTTTGTATACATTTTTTTCTATCATGCAAAACATTAATCACACTTATTGAATGAAATTATCTAATTCGTATTTGCATTTGTATTGCAGCGCCTGCAATTCCTGCATTATTATAAACAAATACAATGTTTATTTACACACATTTCATTTTGTTAAAGATACTTCAAAGTATGTCATATGAATAGATTTATTATTAATAATGATTGTCACATTTGCCGTACTCATCTTCCAGTTCCTAAATTCTGTTATGATAAAGGTGAAGATAACCAACAATCATCAATGTAAATGTGAAGATAACTAGCAGTATTCAATCTCGTAATTCCCATAACAAATACAAATCAGAGAGATGGGCAAACACGAACCCCTGGACACACCAGAGGTGGGATCAGTTGCCTAGGAGGGGTAAGCATGCTCTGTCGACCGGTCACACCCGCCGTAAGCCCTACATCCCGATCAGGTAAACGAAGTAATACGTAGCCAGAATCAGAGTACCACGAATGGCCTAACAATTGATATGAAACACATCAGGCAGCATTTGGCCTAATAGAAAGTTGTATTGGCAAACTGGCATATCTATAGGATATACTTCCACTACTGCATCCGAAGTCTGAAGATCAAATTAATCTCATAACTCCTAAGACGAATACAAAATCAAGACCTAGGCAAACACGGACGTCTTGATATACCAGAGGTGGGATCAGGTGTCTAGAGGGATTAAGCATCCTTGTTGACCAGTTCACCTGCCGTGAACCCGATATCTTTATCAGGTAAACGGAATAATCCGTGTTCAAAATCAGTGTGTAAAGAACGGCCTAAAAACTGGTATGAAACACGTCAAAAAGTATTTGATTCAATGACAATGGTTGTGTTGGCAAACTATAAATTGTTAGACCGATAAAAGCATTTGCAAAATGCTGACTGTAAATGAAACTCTTGAAACCCTTCTATCCTCAAATTGAACCTACAGATACTGCAAACACCGACATTGTCAAATTTGACTGTCATGTCGTTTATTGTACAATCCAGGCTTCGAAGAAACATATGGTTTCTTTTGTAACTTCGACCTGGGAATATGGAACGTTTGCTATACAGGTATGTGTAATGCCTTCTACTATTTTTTCTCAATTACTATTTACATATTCTAGAGATAAACTAAACACACGCACTCACATTAAATGACACCGGATATTTGTGAATGTTGTAAGTTCGAATTCAACCTGCAGATTTTGCAAATATTGACACTACTAAACATAACTGTCATATCTTTTAGCTTACAATCCAGGCTTTGAAGCAACATATGGTCTCATTGGTGACTTCATACTGAAAGCATGCTCGACAGGTATGTGTAATGCCTATTACATTTTTTTATTTTCGGCTATTTACCTCTTCTTGAGATAAATTAAACGCACGCACTCACATTAAATGACACCGGACATTTGTTGATCACTTTCAAGTTCTGTCAATGATAGGCATATTTACTTCAAATTGTTTTCACCAAATGTTGTTTTCGTGCACGTGTTCATCATCTGGAACAGGGGGCCTCCGTGGCCGAGTGGTTAGAGCATCGAACTCAAAATCACAAAGCCTCTCACCTCTGTCGGCGCGTGTTCGAATCTCGGCCGCGGCGTTATGTGAGTACGTTTGCCACTTTACTTGCGGAAGGTCGATGGTTTCTTCCCAGGTACATTGTATCTGGGTTCTCTCCTCCACCAACAAAAACTGGACGCCACCAGATAACTGAAGAATTGTTGAATGTGACGGAAAGCAATAAACAATCAATCAATCATCTGGAACATGACTTCAAAACATGTAACATCAAATTGAACCTGCAGATTTTGCAAGCATCGACACTATTCAATTTGACTGTGATATCTTTTATTTTATAATCCAGGCTTTGAGGCAACATGTGATCTCATTCGTGACTTCATACTGAAAGCTTGCTTGACGGGTATGTGTAATGCCTATTACATTGTTTTATTTTCGGCTATTTACCTCTTCTTGAGATAAACTAAACGCACGCACTCACATTAAATGACACCGGACAGTTGTGGGTCACTTTCAAGTTATGTCAATGATAGGCATATTTACTTCAAATTGTTTTCACCAATTTTGTTATCTTGCACGTGTTTATGATCTGGAACATGTTCTCATAATGTGTAGACCAATATGTAGATATACTGAAAGGACATGAATCATCGCACTGATCTGTTTGCGATGTACATATACACCTAACATACCCATATGAATGGACCAATCAGTCTAAAAAGCAAAGTCTACTATTCATCCTTGAAGTATATATTGGTTGCTTGGTTATATATTGTTTAATGCCCAGCTCGAGATTATTTTCACTCATATGGAAACATCGCGACTACCGGTGAAGTGTTGTACAATTTGGTGCTTTGCGCTTATGGTCTCTGAGTAGGGAGGCGTCTTTATCGTACCACATCAGCATTGACACGGGACCTTACTTGTGCTGTCTCATCTGAAAGACCACCCCATTTAGTCGCCTCTTAGAACAAGCACTAGGTACTGAAGACCGGTATTACTTGAAGTCGACCATTTGCCAGTAGAGTTGTCACGTCCTCAAGGCATTTGAATTTAAACTGATGCGAGTCTGTTTAGAGGAATTAAATGCAGTTGACAATGAATGAATGTGTTATTCCAGATTAACTGGAAGCAGAAGATTATTATGATTTTTGAGACCTTTAGAAATGATAAAAGTATCAAAGTATATTTTTTTTAGTAAGATATGTTTTTGTCCCACTCCCCATTTTATAGTCTTTATGGAATTTGAGATTGGTCATTATTTTCTTTTTCTCATTCTCATATTCTATTTCAAAACTATTCAATTATATGCAATTTGAAGGAGAAATCATTCATGCGAATTATTACGAATGGGTAATAATAGAAATTGTTAAGAAAAATTCACTCAATGTTTGTGAATGATATAAAATATAAACGATACCAATTTTGATGTACCAGATGCACCTTTCGACAAATAATGTCTCTTTCAGTGAAACTTAAGTAAAAAAGGGCTAAGGATCAAAGCTATGCATGAGGAGATAAACCTTAATTTTGAAATGAATTTCTTAATTTTCTCACAGCAAATTTTTATCCGTATTTCATGTTTGTACCGAAGTACTTAGCAACTGGGTTGGTGAAAACTCTCAGGGACTAACATTCCACCAGCAAAGGTATCGACCCAGTGGTCCTCATATAAAACATAAGCGGTACAAATTTTGATTATATAAAAAATATGCCACATAAGTTTCATTAAGTCGAGGACCATACACCAAAAGATAATATCCATGTTACGCAATGTTTTATTTATATCCACCATATTTGCCGAATGTAGATATCTTGATAACTGTTTATAGAAATGATCGGCAGCCACATCACTAGTTTTAGCCATTGATAGACAATTTGGTAGACATATTGGCCTGGGGTAAAATAAATTTATTTGATATTAAATAAGAAATATTCTTGCTTCCTTGGTACAATTCCTGTCTTATATTCTCTCTTTGTACTAACCAATCATGCGACCACTTGGTTATCATATATTTGTCATATAATGTCTTTTGTAATGAAATTTGTTGATTGTGCTTCATTTCATCAATATCTGTTTTGCAGATGCTGTTGGATCTATATGTTTTCCTATGTTTACCTGTGTGTGGTCGAAATGGACAAGAAGTAAGGGAAATACGAGATTTACTAGTACCTACCGGTGTCATTTTGAGATGTTCAAAACTAGCTTTGTTTAAAAAGGAAACTCTATTTATTTGCATAAAAAGTGTAATAGCATATCACTTCTAAGATTTATTTACAGAGAAAGTTTATTGTTTGGAAGCGTCTCCACATTGCAGTTCGTTGTTTGAGATTTTTTTCCGCTCAGTGTGTCCTTATCACTATGAATTACAGTGGATTCCGAAATATACATTGAAGACGTACGATACTCCCCTTTTAGTTGTTTTACGCTCTGTGTCACGTCTAAAGGACGAAGTTGACGCAACGTTAGAAAACGTCACACATACAGGTATAGTGTGTTCTGAACTCTTTTCTGATCGAAACCTTGATTACATTCAATTATGAGATAAATGATGAACTGTTGTTATGTATATTGCAGACAACATCATGTTGATAGTAATACATAACTGTGAACCGACACTGAGGCCAACCAAGCTACTGCGCAGTTGTGAAAACAAAAGGGTGATCTCTTTTACAAATATTTTGATATGGGATGGCTCTATTTATGCGTGTCCAATCAACCAACAGGCAAAAAATGACATCAGATTGTATCTAAGACACAATTAACAATGGATTGAAATAAAGAGTAATGTTGTCACAGCATGTTTTTGCAAAATATTTCTTATTCTCCATATCTGTCATTATGGTATACCATTGATCATTGGAAGTTTGATGATTCAAAACACTGTGTGTATCACAGAAAAGATAACTAACAGTACTCAATGTCGTTATTACTATAGAGAATACAAATAAGATAGATGGGCAAACACGGACCCCTGGACATACTAGAGGTGGGATTAGGTGTCTAGGAGGAGTAAACATCACCTTTTCGACCGGTCACATCCGCCTTGAGCCCTATATTTTGATCACGTGAACTAAGTAATCTACAGTCAGAATCAGTGTGCTAAAAATTGGCATGAAATACTTCAGACAACATTTGACCAAATATTAAGTTGCACTGGCAAAATAGACCGTTATAACGATAATGGAACTTGCTAAATGCTGACTTTAGACAAGATTTTCAAACTCATATAACATCAACTTGTTTGTCAGTAGTCTGTCTGGGTTCAAAAACTAATCATATGCAGAGCAAGACCTTGCATATCGAATCAGTTGGGAGATATAAACACCATGTGCAGGTGATAATGGGATATTGCTACATAGATAAAGGAAGTTAATATTGGGGAAATTAAAATCATCCCGTTTGTCATCAAGTTGAGTTGCTAGTTTGCTGTCGGCATCTATTTTCAATAAGGTATCTAAGTAATTTACTGGGATATATCGAATCGACATATGAATGAAATTGATCATTGTTAATAGATAAAACGTCGACGGTATATTTAAATATCGAATAGAAGTCCACAACAAGATATTTTTTCTTCTCATTTTGAACCTTTTCAATGAATTCTGCTTCATGCGAATTCAATAACAAGGCTGCCAACAATGTGGCACAATTCGTGCCCATGGGAGTTCCAACACACTATTGGAAGACCTGATTACCAACGAAATTGTCAATGAAGAACTCATCCTTGTAATTTCAACTTGTTCGTGGAGACAGAGTGGTGCTTAACAAAATCATTTATGAATGACTGATGACTTGATATGAATTTTATGTGTATTTCTTACTAGATATGAATATATTTTGATTGACTGTATTATGATTCACACTGATCTGCTAATATATTAACCAAATTTCTGTTACAAACTGATCAAGCTGCGTATACAAAATGTGAAGATTAAGAATTTCTGTAGTGGCACAATTCGGCTAATGCTTCTTTGAACACTTGAAAAATAGTTGACGTACCAAAACGTTGTGCTCATCAAACATGATCCTTATTTATCGCCCCATATGACTGATTGCAAATCTAAAATTAGAAACATCAACTGTTGTATGTCAATTGTATGAGTAGAGTTCTACTAGTGACGCATTAACAAAGGCGGTGTGAAATATTTTTGCAACCGTTTCATCAGTATTAACAAATAGCAAACAATTAAAGAATATGAATATTGTTATTCAGTACTAAATTTGGTATTTTCCTTGATGTTTAGATAGTTTATTTCGTAGGAGTTTTCTTTGTTTGGATTTATATGATAGGTCACGAAATTTACGTGATTTCTATGTTATTCTACCATGGTGTCATAATCAAAATCTTTGCTGAATTAGCCTCCTCAAACCTGAATGCTTTAGCCAAACAAAACGCACATTACAAAACAGTTGCATTGGAGTTTTGTTTAAAACAACTCCTTTCTACAATAAATGTACTTGTTTAATTATAGCATGTCTGATATTGATTTTTCACAGGTGAGAATAACCACCACATCATGAAACAAAGAATAGTCTATTTATAAATTTAAAATCATTTTTTTTAAAATTTCTTTTGTTTGCCGTTTTACTATGTTATCAATATTTTGAAAAAATAAGTCATGTATCATACTACATTAATACCCAATTTGAAAATAAAATCCTGTCATTTTTGTCGAATTTTTTGATTTTTGTCTTCAATGTTCAATCAAAAGGAACAAAACATAAATTAATAGAATATGAAAAGCTGATATTCGTAACTATCCAAACTGATCCAGGTTGACAACTATGTGACTTGAATATATAATTTGCTATACCCAGGAAACGATAAATACACTACAAATTCAACTAATTATTTATTGAACTTTCGTTTCATTATATATCATGAGGCAGAATGTATCAAGAATCGAACCCGAGACTCCCAGTTTCAAATCAAATATCCTAAACACTAGACTACTGCGATGTATTTTTTGTTTATATCAGTCTGTAAATGAAAATGTCTGAACATGATATCAATGTAGACTTTTTATCATTGATTTCGCCACACTCAACAATTTTTCAGCTACCTGATGGGGTCCAGTTTTTGTAGATGGAGGAGAGAATCCAGATACAATGTACCCGGGAAGAGACCACCGACCTTCCGAAAGTAAACTGGCAAACTTTCTCACATATATCGGCGCGAGCACGAATCAAACCCACGCCGACTAGAGATGAGAGGCTTTGTGATTTTGAGCGCAATGCTCTAACTACTCGTCCATGGAGACCCCTCTTTTTATCATTATAAACAGATGAATATGTTAAAAATAAAAAAAAAAGTAAACAATTTTATAAATGCCATAAAGGTACAAATTCAATATCAGAGTAACCCTTACAAATATCAGAGGTGAAACAATTCTCCTAAAAGAGGCAATAATCCCTTGTTAACCGATCATATTCATCTTTATCCCTTTGACATATCAGGTAAACAGATTAATCCTAAGTCACATTTAGTACATAAAGGGCGACAAACATAAACAAACTTATGTCAAATTTAGTATGAAAAGAATGGCTTAAAATTTGTATGAAACAACTCTGAAGTGATGACAGAGTGAATATGCAAACTAGATTAACATGACAATTATATGAATTGCGAATAACTGATGTTCAACGAGGCCGTAATAGCAACTTTGTCAGAAATCTGCGTCATTATAGACCATACGCAGAACATCAACATAAATCCAATTATATTTTGATCTATTTCTGCCTTTGTGTCTGTTTATCTCTCATATTCTTTCTCTTCTCTCGCTTCCTTCTCTCTCGGTGTTTCTCCCGCCAACCGACTGTTGGAAGACCAGGTCTCTACTGACTAAGAAGATATTGCCAACTCTTTCAAGAACAGGAATAAAGCACATGTGTCTATGTGACTACAAATAATATTACTTTTCATTAAGTTACTTGATCAGAACGTTTGGATAAGGTCACAGGAAGGGCTCGCATTTACTTTGTAAAAAAGTAGGAGCAAGATAGATGTGCCTCGTGCCATAGAGCCGCTGTTTGAGATGATAAAAGTATTAGTTCATTTGTTCATACCAAATGAGTATTTGACAGATATTTCTCAACAGTTACCCACTAACTGGTTTTAATGGGAAAGAGGAAAAGTATTTCTGGCATGTACATCAACATGCTACTATACTGAATCGTAACTTTTATAATCAATTGTAAAGTAAAATTATTATGAATGGAAATGGCTGATATAATTACTGTGGTCTCCTTAAAAAAAGCTGTATTGGATGAATGTGCATAACACTCACTTTGTGTGTCTGACTGTCTGTCAGTTGACTATCTCTCTGTCTATCTTATCCCGTGGGGATGCGGATTAAAATATGTCCGCAGTACCCCCTTTCTTCTCGTAAGAGAAGACGAAATGGGGCAATCTTTCGGATAAGACCGCAAAAACCGAGGCCACGTGTCACACAGGTTGGCACGATAAAGGTCCTTTCCTGTTCAGTGGCCATTAGCGCCGACCATAGGCCTTAATTTTGCAGCCACTTCACCGGCAATGGTAAAGTCTCCATATGAGTGAAAATATTTCAAGTGCGGACGATAACCAATATAAAACCACCAAATTATCTTCTGTCCCTCGGTTTTTCTCACTCTATATCTGTCTAATTGACTATATATCTGTCGCATTATCTGAAGGACTCTCTGTTTGTCTCACTACAGGGCTGACTGACGATACATTTGCCTTACTATATGTGTGTTTTAATTACCGCCTTGTCTGTCTGACTGTCTGTTTACTAATTATATGCGTATGCAATTGTCTCGCAGTAATAAGAAACCTAGAATCAATGTTAGTGGCTAGTTATCATTTATTACATTATATCAGTAACCCGTCATGGCTGACGTAGGAAATGTCGAGACTTTCTGCTTTAATGTCAGGTAAATCCCACATGCAAGAGTAATTTCATATATCATTACAGATAACAGCTGTTTCGTTGAATACGCATATGCTGATCAAATATTTCAACTTGTCCACATAATATGCCATTTGTGCCACCAAGAATTGACAACATATCAAAACTTCAATTAAACCCACAACAAAAGTTGCAATTTAAAATTTTTGGCCGGAGCGCAAATACTCGGAACGACCACTGAAAAGACTTGAATAGCGAAGTTTGAGCAAGGTAAGTTTAGCAATGATTGATTGATTGATTAAATATTGTTTAACGTCCCGCTCGAGAATATTTCACTCATATGGAAACGTCACCATTGCCAGTGAAGGACTGCAAATTTATGCCTATGCTCGGCGCTCATGGGCTTTTAGCAGGTAGGGATCCTTTACGTGCCACACCTGCTGTGACAAGGGACCTCAATTTTTGCGGTCTCATCCGAAGGACCGCCCCATTTAGTCGCCTCTTACGACAAGCAAGGGGTACTGAGGATCTATTCTAACAACCCGGATCCCCACGGGACTCTTTAGCGATGAGAATTTATCCAGTAGGTTATTAGATTTTTCAAACTAGTAAGTGAGAGAAAACCCTAACACGACATTCACAACATACAGGATTGGATAAAGTCTTTGTCCGTGCATCACAGTACAGTGTTTTTTACTTCCTAATTGTACATTTCATAAGCGGAGAGAAAGCTCATTAGTGATCCTAACTAATGAACTCAAATTATGACTATATTATTATTGCAAAATATAGTATGTGCTTTTGTGTGTGTGTGTTTGTGTGTGTGTGTGTGTGTGTGTGTGTGTGTGTGTGTGTTTAAAAACAAATTCTTGGAATACGGTCTCCTCATCACCACACTACCGACCATTAATACCAGGCCAGGTTCGACATATTGATATTGACGTCACATATGTTCACCTTTAATAAACAATTTGGTGTTATATACATGAGTTAGATATCATAAAATATAACATAAAACAAAATATTTTCTCTGATGAACGACAAATTATGGCCTTTAAATGTAAATTTTTTCATACCATGACAAGATCACAAACAGTCGTGTGGCTACAATGCATTAGTTTACACGTCATTGATACTGTGTGAAGGGTCGCTTAGGTCAATATTAAATGCACCTTGCAACAGGGGATGAAGATCATCTTCTTTATCTCACGATATCAGGTGATTTCAAAATGTAAATAAAAGGGATCTCTGTTTATCTTACGATATCAGGTCATTTCAAAATATAAATACAAGCGATCTCCGAGTTGAACGGAATCACACGTAGCCCCTGTGAAACCTCGAGATCTGGATTACGGAAGAAAGATATATTGGCTGAAAAAATCACTATTCCGATCATTTATTACAAAGTGTGTGTGTGTGTGTGTGTGTGTGTGTGTGTGTGTGTGTGTGTGATATTCTGAAGTATTTTTTTGGAAGTCTACCGATGCAATATGACTAAAATGTACGTTCATTCACATGTCAATTTATTTGATAATTTATATAACAAGTTTTATATTTTACTAAAAAAAAATTAATAATAATAAAATAAATAAAAGATAATATGAAAATAAAAACTCGTTGTTATAATTAGACTTAATGCATGCATCTATTTATAGCCTGAACATAAAACGAAAAGGAATTTAGTGAACATTATGCAAAGACTGGGAAAAGCTATTGTCTCAATGAAAACAAAAACTGAAACATTTAATCAATTTGTCATTTATGTCGTTTTGAATTGGGCTAAACTCGATTACTAGTGAACTGAAAAGAAATCTAAGCTCATTAAAAAAATAATTACCTCTACTGTTGGAAGGCGATTTTACTTTTCCCTACTTTCATATATAATTAAATGTAACACGCCAGTCTCTTCAATTATTAGGAAATAAAATCGTAAGAAAGCGTACATGCACAAAAAATTGCTATTTTCGTGTTGCCAGGCATTGAATATAATAATTATATATACAAAGAGCAGGGAATACGTGCTATTCATATATATATATATATATATATATATATATATATATATATATATAAGTATTGCTTTCATAGGAAAAAAATTGCAATATATCGAAATGGCGAAGTAAACAATGTGTAAATCATAATCATAAATCGCCAAGACATACAAGTTCGAGTGTAGGGCAACACGGACCTCCGACAAATCGAAGGTAGAATCAGGTGCCATAGAGGAGTAAGCATCCTCTGCTGACCGGTCACACCCGCCGTGAGCCCTTAATTGAAAATAGGTATACGGGATTACCCGTAGTCAAAGTTAGTATGAAAAATGAAAATGGCCTTGTGACAATACTTTGCGTCATATTTTAACGAAAGAATCTTTCACTTTGAATGTCTATTTCAATTTATTGTTACTATTTACATAATTGATTTGAAATGGCTGAAAAATAGAGAAAATTCTACAAAAAATATGATAGATAAATCATATATCTCATGCCCATAGTTTCAAAGATTACTGGCACTTCTTTTGCGTAGTCTTGTTGACACGCAACCGGTCAAATTGATCGCTACAGTAAAAAAAAAAGATTAAACAATAAATACTGCACTATTTGAAAGCTGTATGAATTTTCCATTATTTTTGGGCAGTTGAACTCTGTTTAACTTCCATAGGCCATCACGCACAGCGCACATTAATACATTGAACATGACTTTGGTATTGACTTCTTCACATCCGCCAGAAAAAGTTCGCCAAACCATATCATTAGAACAAAGAACACTACATAAAATGAGCGTCGCGACCTTGGTAAGATTAATCCGTATATAAGATGAAGATATGGGGCTAACAGCAAGTGCAACTACACGACATGGGGTACCTACTCCTCTAGGCACCTGATCCTACCTCCTACCTGATCCTACCTCTGGTATGTCCAGGGGTCCGTGATTGTCATTCTGGTAATTTTATACCTTTTTAACAATCATGAAATTTGTTACAATACGTTCTCCTCACCTATTGACAGGAATTATTTTATTTTTTCTTGAAATGTTTGAAAAACTTCCAACTCCCAGGAGAAGACTCTGTACTTTAGTTGTGTATACAAACTATACGTGTTTAGTGTCATTCATTTCAGACAGACTCTATAGATTATGTAGTTTTTATCTTTAAAAACACTGTAAGATAAAGAAGATACCATTGTTGAGATTGATGTTAAATTTCGGTCCATCACGTACACTTTTTTATGTTACATTGGCGGATCTTGTATATCCGAAAGGAGGAGATATGTGAAAGTCAATGATTAACAAACATACTCAACCATGTTGCCAAATCTGGAGTTTTATTCACATTATTTCTATATTTTTATATTTGTTAATATATTCTTATGAAGCAAAAGCTTCTACCTGTGAAGAAAAAATATGTTGCTGTGACCTTCGGTTCGACATTTAGATTTATAGGCAACGTTTTATCCATTAACAGTGATCATATTCATTCATATGCGATTCAACATATCCCTGTGAACTTGAAATAAAAGACATCGAAGCGTTTTCCATATTTACTTCGTACTTAGATATTTTATTAAAAATAAGCACTGACGACAGACATAGTCTTAGAACTGAACTTTATGAGAGACATGATAATTTGAATTTCTCAATCGTCAACTCTCCTTAATGTAACAATATTCCATCATTACCTGCATATGGTGTTTATATCTTCCAACTGATTCGATAAGCAAGACCTTGTTCTCCTTATGATCAGTTTTATAATGGAGGCAGCTACTGAATAACAAGTTGATGTTACAGGGGTTTGTACAGTCTCGTCAAAATTCAGCATTTCACATATTGTACGTCGTTATTACGATCTAGTTTGCTAACACAATCTCATATTATGTCAAATGTGTTTCATACCAATTTTAAGCTGTTTTGGGCACACTGATTCTGACGACGGATTGCACCGATTACCTGATCAGGATATAGGGCTCACGGCGGGTGTGACCGGTCGAGAGGGGACGTTTGCCCCTCCTGGGCACCTGATTCTACCGTGTCGGAAGTTGGGCTCATTTTACGTAACACAGTGATAGTAAATTCATTTCTCATTTTAACAAAACTATCCAAATTAAATTATGACTCATATATTTTGTCGATAATACACCAAATAAAAAATGTACGACCTTGAGATTTCAGAACACGATACTATATCTCAGATCAGACCGCAACGTTTCTGAGAAAAATTGTAAAACTGTCAATTCTATTTTTATCTATGAATGATTTTACTAATCAGTTGATATCACGATAATGCATATATGTACTCTATACCTGTGATGTAAAGTAGATTTCTGCCAGACCAGTCGAACAAGTTTGCTTGGGTAGCAAGGAATACACCGCAAGTATTTCGTTGTATGAGTCCACACGACGGTCAGTACATTATAACATAAAAGTATCTAATTTTCTCAATGTACTTACACTAGTCTATAATGATGATAACACTAAGTAGACGTTCTATTTTACAACGATGTTTGATTGGAAGTGTAGTACCTGTTTATTTACACTGTACACTTTCCAGGAAAAAAACATGCGAAAGAAGTTTGCTTTAGCATAAATAGGCAGGGAATCTTCCACTAATAAGCACTTTACAGAATTCTATTTTGTTTTGACATCTAGGGATTTGTTTTGTAAATTCTTATTATTGTGTATGAATTCAACTGTGCGGCAAACAAACATTAACTACCGCTCTGTGAGCTAAGATTAGGCTTACTGCAAGTTGTTAAATTTTTACTGATATATTTGTCTGTAATTAACTGGAAAGAAACTAATTAGTAAGCTTGACTGAACGTGATTGCTCTAAAAACAATGATCATATGATCGAGTAAGTCACAAATAGAACAATATAAATCTCCCTCATTAATTGATTAAATTTTATTGATGATCACTGAATAGCCATACGAAATATTTTCATTATGTGGAAATTATCCACGATAGCGTATCCTTACAAGAATATACACGAATATAAAAAAAAATGACAGCTCTCCTTCTTTCAATAACAACCCTACCCTGTTATATTTATATCACATGAACTGTTCGACTTTTATTTCCCTACCATGTCATTTGTATGTAAGATATATCCGTGTGTAAATATGGTTTTCTCTATATCATGTTTTCGATTTAATATTTCTTTTTTCTCAACGTTATAAGTACTTAATATAATAAAGGAATTCATTTAAATTATTTCATGACTATCTCACATATGTCTTTCAATTGGCGAGAGAACTTCATCTCTATTATGCATTATGTCGAAGATTCTGATAAATCTGAAAAAAACGAAGAACATGATACCTTGTCAGAATGGATAAAAATATAAGAGATATATTAAAATCCCGTGTCAGACATGTCAAAACAAAACTGCGTACCTTCTCCTTCTGTCTTTAGTAAATTAGAAGTGATAAAAGAATTAGATAGATTATATGAGGAATGTGTTTTGGTTCCAACTGACGAAGCTGAAAGTAACATTGTATTTGTTTGTAAGGCTCTTTATTACAGCTGCATTCTAAATGAACTTGGCATTAATTCCACATTTATTAATCGCAAGTATACTCCAACTGCGCTTTCCAAAGATGAAATTCTTTAACATCATGCTTCAGTTGTCAATACATTTAATATCCCAGTCAAAGAAGCGGATGGATATGAGTTACCGTACCTATACTGGATCCCCAAACTTAAAAAAAAAACCTTACCACGATACATTGCTGGATCCAGTAAATGTTCTACCAAGCCCATATCTTTGCTCCTTGCAAAAATATTAACTGCTGTGAAGGAGAATCTTCAAACGTACTGTACTGTGCCATTACATATGCCAGAAGTGGTGTAAATCAAATGTGGATTCTGAAAAATTCTGAAGAACGTTTAGTGAATTTGAAATCACAAAACGTTTCTCCAATTCATAGCATTAAAACGTTTGATTTTGCAACACTTTACTCGATCATACCTCACGATAAATTAAAGACTATACTTTTTGACATCATAGACAGTTGCCTCGTCAACAAAAATGGTAAAAGGAAATATTCATATCTAGTGATTGGTCATCCCAAAAATTACTTTGTTAAACACCACTCTGATTCCACGCACAAGTACTCTGAAGTTGATATTAAAAAGATGCCAGAGTTCCTCATTGACAATATTTTCATAGTAGTTAGTGATCAGGTCTTCCAACAGTCTGTCGAAAATCCCATGGACACGAATAGTGCTCCTTTCTTAGAGGACCTATTTTCATATTCTTATAAAGCAGAATTCATTCAAAAGCTTCTATATGAGAAGAAAAACTAACTTGCTGTGGCCTTTAATTCGACATTTAGATATATCGACGACGTTTTGTCTATTAACAATGATCATTTTCATTCATTTGTCGATTCAAAATATCCCAGTGAACTTGAAATTAAAGACCGCTTCTGCTTTGTACTTAGATATTTTACAGCAAATATATTCCGGAGGAAAACTAACAACTCAACATGATGGCAAATTGGATGGTTTCAATTTTTCCATTGTTATCTTCCCTTATTTATGTTGCAAAATTCCATCATCACCTTCAAATGGTGTTTATATCTCGCAACTTATTCGATACGCAAGAGCTTATTCTGCATATGATCAGTTCTTATTTCGAGACGGGCAAGTGAGAAAGAAGTTGGTGTTACAGGGATTTGTACAGTCTCGTTAAAAGTCAGCATTTCGCAAATTTTATGGTCGTTATAACGATCTAGTTTACCAGTACAACTTACCATTAAGTCAAATGTTGTCTGATGTGTTTCATACCAATTGTAAGGCCATTCTTTGCACACTGATTCTGACTACGGATTGCTCCGTTTACCTGATCGGAATATAAGTCTGATAGCAATATAGGGCTCACAGCAGGTGTGACCGGTCGACAAGTGATGCTTACTCCTCCTTGGCACCTGATCCCACCTCTGGTATGACCAGGGGTCCGTGTTTGCCCATCCCTCTGATTTGTATTTTCTATAGGAATTACGAGATTGAATACTGTTAGTTATCTAGGCCTTTTCATATACGTAAACGATCCATAACGGATGTTTATAAATATGTACAACATTAAAATGATGCAGAAGGCGATAATATGTTTATTTTGAAATTGGGTAAGAGAGAGAATTTCCTTTTAAAATTTCTTTTAACGTTAAATTTTATTTTTCCTAGTGAAAACACTACGATAGGATTTTTAAAACATTAACAAGTTCTCTCTCTCTCTCTCTATATATATATATATACAAAATTACAAGCAGTTGCGGTAGCTCAGTGGTTAGAGTGTTCCCTTCATAACCGAGAAGTCGTGAGTTCGAGCCCCGTACGTGTCATGGCCACGTCAAACCTAAGACGTAAAAATAGGTAGTGACTGCTCCTTCGCCAAAACTTCGGAATATAGGAGTGAGAATCTCGGGTCTTTCAGATATGACTTTAAAAACGGAGGCGTTGGCACATTAAAGACAAGACGGTCCTGAGCGCTAAGTATAGGTTAGGTCTAAATTTGTGGTAATTCACCTACAGCTGGTGACGTCTCAATATGAGTGAAAAATTCTCGACGGGACGTAAAACAAACAAACAAACAAAATCATAGTATCTAGTTCCAGGTAGAATAAGAAAAACATTAATTAAATATTTAATTATTCTACTAAATTTTATATTAATCATCTCATAGATTATAAAATGTGAATTTGATATTGTTAGGAAATCGTTTCTTTATACAGAAATGACCCATAAAGTATTATTATATATGTACATGGTTTTAAACATAAATACGTATGCTTATTAGCATTTAAGTAAGGGAGATAACTCGCAATTATTTTTTTTTTTGTCTTGCAGTTGGATTTAAAAATTATTTTAAATGAATTAGATAAAATAAAATCCATTTATGGACGGATAATCATTCTTGATGTGTCAGTTGAGTCCATTCTCAACATGACTCATAGATGCCTATTTACAGAAATACATTTTCCGGAAACTTTGGCTAGGTAGGCATTTAAATGCTGTTCAAATAATCTTCGTAGTATCTATTTGAAATGAATTTGAATTGCAATGGCTATAAGGAGAGAAAAGACTTGTATGAACATATTAACCCATTTCACACAAAAATGTGTATTGCAACTATGGATTTTCTTCAAATCGAAGTCGAAAACAACATGAATATTTAGTAATATTAAACATAATAAATTGAATTATGTCACTAGGCAACAGTATAAATAAATGACAATATTTCACAAAAATATTGTTCAATGCATTACATAGCTCACAAGAAAAAATAAATAACTCATATAATGATTATAGTAATTCTGACTATCCACATATTTATGTTGTTTTCTTTTTTAATTTGAAGAAAAACCTTTAATTTGTTACAATAAATACACACACATTTTTTGTGTCATTATGGGTATTGTTAATATCGTCATCTAGATCTTTGTTCTACAATATTTACATTTCAAAGTAGATGCTATTCATTGAACATAATTTACATGCCAACCTAGACAATTTTATTTCCGGAAAATGTATTTCCGCAAACATGACATTCATGAGACCTGTTGAGACTTTGAAGAGTCAATCTCAAATGATGTAACTGTTTGCGTCATTTCAATTTGATTCTTTTAAGTCTCAATCCTCAAGTCATATTTCGCAAATTCTATGGTCGTTAAAACAATCTAGTTTGTCAATACAACCTTGCATTAGGTCAAATATTGTCTGACGTGTTTCATAGCAATTGTTAGACCGTTCCGTTCGTCGCAAATTTATTCTGACTGCGGATTACTCTATTTGCCTAATCAAGGTATAGGGCTCATGGCGGGTGTGATTGATAAACTGATGATGTTTACTCATCCTAGGCACCTGATTCCCCCTCTACTATGTCCAGAAGCCGTTTTGCCCGTCTCTCTGAGTTGTATTTTCTACAGGAATTGCGAAATTGAGTACTGTTCATTGCTTTAGCCTTTTCATGATTCATGTCTCATTGCAATGGAAAAGAGGGTTTCGACTCAACTGACACATCAACAATGAGTCGCCTTTCATAAAAGGATTTTATTTTTTTTCTAATTCATGAAAATTGCATTAAAGGGAAACTGAAAAAAAAAATTCTAAAAAGTAGTCTGACTTACTCCAATTTCTAATAGTTATACGTATTTCTGTTTTATAACCGTGTACACACACACACACACACACACACACACACATATATATATATATATATATATATAATATTAGGAAATCTTGTCCTTATACGAAAATGATCCATAAAGTATATATATATATATATATATATATATATATATATATATATATACTCTATGGATCATTTTCGTATAAGGACAATATTTCCTAATATTATAAAGTTCACAACACCGTATGATCCATGAGATTAAATTTAGTAGGATGTTTAGATAATTTCGTCTGATCATGCTGATGTTTCCTGTTCTGTTGCTAGTGATTTTCTCGTCCCTGTTTTATATTTTCAATAGTGCGTAATTGATCTGTAGTTAATTTTACTTCAAAGACTCTTTAGCTGATATCACCATACTTGTTTAGATTTATAACGGACAGTATTATGAAAGTGATTACTCGATTCGTAAGATTATGAAGTTCAAATTCAGAATGTTCGCTAGGTATTGCCTCCGTTAATCACAGTTTTCGTGACGTAATCTACCAAGGGTTTATGGGGAGCGGAACGGACCGAAATTTCTTGTTTTGCAGTGGTTATCCTATTTTAAAGGTTGAAATTTTATTTAAAAAAGATATTCAGTTATTTCGAATGTTAAAGGAAAATTGAATGGAATGGGAATATATGAAAATATATATTTACGTACACATAAAATATGTATATCAATTTGACAACAAAAAGGTAATCTTTTCAGAGATTTAAAACAAGTTATATTCTTGACGTTAATCAGCTTGTAAGGATGTATATTGTTTAACATACTGCTCGAGAATTTTTCACTCATATGGAGACGTCACCATTGGCGGTGATGGCTTGCAAAATTTAGATCTATGCTCGGCGCTCATGGCCTTTAAGCAGGGAGGGATCTTTTACGTGCCACACCTACTGTGACACTGGGCCTCGTTTTTGCGGCCTCATCCGAAGGACCGCCCCATTTAGTCGCCTCTTACGACAAGCTAGGGGTGCTGAGGATCTATTCTAACAACCCGGATCCTCACGGGGTAACAGCTTGTAAGTATATTTATATTTATTTACATTTCTTTTTGAAGGCTGCAATGGGCGGTTCGCAGTCACATAGTAAAAATTTTGCGGATTTATGTAAGTTGAAATATCTTTCTTCTAGAAATCCTTACAGTTGAATACTCTAAAGAGAAAGTAAAGATGATCAAGAAAATGAATCTAACTATGTTTCTCTTCCATTCGATAATAACACTATTTAGTGTATAAAAAGATATTATTTAATATAAAGGCTACTTTGAATTTCCGCAGTTTAACTCCAGACACTTGATAACATAACGATTGAGGAACGATTTAGATTTGGTACTAATTTGTTATGTATAGTTGTTTCCACTAATTCAAAATGTTCATGCAGGGCACAATAATCAAAGACTGGAGGAAATTGTCACCAACCTTAAAGAACAAATACATGGTAAGGTTCCACTGACACGCTAATATACATTTATTGATTTAAAAATATTCTATTGTCCAGATGTTATAACAAAAGGATTGGACATAATTTCTTAAAAGTTAGAATGCCCTTTCCTTTGATAATCAATGAGAGAAAATAATGTTCAAGAAATGAAATACAATGGTATCAAAGGTCAAGGGACGATTTACTTCCATAAAGCAAATTATATATTAAATTATGTCAGTAGATATGTATATGCAAATACACAGAATAATTTGCATATGGTACTTGAAAAAATAATCGCAATAAAAAATTCTGTCGACGATGGGCGAAATGTGAATAAAAATTGATACCTTGTCAGAATGGATAAAACGTATAAGAGGAGTATTAAAATCCCGTATCAGACATGTCAAAACAAAAATGCGTACCATCTATCCTTCTGTCATTAGTAAATCAGAAGTGATAAAAGAGTTAGATAGGTTATATGAGGAATATGTTTTGGTTCCAGCTGACAAAGCTGGCAATAACATTGTATTTGATTGTGAGGCTCATTATTACAACTGCATTCTAAATGAACTTGGGATTAATTCCATATCTATTAATCGCACCTATACTCCAAATGCCCTTCCAAAAGATGAAATTCTTCAAAATCTTCTTTCAGTTTCAATACATTTGATATCCCAGTCAATGAAGGGATGAATATGAGTTACCGTACCTATATTGGATCCCCAAACTCCACAAAAACCCTTACAAACAAAGATACATTGCTGAATCCAGTAAATGTTCTACCAAGCCCCTACCTTTGCTCCTTACGAAAATATTAACTGCTATGAAGAAGAAAATTCAAATGTAATGTGCCATAATATATGCCAGAAGTGGTGTAAATCAAATGTGGATTCTTTAAAAAAAAAAACTAAAGAACTTTTCATGAATTTGAAATCACAAAACTTTTCACAAATTCACAACATTAACACGTAACACGTATGATGTTACAAAACTTTACTCAACCATACCTCACAATGAATTAACGACTACACTTTTTGACATCACAGACAGTTGCTTCGCCAACAAAAATGGTAAAAGGAAATATTCATATTTAGTGACTGGTCATCCCAACAATTATTTTCTTACACACCAATCTAACTCCACGGACAAGTACTCTGAAGTTGATATTAAAAAGATGCTAGAGTTCCTCATTGACAATATTTCGTAGTCTTTGGTGATCAGGTCTTCCAACAGTCTGTTAAAATTCCCATAGGTTCGAATTGTGTTCCTTTGATAGCTGACCTAGTTTTATATTCTTATAAGCAGAATTCATTCACATGCTTCTATATGAGAAGAAAAAAATTTGCTTTTGTCTTCATTTCGACATTTACATATATCGACGAGGTTTTCTCTATTAACAATAATCATTTTCACTCATATATCGATTCGATATATCCCTGTGAACAGGAAATAAAAGACACAACAGAGTCTTCCATTTCTGTTTCATACTTAGATATTTTACTGAAAATAGATTCCAGCGGCAAACTAACATCTCAACTTTATGGCAAACGGGATAATTTTAAATTCTCTATCGTCAACTTCCCTTATTTATGAGGCAATATTCCATCATCACCTGCATATGGTGTTTATATCTCCCAAATGGTTCGATACGCAAGAGTTTTCTGTATATGATTTGTTTTTATTTCGAGGCGGGCTAGTGAGAGAGAAGTTGATATTACATGGGTTTATACAATCTCGTCTAAAGTCAGCATTTCGCAACTGTTATGGTCGTTATAACGATGTAGTTTGCTAGTACAACTTACCATTAAGTCAAATGCTGTCTGACGTGATTGATACCAATTGTTAGGCCGTCCCTGGCACACTGAGTCTGACTACGGATTGCTCCGTTTACCTGATCGGAATATAGGGCTCAAGACGAATGTGACTGGTCGACAGGGATGCTTACTCCTATTAGGCACCTCATCAAACTTCAGGTATGACCAGGGGTGCATGTTTGCCCGTTTCTCTGATTTGCATTTTCTATAAGAATACGCTATAGAATGTTGTTAGTTATTTTGGCCTTTTCATATTTACCGATAGGTCTGTATAGCCAATGGGTGCATAACATACACTCAAAAATAGCAAGAATGACAAGAATGCATGAAATTATATAATAAAGAAATAAAGGTAACGAACATTGATAAGGAATAAGAAACTAAGGTCATTATAAAATGTTAATACTTATTAGCCAACTTTTTAATCAGGAATTTGCTCTATATTCATTTACAATGTAGTCCGACATTTAGGATTTGTATGAAATAACCAAAGTTACAATCTAATGAAAAATTGGATATTTAATATGTCCCAAATTTGATATCGCTCCACAAACAATCAAAATAAAACACGATTGGGGCGAACCAAACATCTAATTTTTATTGGATTGCAGTTTTTTATCAATTAAGGTAGCTGATGACATCAAAATTATGATGTAATGAGTTCTACCGAAATCCAAAAGGGAAATTTTATCAATTCATTTTCGAAATGTGTACAAAAATCTTACACAAAGGCGTTTATAGAGGTGAAAGTGTAGGTTGCATAATTTAATGATGTACCAAACAATTTTCACTATCTGGAGTAAATACGGAAAGTTTTCAACAGAGTGTATGGATCATACATTTTCTCGTCTCGGCTAAAGTCAGCATTTCGCAATTTGATGGTCGTTATAACGATCAAGTTTGACAGTACAACTTATCATTAGGTCAAATGCTGTATGATGTGTTTCATACTAATTGTTAGACCGTTCTTGGCTCACTAATTCTGACTACGGGTTGCTCCGTTTACCTGATCGGAATATAGGGCTTAAGGTGGGTGTGACCGGTCGACAGGGGATGCTTACTCTTTGATTTGCATTTTCTATAGGAATTACGAAATTGAATACTGTTAGTTATCTTAGTCTTTTCTTTCCACTCAATGAGAACATCCTTGAAGTACTTTTTTATTTCAATAAGGTGCATCCTCGCGGAGAAAAATATAAAATTTAAGACCAGTATTAAAAAGGGATGTGATTATTTATATGATCACATACCATTATGAGATTTTGACAAATAAATAGCTATTATAAATAACTACCGTGATTGTAAAAATACGGAAATTTTATTGCAAGTATGTGCACACCTTTTAACCTCTATATCAATGGTTGTAGGTTTTCTCTCTCTCTCTCTCTCTCTCTCTCTCTCTCTCTCTCTCTCTCTCTCTCTCTCTCTCTCTCTCTCTCTCTCTCAATTTTATAGGCAATATTTGGAATATTTCGACTTAGCTCACATGATATCCCACCTGTTGTGTCTCCAAGGGTCCGTGTTTTTCCTTTTCTTAATGTTTTCGTGTTAACAGGATTTTCATTAAGGTGCAGGGAAACATAATTATTCATTATACTTTGTGTTTTTACACAAGGTCAAATATTGAAGATAGAAGAAAACGACAATACCATACAGGACCTCCGAGAACAAATAAGCGGTAAGTTTCTATCAACATTTTAGATAAAATCACAATGGGCGAAATCCTAATAATTCATTCAACTAAAGAACAATTGTGAAATTACAATGAAAAGTATAATCAAATGTATCAATATTGGAGTTGATTAACCTTGAATTACGTAGTTATTGCATATATATATATACTTCTAAAATGCTCTTTATTCATACAGGAAGACAGTCCATATTTCAATGTTTTACATGTCTGCCTTTCACTGCTTTATGTAACTCATTATCATAGGTATTCTGCTGGCCTTCTTGAACGCTGTTCCTTTTCTGCAAATTTATTGGCTAAAACCCTTGAACCCTTCAACCTGGCTTATCAGATTGAGCGTTTATAATTATTCATTATACTTTGTGTTTTTACACAAGGTCAAATATTGAAGATAGAAGAAAACGACAATACCATACAGGACCTCCGAGAACAAATAAACGGTAAGTTTCTATCAACATTTTAGATAAAATCACAATGGGCGAAATCCTAATAATTCATTCAACTAAAGAACAATTGTGAAATTACAATGAAAAGTATAATCAAATGTATCAATATTGGAGTTGATTAACCTTGAATTACGTAGTTATTGCATATATATATATACTTCTAAAATGCTCTTTATTCATACAGGAAGACAGTCCATATTTCAATGTTTTACATGTCTGCCTTTCACTGCTTTATGTAACTCATTATCATAGGTATTCTGCTGGCCTTCTTGAACGCTGTTCCTTTTCTGCAAATTTATTGGCTAAAACCCTTGAACCCTTCAACCTGGCTTATCAGATTGAGCGTTTAAGCATTTATCTTCAGTACCACATTGTTTGTCAGCCATAATATATATATATATATATATATATATATATATATATATATATATATATAGAGAGAGAGAGAGAGAGAGAGAGAGAGAGATTGTATATTGATTTACGTCCCGCTTGAGAATTTTTCACTCATATGGAGACGTCACCATTGCCGGTGAAGGGCTGCAAAATTTAGGCCTATCTTCGGCGCTTAGGACCTTTGAGCAGGGAGGGGTCTTTATTGTGCCACACCTGCTGTGACACGGGGCCTCGGTTTTTGCGGTTTCATCTGAAGGACCGCCCCATTTAGACGCCTCTTACAACAAGCTAGGGGTACTGAGGACATATTGTAACACGAGTCCCCACGATATATATATATATATATATATATATATATATATATATATAAAATGCATTTTTGTTCTTTTTTTTCGGCTTCGGGTGATATACATGCCACTGATGTGCACCTCCCTCGGTCATACCCAAGTTCAGATAATCCGATTGGATGTCTGCGTTTTGATCGAATTAGAAAAATGCTCATTACAAATCTTGCTATGCTTTGTCATAATAAAATCTTAATCTTTCTGGGTCACTGAAGAATTTGGTGTGTACATGTATATACAAACAGGCATACTGCACTAGAAATACATGTACAAATACGATTGCTATTCACCTTGATTTCATTTATTATGTATTAAGAGTATATTGGAGATTTATTCGACAAAGTTTTCTTGGGGTGTTAACTTTATCTATCACTGAAATTCACGTATAATTTATTTTTCGTTTGGATACAATCAGTTGATTCTGAGCTATGATCAGTTGAAACTGAATTTGTAAAAAAGCATTTAATTCACAATCCCCTCATGAACATGGATATTTGTATTCGACATCGAAAAGTGGCACATATCTTATCTAACTGCAAGTGCAGGATTAACGTTTCTTCTATCCTTTCTAAGTACATTTACACACCAAAACTCATCTTGTGATCCTTTTATAAGCTAAATGCCTGTACAGTGGGTAAAATAGCATTATACTGCATCTGGACATAAGAAGTATTTTCAAATATATGTGAAATTAAGCAGTATTTGTTTTATTGAAAAAAAATATTTCGGTAAATCCATACAGGGAAACTGCCAAAACATCCACATTCTGACAATTCCTATGAAAGTCCTCATGTTCTGTAATACACAGAAGCTGTTGGAGTAAATTTTCTCCAAAATTTGAGGTAGTTAATGACATCATAAAATTCCTTTCCTTTCTCCAAAATATTGCAATTTTCAGTCACACCTATCATTAATTAGTTATATGGCAAATAAAACAAGCATCATCAATCAGTGTGACTTGGATTACAGAAATTATACATTACTATTACAATGATTTTGCCATGTTACATTGCCAGTTCTTCTCTTATCTATGGCTATTGTATTATTCTCATAATTATCTTCTGTATCAATTCCAAAGTCTTCAGATGCACTTTCATTTAATGATGCATTATGTTTAGCTAAAATTCATTATCATTCGATCTAATGTTATCAGAAGCACCACAAATTTGTCTGTAAAATCCTCATTTTTATCGGTGTGTGTATTGTAGAGCTGAGTGTGTCCTTAGTCACGTATGACGTACAGCAGAATATATTTTTTTAAATAACTAACGATCGGCAGTACTCGGGAGATCAGTTACAGCTGAGATTTTTATCATTCTATTTCAAACTGCGTTTTCTTGTCTGATGCTAGTTAAACAGAATGTTTGTAATAAATTGATTTATTTTTATGAAAGAAAAATGTTTTGAGAACAAAATGGTTTTGTGTTGCAAATGCTTTAAGCATATAAATATTAGAAATGTTAAATTAAACTCTGTAAATTTTCACTTCAAATTGTGTCCATGTTCCTTTAAGAAAGACATAAAACTTTTTACTTTTAGAGAAGCTAGACTTATTTTAGTTCAAGCATTTAATGACTTCCCATTACATTTTTGGTGCCGTGTGAATCACAATTTGCTACAATTTTGGCTCTATCGTTACCAGTTACACAAATAAGACGCACTGCCTTACCTTGGTGGTCATTGTCACTCTAAAATTTGACCGTCCGTTTCGTCAAAATGGAAAAGGGAAGTGATGTTGTAGTAAATTTAGCATGGTGTCTGTTAAAATCCGGAACAGAATTCTAAATTATACAATACCTGCCATTGATGCTTAAATCAACCGGAAGAACTGTTTTAGATTAAACAACACGTTCAATAATCAAATAACAATCATCTACTTCAACGCCATATTACCCATAGATTGATTAACTGATTATATATTGTTTACTGCGAATTTTTCACTCATGTGGAGACGACACCATTGCAGTGAAGGGCTGCAAAATTTAGGCCTATGTTCAGCGCTTAGGGTCTTTGAGCAGGGAGGGATCGTTATCGTGCCACACCTGCTGTGACACATTATTGGAAAGAAGAATGCCAGATAATAACCAAAATAGTCCTTGACTTTTAAAATAAATGCATACTTATGTTTATTTTATTTTTATCATTTCAGTGAGCACAAAAAACGGTAAGTATTACCGTAATTGAATTTGAAATTGAATGCGAGAGAATATGCTTGGACATTCAGTCAATTTCAGGTTTTGAAAATAGAAAGTACTACATTGTTCTTTGTTATGATTTTTTTTAATCCGTAAGTCCAATCTAGTAGTATTTGTCTTTTTTCATATATATAGTGTAAGAAGACATGGATATCTATTTAGTAAATGCAATGGTAATGCTGTTATGACACCAAAAGGCAAAATTAAGTGATGCTGTCGACATCACACTTTTAATTTTAAGTACAAAAGGTCAAATGCATCACTCTGTAACTCTATGAAAATCACTATATCGCCAATTTTAATCTTCCTTGTGATAACCCCCTTCAATTAAGAAGCTACAAATGTACTTCCAAATTCGAAAACTTATAGAAATCGTAAACGGGTCCAAACCAAGTTATACTTGTATGATGCAGCCCAAAATTAGAGTCCTTCCTTATAATCTAATGCAAACACACAAAAGTAGTAATTTTTATTTATAAATACATACAACGATGCTGAAAAATACAAATCATGTGAGCTGCACAATGATTCACTCAGCATGCACGACAAAACGACCAGCTGTGAAGTCAGCCATTTTAATTCTATGTAGCCTATTTATGAAAATTGTAAACGTAGTTATTGAAGATCAATTTTATTACAAACTTCATAATAGAACTTATCTATAGAATATGCATGCAATGCATATTTTGTTACCCTTTAAAAGTCGAATTTAAAGTCGCTCCGACAAATTGAGAAAATACGGGAAATTGCATTGTTGACGGCGTACCCAAAGTAAGTCTTCAAATATCCAAAAATGCAATAATTTGCGGGTTTTAAACTTATAAAGAGATCTACTACATGTAAACTTCCCCTTGTATGCAACATTGTAGCTTATATCAAATCCGACACATGATATTACATCGCAAGCGCTTTCATTTAAAACTCTTCAGCCGTAACATCTCAAAATGGTTTTGAAAACAATTTTAAGATAACACATACACAATACTAAATGTGATGTACCAGATGCGCATTTCGACAAATAAGATCTCTTTAATGATGATCAAGTCAAAAATGTTGGAAATCCGAAATAGGAACAGACTTGAAAGAACTGAAGTAACCAAAAATACCGAATAGTGGAACCAAATCCGGCATAGGATCAGAGCTATGCGTGAGGGAAATAATCCTTAATTTTGAAATGAATTTCTTAATTTTATCACAGCAAATTTTTATTCGTAAACCATGCTAGTACCAAAGTGCTTAGCAACTGGGCTGGTGATATAACGACCGAAGATTTGCGTTATAATTTACCTCTGTGTGTGCTGTTGTTGCTTTTTTTATTTCAATATATATATATATATATATATATATATATATATATATATATATATATAGAGAGAGAGAGAGAGAGAGAGAGAGAGAGAGAGGAATGATTTTGTTCAGCGTACACACTGATGCACATGTACATTACTGAGTCAAATATACTTTTCAGCTCGTGTACTTGTTGCAGTATTGATAGGTGGCGGAACACTCTTTGCGGCTTACGAGATAAAAAGTAAGATGGCAGTACTTTGTATGTAAATTTATCAAAATCGTTGATATGACTATTGGTGAAGAAAGTACTTTCTTGATGAACTTTCGAAAAGCATCATCACATTTTAGTGCTGCAGGGGTTTTTATATATAGATAGATCATAGCAGTTTTTTTTTTAATAAATAGGTCAAGTTTTAATGGCTATTTAACCCATGAAAAGGTATCTCAGTATATAATGTGAACGTGTATCTTTGTTGTTCAGAAAAGTAGAAAATCATCGAAGAGAAAGTTACTAATTTACTTTATAGCTCCATATCATATCGTTGAATGCTTAAGACAGTAACGAAAATGATTTTTAGGTTCGTGTTATTTTTCATGGAAATGGTTTAGATCAGTGTCGAAATATTTCTTTTAGATATTACATCAACTGGTTTTATATAAATTGCAGTAGAGTATCATTGACAGTATAAAAATGATTTTCTATATTTAGAAATAGAATTCTCTAAAAATACTATGCAGATCGTTATGTTTTTAATAACAAATTACAGAATTTTGTTCTCACAATATGAAAATAAGGATCGATACGTATAGGAATTTCAAACACATATAGACTGAATTCTGTGATTATGGATGTTGTCCATCACAGGGTCCTTAAACCACCGAGGGTTTTGGATGATACTACTTCCGAAACAAGTCGCCATTTCCTTAAACTCAAATTTATCAATAAATTAATTGATGCCATCAACGTAAGTAACATTATTCTTCAAAAAAAAAAATAGTTCAGTCTTGTATTCCAGAGTATTTTAAGGTCAGGCCTACACCTTGTATTTCCTACAGATATCCTTCCGCTATTGTATCCAAACCTTTTAAATACAAACAAACTTTGCAGGGTCATGATGTAGACCATCTTATACTCAATCCACCTACGTGTTCTTGTTCTTCGTCTTCTTTTAACTATTGTCCAGCGGGACATGCCATTACTGGCAATGTTGATATAGTTAAAAATGAAGACCTAACATAACTTATTTTGAAAAGTCCTAGATTCAGAGAACTTTCAATTCAGAGGTCTTTCAATTGGCGACAGAACTTCATCTCTTTTATAAATTCTGTCAATAATTATGGCACACGATGGGTGAAATGTGAAAACGAAGAAGTTGACACCTTGTCACAATGGATAAAAAGTATAAGAGGAATATTAAAACCCTGTAGTAGACATGCCACACAAACATGCGTACCATATCTCCTTCTGTGTTTAGTAAACCAGAAGTGATAAAAGAGTTATATAGGTTACATGAGGAATATGTTCTGGTTCCAGCTGACAAAGCTTGCAACACATTTGGTTGTAAGGCTCATTATTACAACTGCATTCTAAACGAACTGGGTATTAATTCCATAATTAATAATCGCATATATACTCTAAATGAGGATGAAATTCTTTAACATCATGCTTCCGTTTTAAGTACATTTGATATTCCAGTCAATGGGGCGGATGAAAATGAGTTACCGTACCTATACTGGATCCCCACACTCCACAAAAACCCTTGCAAAGATACATTACTGTATCTAGTAAATATTCTACCAAGCTCCTGTTTCTGTTCCTCAGGAAAATATTAACTGCTGTGAAGGAGAAACGTCAAACGCACTTTGCCACTCCATGTGCGAGAAGTCGTGTAAATCAAATGTGAATTCTTAAAAAGTCTAAAGAACTATTTAAGAATTTGAAATCACAAAACGTTTCTCATATTAACAACATTAAAACGTATTCTTTTACAACACTTTGCATGACCATCCCTCACAATAAATTAAAGACTAGACTTTTGGACATCATAGACAGATGCTTCGTCAGCAAAAATGGCAAAAGGAAATATTCATATCTAGTGATCGGTTGTCCCAAAAATTATTTTGTTAAACATCACTCTAACTCCATACACAAGTACTCTGAAATTGATATTTAAAAAAAGCTCAGTTCCTCATTGAAAATATCTTCGTAGTCTTTGGTGATCGGGTCTTCCAACAGTCTCTTGGAATTCCCATGGGCATGAATTGTGGCCCTTTGTTACCTGACCTGCTTTTATATTCTTATGAAGCAGAATTCATTCAAAAGCTTCTACATGAGACGAAAATATCTCTTGTTATAGCCTTCAATTCGACATATAGATATATCGACGATATATGATATATATATGATAAATGACCATTTTCATTCATGTATAAATTCGACGTATTCCAGGGAACTTGATATAAAATACACTACAGAGTCTTCCACTTCTGCTTCGTACTTAGATATTTTAATGATAATAGATGCTGGCGTCAAACTAACAACTCAACGTTATAACAAACGGGATGATTTCAATTTCTCCATCATCACCTTCCTTATCTAAGTGGCAATATTCCATCATCACCTGCATATGGTGTTTATATCTCCCAACTGCTTCGATACGCAAGAGCTTGTTCTACATATGATCAGTTTTAAATCAAGGCAGTCTACTGACAAAGAAGTTCATGTTACAGGGGTTTATACAATCTTGTCTAAAGTCATCATTTGGCAAATTGTATGGTCGTTATAACGATCTAGTTTGCTAGTACAACTTTCCATTAGGTCAAATGCTGTCTGACGTGTTTCATACCAATTGATAGGCCGTTTTTGGCACACTGATACTGACTACCCCGTTTGCCTGTTCGGGATGTAGCGCTTTCGGCGGATGTGACCTGTCGACGGGGGATGCTTACTCCAACTAATCCCACTTCTGGTATGTCCAGGGGTCTGTGTTTACCTATCTCTCTTATTTGTATTTGTTATAGGAATTTCGAGATTGAATATTGTTTGTTATCTTCACCTTTACATTCATGTTCATTTCTAGATATAATTCTTTTTATTGTATATCGTTCCAGTTTTACGTGTTTATTTACAGTTTGTGGGCAGATTAAGATAGACTGATATGACCAAATTCTATAGAAATTTGATGCCTTCCAATTTTCATCCTCATATTTCCCACTATTTTAATCTACAAGCTATTGTTAGTATATGAACCTTAAATCGATATTTATTTATATATCTACATTACTAGCTATCTATCTAACTATCGCTAACTATCGATACACACACACACACACACACACACACACATATATATATATATATATATATATATATATATATATACCTTTATCTTTCAATTATATATCCATGTAATAAATGAAATTTTATTGTAAATAGTTTATATAAATCTGAAATTTGGCGGGGATACAGAATGAATGTATTAATAAATAAACATAGAGCAAGGAATAAATCAGACAGGGAACTAGAATTCATTTTGATCAGCTTATAAAGTGTTTAGATGTACTTTTTACAGGAAGGTTCTTTAGGAGTGAGGTAGTTGAGGGCAGTGATGAGGATTCTGGTATGTATACTTTTTCTCTATTAATCCATTTACCATTGATTGATACGTAATACTGTATGAACCATATAGCGAAATGTTTTTCATGTCAACCATTTTTACGATTCGGAGTTCATAAAAATGTAGTATGTAAGCGATTCGTCCTTACATTTACCTTGTAAAGATATCTTTATCATATGATATTAACATGTATCGTGTAGAATTGTATGTGAAATTGGGGGGATAACAAAGAAATGCTTCGGGCGCTGACAATATCTGGACAACGCAGGAACCCTGCTGTTGATTACTCCTCTACATCACTAGTATTGGTTTGTCTTCATGTCGAGAAACTTAGCTGGCATCTGAAAGGTTCTTTTGTAATACTACCATTACAGTTTTGTGCTGTTTTACAATGACAATCTATATGCCATCGGTTCCAATACTGATTAGTATACCATGATGTCCAGGTTCGATTTTCATTACTCGTAACATTGATTATTACCCACAGTTATTTCGACACGCGTCCAGCATCAGAAGTGAAAATCACGGATCTTTAGGATATGACGTGTCACGGTAGGTGTAAGCACTATTAGGAATCCTCACTACAACGGCTGTAAGCTCCAAGCAGAAATCAAAATGGGTGACACTTCAGAGAAAGTGTCATAAAATATTCTCGAATGAGACGCCATACAACATACAAACACACTAAAACAAACTACATCTTAGACGGGTTCCTAATGCAAGGTATATCAAAAAATCGAATTCTTATTTCTAATATAATGACACGGAAAAGAAATGCAATCACCAAGATTTTGGTAAATCTTTTATCAGTCATACAGATATATTATTTTTATGTTTACAACGCAAAGAAGATACACATCTCATTATTAGATAGCACCATTATTACTTCGACAGAAATGCTAAGACTGAGGAGGTGGCAGCCATTTAGATTGTCCTACATCATTAAGAATGTCCCCGTTAACGATGTATAGAGTTTGTTACTCACTATGTGTACCATGAGGATATTCTGTCATTCTTTTCCTGAAGTACCTGACGCAAAGTGGGTAGAGAACGATTTGATTTAAAACGTCCAACATATGCTCTATCACTCCTACATGAAGAGCACAGGGTGATATCTTTGCGTAGGGAACATTTGCGGAAGGCGAGTTGCAAACAGTCTGACATCACGTCCATAACAATTGAGGAGCATTACCGTCGCCACTCACAGTTCAATACCATAGGAGCAAATCTGAGTCTTCCATCGGGCCTCTGCTGTAAAAATCAAGATTCGTCGCTGAACCAGACTGTCAGCCAGAGTTGCCACGGCCATCCATATTCTATGAGTCTGAGACAATTAAAGTTGGTTCTGGTGATGATGTGGAGTCCGAACAATGTCACCAACAAGGCTTCGTCCTCTAACTAATCCCAGCATCCTTTAGTCGATTACGAACAGTCTGATAATGAATAAAGTAAAATAAAAGAAAAAGAAACAAACCTTCGGGGCTAACATGTAGGAAAGTTGAATCTTCATTTGTGTGCTATATAAAAAAAAAATAATCATTATATTAAAGACACGGATTCAGTACCCTATGATATTGTTCTAATTTGCTCTTTAAGAAATACTTCAATGCTACATGAGGATTTTATACAAATTAATGATTGCCAATTGTGTTAATAATTCAAACAATTGTGTTAATAATTCAAACAAATTCTTTTTCATAGACATATACAATATATTTGCATTAATATTTACCTCTTGCTCCCATGCCGGTCGAGTTAGCTCAGTGGTAGAGCGTTCGCTTCGTAACTGGGAGGTCATGAATGTATGCTCCGCTCTTGTATTAGCTATGCCAAACCAAAGATGTAAACATAGGTAGTAATTGCTCCTTCACCAAACACTCGGAATTTAGAAGTGAGAATCACAGGTCTTTCGGATATGACCTTAAAAACGGAGGTCCCGTGTCGTTGGACATTAAATGGCACTCACTGCTACGGCAAGAAGCACTATGTAGTTCTAAATCTGTGGTACTTCATCTGCAGCTAATGTCTCCTTAATATGATTAAAACAATGTAACATTCATAGAATGAAAATTAAACGCAAATGAAACATTAAAACGAAAAACAACCAAACAACTCTTTGACCGAAAGCGCTAAGCATATGACCTCACCTACAAGTTGTGAAATCGCAATATGAGTGAAAACTTCTAGCATCTATGGAACATATATCGAACAACTAACCAACCATATGAGTGAAAGACTCTGGACGGAACGTAAAACAGATAACCAACTAACTGATTACAATATATGTATTAATCTAGTTTTAAATATGTAATCAACAATTAAACAAAAACTTTCTGACTATGTTTTTATGATCCTTGTTGACACGTGTGAAAATCTATTTAGATTTGTATCCAAAACCATGGCGTACAATCCATCCAACAGAGACAGACGTTTCAAAGGTAACTTGATATACATGTACGTTGATTTATGTAATTAACTATGCTATTGAATACGTAAATACATCACGCGTTGCTGCAAGTGATGTTTTCCATTTATGTTCTACAAGTTTTCCATGTTTATCGTATAATTTACATAGTCACAAAATAGTATATAACTTGCTAATTGTTTTTCGATATTTTCTATTTATTCATGTATTCTTATTTTGATTATATATCAGAAGCATCCCACAGATGACACGACTACTTTAACTAAAATCCGAAAACACCAAACAAACAAACAAAACAAAACAAAACAACAAAACACAAACTATTACCAAAACACGTAATCCACAGCCAAACACGAAATTCCCTTGAGATAAAGATTTTAGATAGATAGTTTACTGGATTCCTAACTTCATCCGTTGAGAGACACATCGCTATATCCAGTAAATGTTCTACCAAGCCCCTATGTTTGCTCCTCACAAAAATATTAACTGCTTTGAAGGAGAAACTACATATATATTGTGTCATAACATATGCAAGAAATGGTGCAAATGTAATGTGTTTTGAAAAAAACCCTTTTCGTAATTTCAAATTACAAACCTTTCGCAAATCAATAACATCAAAACGTATGACTTTTCAACACTTTAAATGACCATTCGTCACAAAAAATTAACGACTAGACTATTTGACATCATAGAGAGCTGCTTGGTCTATAAAAGTGGAAAACAGAAATATCCATATCTTGAGCTCAGTCATCCAAAATATTAAACACCATTCGGACTTCACGCACAAGTACTCTGAAGTTGATATTAAAAAGATGCTGGAGTTCCTCATCTACAATATCTTAGTATCATATTGTTACCAGGTCTTTTATTATGGAATTTCGATGGATACGAATGTGTTTACCTGATCAAGATATAGGGTTCACGGTGAGTGTAATCGATTGACAGGGGATGTTTACTCCTCTTAGATACCTAATTCTACCTCTGACACAAGTATACCCAGGGGTCGGTGTTTGCTCTACTCTTATTTTTGTATCCTTTAAAGCATCTGTGCGTTTGATCACTATTTGTTAACCTTCACCTTTCATACCCAAGATAAAATATAAAATGACTTTTAGTTTCGATTACAATGTTATTGAATACTGGATGTGTTGGCATTACAAATAAAAGAGGTGATCATAAAACAACAATTAGAAAAAGTCGTGGAATCGTTAGAGCCACTAATGCAAGAAATGCTACCTGGTGGTTTGTCAAGTTTAACATTTTCATTTTTCACGTTATGTTTAACTTATACATTTGAAAAATGTGATTTTTCTTGTATGCATTATGCAATATTTTTTGTACCCCGCTTAAATTCTAGTACCCGTTTTTCCTTTCGTCGTATATTGATATTAACCTAATAATTGTAATGTAAAGTCCCCTGTAAAAATGAGCTTTTAAGAGCCATCCTAAGAAACTTAATATCATCAGTATATCACGCCATTTTCATGACCTTTTTACTGAATTGCAAACTGCTGAGATTATAGGACAGGTTTTGGTCATTATATTTTCATATTCATGACAATCTCTAATATCGTATACCTGGATAAAATGAAATTAGGTTTATATCTGTGTTCTGCTAGTATTGGTATTGTTTGTTTTATTTGTTTTGTTTTGTTGGTTTTATTTTCTTTTTTTTGTTTTTTGTTTTTTGTTTTTTGGTTTGTTTTTTTTTTTTTGTGTTTGTATGTAATATATATCATTCATTTCCTTTCAAAATATTTCATTATATTATTATCCTTCGTTACTAATGAGGGCAATGTTGATCACGGTTTTCAATACCACGACGATACAGATTTCCTATTTTCTGGGACTTCCTTACTTTCATGCAACTTGTTCTTTCAGTTAAAAATGAAAGTATCCCACATCGTCATATACATATTGTGTAAACTGAGAAAAATGAAACCAAAATTTTAAAAAAAAAATTGGTAAAATTATAGCATTCGAATGACAAACAATCATATCGAATGCAAATGAATAAATGCACAATAGGGAGAGAAAAATTAGAGTACAAACAGCAACATAGAATACAATGGTAAAACAACAGAGAAAATGGAAACTTCTACAATCATATATAGATAGATCATGCAGATTACATATAGAAAGTTACGGAATTGAATTGGAGTACAATGCATAAAGAAAATTTAAGCTAATTTAAGTGATGCAGAATACGAAGGGAAACATTGGAACTTTGCCTGTCTCTTTTACTTGCACATTTTTACCACTTACATACATGATCAAATAGGATTGCTACATTCCATACAATAAGCGTGTAAGCATATAATTACCGCATCAATACATTAGTAAACGATCTGCATTATTGCATTTCATTAGATCAAAGACTTCTACTTGACAAAAATAGTTGACATCTGCCATGATACAAACACAAAGCTCAATATTCTACTTCTGGGTCAAGCTGCGTGTGGAAAGTCTTCCTTCATAAACACCTGCCGAACTGCTTTAGGACAGAGGGGTATGATTTCTTCCATAGCAACTGTTTTGGAAGGAAGTTCGACATCTGTAACGAAAGAGGTGGGTTTCACAAAAGGGATTTCTGCATAAATCTATATCGCATTTTACCCGGAAGAAGAATTGATTACAATATAACTTGCTTCTGTCAATAAATTTTCATTTATCATTGGTGCAATTGCTTTCTAGTTGAAATCATATGGCATGCAAGTTAGGGATGGCGATGGAAAGCTAATGTTACCTGTCCGGCTGCTTGACTCTCGAGGATTATTGGACAAGACCAGAGGAGTGCAGACTGATGATATCATAAATATTTGTGATGGTCACGTAAAAGATAAGTACACTGTAAGTTCAGCAGTATATTTATGAATCAACTTTTTTATAAACTTAAATTTCATGATTTTGCACCACGGGTATCGTGTTCTTTTTCCACATGAGTTTCGATAATTATATTATTATTTGCACGTGATAAACACTCAGCTAAAATTTAGTAAGTTTTTTGAAAATTATCTGAATGTAAATACATATTTTACTATCAACTTCGAAATATGCGTATATTGTCTTAAGTGTAATTAATTACAGTGTATACATATTTCTTAATGGATCATCCTCTTATGCACCCACTATTTTCCACTGATTATCATTTTTATAGTTTGTTAAATAATACATGTATCAATGTTAACTAACACTTCAAACATACCGAAAACTAAAGTATCACTATAGAAAATACAGCTACATATGTAATAATTATTTGTTTAAATTTTTACAGTAGTAATATGAGTAAACTTAGTGGATTCTTTTATTTACTAATGTACTAAACTTATCCAAAATAGCAATGTTTATAGTAAAGTAAATCAAAGTACCAAGGTCACATAACATCAAATTTGAGTTTTTACTATAAGTACACCAATGTTTACTTTTTATACGATATCGAATGGCGAAGTAAACAATGTGTAAATCGTAATCATAAATCCCCAAGACATATACAAGTTCGAGTGTAGGGCAACACGGACCTCCGACAAATCGAAGGTAGGATCAGGTGTCATGGAGGTGTAAGCATCCTCTGCTGACCGGTCACACGCGCCGTGAGCCCTTAATCGAAAATAGGTATACGGGATTACCGTAGTCAAAGTTAGTATGAAAAATGACAGTCTAACAAAGGGTATGAAACAATTCATTCAACATATATCCTAGAGACACTTTGTAATCGCAAGCAAGGTCATTATAGCGACCGTAAAAATTGCGAAATGATGACTTCAAACGAGATTCGTCATTTTCCAGTGACACCATACATAGCTCTATTAGCTTTGTCAAACAGTTCTTTGATAGTTAGGTTATATGAATCACCTTTCCTAAATGTAACACCCAAATATTTGAAACTTTTGGATTTTTAGGTACATTTTATAACTTCAATTAACCCAGAAGAAACCACCGACCCTCCGAAAGTAAATAGGCAAACTTTCTCTCATATATCGCCGCGAGCGAGAATCGAAGCCGCGCCGACTAGAGGTGAGAGGCCTTCTGTTTTTGAGCGCAATGCTCTAACCACTCGGCCAAGGAAGCCACTTAAATCATTAATATATACACATATAATTGGTAAAATAATACAATATTTTATTGTAGTTAATAATAGTAATGTGATTTAAAGTGAAATCAAAATAAGTTTTTATAGATCATTCTATGCATATATTACTTTTTGTCTAAAATCTGTCTCAAGACAATTAAGAACACCACATTAGATAATGTAAGAAATGTTATTCACCCATCATGAGCATTATTACATGTTCAATGAACCCGATCTCATTTTAATTAATATTGTAGACCGTATTCATGTCCTCTCTGACCATTGGTACTGATTGTTGGAAGGCAAACAAGATTTAAAATAAAACACCGACATTCGAATCGCAATATCATAAACAATCTGTGTAACGCTCGGAAGAAAAACACAAAATCTAAATCGTTTGGAACCTTATCTGGGTAGTAATGTTCCATTATCACCTGCATATGGTATTTATATTTTTCAACTGATTGGATACTTAAGAGCTTGTTCTACATACAATCAGTTTTTAAATCGAGGCAGGCTACCGACTAACAGGGCGATGTTACAGGGGTTTGTACAGTCTTGGTTAAAGTCAGTATTTTCAAATATTATGGTCGTTATAACGATCTAGTTTGCCATACAACTTTCCATTAAGTCAAATGCTGTCTGACATGTTTCATAGTAATTGTTAGGCCAGTCTGACTGTTAATTACTCCATTTACCTGATCAAGATATAGGGCTCATGGCTAGTGTGAGCTGTTGACAGGGGATGTTTATTCATCCTAGGTACCTGACCCCACCTCTGATATATCCAGGGGTCCGTATTTACCCATTTCTCTAATTTTGTTTCTATACGAGTTACGGAATTGGGTACGGTTCGTTACCTTAGCTTTTCTTACACTTAATGTAAGCAAGATTATGGATCGTCGAGGATGGGTATTCAGATAATTTCAATCTGACCATGTGACCAAATCTTTTAGGAAGAGGCGTAGGTCCAAATATTCAACCTTGACGAAATTTGTATGTGATACATGTTGTGACTGTCACATATTTTTGTTATTTTTTCCTAATAAATTATTCGTGTGGGGAAAAGCACCTGTAAGAATCGATGTCGTCATGACGTCAAATTGCACGCTCAATTTAAAGCTATATTTACCTCTCATCCCTCAGAAGTACAAAATACCAAACACAAAATGCATAGGCAAACATTCTCATTTAGTTTATATTCAAGTGTTTAAACTCCGTGACCTCCAGACGCTGGGTTATGCCATAATTATGACTAAGAGTTAACATGGGAAAATTCTACTAACCAATAGAAGAAATGACCCATTGACAAGAGAGAGATTTGACCAATTGTCACCTTCTCTGTTTTGTATTTCATTAGATACAACCTGAGACACCTATCACCAAGGACAACGACAAATTCCGTGCAAACCCAGAAGACAAAGACAAGATGCATTGTGTTGTCTACGTTATAGATGCTCAGAATAGGGATGGATACAGATTTGTTTCAGAAAATGTTGAAAAACAATTTTTGGAAGTCAGGGAGAAATTATGTCTGCGCAGTAAGTATACAATATCAAAGTAGATTTCTGTTTTTTAAAAAGTAAAATGTATGATGCAAAGAAATATTTGTTTTCCACGTCTGAGAAATAGAAACCAATTTTAAACATACAGATGGACATAACATAGTATAGGTGACATGGTCAGGTCGACAATATATACCGGTTTAATAAAACGTTTTATAGGGGGCCTCCGTGGCCGAGTGGTTAGAGCATTGCGCTCAAAATCACAAGGCCTCTCACCTCTAGTCGGCGCGGGTTCGATTCTCGCTCGGGCCGATATATGTGAGAAAGTTTTCCAGTTTACTTTCGGGAGATCGGTGGTCTATTCCCGGGTACATTGTATCTGGGTTCTTGCCTCCACCTACAAAAACTGGACACTACCAGATAACTGAAAAGTTGTTAAGTGTGGCGGAAAACAACAATCAATCAATCAACCGTTTTATAGAATGAAAATATCCTATGCCAGTAGTTATTGATAAAACCCATTATGTGACTGTCACTGTTACTGAGCAATGACTTTTATAGCCGCTTACAATACGTGCATATCGACACACCGATTTTCGTTATATCTAGAAAGCAGTGTCAATAATAACATTTTTTGCAATTTATGGCTGTTTGTTTTAAGTCCCCTTGACCATTTCTCGTTGATATTCAGACGTCACCAGCTTCTGGGTTTGTAGTATTGTCAAGGTTTTGGAAGTATATTGTTTCTGAAATTAGAATTAAAAACTGGATTCATAGTGCTTGTTATTGAGCTGCAGTGTGTTAAACATGACTTTTCTGCACTTAAATTTACTAACGATTTATTCACATCAACTCGATCTGGCTGTTGGTGATAATACAACATAGCCGACTAAAATTAAAGACCTCCATCTAGAATTTCTTCAGGAAAGACGTGGAAACCTGGGCTGTCATTCTTCACGAAGTTGAAAACCCCCTCCGATCGATTACATGCCTCCTACCGGCATCCAGTGATAGTGAATACAATCTCGAGATCCTGTCCCAAAAAGTAAACAAGTGTCAACAGTCAGTGTCATCGTGTACTAATTGGGGTTTTGTTTGTTTGTTTGTTTGTTTTTTGGGTTTTTTTGGGGGGGGTTTGGTTTTATTTTGTTTTGGTTTTTTTTTTTGGTTTTTTTTGGGGGGTTTTTTTTTTTTTTGGTTTTTTTTTGGGGTTTTTGTTTTTTTTTTTTTTTTTTGACTTTTTTTTTGACTTTTTTTCTTAAAAATATATTTATTATTGTATTATTTTTTTAAATTTTAGTGCGGATAATCTTATTTTCGTCTTAAGTAACATGTGAATGATTTCATAAATTACTGATCTACGATATTGTGATATGTACTTTCAACTGTTTAGTTTCCACATGTATTATTATTGCTATCAAATTAATCATTATATAAAATACACTCATAACGGCTATCAATATGAATATGAACAAAAGTCTAAATTGATCACATAACTACCCCGTGGGGATCCGGGTTCATAGAATGTATCCTCAGTTCCCCTTGCTTGTCGTAAAAGACGATTAAATGGGGCGGTCCTTCGGATGAGACCGCAAAAACCGAGGTCCCGTGTCACAGCACGTTTGAGATCCCTCCCTGCTCAAAGGCCATAAGCGCCGAACATAGGCCTAAATTTGCAGTCCTCCACCGGCATTGGTGATGCCGGTGACTTCTCTATATGAGTGAAAGATTCTCGAGCGGGACGTTAAACAATATATTATCAATCAATCAATAACATAATTAACAAAATCGCCTTAGAATTTAAAATGAAACTTTAGAAAATGGGGATTATGAATCAATTTGTTTCAAATGCTGGACAAAATTCCGAATTTTTAAACAACATTTTGGATAAAACAATATAGATATTTTAAAGAATCGGTGTTCTGTTTTCAAAAATATGAAAAGGCGAAGCTAACAAACATTGATCAATCTCATCAATCCTATATGTAATGCAAATAAGAGAGTTGGGCAAACACGGACACCTGGATATATCAGAGGTATGATCTCATGTGTTATATCATGTGAGCCTTATATTTTTCATTAAGTAAGCGAAGTAATCCGTACTTAGAATGTATGTTCCAAGAACGGCCTAACAATTTGTATTAAGCACGCCAAACAGCACTGCTTATATTTAAAATTTCTAAAAAGTAGGTCAAAGGTCAATCTTCCGGTGACCAGGTAAAATGGAAAGGTTTTGTCACAAGGAATGAACATGCGACAGGTCTACCTCTTATGCTATAAAAATTGACCAAGGTTACTGTTTCATTTATTTTCAAAAAACTAGTTTAAATTTCAAGGTCAACAAATCTGATATTGTTAGAACGGTCTTCTTGCAAGAAATGCACTGCTAAAAATGAAAGCAGTACCTCTTAAGATTTGAAAAATATTAATTATAATCGAATTTCCTAAAAGTAGGTCAAAGGTCAACCAAATTAACATTGGAATAAATTGAAAGTCTCTCCTACATGCATCGTAAATTAGAAAATCGTAATGCATATCTGCAATTATTAATTATTGACGATATGTTGAATAAAAAAAACTATAAGATTGTGCAAGATTTTGCAAATTTAGACCTTGTTAAGGAAAGAATCCTTATGCTACAAAATGTAACCATTTGTAAACCCATTTAGAATTTAGATTGGCATACAAATCGTCCACTGGATAGCTTTAAATAGTAAATATATAATATATTTGGACCGATAGAATAATTATTTAACGCACATCTATATTATTACAGCAATATGTACAGATGTGCTCTATAAAGGTTGCAATATTCAAAGTAGGGCAAACACGGAACCATGGAAAGATGAGAGGTAAGGTCAGATGGCTACAAGGTGTAGGCATTCCTTGTTGATCACCATGAGTCCTCTACCTTGTTCAGGTAAGCGGAGTAATCAATATCTAACGAATGACCTAATAATTGGCAGGAAACAGTTCAGACGACATTTCATCTAACTCCAGGGTGTATTTGCAAATGAAATAACTATGATGACTGTAGAATTTCAAAACACTGACTTTAATTGATATTGTTGAATCCCCTGCAACATTAACTTATTTCTCAGTAGCCTGCCTCGGTTTGAAAATCGATCATACGCAATTCATGCTTCGCTTATCGAATTTGATAAAAGACAGAAGCACCATGTGGGGGTGATAATGGAATATTGTTAAAAAAAAATATGGGAAGTTGACGATGGAGAAACTGAAGTCATCCCGTTGGTCATAATGTTAGATTGTTAGCTCCCCGCCAACATCTATTGTAAAACATCCAAATATGACGCAGATGTGAAAACTTCATTCTAAATTCACTGGAATATATCAAAATGACAAGTAAATGAACAAGAATAGTGTTAATAGATAAGACATCGTCGATGTATCTAAATGTTAAGATGATGGCAACATCAAGATGAACAAGTGAAGATAACGAATGGTGATTAATCTTGTAAATCATTTTAGAATACAAAATTAAGAGAGGGTCATAAACAGACCCCAAAACATACCAGCAGTGGGACCAGGTACATATGAAGTGTAAGTATCTCCTGTTAACCGTTCACATCCGCTGTAAGCCCTATTTCTTAATCAGGTAAAGACGAAATCCTTAGTCGAAATCAGTGTATAAAAGGGTCTAACGTTTGGTATGAAACACGCCACACAGCATTCGACTCAGTGATAGCTTGTTTTTGCAAATTAGATTATTATGATATCCACAGAGAAGAACAAATGTTGACTTTAACAGAGAATGTTGAAACCCCTGTAACATGAATGCATTTTTAAGTAGCCTCCCTTGATCTAAAATTGATCATAGAGAGAATATGCATTTCTGTATCAAATCAGTTGAGGGACATAAACACTATACGTAGGTGGTGATGCAATATGGGAAGTTGACGATGGAGAAGCTGGAGTCATTTCATTTGTTAAAACTCTCTTCTTGGTTTGACGTCGACATCCTTGTTCAATAAATTATCCAAATATGAAGGATGTGTGGAAGATATTAAGTTGTCTTTTATTTTGAATTCACTGAGATATATTGGATCGACATATGAAGATATTTCTTCCTCTGATGTAGAGGTTTTTGCCTAATAAGAATACAAAAAAACAGATTTGCAAATAAAGAGTACAATCTGTATCCATGGAAATTCCAAAAGACTGTTTGAAGATATGATCTCTAATAAAAATTTGTATCTTATAAATGAGGAACGCAGACATTTCGTTAATATGAACTTTATAGTACTCATGCGTAGAATCAGATTGGTGTTTAACAAAGTAATTTTGGGATGACTGAGCACTAGATAGGAATATTCCCGAGTTTCCCTTTGAAATGCAGAGCATCTGTCTATTAAATGAAAAAGCATATTCCTTAATTTTACGCGAGGGATACTGGTGTAAATTTTTGAAATGTCGTCTGTTTTCATATTGTTGATTCTGGAAAAGTTTTATATCATGAATTACTTCTGATGTTGTAGACATCCCTCTGCTGGTACTCTTGACAAAGGTAGACCGACTTGGGGTCAAACACATAGGCAAGATTTTCCACAACAAAAGAGTCGAGGAGTGCTGCGAAAAGGCATCTTCCTTCCTCGGATTTCTTCAAGGCGATGTGTTGCCCCAAGTCAACTACTGCTCCGAGGTTATTCCTGATGACGAGAGAGATATGATAACCATATTCAATATCTGGAAAATTTTGGAAAAAGCGAAAGAAAATGTAGAAAATGGATTTTAAAAACAAAATAAAACCAGAGTAGCATTTGCTGATTCCAGTGAAGTACCAGAATCAATACAGTTATATACAAGAACCAAATGAATTATCTTTCTTGTGTCATATCCATTTTATGTTAAATGACAAAAGTAAACATTGCAAAAAAATATTTCGCGTGATTTTTTTTTCAAAGCATTCACAAGCACTACGATCATCTTATGAACAAACATCGAACACATAATAGCAATGAGTACTAATGATCAATGCATTCACTATATATTATGTACAACCTCAATTGACGATATTTCGTGTATCGGTAACTCTGGCGTCGGGTAAATTTAGCAGATTTTTCTAATCAAATAGTTTCATCTTTTGCCGCAATATCATTTAACAAATATATCGTTATTATGAATAGTAATTTTAGCGTTTTCAGTTTTAGAGAATTTTACTGAATAATTTGGGTCCCAGAGAGAACCATTGAGGAACTCCAACAGACAAATGACCGGAACGTCTTTTAGGTTATAAAGTAGACAGAATTAACCCTGGCAACTGTAGATTTTTGTACAGTCGTTTGTAACAGAACGAGTTTTTTTATGCGTTTACGTTTGTATTGATTCAGTTATGGTATAGAGTATTATCGATGAAATATCTATCATGACATCTTGTCTGTTTATAGGAAAACATACAGTTCCTGAACATGCGCAGTTCCTGGGCACACAGTCCCTTACATACTTGACCTATGTCAATGAGAATAAAATAAAACACACAAGTTAACAAGCTAACAACACATATGTGACACAACTGGTTCTCCATAGTTCGAAGGTGTAGCACTACGTTTGAACTTTATAACATAATGTTAATTAACATTCAACATGATACAAAGTTAAGCACACACTTGATAATACATTACCGAAATATTTTTCAAATACTGAACGATGTTTACAAAATTGAATACGGACACAAATGATAAAATTCGATTACGCATCACAAAAACACATGAAATACAAATAACAAACACCGTACCAACTGCAAAAATACGTCAATTTTAAGATTTTGAACACAACGATAGAAAACACATGTATGAGCAAAGTTATCCCAGGACCGCACAATTAACAAAACTATAACATTACAGTAACATCTATTGAAACCTTCGAGCTTCCGAGAGCCAAGTGTCTGTATAATCAAATGAATAAATCCCCCCCCCCCAAAAAAAAACGCCTTATTACCGAACATTACACCATGTGTATGTCATTGGGAAATCCGTATCAGCTCTTGTGCTGTTCCCACATGGGATAAATCGAGCAAAACATTTTCTTGGCATTATAAGCTAACCTCTTGTAAGCAAAGTCCGAGTTAACCTTTGATTTGAGTGTAAAACGTCATGCCTAGACTACCTCAAACACAACGAGATGAAGCCGTAACCATCCTACTCTGCTGTGATGCACAGAAAGATGTTGCTTGTCATTTCCAGGTGCATGGTTAGGCTAAGATAACTAACAGTATTCAATATCGTAATTCTGATAGAAAATACAAATCAAAGAGATGGACAAACACGGACTCATGGATAATACTAGAAGTGGAATCAATTACCTAGTAGGAGTAAGCATTCCCTGTCGACCTGTCACACCCGCCGTGAGCCCTACATCCCGATCAGGAAAATGGAACAATCCGTAGTCAGAATCAGTGTACCACGAGCGGTCTAACAATTGGTATGAAACACATCAGACAGCATTTGACATGATGGAAAGTTGTACTGGCAAACTAGATCGTTATAACAACCATAAAATTTGCGAAATGCTGACCTTAGACGACACTGTACAAACCCTTGTAAAATTAACTTCATTGTCAGTAGTCTGCCTCGATTTAAAAACTTATCATATCCACACAAATTCTTGCGTATCGAAGCAGTTTGTAGATATTAAAACAATATGCAGGTGATGATGGAATATTGCCACATAGATAAGAGAAGTTGACGGTTGAGAAATTCAAATTACCCCGTTTGTCATAAAGATGATTTGTTAGTTTGCCGCCGGGAACTATTTTCAGTAAAATATCTAAGTACAAAGCAGATGTGGAAGACTCTGTGGTGTCTTTCATTTCAAGTTCACTGGGATATATCGAATCGACATGTGAATGAAAATGATCATTGTTAATAGATAAAACGTTGTCGATATATCTAAACGTTGAATTGAAGTATAAAACATAAACGGTACAAATATTGATGCACCAGATGCGCATTTCGACAAATAATGTCTCTTCAGTGAAGCTCAAGTCAAAAATGTTGGAAATCCGAAATCAGAACAAACTTGGAAGACCCGAAAGAACTAAAAATACCAAATAGTGGAGTCAAATCCGGCAAAGGATCAGAGTCATGCATGAGGGAGATAATCCTTCATTTTGAAATTAATTTCTTAATTTTATTACAACAAATTTTTATCCGTAATTCATGCTAGTACCGAAGTACTTAGCAACTGGACTGATGAATACCCTCGGGTACTAACAGTTCACCTGCAGAGGCATCAACCCAGTGGTTATAATATAAAACAGACACGGTACAAATTTTTATCCAACAGATGCGCTTTTCGACAAATTATGTCTCTTCGGTGATGCGCAAGTCAGAAATGACGGAAATCCGAAATAGGAACAAGGTCACATCAAGACATTTTTTCTTCTCACGTAGAAACTTTTGAATGAATTCTGACTCATAAGAATATAAAAACATGTTAGGTAACAAAGGACCATAATTCGTGCTCATTGGGAATCCTAACAGACTGCTTTATAAGAATATAAAAATAGGTCCGCTAAGAAAGGAGCACTATTCGTGCCCATGGGATTTTCAACAAACTGTTGGAAGACCTGATCAGCAAAGACTACGAAGATATTGTCATTGAGGAATTCCAGTATCTTTTAGTATCAATTGCAGAGTACTAGTGCGCGGAGTCAGAGTAGTTTTTAACAAAATAACTTTTGGGATGATCAATTACTAGATATGAAAATGTCCTTTTACCATTTCTGTTGACGAAGCAACTGCCTATAGCTTCAAAAGGTCTAGTCTTTAATTTATCGTGAGGTATGGTCGTGTAAAGTGTTGTAAAATCATACGTTTTAATGTTGTTAATTTGAGAAAAGTTTTGTGATTTCAAATTTACGTAAAGTTGTTTCGAATTTTTTAAGAATCCACGTTTGATTGACACCACTTCTGGCATCTGGAGTGGCACAGTATGTTTGACGTTTCTCCATCACAGCAGTTAGTACCTTCGTGAGGAGCAAAGACAGGCTCTTGGTAGAACATTTACTCCATCCAGAAATATATCTTTGTTTGTAAGGTTTTTGTGGAGTTTGTGGATCCAGTATAGGTAACTTATATTCATCCACTCCATTGACTTAGACATTACTTTTTTTCAGAACTGAACTATGATTTTGAGGAATTTCATCTTTTGAAAGGATAGTTGGAGTATAAGTGCGATTATAATGTGGAATTAATGTCAACTTCGTTTAGTATGCAGTTGTAATAATGACCCTTACAAAGAAATACAATGTTGTTGCAAGCTTTGTCAGCTGGAACCAAAACGTATCCCTCATGTAACCTATCTAGCTCTTTTATCACTTCTGGTTTACTAAACACAGGAGAGATGGTACGCATTTTTTTTATTTTTTTGATATGAGATTTCATTTTGGGATTTTGATTTTCTTCATATATTTTTTATCCATTCTGACAAGGTATCAAGTTCTTTTTCAGATCTTTTTCATCGTCTGGCATAATCTTCGACAAAATTTATCTGTGATGGGCAACATCTATAATCATAGAATTCAGTCTATATTCTGGTGTGCAAAAATCCACGTATGGCCTAGTTTTAGTTTCTTCAAATAACGTATTCATAACTCTCAATGGAACAGAGTAAAGTTTTGTGCGAATGTGATGTGGACCTAATTGTCTGTTTGACGTAAAGTAAAAGCGAGTCAAGTGTGCCATCCTGTTTACTAGGTCTTTTATATGAACGATGTCTATAGCTGAGTTTATGTCTATGTGTATTAGGAAAAAGTCCCATCACATTCTTTTTATTTCCTCGTGGAATAGTCAAATTTCCGACATTGGATATATCATCGTTGCATCCATGTGGAAAAGCAGTGCATAGTTTTAATTCACTGATCTTCTCGTCTACAGAAAGGGGTATTTAGAGTAGAAAGATGCATCCGTCGACAATTTCGAGACTACCGTAACGTTTCCTCGTTTCGAGAAGTTACGAAATATTCGTGGATCCTCTTATCTCTGAAATTTACCCAATAACAAATTTTGTCAGGGATTTTCTATGAATTTATTAAGATTAAATAGCTTATCAGATAAAGTAAATTCATGCAATATAACAAAACATAAAACAGTATTTGTACATACAATGAATGGTATTTATTGTAGGTATAATATTTACCCTATGTCATTGGGAATTTACCCAATGGAATAGCAATTAGGGGACCCAACTTAACCAGGCGCAAATCGTAAGGTACCACACGAATTGGCGCCATGTTTGAGAGAAATGTACAAAGTAAACTCGTAATAAAAAGGGGTTTCCTAGGCAGCGATTATAAGGCGTTTTATGTGATAGATTGGGTGAATCAAGTCCTTAAATGATGAATTTACGGAAATAGGTAAGTCTATTGTGGCAAGGTGATCTGTTTAACTAATTAAATTTTCTACATATTTTTCCAATATTAGGTTGTGCTATATTAATTGTATGAAATTTATTCACAACTTCCTATTGGTCAGCTAGTTTGTAGAATTTCACTCACTCTTGCTAGAACCGGTTAAACAACTTTTTTATATCCTATAAATAAAAGCTACACGGGCTATTCTCCTCAGAGTGGGAAATTGTCTTGAGGATACCTGAACTGTCCGTTGTTGCCACACTTTAAGTAAGGTAAATTTTTGTAATTTTTGTTATCAACTGATTTATTAATATGTAAGTTGAACTTTTTAATTATAAACTAGTATGTTTCTCTACTATGAAATGGCCGTTTTCCAATCAAGAACTGTAGATTTTGTTACTTTTTGAAGTAATATCAAAAGTAATGAAATAGGTCATATACATTTCAGTGGAAGCATATTTCATTATATGTGTGAATTTAAGTAATTATTTATTTTGTTGTATGTATAATATATTGGTGTTTGATTTGTAATTTCAGATCTGCCATTGCCTTATTCATTTCATTAATAAATGTATAACTGTCACCTGCGTTGCTTATGCCGCTTGTTTATACTATATTAGTATTTCTTCCTTTTGGTATATAAATAGATGTAAACGGGTTCGTTTCGCCGAGGAAATTCTGAATCGTAATACATGCATAAGCAATTAGTAGTATGAATAGTGAATAAAATAACAGTAATAGCACATTCGTCCAATGTATCATGTATGATATATTTGCAATCATAGTGTGAATTTATGTATCATCAGATACTAGAGACGATGCATGGAGAAGTTGTGCAATTCTGTAACACTACTCCAACGACACCTGAACACCGGACTAACGCAAGACCATCCACGGTGCAAGGGTGACGTCTGCCCGACAAGACCATCGTATCAGGCTTGCACACCTATGTGATCGAATCCTGTTGCCGATTGTTACGGCCCAGAATACCCCAAGGATGCATAACACAAGGATCACCGATCAAACTGTCCGAAACCACCTCGGTGCTTCTGGGCTCCGAGCTACAAGACCTTACATTGGTTCATCACAGACAGCCAGACGACGCGAGAACAGGATGACGTGGCTGAACGTTCATCGCCCTCCATTGTTAACGCTGGAAAAGAGTCCTTTTCATATATAAGTTCCGCTTCCTGTTATAGCGCTCAGATCATCGTCAGCGGGTTGCCGACGTTGAGGTGAACATTATCGAAACTCGTGCGTCGTGGAGCATGACCGTTTCGGTGGTGGCGGTCTCATGGCTTGGGCTGGTATCGCGTATGACCATAGAACCCCTCTCGTCTCGCCTAGCCGCCTTCTTTTTTTGTTTGTTTATTTCTTTATTATTATTATTATTATTTTCATTTTTTTTATTTTCATTTTGGTTTTTTTTTTTTTTTTTTTTTTTTTTGGTTTTCTGGTTTTTTTATTTTATTTTTTTGTTTGTTTGTTTTGTTTTGTTTTGTTTTTTGTTTTTTTGTTTTTTTGGTTTTGTTTTGTGTTTGGTCGTTGTTGAATATATAAAACTATTCGCATACCAACGGTACGCCTACCATTCGAATACGAAATCCGCGCTGGTGAGGGACGTTACACGGTAGAATGAATGGCTACACCCGGAAATCAGACACAGGAAAACGGCGTACCTCACAGGTTAAAGGATTAAATGAAAGAAGAGGCCCTGGAAAGAATAACTATAAATTAAGATCAAAAATAAATACACAAGTAAACGTAACATCGTTCCGTCTGTTGTACTTTAAGTACCTACATTGTATGATTATTTCCAAATAATAATACTTGAACAATTATGGAAAACGAGTATGGATTCTTTTCGTGTTAACACTTAATACCACAGTTCTGAAATTTACTCGGGGGGCCTCCGTAGCCGAGTGGTTAGAGCATCGGACTCAAAATCACAAAGCCTCTCACCTCTGTCGGCGCGCGTTCTACTTTTCTATTGATTTTTTTTTTTATCCAGGCGTTCAATCGTAGCTTTTCAGTTATGGAAAAGGGCGAGCGAAATCCAATTTCAAAGTGGTAAAATATTTCACTACGCTCTTGATTTTTATCAAAAATAGAGTACCTGTAGTTAAATTTTCCCAGACTCCATTTAGCAATAAATGATGTACGTGCCTCATAAATGAGGAAATTACGTGCATATGTGGTGAAATTTTCTTACTTTATCTTCATTATTATAATAGGCCATTAAGGTTCCAATGAGGATACAATCACCGCGTTTTGTAAATCATCAGCGGATTCGCCCATTAAACAATAACTGTCATTTAAACGAAAGAAAACATTTCAGATGTAATGTTTCGTTCAGATGTAATGTTTCGTTACTAAATATAAATGTAGTCGACTCTCTCTCTCTCTCTCTCTCTCTCTCTCTCTCTCAATTTCTTTCTATAGAGATAACAAAGAACGTAGACCTACAATTTGATTTAAAAAACGCCCAACATTATAGATCAAATAATACAGACATCACATTATGATATAGATATGAAAATAACAATTACAGTCCCTACAGTTCAGACAAAACACGGATTTAGATATAATTATTTATTGTAATTGATCTAAATTCAAACTTGATGGACACGATGAATTATTTTACAACTGCGAACTAAATGAAGTACAGATTTAACAATACAAATAGCTACGAAAAAATAAATCCTTACGTAACAATGAACCATGCATACCATAGGATACAGGCAATACAGAATGGATATGCATCATACAAACGTACTACTGTTCTGACTAAAATAGATACAGCGCGGTTAATTTATGCATGCCAGTTGATGATAATTAAAAACAAAATAAACAATCATATCAAAGAACCAATGTACTTGCAAAGTAAACGTTTACTCAGCCAGCTCACTCCAGATGAGCATTAAATCTTAGGATAATTTGATATGTTTTATTGTTTCAAGCGAAACGAATAACGAATATTAATTAAACGATTAAAGATACAGAGTGTCAGATATTATCACATAAAAGTGTCTTCAACGGAAGCAGTAATGTCTCATACCAACTACAGTTGTTTTACGTTCCGTCACGGGTCAAACAATACTCTAACGAAATGCCAGAAAATATTAAATTTAATACCCCCCCCCCCCCCATTATTTCCATAAAGATATATCAATAAGCAATTATTAACTTACAGAATGTCTAATCAAAGTTCCCAAACAAGTGTCTGTGTCCGTTATCTACACAACGTAAATTTCCACACGGGAATAAGCCTAAATAACACTGTCGAAATCGGACGTTAAGTCCAGTCTCTAATAATGTAATATCCAATGCAATATCTCTAGAGAGTTGCTTGCCACAACTCTACGATCTACTTATATTAAAACATATATCTAGAATTCTATGCTACAAATGATAAACAGTAAAGTGGTTTGTATTATAAAACATTGTTCTAAAATTAACCGCCATGAACCTTCTGGAACTATGGAAGCTTACATAGGTCACATGTGTCAGTACCAAGTACACATACACTACACAACAATTTTTATATAATGAAAGCAAAATTCAATGAAGTTAGCTTGTTGAAGTAAAATGAGTAAGTGACTTATTTATACAAACACATAAAAACCAAAGTACATTATATTAACGTGAATATCTCGAATGATAAACACATTCTCATTCTCGACTGTATAAATGAGATCAGCAGGTATGCTTATAAAACCATCACCGCTCTTAGCTACATCCTGAGACATGTTTTATAGAAAAATAATTAGGAACACTCAGCCGTCATCAAGGATTATTCATCAGGTGTAAATCAAAGCCATCAAAAAACTCAAGATGGTATATTAATTGTCAGATCATGAAAACAGAAAAATAAATAAAGGTGTAGGCATTTGTTGAGAAAACGAGCAATCTTTGAAGCTTTTTACGACTAAAAAGCAATCAGTCCCAAAAATGGATGATAACTAAATTTAATTACGGAGATCCCAAGTTCTAAACAATGATGACTAATGAATGAAAAATAGAAGATAATACAGGAACATGTGTTGACTGTCGGGGTTGTTTTAACGCTTAAAGCTATATGTTTGTATGATTACCAAGACTAGCATATTTTGTAACGTTGTAAAAATGTTGACATGGTTTTCGCATGTGTGACAAAAATCGATAATTCATATATCATTTCTTCATTTTAATAGCGTCCACCGCAGAAGTGTTTCATTTAAAAACTTAAAATTGCTTAACTATATTTTTTTCATTATATTATTTTTTTTTCTTGCGATTTCAATTGTATTCAGGTTTGTAATTATGGACAGTTAACAAGTTTAAATTTATCAGAGGAACAATATAAACTCGTATCAGGTTTTAGATGATCGAAGGCATTGGTTACCCTGATGGAGATTGATTGAAGGCGCCTTACAGAAGCTGAGAAAAACAACATAAAGAGTAGGATATCTTAATTACAAAATAACTTCGTTAACATGCCTGTTAAATACTAGTAATGATTTCATTGAATACTTTTATGAATGTGGACACGAGAAACTGGACCGGCAGAAAACTGTGCTCTGTTTAAGAATCTCTGACGTGGACCATGACGTGTCACCTGTTACGAGAAAATCATATTTATATTAATATAGTAAGCACATGTAAACTTACAGAAAAAACTGTGAGTATCTGCTATTTATTCACTGACAATAATGTTTTCAAAGTAGAAAATCCCGAGAATCTTTCACTCATATGGAGACGTCACCATTGTCGGTGAAGGGCTGCAAATTTAGGCCTTTGCTCGGCGCTTATGGCCTTTGAGCAGGGAGGGATCTTTTACGAAAAGCAATGGGTACTGATGAGAACCTGTTCTAAGCTGGATCCTCACGGGGTGATAAGTACTGTAAACACATTACTGTAGAAGTACCAAAGCTTCGAAAATGGATGTTGACTTTTTCACTTCACCCACCCTGAAAACCCAACTGTTGTATATCTATCATCTGTTAATTTTTCACATTTCCAGCATCTTCTCCAGTGCGCCAATCAATCAAACTTACATACATGTCAAAGGTTTTAAATGATTCAAGATTATACGAATGAAGGACATTACAAAGGAATACAATTAGAACAAAATATATTGAAATATTCATAAAATATTAAAATTTAAGACACCCTGAAACATACCCTTCTTTTGCGAAAATGGATCTGTGCTTATCAAACAATTTCTGAAACCGCTATCGGGAATTTCATCTTGTTTATATCTATACATATATATAGGGGAAAGCAATAAAATGTCTTTGTAAGAAAATCACGAGGCTACAAATTGCCATGAAAGTTCGTATTTTGTAGATTTATGTTTGTTGCGGTTTAACAAAGGATTACATAGGTAAAACGTTTACTTTTAAAAAGTATTGACGAATTTCAAGAATCACCAGTTCCCCTTTCACTTATTCCAGTATTTGTCATGTGGTGTGCATCCAATTCAATGAAACTTTGACAGGTGGTGCCCGGTCGCGACTACAACTGGGGTTTGGAATTTAAGATATAGGAATTACTCAAATTAATATAAATGTGTCCTTATGAGTTGTGCATCAAAGCGTGTTCAAATCACAAATCAGTAGACTCGCAGTGAAGGTACAGACATCTACGCTAGCCAAGTGTTTTCGGTCCGCTCCGCTCCCCACAAACCCAGGGATGGGATACATAAATATGAAGTTTTAAGCACGAATATAAATGAGCTTTAAAAACTCTGTTGAGGAAGTACACTGTAGAAGGATATCGTTTCTCGGATTAATTTGCACCTTCCCTTAGTGTATACTATGGAATCATTCATGTTCGTGGTTAGCCAAATATTTATTAGTTGCTGGAGATGTAATTTTGAAGGTTGATAACATTTCAAAAGTATGCAACATTATACTGTAGAAGATATCGTTGGAACGTAAATTCGATGGTAAATGGTATCCACAAAATTCATGTATATTAAGTCCTCCCAAACAATAATGATTGTACAATATGTTGATAAATCCACGTTATTCCCCTTGGATCCAGCGCGGGGTTACAGTAGAATTTTAGGGGTTTATATTAGCATAGGGTCTCACTTCATTAACAGCAATGTATGAGAAACTTTATTAAGGTAAGCGTTGTGACACAGGGGCCTCTCATGTAACAAATCTATTCACCCTTACCATTGTAATTTGTCTCATTGCCTGGTTGTTGTATATCCATGGATTTCCTGCAATATCAGACATATTTTTAATTTAGAAAACATTACGATAGCATGACAAATAAACTGAAAAATGAGCGGAAATGAGTCGTGCCTATGAAATCATTGAAATTTCAAACTAGAAAAGGACCGATAACTCTGGAGAGAAATTGGAAAAGTTGGATCATAATAATACGGGATCCTGTTTCTGTCGTGCGCTTTATTGCACTGCTGCCGCGATGGTACAGTAAAACACAAGAAATGTGGTTCACGTGATTCTTATAAACCATTATAAGACGAAAAGTACGGCGTATATTGGCATGAAATATTCACATGATTTTCATGCAAACCATTTCAAAGGGAAGTTCTCTAGACATGATCGGTCTTGTGATGATGACAATTAGGTCAGTACATGAAGTGAAGAGAAACGTATATGATTTTATTTAATTCAATTTTTATTATTATTCAATTTTTATTATTACCCACCGTAAGTCCTATATATTGATAAGGTACACGGAGTAATAGAAAACATATACGGTACAACTTTTGATGCGCCAGATGCGCATTTCGACAAATAATGTCTCTTGAGAGATGAAAAATCAAAAATGTTGGAAATTCGAAATAAAAACAAAATCAAAAAAAACAAAAAAAAAAGAGCTGAAAGAACCAAAAATACCAAATGGTTGAGCCAAATCTGGCAAAGGATCAGAGCTATGCATGAGGGAGATAATCCTGAATTTTGAAATGAATTTCCGAAATCAAAGTCAGTATGTAAAGAGCGGTCTAATAATTGATATGCACAAGTCGGGCAGCATTTGACCCAATGGCTGGTTGTTTTGGAAAATCAGGTCATAAGAATGACCAATGAATTTACGAAATGCTGATTTTAGATGATGGTGTTGAAACTCCTGTAACATCGCCTTCTCCTACAGTATCCTGTCTATAATCCTATACAAAATTCAAACACCATCTGCTGACTCACCTTAATCCTATGGATCAGAATCGGTATATTTGATACATTCTGCCATTCTTGTTTTGTCCCACTTATATCATTCTAGAACTTTAAACGCCCATTGCTGTGGTTTTTGCGAATTTGTAACAGAATATTTTAAACTTTGTACCATATTTGCCGTGACTCTACATGAAAATGCTTGCATTCAAGACAATGCACCCGTGTAGTTATTCATATGTAGAATACAATGTCTTACATTTTACTCTAAAATTACAGCCGACCGCCTGGCGCAGTGGTTAGAGCGTCGGGCTCAAAGATCTGATGATCCTTGAGTCGGGGGTTCGAATCCCACTGTGGGACGTGGGTGCCGGTCTTTCGGATGAGACCGTATAAACCGAGGTCCCGTGTCGCAGTAGGTGTGGCACGATAAAGATCCCTGAATGCCGAGCATAGGCCTAAATTTGCAGCCCTGTCACCGGTAATGGTGACAGCCGCCGGATAGCTGAAAAATTGCTCAGGCGGCTATAAACAAACAAACAAACAAACTCTAAAATTACAAATACCGATCGCTGGTTTCTGAGTTCGTACATTGGATTGAACAAATTTAAACCTATACTATATCAGAAAATTGTACTATTCCGGTTCAGTGGTTCGATAGAAGATCATTCTAAGCACCTCATTATACGTCCATTGTAATGGAAACGAATATCAATTAATTAGAAAACTTTGAACTCTCGTGGATAGATACGTTATGTCACGTTTAGTTGATATTGATTGATTAGTTCTGAAGATGTTGAAAATATGAATAGTTGAATACAACCACGTGATCGACGGAATTTTAATAGGCGCACTGTAACAAGAAAACTTTTTTCATGAATAAGAAATAAAAAATTTACAATGATGTCGACAAAATATATATCATAAGGATTCACTTTAAAAAGTTTCCACAATCTTGACCATTCAAGATTTGTTCTCCAGTTTCCTATTTGTTATCTAAGATCGTGCAGTTCAAACATGAAAATGTAGCTACAAGAACAGAAAGGATTAAATATACTGAGTGTCTTAATAATAATAATAAATTCTTTATTTAGACAGGATAGCACAATTAGTATTACATACTAGTTCACATTGTGGTCCTGTATAAAAACATATTTACAGACAGATTAAATGAGAGGATAGAAAATCATAAGACATTTATACATAAAATATTTACACATGTACATTATCACTAAAAATAACAACAACAAAATACTATAAAAGGTGTCTTACTGTTTTGAATTGCATTTGTAGTTTTTCGTCGGCCTACTTTGAGATCTAAAGGATAATCTAGACCTATACTGGACCTGGGACGCTCTGGTCGTCTGTACAGGATATCCGGATGCCAGTCAAACTAAGAAATGTAGCATGCATTACTTTCCGTGGAGACATGCTAATGATCGCGGTTAAATGGATACATGCGTGTGAATGTCATCGAATTGAATACTAATGTGTTAGTAAGTCACAGATGCATATATTTACAGTACATTGTACTTCCTTTTGTTTCTACAGAGGAAATTCAATCTATGGATAATTTAAAGTCATTGAGTTTTAGCTCAGACAGTTGAAGACCAGTCGAGATTTTACAGTGGCAGGTTGTATGTCGTCTATAAACAATTAAATCACTCCTAGTTCCACCGTTGTCAGAAGTATCAATGTGAAAATGTAAAAAATAACAAACAGTGGTCAATTTCTTAACTCCTATAAGGAATATGAAATTATGAGTTGGGCAAACATGGACCCTTGGACATACCAGTGGTGGGAGCAGATTGACGACAGGTTACACCCGCCATGAGCCCTATATCATAGTAATCCTTACGCAAAATCGATGTACAAAGAGCGGTCTAACAATTGGTATGAAACACGTCAGACAGGATTTGACTCAATAACACGTTGTATTGACAAACTAGATCGTTATAACGGCCATAGAATTTGGAAAATGCTGATTTTAATCGAGATTGTTGAAACCCCTGTAGCATCAACTTGTTTGTGGAAATATGTAGAAATTGTAAGAAATTTCTAAGATATTGCACGTATAATCATTTCATTTGGAAAAAATCTACTGCAGTGAATAAGAGACTTTTAAAAAGTCACTTTTATTCCAAGCGCCACTCATCGTACTTGACTTTACAATTATTGAAGAGTCACATTCAAAACATTGATTTGTGTACAAAACATCAATGTGCATACAGTTACATAATTTGGCATGGTTTGAATCATCAGCAGCAATTGTGATGAAAACCAATTCAAAGAAACCTGCTTTCCTTTTAAGATTTAAAATTAGGATCGCCGTAATCACAATATAATTATTTATTCTCTACATTTTTCACTTTTCCGTGGTTTTTAAATTTTATTATTGACATCAAATCAATTCAAACTTGGGTTTATTTATTGTACATGTATCATATAGCATATCACACTGCTTAAACATATCATACGAATTTGATTGAATTTTTAAAAGATTAACTATAATTCATTCTTAAAATTTGAAATCCTTTATTGTGCTTCTCTATTCTGTAGGCAAAGGAAGACGACCAAGAAAGACGACCAGGAAAAAACGACCAAGAAAGATAACCAAGAAAGACGACCAAGAAAAATAACCAAGAAAAACAACCCAGAAAGACGACAAAGAAGGACGACCAAGAAAGGCGATGAACAACGACAACCACGAAAGACAACCGTTACATTTAGTAATCCTCTTTAATGGGGTTGTATGGACTTTTCTTTCGATCTTACTCTTCGGTTATGAAAGTATATTTGTGCGCCTGAAGCGAAAATTTCTCCTGACCAGCTTCACACCCGTACATTGAAATCTTCAACAGAGGCCCTATATAGTGAGTGTAGTAAATTCTCTTTCTCTGAATAAAATATTTCAATTCCAAAGATGTTTTAACATTTATATTCAATCTGCTATTGTTCATATTAATTACAGTGTAACTAATCAGTTTGTAAAAATAATAATTTACCCTAACAATTATTATTATTATTAAAGAAGCAGAACCAGTGGAACCACTGTGCTAACCACAGACCACATCCTATGTAACCATACTAGTCATATTAACTGACTCAGTCGTTATAGATTATTTTCAAACCTAGATAATGAGTAGTTAATTTTCCTTTGCCAAACGCTCGGCATTCAGAGGTGAGAGTCGTGAGACAGACCTCAAAATAAAGAATGGTACAGGCCCGAGCGCCTTGCATAGGTTAAAAGTGGCATTTCACCCCCAGCTGTTGGCGTCTCGATATGAATGAAAAAAATTGCAAAAGGATATAAAACAAACAGACAGGTATCAATTACCATATGTGACTATTTCGTACATGCACACAAACTAAGAGTTGATGAAAGGGTCATCGTACTGTAAAGTTTCGTTACATCAAAAACTAAGTGTAGGACATTTTACATATACATTTATCCTCCATCAATTGAAGTCAATGTATACATGCTATGTGTAAAAGCATAGTCTGGTGCTACTTTCATAAAGACTTTTATACAAATTAGCACTCTTGTTGAAGTTTGGATGAAATGCAAAAAACAACAGAATAATGGATTAATTCATACAATACATTAAATCTGATAAGAAAATATTATTTGTATTCTTAAACAAAACATAGGAATGAAAATGTCTGTAAAACATTTGTAACTTTAGAAACTTGTCAAAACGGACGCGAAGAAAGCCAAATCTTTTTTATTTCCAAGACCAAAAACCAAATTTATTTCCAAAATATTCAAACATAATGTTTAAAACAAAACACCTTGTAGTGAAATATTGCCCCAACATTATTCATGATATTGTTGAAATTCAACAAAGGATTAATTATGTTGCGAATTATATCTCTGTTACTGTGTTCACAATTTGTTGTTGTTTGTTTGTTTTACGTCCCATCGAGAATTTTTCTCTCATATTGAGACGTCACCAGCTGTAGGTGAAGTACTACAAATTTAGACCTATGCTTAGCACTCAGGGCCGTGGCAGTGAGGGTTCCTTAACGTGCCAACGCCTACCGTGACACGGGACTTCCGTTTTAAAAGTCATATCCGAAAGACCCGTGATTCTCACTTCTAAATGCCGAGCGTTTGGCGAAGGAGCAATCACTACCTATTTTTCGTCTCAGGTTTGACGCGGCCATGGTAGAAGCGGGGCTCGAACTCACGACCTCCTGGTTACGCAGCAAACGTTCTAACCACTGAGCTACCGCGACCGATGTGTTCACAATTACATCTCCAATAGTTAGCGAATTCTCTTAACCTCAGATGTATTATTACTAATCTGTCTACTGTGCTTAAGACTAAAGTAACTGTGTTGACTTTAAAACTAAACAAAATACCTGTAACATTAACTTATTTGTCGATAACCTTTCCATAAATCTTATCATGTCTAGAACGTGCTCTTGCGTATTTAATCAGTTGAGAGACATAAACATGACATGCAAGTTACGATGGAAAATTGCTACATAAATTACTGTGAGTATGGGAGAAACTGAAGTTTGTCATATCTGAGTTGCTAGTCTATGTTCAATAAAATATCCAAGTATGAAACAGCTCTCCAGTGTCCTTCCATTTCGAGTTCACAGAGATATATCAAATAAACATGTGAATAAAAATGAATTTTGATAGATAAGACGTTGCCGATGTATATAAATGTCGAGGTCTTCTCATGTTGAAGGTTTGAAGTCAATTCTGTGATTTTGTAAAACTATATATAACACTTCAATTTTGTTAATATATTTATAAAACAGTGCAGCTAATAAAAGAACACTATTCGTGCCCATGGGAATTCCATCAGACTGTTGGATGGGGTTTTTTTTTTGTATGTTTTACGTCCCTTCAAGAATGTTTCACCTATATCGAGACGTCACCAGCTGTAAGGCGAAGTGCCATAAATAACCCATGGTTAGCGCTGGAGACGTAGCAGTGAGGGTTCTTTAACGTGTAAACGCCTGCTTCGATACCATGCCTTCGTTTTTAACGTCATATACGAAAGACTCGTGATTCTCACTTCTAAATGCAGAACGTGTGGCGAAGGAGCATCCGCTACCTATTTTTACGTCTTAGGTTAGACAAGGTCATGACACGAGGGAGGTTCGAACTCGCGACCTCCGGTTACGAAGCGAACGCAATAACAATGTGAATGAAGAACAACAGCAGATTTTAATATATCAACTTCAGAGTACTTGCGCGAATAATCAGAGTCGAGTTTAACAAAGTAATTTTCTAGATGACTGATCACAAGAAAAGGATAGTTTCCATATTTATCGAAGACGCAGCTCTCTGTGAAGTTGCAAAACGTGGCCCCTTTTTGTTCTTTAACAATGATAGGCTAAACCGTTTAAAAATCATTTTATGAATATGTATGTATATCATAGTTATGCACGTTTTCAATGTTCATCCATCTGTATCGATCAGTGCTTGTGAAATGTTACAAATTGTGAATGATAATAGCGAGCGCTATGACCCGCCGCTAAGTGCTAGCTCGTACTGAAAGCATTAGCGATTACAATGACTAAACGTACGAAATAATCTGAGGTGAAGCTGCACATTCTCCTAAAGAAGAAAGAATTGTCATAATCCCAGAAGTACCTCATTAAAATGACGGAGAACTCGCAAAGTCACATATCTTTATCTCAGATTACGAAATTACGTAAAATATCTCCATTTCATCCTAGCATTGTAGTCCTCTGCCATGGCAGTGCGCTGCACTAGGCCTGCAAAAACCATGGCATGATGCCAAGGTATACATTTTGACGTCACAATACACTTGAAGCAGTGGCGGATCTAAATCATCGAAATTTATTATTGTCTGTGAAAACATCTGACGTCAAATGATCGTGATCAACTTTGAATTTCAATGTGCCATTACAATAACAAAAAGTTGAGGAGGGGGGTCAGCCATATAAGAATCTAATTACTATTATGCGAAAGCTGAAATATATTAAATTAGTGTGCTGAATTGAAATACTTCATTGATACATTCTTTAAATGAGGATTAATGTAGAATCATTAATGTTCGTTGGGTCCAATGTTCGTGAGTAGCCAAATATTTACTAGTTCGTGGGGATGGAATTTCGAAGGTTAAAGTTATTTTAGAAATATACGTTATACTATAGAAACTATTGCAAAGAATAACTAGTTCGAGGGGACGTAAATTCGTTGGTAAAAGGTATCCACGAAATCCACGAACATTAATGTTTCCACTGAAACATTTTCAGTACAATCACTGCTTTTCCATTGCGTAGTGATTCTTGATGATTTTTATTATCCATTTGTGCAATATTCAGTGCACTACAGATTTTTACTGTTTTCTTTTAAATCATATATTGCGAGATCGTGTACTGTTCTAGGCTAGGTAGAAAATAAATATCTGCCAATATCTATGCACTTCCAGTTGTAAAGTATCATATGTTAATTCATACTTTCAAATGGAATCCTTAAAAAATGCATGAGTAGATTCCACATCCACTGAGGAAAATTTCACGTGCATATGGCTGTGCTCGCTATAACAGTAGCTCCGTCAATATATCGAATGGTGAAGTAAACAATGCATTAATCGTAATCATAAATCCCAAAGACATATACAAATTCGAGTGTAGGACAACGCGGACCTCCGACAAAGCGAAGGTAGGATCAGGTGCCATGGAGGAGTAAGCATTCTCTGCTGACCGGTCACACCCGCCGTGAGCCCTTAGTCGAAATTAGGTATACGGGATTACCCGTAGTCAAAGTTACTATGAAAAATGACAGTCTAACAAAGGGTATGAAACAAATCATTCAACATATGTCCCAGAGACACTTTGTAATCGCAAACAAGGTCATCATAGCGACCGTAAAACTTGCGAAATGATGACTTCAAACGAGATTCGTTATAACCCTGCAACATATTAATTACCGATCATTAACTGTAAATCAATTCGAAACAGCTACCAGCGCTTACCAGATAATAACTGCCTGTGCTCTCAGGTAACTTGTACCCAGAACGTATCGACACAGACCTTATCATTTCATGAAAATTTGTGTTCAATAATGACCCAGATATTGAAGGCGAAGATTCTAGAAAATTTACAAACACTTTTGTACTAAAATTTATTAGCGATATTACAATAATGAATATCAGCTTCGTCCCTTTCTATTTTACAGACCTATCCTGTATCTCGGTTTACGAACGCCCACATCGCCGTTTATATTTACAAATGATATGCGGAAAATATAACTATGTTGTTATTTTTACATTATGAAAATTAAACTTGACGTGTAAAAAGCAATTTTATTCAATGAACGTCATAGGGGCATCTAACCTTACTAACACAGTGAATACTGACACTAGTTGGGTCAACATTCTGCAACCTTGCACGCCCACCTTTTACACTGACAGCTTTTAATATCCACCAATAGGAGTTTGGAAAATTCTTTATAATACAGCGCTAAGTCATATTTCAGTACAGTGTAGATTCATGTTGAAGCGCATTTATTGTCTTGTCAAGTTAAAAAAAAAAATAAAGCACTCCTGAGACTGCTATAGATAGGTTTGAATATTAATTACATGTATGTATGTGATCAACAATCAGCCAACTGCACTGATTAATAAATAGAAGTTTGATTTTTTAATTCATTAATAACAATGCACGTGTTTTCTGGTGTTTAACGGTAAGTTGGAAATAATTTGGTAATTAATAAATGAAACATTGAAATCAGTTACATATACAATGGTTTCCGTCATTTTGTCTACAGCTAGAATGCAATGTTTCGGTCTGAAACGCATTATTCCATGAACAGTTCGCGTTTAATTCTGGTCCAGTTATAACACGTTAAAATCCTCTAACGTTTAGGAACAATTTTATTGCTATCAAAATATTGCATGTAGCCATGGAATAAATTACGATATTTCACACCAGAAAAATGACATAAGTTATCATTATTCCCCTACTGAGAATACAATCAGAACGAATACCTCCTCTTCCTTGGCTCCAAGTTTGATGAGGAGCTCATTTTCGGCTTCAAGTTTTAAATTTGTTGATTCAAACATCGTGTCTGGTTGGATTCGCTCGTGGTTCTCCATTGCCATACATACACCGCACAAATCACCTTCACCTGCAAGCGAAATTTGTCCGAAATGATTCACCAGCTTCAAAACGACGAAATCTTCGGGCCACCTCGTTTCATTTCCTAATCAAACGACAGATGAGTTTTGCTAACATACTAGGACGTATTTTTGTGGCCCCATACAGCTCAGCAATATGTAAACATACGCGACATTATTACTATAATGCTCTTACATTTCTGCACGATATAAACCGAAAGTCAATTATATCATTTAAATACTATAATTATGCAATACAAAAAAGCATTTTTCAATTCATATTTGGATTATTTACCCACTATTGTTGGTCAAATGTCCGGCCTGAAATTAAATACACAGTTGCTCAAAATGATACTTTTCCTCTCGCTAGAATCAAATATGTACATAAATCGTTTCGGTTTTCACCAGCGGTTCTAATAATGCAAATAAAAAGTAACAAAACTTCTACATTGATATCCTTTGGCATATATTCTGTTTCTCTTTACTTTAGCGATAACACATGGCCAAATAAACTGCTAACAAATTGTAGATATTATCTGCACAAAGATTTTGCATTCTAGTAACCAACTCCTTCTTTATCCTGCATTATAAGGGTCCAATGATTGTAAAGCTAACCGTACTAGTTTACTTTTAAAAAGACGGAAAATTAAAGATAACACACACCATAACTTTGGCCTAGATATGTCCATTATTTTCTCAAATATCAGTTTTCTAAGTCGCGCACATTACCTACATTCTTTAGAATAAATGAAATGACGGAATATCCTGTATGTATCTTAATATGGAACAGAACAACATTGGAGTATATCGGAAACTGAAACTATTACGGCATCTACTGCAATATACAAAGTGCTTGGCTGTCTCCCATTAAAAGAAATAATGCCCCAGTAGACAAGTGTATGTTTATATGTATTTCATGCTTGTATATTCTCAACTATAAACAATGCTTCAGAAAACTCGGTAATATAAATCACTTTTTTCAGAGACCGATGGAAATGGCTAGTGATACATAATTTGCAATGGTATGGTCCGCTGTAAACTTCACACACAATCTACGTTAACTTTAAAGATCGCTATAAACGTATCAGTTATTCAGTGTTTTGTTTGCACAAAATTTTGTATTGGAACTCTCCAGTTGAGGAGATACGGAATTACACTCTCTATTATTCTGGTCGATTAGAAATATTAGATATCTAGGCACAACTTTGAACCAGCTAAAGAATTTTAATCCCCCCTCTTGCTGTTGGATGGATACTTTACTCCTAGGTATCATTCTTCCTAATGCCGGTTCGGAAGAAAATTTAAATTTGAGGATCTTGCACGGATTAAAAGTCTTTACCTATATAGCAGGTGCCCCTAAAGCAGCTAGGTGACAACACTTCACACTGACAACGCACTTCCGATTCACATGCCTGTCTTGATGATCACTGCATAGCTGCGCTATACATTCCAGTCCAAAAAATATACGAATGTCTTGATTAAAGCTCTAGAATTTACGTATATAGAAACGCTGGTGAAATAAGATATCCATTCCACGCTCATTCACATAATTTTAAAAAATGCATTTTCAAAGAGAAGTTAAGACACACTGTCTCAGTATATCTTCTTATCTAATTTACAAATACGATATTCAGTAGGCACATGTCCCTGCTCTAATTAAAGACATCTAAAGTAGATATAACAATTGAATGTATCGTATCATTCTACGATACCTCTACTGCTGTGACTCGCACATGAAAAAAGGTGAAAAGGTATGAAACAGCGATCAATATTACAATGCCATAGAGACACAATCTTAGAGTAGGCCAAACATGGACTCCTGGAAATATCAGGGGTGGGGTCAGGTGTTCAGGAGGAGTCATCGCCTGCTGTAATCTCGGCTGAGATTCGCCTTGACTGCGTGACTTGATGGTTAAAACTAACTCTCTCTCTTAATATTAATGCTGTTTTACGTACCGTCTATGTACGAAAATCCAAAAATAAAAACAATCACTAAATTCCCCGTTCAGTTGACTCCCATGAAATAATTGTTTATCCTCTGATGTTGTAGAGTTCCTGTAGTTCTATTTTTTTTTTCATTAGTGTTTTATTAGTGATATGTAGTGATTGCCCATCTTCTGCATATCATTATTTGAAGTGAATGCATGTGTCAGAAGCACATTAATTACCAGAACCAGCAGAAGTGGAATGTGAATTTCCAGACATGAATTATGAACCACTTTTCCAAAATTCGGTGAAGAAGCCATTCCATATAACCAGCCGAGCCGAATCTCAGCCGAGATCAACATCACCCAGCAGAGTATTAGTTGAGATATCATCTCCTGTTAACATAGATGACGAACGGTGCGACATGATAGTAAAACATGTGTGTTAGTTTCCTTTTGATTCGGGAGATTATGATAAGCAACAACTACTGTATGTATTGACATTTTTCACTATCATGCCCGTGAGGATCCGGGTTGTCCGAATAGATCCTCAGTACCCCTAGCGTGTCGTAAGAGGCGACTAAATGGGGCGGTCCTTCGGATGAGACCGCAAAAACTGAGGTCCCTTGTCACAGCGGGTGTGGCACGTTAAAGATCCCTCCTTGCTCGGAGGCCATAAGCGCCAAGCAAAGGCCTACATTTTGCAGCCCTTCACCGGCAATGGTGACGTCTCCATATGAGTGACAACTTCTCGAGCGGGACGTTAAACAATATATAATCAATCAGTCAATCATATTGCAACGACAGTGATATAATACCTAGAATATTAACCAATTGTTGACTGAAAGGTTTGTTTAGCTTCAGTGAAATACTTTTATTTCCAAGCCTAACAGTAACCATCTTAACTTTGTTTTTAGGTGTCCCTTCAGCTGTTTTACACTTAATTTCTTTTAGTTATCACCATTCCCTGATGAAAACGTTTGGATTGAAGTCCCTAGATTTCATATATTACATGGTGTGTGTGTGTGTGTGTGTGTGTGTGTGTGTGTGTTAACAACCATCTTCGCTTTTGATTTTCGCTCTTTGACATCAGACATTAAAACAAGAAAATATACCCGGTAGTTAGTTAACTTATGTTGGCAAAAGGCAATTGTTGGTTCGACAATTTGCTCACAAGTACGCGAAGTTTTCAAACCCATTTTGGCCAATATTCATCAATGTAAATTCAACAAAACGTCCAATTGATTGATTGATTGTTGTTTCCGCCACACTCAGCAATTTTTCACTTATCTAGTGGCGTCCAGTTTTTGTAGGTGGAGGAGAGAATCCTGATACAATATACCCGGAAAGATATCACTGACCTCCCGAAAGTAAACTGGCAAACTTTCTCACATATGTCGGCGCGAGCGAGATTCGAACCCGCGCCGACTAGAGGTGAGAGGCCTTGTGATTTTGAGCGCGATGTTCTAACCACTCGGTCACGGAGGCCCCTTACAAGACGTCCAAAGGCCTTATTGGTCACTTGATTTTGATATCAATCACTAACCCCACGAGATAAAAGCAAGGAAAACAAATTCCTGATCAACATATCTAATCCAAATTGTTATACTTAGCAACAGTATACATTGCCTCCGAAAATGACTATAGTGATGAATTAAAGACTTTACATAACATATGTAGCATCAACAGGATACGATTAATTTTGGACACGTCCTAGAGTCAAAATCCTGGTGTTGCAAAATAATTTTGGTACAGCCTTTTCTGCTTTTCCTATATATGCATTTAGTTTTTATACTGTACCTGCTAACATCATTAAATCTTTCAAATGATAAAGACAATCAATATGATAATTTTGGCCCCATCCTGAAACCAAAACCCTTACCCTGGGATCATAACATTTACAATCATGGTAAAGAACTAGCTACTAAATATTTATTTAGCGTCAATTTATTTAAGACGTTTTTTAAATGTTTTACATACACACACTCATGTTTTGCCCCTGCCCTGGAGTCAGAACCTCTACACTGGATATCATGATACTTACAGTTTTGGTAGAGGCTTTCCTGCTACGCATTTAGTTTCTCTTATAGAACTGCAATTATAAAGATTTTTTTTTCAAATTATAAATATTCGTCAATGTTTGACAATTTTTATTCCACAATTAAGGCCCCGAGAGTGCAGAGTGTATGAAGTTTAAAATATATGTCATCCTTGTCCCATTGATGACCCATACCAAATTTGAAAAAAAAAATAAAAAAATTGAAAATGTTGAATTGTTAATATATTTAGCATTGACCTTTTTGGACTCACCCTGGAACCATTTCCCTCTATATCTGGTATCATTAAATTTGCAATTTTGGGAATGGGATACCTGCTCGTTCTAAATATCCATTTAGTTTTATTTAGTATCAATGGCATAAAAGGTTTTCTTTTAATTTTACATAAACACTAATATACCAAACCTGGAGTCGGAACCTCGTGAAATTTACGATTTTGTTAGAAGCTTTCCTGCTCTACATCACTATTCATTTTCCTTTCAGATATGAAGTTGTTGGGGGGAAAATTTAAAATCAATTTCTGACTTATTTTGCCCCGCCCTAAGACCTCGGGACGCAGAAGTCCTGAAATTTACAATTTATGCCCCCCCCCCCTTTTTTGAAAAAAATAAACACAAAAAAAAAATAATAAAAAAAATAAACAAACAAACAACAACAACAACAACAAAAACAAAACAAAAACAAAAAAAAACCCAAAAAACAAAAAAAAAAAAAAAACAAAAAAAAATTACAAATTTGAAAAGAAATGGAATGGTAGTTATGGAGAAGTTAAAAACTCTTAATTAATAACGCACGACGGACGACGACGACTGAATCTGACCAATTCCAGCAGGTCACCCGAGTTTACTCAGGTGATTTAAACGCCCTACTATATGCTGACGCAGACTCCAAACCATGAACTACAAGCAGAACGACCTTTCGCTAGCCGCTACCGCTATTGAAAAATATATTTAGGAATTCAAACATACAAGATTTTATCAGCAATTTATTGAATTTTTCAAAAAAATAGTGTACTGGGAAAAAATATAAATGTCACTTAAATACTGTATCCGACTCATGAATCTTACGTTATCACAGTACATAATGAGCAAAATTTTAACATCCTCTTTTATCAAATATTTGCCCTTTACAATGAACATGATATGCTATTCAAGCTATTCGAGGACTGCATTACATGCAAACAAAAGCTGAATATTATAAAGTCTGAATCACACCCTTTCACACATGTATACCAGAGTTCAAAACCTGTAAACACTCTTAACAACCACTTGTGCAGTTCTTGGAGCTAAATGCATATTTCTGTGTATACAACAGAGACTACATTAAAAACAAGCAATTAAATAAGATCATAACAAATAAAATTGATAACAAGCAACAATCATATATATATATAGATACATATTATTCTAAACTTCTTCAATAAAAATAAAAATACAAAAATGCATTACCAAATCACTTTAAAATATATGGCTTCATGACAAGGTCCTATCTATATCACAGAATTTTACAATTAAATTAAAAAAAAATCACATATAATAAAGATGTTCATAACTTTAAAATCAAGCGAAAACATGGTGGATATATGATTCTGCTATAAAAATGAATATCCAGCAATACTCAAAAACCTTCTTCATTCCATATCAGACTCAAAATGGGTCTTTATAAAGAGAAAGCACTGCTTTTCCCCGTTATTATCTTGAAAACTACACCAGACTTAACATTGTTTTAAGTTTCTAATTTTGGCACTCAAAATTATAGTATTCAAGTCTAGCTGCTTTTAAAGGGCGACCAAGAAAGGTTTCTACGACAACAGCAAACGCCAATTCCTATCTTGTCTTCTCCTGATGTGTTAGTAACAAAGAAAAGTGCTTTGTTATTGTCAATAATTATGTTAGGTTAATTAATGCAGTGTAACTAATTATACACAAGAATAAAATTTAATATTAATCAGATCACAAGGTAAATAGTGATATAAAATAAAATACGTGCAAGGAGTCGTACCAGCGATTATATTTCATATTTTAAGCAAGAAAATGCTTCAATTAATTTTTTTTTTTTAATCTTTCTTACAATAATTTTGGTATTTCAAAATACTTTACAGCGAGTCATATCTTCATCTGTTAGGGACTCCATGTGGCGTGATAGACAGTGGATTATTAAGTTGTGACGTGTCAATAAACACAGCAGACGACGCATTCATAAGTGGCAACTCGTGGCATTGAATGGAGCGACGCCCTATGTACCGCCGCACAAGCCGGGGCAGCGCATTAGAAGAAGCGGAATAATTCACTGGTGTCACAGGCTGTTTAATCCCCCCATCAGTGTAACGGAGGAGTTGCTTCTCAGTTCTTAACCTACTCGGCATGACGCCGAAATTGGTGGCAGTAGAAGTGAAACTTCCAGTGGAGTTTAACGAGCAGGCAGAAGCACTCGGAGGGCGAGGTGAGAAACTACTTTTTGGTCTGCTGGGGAATCCCCGCGCCGCGCGGTATGATTCGCTACTGGAGTATCCTGGAGGAATACAAAGGCTATCTTGTTTACATATGCATTGAGGATTGCTGTTATCAAGGTGTAAATTCATTCCACTGCCACACTCGGCACAGGTACGCCCCCAAGCACCATCGATTAGCGGACTCAAACCTGTTAAAACATTATAACACACCAGATTCAAAAAGGGTTAGTGTAGCAGTAGATTCAGACAAACTTGCTTATGTATCTATACCCACCACATACTGTATCAAACTCAGCTCAAATAGTATTATAAAGACTGTAGCTTAATTAATGTTGGCAAAGTTAAAGTGAATTTCTGTTAAAGCCATGTTTATTACATCACATAAGCAGTGTCTGTCATAGTTCATTAAAACATCAGTTTTCATTAGTTTTGTGAGTTATTCGAACTTAAATGAATTACCATCAAATCATTTTGTTATACCAATCGTAAATTAGCCAAACTGTCTTTACTTCAGTGTCATACTGGTGCTCTTAAAAAAGATGAAGACTGAAGAAAAAACAGCTTTCACTAGTGAAAATATTAGGCAATCATGGATAATCATATTTAGCACAAGTTAATGTATTTTTTGAAGAAAAATACGATATTTGATAACATTGTAGCATTTAAAGATAAAAAAGGAATATAATTACACAATATTTAGTAGAAAATAAGCTATTTAACACAGCATTACAGCTAATCTGGCAGGCTACAGTTTACATAGTTGAGGATAGGCACCAGAATTTAACTCATGCAATTGTAAATTTATTCCCGATTATAAGAAAAATGTAACGAGGGAAGAGCAAGATATGCATGCATGCACAGTACAGGGTATTTCCAACAAGCAGTGAGCAAGAAAGAGAACACTCCGAGAAAATAAGTGGGTCATTAAACTTGTTGAAATTATTGTCATTGTTTTAGATATCAACATAGGAATTGATACATCATTTTTCTATAATATTACACAGTAATTAATCAGAAATTTAATAATAATAATAATAATAATAAAAAAAAAAAAAAAAAAAAAAAAAAAAAAAAGGAGCAAAATACATAATCTTAATATATTCTATCTTCCAAGGAACAGTTCATAAAGTTGAAGCTGAAATAAATATCAATTGTCTTTGAAGAATATTTTTGGGGGTGAAGTGATGACGTTATACACACACTGGTGAAAGCGATATATGAAGATGGCGGGAAAACAACAAACATTGAACTGAAAGCCAAATTAGTTAGCATATATGATGGTAATAGTTAAATAAAAACTTTCTGACATTTTTGTGAGAAAATTCCTAATCAAGATAAAATTACAAACATCGGAATGATTTAACAGCTATAACTACAAAGTAAATATAAAATTAAAAAATCATCTCAATCTGTAGCAATGGAAGCCAAAAATTAACAGTGAAATCTATACCAGATCCAGTTTATTGAACACCTAATTGTAAACGTTTAAAATGTGGACATCATTGGTCTAAAAGATGGCATCATGAAAGCTGTGAATTCAAAATAAAATACGATAAAACACAGAGAAGAAGACACCGCCACCCAGGTGAGACTGAAGCCAATGCTGAAACATACTGTGACCGGGTAATGGAGTTTAAAGCCCTAGTCTAAACCCTGAATTTGGTTTATGACGTTAACCTTGATGACGGGAAGCTTTTGAACCATAACATATGGTGATGCTTTAGTCATGTTCAGTTTGACTGGGCTCCTAGCGTACTGCGGAAGAGAGAAAAGTCTTCTGGACGTGATGGACTGATGTGGAGGACTCCCCAAACCGTTCACAGTTTTTCTACGTCGTCGTTTCCCTTCAAAAAGATTCATTCTTTAAATCAAAATGTACCTAGCTGTTACATTTAGCTCTGCAAAGTATATGTACATGTGTTTTAAAATACTGAATATTGTTGCAAAGTTTGTTTTAAAAAACGATACTGAGATATTTTGTGTAAATTTATCTAGTAATATACCTTCCATGTAATGTAATGCAACGCGTATAGTCACAAATGTTGGGGATCCAGGTTTGGGAAGTGTATTAGTTCTTTCAGTCTTACAGATGAGTGAGGGAGGCCCATGCTGTACACTTGTCCGATTCATAATGACACGAGATATCATAAAAATTCGCATCTTAATACCATCATTTCCAAACCATTTCTTTTTTTTTTTTCCCAAGAAAAAGTCATTGACACATCATACCAAATTCTGAATAACATCAAATCACCTCGTGTCATATCAGTTAATTGCACAAAATAAATGTTAATCTTTCATCATTGCTGTTAGTGCTAGAGTGTTAATGTGGTGTTACATCTATGAATGTTATTATATTATTTTAGAACGTTTCTTTTAAAATTCGACGTGTACAAAATGGGCCATCATGACGCCATGCATGTTAATGAGAAGGTGGAGCTTACACGTTTGTATATACATGATTGACATTCTAGCAAACTTTAACAACACAGTTCCAACGTGAGTTTTCCTGCTGACCACTTCCATTCTTCGTGTGTAGGGTGGAGTAAACACTCAAAAGAACAATGAAGTGCATGCATGCAAAACTTTTCTCCCTTAATGAAAGTTATACCAAAATGAAAGTAAGGTAAAAAGTTAATAAGACCTACAATGTTAACACTAGATTTCAGTTAATAAACCAAGATTTGAAATCCGTTTCGCTGTAAACGGAATATTATTTTGTTTTTCATTTCCTTTACAGTTTTTGTCTAGCATAATCCTAGCCTATCTTGATTTTTTTTCAGAGCATGCAGACAAAACATGCATTGTTAAGTGTTACCATCAATATCTTAGTTATATGATACTGGCGTCATAGCAGGACGGAAGCTGCCTTCATTTTCTCTACTAATACTGAAATACTTTAGTCTGGGTGCCTGGTCCTGCAGTCCCTTAAAGCTCACGTTTATGCTAGCGTAGGGAACGCGGGGGAACTTTATCATAACTTCAGGCCGTTTACTATAATCCTTTTGCTTTCGAATCTGATGCCCCAATGGCCTATGGACATGGGTTCGCTTTTTTGAAGTGCGGGGAGGCTTTGTAACAGGAAGGGCTGTCAGGTTGTAAAGGCTCGGCATATCTCCATTACCTTTAGTTATAGCACCGGCCAATGACATAGGTGGTGGTGCCGTATTCACTGGTTTAATGGTCTGGAGGTCTGTAGATTCCACGTTATTGACAGCTAAGGTGGGTCGATCGAATTTGTCCAAGTTGGGAATCGTGTAGTTGTTGGACACAGATGTAGTGGAAACCATTCTCTTACCAGTCCAAGCACTGCAGCTAGAGATGGGAAGGGAACCTGATTTTTCTCCTTTTGGGAAAGTCTGAGGCTGAGACAAGGAGATCTGACTGCAGTTATCCCTATCCTTGTTCTCTTTGTTAGTATCCTTAGTCTCCTTTATGCCCTTGTTGGTCCTGTCACTGTTTTCTGAGTTACAACTAGAGAGACTAGTAGACGGTGTTACTTGGTTTTGATCATTTTGTGATTTGTGACTAGTCCGTTTTTGTGTGTTATTTTTGTGCTGATGATCCAGACTTTCGCCGGGCGCGGACTTACCCTTCGCTGGAGCGCTATTGGATGCATTCGTATTCTTATGACCTGCATCACAACTTTCGCTTTGAGGTCGCTTTGCTGTGGGAGGTGTTGGCTTGAAGCTAGTTTCTTTGTTTTCTGGGGCGAATGTCGGGGGCTTGCGTGGAGTAAAATATGCTTCGTTATCCATGCTCTTTCGTAAATTGAATCCGTTGGGTCTCCTGACTGTTTGGCCCTCTACACACAGATTGATGCCTATGTAAGGAGGTACCGTTACTAAGGGTTGTTTGTAAGCCAGTTCAAACCTTCCAATGTCACAGTTCCTGTCGTATTTCCTGTCCACCACCACTGAAAAATAATTGCATACATATTAATAACGACAGGAATTCTTGTTCTCCTAAATATCGATTTCATAAGACACAGAAGTTTTATGTCATTTTAAGAAATGTATTCCTTTTCAATTTTCATACCTGTATTTTTTTGTTCTTAATTTATTTTTACATCAGACACATGGAAAAGGAAAAATAATGATACTTTTTGTTCCGAATTCTTTTTAATGCCACTATAAGAACTACACAATTATTGTCCTACCTTTGATGGAGTCTTCCAACACGTTGGTACACATACGACGAGTGATTTCTGTGCTACTTTCCATGCTTGGGCTAGAGTTGATTTCAATTAACCATGGACGATAGTCTTCGGTCAACATGAAATCCGCTCCGTACAATTCAAATGACGACTGTCAAAAAAAAATACAACAATTAGTGATTATCTCTTCCGGAAATAGTATCGAAGGACGAAAGTCTGAAATCGGAAATGTTCAAACGGTGACACTATTGAAAACAGCACGCATCATTACATGAATTCAACGCCTACGCTTGTTTATTTTCGTTTCTAATCATTTGGTTCTAATGATTAGTTGACATGCAAATCTGTTTTAAAATCACTTTAAATGTTTTTTTTAAATTATTCTTTAGCAAATAAATGTTATTTCTAGAATAATTAAGTATTTTAATTTTAAATCATATAACAATCTCACGTGCACAGACTCCAGTGAAAAGCATATTTTCTAAGTGCAATTTCAAAAGTGTGACTACATTTCTAACTATAACTGAAGGATGGGGTGTTCAAAAATAATGATTCACGAAGGAAAAGCTCCAGCTGTTACAAAGATTCATGAAATACGCTACAATTAGGTTACACAGATACCGAATACAATACTTCAGAAATTAAATTAGTGTATCTTAATTATGAAACAATTAATCTTTCTCAATATTTGTGTTCGACATCATTTATCAAAATAATTATCTAGTAAGAAAAGTATTCGAAAACTAAACATGTTACACTTATTCTAAAAGTGCTTTACAACTCACCTTAAATGTAGACGGCTAAAACATAGAATATGTGTTACATGAACTATGCCAGTCCTCTGCTTATTTTGCACTTGTCATTCAATGCATAAAAACGTGAAAATGATTAAATCGATTTGTCTGAAAATCTGATACTGAGCATCGAATTTTCAGAATTATAAAATAAATTTCACATATACAACTAATCGACTGGTAATATAAAGCACAGGATTGACATTCATCAAAACAATTTTAACAATGAACAAGATGTGTTTGTGAAACAGTAATTGCCCCGTAAGGAAGCAAAGAAAGGTTTTGCCACAAGAAATACAAATGTGAAATATGAAAACTCTATCAATAACCATTGAAAAAAGTTATGGCCTAGGTTAAAGTTTTTCGAAGTAGGTCAAACTTCAAGGACATTATTATGAGAAAAAGAATTTTGCTACTTCAAAACATTGGTACGGTAAAAAAAATACTCATGTAAAATGTGAACGCTCTATCGCCAGCCATTCTAAACTTACGGTCAACGTTCAAGTTTTTCAAAAGTAGGTCAAACCCCGAAGCAAAAGTCGCATGGTAAATATTTTGGTACTAAAGGAATGGTCTTGCAATATGGAATACTAATGTGAAATATGAAAGCCCTATCATCATCCATTCAAAAATTATGGGCAATGGTAAAATATTTTGTGGACAGACAGGCAGACCAAAAAAAAAAAAAAAATATCCGAATCTCCAATTATGGAAACAAAAAAGAAAATCTGACCGTTACCAACTAAAACCAGTGCTTGGTGTTAATTTAAACCAATATCACGGTTAAGCGTTTGTCTAAGAGAATGACACCATCACACCATGATAAGATTGTAAGGAAAAGTGCAATACCTTTCTGTATTCGATGACATCTTGTGTAGACAATAAGGCACAGATAATGGCCTTCTTCATGCCAGGATAAATTAAGTCTTCCCACTGATTACCATGACCTTGACCCCTGAACAGAAGGGACCACTACTGGGTAAAGCATATGGATTCTCAATGTATATATATATATATATATATATATATATATATATGAGAGAGAAATTATCTTCATTTCTACAGTCTCAGGCGACTATAAATAAAAAACAAACAAACAAACAAACATTTCTACAGTAGCAATGAGAAATGTTTCATACCTAAAGCAGTGATATTTTAATATTGCTGATTTCTGGAGTCTTTTCATTATAGATATGCAGACATGTGATATTCATTTCCTTGTTGACATGCATATTTAACTTCAAATCGATACCTGGACCCATTAAAATGTTTACCAATCACCCCCCCCCCCCCCCACCAATACACTCCCTGGGTCTATAAAAGACACTCTTGATATTCGAAGTACTTGGATATCTTACTTGATATAATCTTTGAACTGCTCATGCGTCCACATGTTCTGTGGCGGCAGTAGTGGGTGCCTGGGGCCGTTCTTATAGTGTTTCTGGATTGCATTGTTAGATAAGTGTATGGACTCATCGAAATCCTCCAACGTGTACTCCTGAGAACAGAATCTGAGGTAGCTATCCTGGTAAAACCAGATCGTCAGAGGATTCCAATCAGTCACAAGGAACCATTGACGGATGTCAAACTTACAGTTGTATATCAAAAGGGGTCGTTCTGAAAACATATTCTGGTCACTTGAAGGTTTTATCTATTGAACAATCGAATTTGATATATATCATACAGACATAAGCCTATAATATCTTTATTATTCACAAGTTTCATTTTTGATGGGGCGTCTCCATATGAGTGAAATATTCTCGAGTGGGACGTTAAACAACATATAATCAATCAATCAATTATTTTTGATGAAGCAGAAATACTTACCCATATATTTTTGTACTACATATTTGTTGTCTTTGCGTACAACTTGACTATTCACTAATTTCAGCATGTCCTCTAGTTTATCGTAACACACGATTCCTAAAGTAAAGAAAATCAAACAGGCATGGTTGATTTCAAACTTAATGCTTTCTCTTTCACAACATAATCAAATATGCCCTACAAATAATTCTTGCAATACCAAATGCAATTTAGAAATTGGTAATTAAACATGTCTGACCTGGGATAAATTTCATTTGACATTAATAACTTGTAAGAAATTTTTCTAATGTCATAAGATAAAGGTCAAAGAATGATACCTCTCCCTCTTGATTTGGCTCCAGGTTTGACAATCCAGATGTTTTTATAGCCATCCATCTCAAACTGGGGCATGTGGAGTTTAAGATTGTACAAAAGCCTATCTACTTCTGCTAACAGACTACCGGACACATTAGCTATAACGCCACCATCGCTGTTAATGAAAGTCAATATGCTTGTTTGCTTCATTTTTTTTCTTCTTTTTTTTTCCCATTATAACAAATTCCATAATGTAATCTACCTTAAAGTAATATTTTTATCACCATAATCTGGTATTCACGCTATTTTAATTTTGCTAACTAACTTATTGAATACGCCAAAAATATTTTATGTAAAAATATTGTTTTAGTAAATATTTGTCTCGTCGATTAGCAAAATAACTAACTCATGAAATTTATTAGTAAAGGTAAGTAAAATAATGATATGCACCATCATTTTACAGATTATAATGTTTCTCAGCACTGTCATTTATACAAGTAAAGAACTTTGTAAATGGGAGGCCGTGATTTCAGTATCTGTACCCTCCGAATAAGGATTTTGGTGTAGGATGAAACTGCCTTTTTTTGTCAAGAATTTCATCACTAAACGCTAGAGTATTAGATATCTCGCATGCGGCGTTATGAACTTGTATTTCATGTTACGGTAGCGGTTGCAACGATAAAGAACATTTTACAGCTTGCTGCGCTGGTCGTTCATAGCAAGGGTTTAAGTTGAATACCTCACATGTCACACTATTCTCACAAGCAGAATCCATCAACATCAGTTAAATAGTAGTATAGATCAGATGCAGATTGAGATCAATTTCCAAAATTAAAACAAATAAATAAATATGTTGTTTGCTTCATTAAAGATTTAAAAAGAACTCACTTTACGAGCTGATAGTACCACTTCAATGTCTCGTCCCACTGTTGGTGTGTCAATTCATGTGGCTGGAAAAGGTGAAAAAGGGAATATAAATTCAACAATCAATTGTGTAAAAACCATTATAAAACCATCGTAAAAACACGTCAAGAGCAAACGCCATTCTCATTGTAACTGCTTTCAAATGAATCAAACAAACTTCGAAAATAAAAGACTGTTTTTATATCCTACAGAAACGTGCTTTAATCCCATGAACCATGAAAGAAAAATGTTATAAACATGCCTGAAATTAAACTTACATCGTTTAAAATGTCTAGATCATCATGACACCTCTCTTGTATAAACTTATCACACTGCTCTATAGCTCTCTCCAGACACGTGATCGGTACCGTTACTTTCTTCTTCTTTTTGTTTCCTTTCTGTTTTAGAGATCGACTAGATGCTGGAAAAATATTAATTCGTACATAGAAATCTGTAAACATAATCTGAACTTTAAAAACTCAAATTAGTTTTGAAACTCTTATACAATCACTATAAATCATCTTTTCTTCCTATTTAACTTTCCTTTCATCAAACAATTGTTTTCAAAAATTCCAAACACAGTAATATGGACTACATACATGGTGGTTTAGCACTTTCAATGGGTTTTGCTATATCTGGAGTTTTTTCCTTTGGTTTATTTTCCTTGTTTTCACTGTCCACTTTTTCTTTTTCTAGCTTTTCTAAACGTTCCTTGGCATGAGCACAAATATTGCCAGAGGACACACCAGGCCTAGACCGAGTACATTCCGGATTAGTGCAAACAAACACATCTTTTGTGTTAGAATCGGAGTCTTTTTTCTCACTATTTTCCTCATTTTCCGTTTTCTCAGATCCAACATCCTGTTTTTCCTCTCCGTTTTCTTTATTGTCCTCTTCTTCAGGTATACTTTCATTCTTGTAATGACTAGATACCATTTTCAGTATATTTACACACATTGTCAACCTATAGTCATCTGCAATGAACCGGAAAATAAATAATTCCACTTCTTAGTAGTCTCTGTAACACATATTCACATCTATTTAAGAGTTAATCAAAATTCATATCAACCTTTCAAAAGCAGAATTTTTACATTCGTTTCTATCGAATTATTTCTACATTTTTATCATTACTTTTTTTTATCACATCGTATTTTTCAAACATTCATTAAATGGTTCTTATTATAAAACCGCTTTAAGCGTTTTCAACACTTCTAAACATAATTTTTAATAACAATATATTTTTTTTTCCAAATTTGATATACAACTGAATACTGCTAAACTGCAGTTATACCAATGAAGGAATTTTTCTCCTCCTCGTGACTTAAGCGGTAACATCGAGGATAGAAGGTATCTGGGTCTGAATTATCAAACCAGGGTATATTCCTCATGTTTACACACAATCCCACCTACAAAACATTAATCTTGTTTAGAAGATACACCTTATATTTATACACAATACACATACAAAATAGTATTCATCTCACATTACTTATGTTTGAAACATCAATCATGTTTATACACAATCTCACATATAAAAAACAAAAACAAAAAAAAACAAAAAAACAAAAAAAACATTACCGATATCTACACACAATTCCAGCTACAAAATTATTACTCATGTGTATATACGATCCCATCTACAAATCATTAATCATGTTAATACATAATACCACCGAGAAAATTTTTTTTCATGTTTATATATAATCCCACCCATAAAATACCCCTCATATTTCTACACAATCCCACCTACAAAATAATATAATACTGCCTATATTTCTACACAATCCCACCAATGAAAACATTACCCATATGTATACACAGTCCCACCAACAAAACTTTAATCATGCTAATACATTATACCTCCTACAAAATAGTATTCATGGTTATTAAACCGTTCACAGAAAACTCCATCCAGAAAACACTCCCTGTGTTTATCGTCAATTCCACGAGTCAGAGGTAGTTGCTTTTATTGTATTGTTATATTTAGGATGTTCGGTATAAAATGACATCCACTGTAGAAGATTGAGCTAATCCTACCTTAGTGGTGAAGGACCCCGCCTTTACGTAGTGGTTGACCATCTGATCGCGGGTCAGAAATCTGTAGTCCACGATATCCCTCTTCAATACCCATATAAAGGTGGGATTTACGTTCCTCACGATGCGTGACTACAAATACACAAGCAGACGAGTGAGTAACATTTTATTTTCTTGTTTCAACTGTTTCACGCCAAAATGAAACAAATCTCAGAAGTCCATTAGCTGTATACCATTATTCCATATATTCCATCGTCCTCTTCCCATGGCGGAATTTTTGGCTGATCGTCTGCAAAAGTGAAATAAAACGGAAATAAAGATATGTAAAGCGTGCAGTGGGTACACATCATTCCTAGAAATAAACATTCACAGCAGAATTGGTTGAAAAAAAAACTTACTATCACTATCGCCATCGTCATCACCATCGTCATAATCATCATCGTCGTCGTCATCATCATCATCATCGCTGTCATCAACCGTTTTACGACGCTTTCTTGGTGTTTTCTTTGGAGGCGTAGCCATTTTGTAAAATTTTTCTACCCATCCCCTTTTCCGCAGACTTTGTCTTACGGCGTTATATCCGCCCTGTATTGTGAACACTTTCCGGTTCTGTTAAAATTGATAGTAAAGTAATTTATAACGCTGGTATACATCATTCGTGACTGCAAAATATTACTAGTATGAAACCCTGTGGGGATCCAGGTTTTTAGAATAGATCCTCATACCCCTTGCTTGTCGTAAGAGGCGACTAAATGGGGCGGTCCTTCGGATGAGACTGTCATTTATACAAGTAAAGAACTTTGTAAATGGGAGGCCGTGATTTCAGTATCTGTACCCTCCGAATAAGGATTTTGGTGTAGGATGAAACTGCCTTTTTTTGTCAAGAATTTCATCACTAAACGCTAGAGTATTAGATATCTCGCATGCGGCGTTATGAACTTGCATTTCATGTTACGGTAGCGGTTGCAACGATAAAGAACATTTTACAGCTTGCTGCGCTGGTCGTTCATAGCAAGGGTTTAAGTTGAATACCTCACATGTCACACTATTCTCATAAGCAGAATCCATCAACATCAGTTAAATAGTAGTATAGATCAGATGCAGATTGAGATCAATTTCCAAAATTAAAACAAATAAATAAATATGTTGTTTGCTTCATTATATCCAATTGACATATGGATGAACACGATCATTGTCAATAGAACAGGTGTAGTCGATATATCTAAATATTGAATTGAAGGCGACAGCAAGATATCTTTTCTTCTCATGTAGAAGCTTTTGAATGAATTATGCTTCGTAAGAATATAAAAATAGGTCAGCTAACAAAGCTACAGAAGTTGTGTCCATGGGAATTCCAACAGACTGTTGGAAGACTGTGATCAGCACCAACGATTACGAAGATACTGTCATTGTGGAAATCTAGCATCTTTTTAATAACAACTTCAGAGTACGTGTGCGTGGAGTCAGAGTAATGTTTAACAATATTTTGGATGACTGACACTAGATATGAAATTTCCTTTCACCATTTTGTTGAAGAAGCCACTGTCTATGATGTCAAAGTTTAGTCTTTTAATTTTTCTGGAGGTATGGTCGTGTAAAGTGTTGTGAAGTCATACTTCGTACACGGTATTTCGTGGTTTTCAAATCAATTAATTTCTATTACAATTTATGAAATGCGCAATTTTATATCATCGAAGTTGAATCATGTATGCATTTGCAAATTAACCAACAGCTACCTAAGCTGTGTAAGATACTATGGTACGTTTTGTAAAATAAATGACAAAAATGACATTTAAAGGTCGGAGTGCACTCTTATCTAAATCAGTCTTGAATGACATATTTCTTACTTAAACAAACAAGAAGATATTACAAGAGAAAGTATTATGGCTTTACTCAGATATGTTAATCTCCAATAAACAAAACGAATTTTACTTGTGATAATGTCTTCCTTGTTTGAAATCTCTAAACCATCTTGAAAGTTGTCACGTTTAATATCTAACGTATTGGACACTTGATTTACTTTACTAATTTTCTGTATTTGGAAAATACACATTTAGTGCTAATGTTAATCATGTTTTCCTATGCGAACAATGTTTGCGGAAAAGAAAAAATATATCTATAAGGTATGAAGAGTTTTAATCAAGACCTACGTATAAGGATCGCTAGCAATATTTTTTACATACATGTATCAGACTATTGTCCATATACAATTTACATAACATAGAGCAAAGTTTAAATAAATTGCGAAGCAGTTTTGGGGATCAAAGTAAGTCCAACCATTGCATTATGCATTGTTCTTTCCTGAATGTTTAAGTGTTTTTACGGAATTAAAGATTTTTTTTAAAAGTTACAGTTAAGATTTCAGTTTTACTCCAAAGATGTTTACATATGATCATTAGAATACACACTTGGTCTAACTCGCTAATTATACCTTTAACGAATAAATAATTTATCCATATAGGCTTTCGACTGCACATAGAATTCGTTTTTTGTAGTGCACCACATCTGTTGTCTTCTAAGATGATAGGATTGTCTTTTTATCTGTTGACTTCCAAACATGAAAGTATTTCTTTCTTGCTTGACCCATAGAGACATCCTCAAAATGAAAGTAATGATCATCTTCCATCATGGTACGACTGAAATGACAAGTCCTCTATTATGTCAAATGTACGAGTAACCAAAACCTGTATCAGACATATTTGATAATGATTCGATTGATGTTAAGATTGTATAAATAATCCGATGTCACAAACGTATAAAATTTCTTAGGTGAATAGTATATTGCAAATGTTGTATAATGTTTTGCTTTTGTTTTAAGATGCATTTAAATCAAGGCAGGATACTGACAAATAAATGTATATGATAGGAGTTTCAAGTCCCGTTTAAAACAAGCATTTCGCAAGTTGTATGGTCATCATAACGACCTAATTTACGAAAATAACTTGTCATTGGATCAAATGTTGTCTGTCATGTTTCATACCATTTGTTAGGCCTTTCTTTACACATTGATTTTGACTACTGATTGCTCCGTTTATCTGATCATTATATAGGGTTCACGGCGGGTAAGACCAGTCGACAGGGGATACGCGTTTCTCCTAGGCACCTGTTCCCACCTTTAGTATGCCAAGGGGCCCTTGCTTGGCCTTTTCGTAAATTTGTATTCTTCATAGGAATTATGAGATTGACCACTGTTCGTTATTTTCACCTTTTCATGTATGCAATTTCTCTTATTTACAGTGTAAAGGACTATAAGAAGCGTTATGGAGGTAATTCGTTAACAACAGGATATGACATTTTCTCCTAACTCTATTAACACGAAAGAGCATTAACACATAACAAACCTTTTGAAGCGAACCAAGACAGCCACAGTTATGATAACCACTACAGACAGTGTTAGAATGGTGAGGAATACGAAAATTAGTACAGGAATTTCATCCACTGAAAAGTCGAGAAAGAATAGGTGTTATGTTCTCATTGAATGGAGTTATTAAGACGTATATACAGAAATTGAAGGAATGCTTGAGTATATTTACAGAAACGTGGATATACAAACATAATTAAAGCCTATGAAAGGAAAAGACGAACACCTTCACTGCAAGTCGTTCCCTTATAAAATACATCACATCGACAGGTAAATCCATTCGTTTGATCTTCACAGACACCTTGGAGACACGGACTGCTTGCACATTCGTCAATATCTAATAAAATTTTGAATTTCTATTTCATGAGCAGTTAAGGAAATTATGTTTGGTATTTGTAATTTGATTTCTTATGTATCGTATTACGCACTGCACGACGGTCATGCATGACGTCATCTGAATGTGTGACTCCCTGTAAACTGTCCGAAATTTACTTTTTTTAAAATGACACTTTCTTGAATATAAAACAAAATCAAATCATTTACTAAGTAATTCATATACATGTATAAAATATAGGAATATTTTATAGTTCTAAAACTCGAGACTTAAAGTCAGAAATACAAACGAGAAAAAATATTTACTTGACTGCATTGGCTGTTGTGAAGAAACAAGACGTGCCATTTACATGCGCGAAAAAGTGGTAAGAACCAGATTTTGATTCTCAAAACTGTGAAAGAATTTCTAGGAAATTCTAAATTTGTTTCCAACTTCAAAACATTGAAACGAATTTTCAACGTTTCACATCATAATTCTGCTCGATATACCAATGAAAAAAGAGTTTGAACACTATAGACCACTGTTTCTTTTATAACGATGGAACTCGGAGGTATACATAGGTTTTGATCAGGCATTCAAAAATTACTTTGCTAAACATAATTTTGACTTTATACTCAAGTACTCTGAATTGATACAAAGTAACAAGGAGTTCCTCATTCAAAACAACTACGTCATATATGGTGATCATATTTGCTAATAATCTTATTTGCAGTTGGTTTATATCAATCATTCAGCCCTTTTTAACATCCTGAGTTTGATTACTAATTAAGTTGATCAATATGAAAAGGCCAAGATAACTAACAGTATTCAATCTCGTAATTCCTATAGAAAATACAAATCAGAGAGATGGGCAAACACGGACCTATGGTCATGCCAGAGGTGGGATCGGGTACCTACGAGGAGTAAGCATCCTCCTGTCGACCGTTCACGTCCGTCCTGAGCCCTACATTCCGATCAGATAAACAGAGTAATCCGTAGTCAGAATCAATGTTCCAAGAACGGTCTAATATTGACATGAAACACGTCGGACAGTATTGACTTAATGGAAAGTTGTACTGGCAAACTACATCGTTATAACGACCATAAAATTTGCAAAATGCTGACTTTAGACGAGACTGTACTAACATATGTAACATTAACTTGTTTGTTAGTAGCCTGCCTCGATTTAAAAACTGACCATATGTGAAGAAGCTCTTGTGTACCGAATCAGTTGGGAGATATAAACACCATATGCTGGTGATAATGGAATATTGCCACATAGATAAGGGATGTTAAACATGGAGAAATTGAAATCATCCTGTTTTTCATAAAGTTTAGTTGTTAATTTGCCGCCAGCATCTATTTTCAGTAAAATGTTAAGTCTGAATGCCGAACGTTTGACAAAGGAACTTATTTTGAGTCTTAAGTTGGACGAGAGCAAGGCACAGCGGGGCTCAGGTTCATGATATTCTTTATGAAGCGCATGTTTTAACCACTGAGCCATTCATTTAAAGTATCTATCAGGTAATGGAATTCAATTTCCATAAATTGAGCAATTTAGCATTTCGCAAATTCTATTGTCGTTATTACAATCCAGTTTGCCATACAACCAGTCGTGGGGTCAAATGCTGTCTAACGTGTTTCATACGAATGTGTTTCATCTTAATTGTTAGGCCATTCTTGGAACACTGATTCTGACCACGGATTACTCCGTTTACCTGATCAAGATGTGGGGATCATGGCGGATGGGCGGAAGAAAAGGGGATGTTTACTCTTCCTAGGTACCTGATCCCAACTCGGGGACTCATAATCCGTGTTTGCCCTATGTCAATGGTGATAGGTCTTCCAACAATTCGTTGTGCCATGGGGATCGGATCTGGGTTTGAATAGGTCCTTATTACCCCATTTTGTCGAAAGAGGCGACTAAATGGGCGGGTCTTTGGATGAGCAAAAACAGAGGCCCCGTGTTACAGTATGTGTTGAACGATAAAGACTGCTCAAAAGCCACAAGCCCCGAGCATAGGTCTAAATTTTCCAGCCCTTCATCGGCAATGATGACGTCTCTATATGAGTAAAACAATATATTCGTACATCCAACCAAGCCAATATTTGGAAAATCGTGGAGTTCCTCATTGGCAATATCGCCGTAGTCTTTGGTGATCACGTCTTCTTCCAACAGAATGTTGGAATTCCCATAGATACAAAATGTGTTCCTTTATTAGTGGACCCGACGAGAAGCATTAATATAAGTTGTAGAGCTTGTTTGTTAATCGCCGTAACATAATTAAAGTTTAAGGTATTAGTGGATCTGTTTTTTGTAATATTCTTATAGGGCAGAATTATCGAAGGCTTCTTTCATTTTGACAGTTAATACGTTTATCAGCTCTCTTTCTTGTGTATTCCAATTCGATTTATCCCGGTGAACTTAAAATTAAAGATACTACAGACTCTATTGAACGTCGAGTTTGATGACAAGCTATCATTTCGGCGTTTTCTTCTCCATCATCAACTTCCCATATTTATTTTACAATTTTCCATTATCGTCTGCATATAGTCGCAAAGTTTAGACTGTTTTTTATATATTGATTTTTACTATAATTCCCCGTTTAACTGATCAAAATATACGTGGGTACGGTAAGGTCACTCTCAGGAAATGTTTGGTGGCAAATCAGGTGTGTTCTATTTTTGGCCGCTACTTACCATAATTGACCCCATTACCTCCTAAGAAGCTTTTCCTCTTATAAACAATGAGTTTTATTTAGGTATTTCGTTACCTCCCTAGAATAGCACAGGAAAAGTCCACAATAATAACAAGAAAAGTAACATAGTACCTTGAATGTTTAGAATGTAATCTGTTTGCAAATATAATAAATTCGCAGGGACATTCATCTAGAATCGTGTCATTTATTTTTAGAATTAATAAAACTGAAATATATGACTAAACTATTCCCGTTCTTCCCTCGATTTCCAGAAGATATCTCGAGATATTTCATACTTACATGATTCTAGCAGCGAAGGCACAAATCTTTATTATTATCATTATCATTATTATTACAGAAATATGCAAATAAAAGTTCTTTTTATATGCTGGGTAATGTGTCACATTTGCAGTTTTATTTCTGTTGTTACAAGGAAAATAGGATGGAAGTATTAGATGAATTGTTGTTCAGTCAAACAAATTGTTGATGAATGCAATCAACATACCTTCATAATATCAATTCATCAATATCAGTGGTTCAAACACATATTCTATATATCCGATGACATATCTTTCCAATTCTCCGCATTTTGTCGATATTTGCATAATACAGTTAACAAGTTCTTTACATACGTGTCATCACTCGATGAATAGTTATGACGTCACCAGTTTACTGTTATTTTGATCAGACACAAATTACTAGAAAGCAGTGTAACATTTCCTATTTTTCTATCTTAGTAGCTGCATGATTTATTTTTGATACATAAAAACGAACATGAAAATAGATTCGGAGTTAAATATGTATACTTATAATGATATTTTCAATTTAATAATGGCATCACATTGTTTCGCGGGATTTGTCTTAGAAAATAGTTTCACAACCTGCCTCAACGTGCCGTGTAGGGCTGACGGAAGGTGGGACCAGTTAGCAGGAGATAATTACTTCTAGGTACCTGTTTGCACATCTGCTGTTTCCAGATTGTATCCTGTTCTCAGTTTTTATTCTTTGAAGTAGTTGTACAATTAATCACTGTACGTTAACCTCACCTTTTCTTTTGACCCACTTCAAGCTTACATTTACAAATAAAATCATTAAATAATTTACAAAGAAAAAACTTTAAGAGAGAGAGAGAGAGAGAGAGAGAGAGAGAGAGAGAGAGAGAGAGAGAGATGGAACCCCTGTATCATCGTTGTTCTAATGTATCCGGTTTAAAAATTAATCATATGTAGAACATGCTGTCGGATTGGGGAACATTACACCATAAGCAGTTCGTAATAGAATATCAATTCTTGAAAGAAAAGGCTAAGATAACTAACAGTATTCAATCTCGTAATTCCTATAAAAAATACAAATCAGAGGGATGGGCCCACTCGAACCCCTGGTCATACCATAGGTGGGATCAGGTGCCTAGGAGGAATAAGCATCCCCTGTCAACCGGTCACACCCACCCCACCGTGAGTCCTTTATTCCGATCAGATAAACGGAGCAATCCGTAGTCAGAATCAGAGTGCAAAAGGACGGCCTAATAATTGGTGTGAAACACATCAGACAGCATTTGACTTAATGGTAAGTTGTGTTGGCAAACTACATCGTTATAACGACCATAAAATTTGCGAAATGCTGACTTTAGACGAGACTGTATAAAGTCTCGAATAGAAAATAGAGATCTTAAAAAATCTACAATATAGAAATAGAAATTAAAAGATATCAATTTGACATAATCTGAATGTACATGTATTTCAAAGCGGTGCATGAGTTTAAAAATACAAAAAATGATGTTGACTAGCTGAATAGATAGTAATCAAAGATAAAGGATTTTAAAACTATACCTTGATTACAAAGATAACCAGAGTAGCCCGCTTGACAGGAACAAGTAAAATTGTTGATATCGTCAGTACACGTTCCATGCATACAAGGCGAGCTGGCACATTCATCAATATCTTCGAAAATACAAAATGTTCTCGTATCTGATCATTTTAGTTCTCTGGATATTCAACCTATTTATTAATTTATAGTGATGTATCAATTATGATCATACTACCAGTATAAACAAGATATGCTTTTGTAGAACGATAGGTCTGAATGATGCAGTTCAATCCTAGCGACTTTGAACCTTACCTAATACACAACATTAATCTCTATTTGTTTGACGTACTTCACCTTCACAGTAAGGTTTCGTAAAGAAACCGACAATATACTCCTGCTTTTTGAGGTTCATAAATCTAAAATGTTATGATACACGAAGCAACATATATCTAGAATGAAAAAACTAAGACAACTAACAGCATTCAATACTGTTAATAGCATTATACCAAATGAAACATATGAGGACACATAATTTTACGTTTGTGAAATTGCTCACGCTTCATAACCTTCACATTTTTATTAAAATTGATTAAAATATTGTTTAACGTCCCGCTCAAGGATCTTTCATTGATATGGAAACGTAACCATTGCCGGTGAAGGGCTGCAAATTTAGGCCTATGCTCGGAGCTTATGGCCTTTGAGCAGGGAGGCATCTTTTACGTGCCACACTTGCTATGATACGGGACCTCGGTTTTTGCGGTCTCATCCGAAGAACTGCCCCATTTAGTCGCCTTCACCTTATTAAAACAAATGCAACTCACCTATATCACAGTTATAGCCGGCATATCCCTCTTCACAAATACATGTGTAATTATCAATCAAATCCAAACATGCACCATTCTGACACGGGGATCCCACGCAATCATCAATATCTGCAATATATAGACACGTATTTATCATAATAACATATGTATTGTGAAATCAGCTGGTAATATCAAAGAAATGGACTTAAGACACCAATTTGTGAGGAAAGCAGTTCATAGACGATTGACTATCTTTGATGAATAGTGAGACTATGTATCGTGAGATAGGAAATTACTTGACAATACGTACTTAATATCATATATAGAGCCCATGATAGGTGTGAGCGGTAAACAAGGAATATTTACTCCTTCTAGGCTGATCTAACCTATGGTGTGTACAGGGTTCTTGTGTTTGCCCTACTTTTATTATTATATAATCCTGCATAAAGATTATTAGACCAAAAACCTTCGCTATCTTCACTTTGCATAGTAATATTGATTTATCAGCACAGGAATTCGATGGGTTAATAGAATATCATTAAAAGCATATTCATCTAGTGTTGACAAATAAAACTACAAATAATAATCATACACTAAAATTTCCTCTAAAATCGTTTTAAGAAAGATGATAAAGCTGAACATTTATGTGAACATATTCGTTTGATACGTAAACAAATTGATTGAAAAAAAATCGTGCAAAGTAATATTCCCTGTTAATGTTGGAATGATAATCATGCAAACAAATCGAAATAAAAATATGTAGTGGTAGAAATATCTTGGATTCAAAGAATATTTAAACGAATTTAGACGGCATAATTACGTAACTTACCGACTTCACAATTGCTACCAGTGAACCCGGGAAAACATGAGCATGAATAGGACACACAATGATTAATACATGTTCCATTTCCACAAGGATGACTTCTACACTGTCCTAGTGTATCTACAATAGTATCTATCTCCTATAGTGTGGTATAAATGCAAACAAAATGTAAGTAAAAATACGATTATGCAGCACACGATATGCAAGGAATCACAATTTAAGGTTACGTGTACAGAAGGGAAGACGGGAGTCTAATATGCATATCCAGCACAATAATGATGTGAACTTTGGATTAATTATCAAAGAATCACAACCACTAATAATAATTACAGTCATTAAACATTTCATGTTCACCCAAGCTTAATAACTAGTGTATCCCTCACGAGCACAAATAACTGCCTGACAACACTAATCCATGGGTGAAATCTAAAAAATAAAATTATTTAAGGACGTTTTTACACTCAAACTACAAAGCTTGGAACAGCTGTTGCAGAGCTGTGGTTGTATTTGGTGGATGCTCCTATCCATTTCGTCTCATTCATATCTAATAGGGTTCAAATGTCGTGGTTTATATGGCCAAGGTAAAACAAGGATATTGAGTCAGAGCATCACGTGTTAGATGAGCGGTATGTAGTCTGGCGGTGTTATGATGGAATTCTGCTCTAGAATGCTGCATTATTGGAACCTCGTGTGGCGATATGTCTTCATCAATATACCTTGAACCGTCAAAATACCCAGTATCTGAACCAATGTTGTCCCATCTCTATTGTATATTGCAACCCACATCATAATATACTTCTGCCAAACCAGTCAGCCTCCTGGATGCAATTTTATGCAAAATGTTCATTATGGCGCCTATATACTTCGTGTATTTTATCAGACCTCTACAGTGAAATTCGAGTTTCATCGCTGACACACACTACACACAAGCGTTGTCACGGCCATATTGTATGAATTCGAGAAGTCGGCTATGGCGATTTTGCTGAGTCAGAATAACTCTAGGAATAGTCCCCGGCATCCCATAGTCGATTTAGATTATAGACTGATCTGATATGCTACGAATCTCAGGAATGGCTGAAGATGATGCTGTTTTGAATTGTCGATGAAGAAGACACAATCGGATGACGTGATCCCGTGCTGCTGACGTCATACTTGGTCTACCTGCTCAATAACGATCATTTGTTGAACCATGCTGTTTATATCTGCTCCATTTAAAGACAATGCAAACATTTGAAAGACTACCGGTACTTGAACAACGTGTATTTGGAGTAAATAAAACTTAACGGCAACGAGGGTTACGGAGATCGATGTAACGTTTTTATGAAACACGTTTTATTGTCCTCAAATCCTATAGAATAACAATTCAGTACACAATAGCGTTAGATGTAACAAGGAATAATCAGGCGATTCATCCAAACGCCTATCTGAAAAAATATTTGAAAAGATTTTGAAAAAAAGATAATTCTATGTGGGTTTTTTTTATCAGTATACGAGTATATCCTAGACTAGGATTAACCTGCATTTCTTACTTGTGCGCAGTCATCAAGTGTGACAGTAGTATGAGCGTTGAAATATTCTACTCCTTTATATGGATAGTGTCGAGTTTCTGTAATGGATATATGCCGAATACAGTTCTATATCTAAAATTGTCGAACTATCTCTAACATTATCTCACCGGCAATGGTGACGTCTGCATATGAGTAAAAAAAAATTTCGAGCGGGACGTTAAACAATATATAATCAATCAATCTAAAATTATCAGACTGCTTTGAGGCCCATTAGGGGTGGAAATAGTCTGATGATTTTGCAACTAGAACTGTATGAGACATATATCATGCTTAAAATATTGTCATTTAAATTGTCTAAAGTACCGGATTTGAAGAGGTCCTCATTACAACTTATTATTCGTAAAAGGCGACTAAATGGGGGCGGTCCTTCGGATGAGACAGCAAACATCAAGGCCCCGTTTCATAGCATGTTTAGTACGATAAAGATCCCTCCTTCCCGTAACGCCGAGCATTGACTTAAATTTTGCTGCCCTTCACCGGCAAAAACGACGTCTCCACATGAGTGCAAAATTCTCAAGCGGGACGTTAAACAATATACAGCCAACCAATCGATATTAACACAACAAGATTCCGAGAATCAATAGTTAGTTATCTGAAAATATTAATAAGTAGATAAGAGGAAAGAGAAGGATCTGATCAAGATATTGGGCTTACGGCGGATGTGACCGGTCGACAAGGGATTCTTCCTCCTCCAAGGCGCCTGGTTTCATCTCTGGTATATCCAGAGGTTAATGTTTGCCCATCTCCCTCTGATTTGTATTTCCTTAAGGAATTATGAGATTGATTACTGTTCGTTGTCTTACCTTTTCAATTTGTTTCTTTTGATAGTATAAAGAGAAGCCTAACAATTGGTACAAACACGTCAGAGAGCAATAGGTTTTATTTGTAAATAAAATCATTATAACGACCATAACGAACATAGAATGTGCGAAATTCCGACTTCAAATGAGTTTGTTTGTTTGTTTTACGTCCCGTCGAGAATCTTTCACTCATATTGAGACGTCACCAGCTGTTGGTGAAGTACCACAAATTTAGAACTATGCTTATCGCTAAGGGCCGTAGCAGTGAGGGTTCTTTAACGTGCCAACGCCTACCGTGACACGGGACCTCCGTTTTTAAGGTCATATCCGAAAGACCCGTGATTCTCACTTCTAAATGCCGAAAGTTTGGCGAAGGACCAATCACTACCTATTTTTTGTCTTAAGTTTGACACGAGCGGGTCTCGAACTCACGACCTCCCGGTTACGAAGCGAACGCTATAACCACTGAGCTACCGCGAGCGGTGACTTCAAATGAGACTGTTGAAATCGATGCTTAGAATGTAATAGAAATGTATCTGATACAGACACAGTATTGGATATTATCACCACCAAAAGTGAAAATGTGAGTTCTGGTTTGCAATTTTAGGTGGATTACATAATCAAATAGATGTATAAATCTTGTTTTTGGTATAGCCAGTGGCAGATAACAAAATACATAGATATGTAGTTATTATCATCGGACTGATACAGATTGAACTTTGGACTGGAAGAACATGTTGATGTCACAGCAATGTTTTGATTTGTTTTATACTCCTTCGCTTCTATACAGCGACTTTTCTTGACAATTGGAATTCTGTAAAGTTATTTAAGTGTCTTAGGCGGAAGTCTATATCCAGAAGTTGATCGTTACATTGGTTTTGTCATTGTTGACATAATACCACGCAGTTCAACTTAGAAATATATTAATTGACATTTCTAAATTAGTTTTTAATTGAATTTTGATTTTGCTTATGCGCATATGATGCCAACAAATAATTCGTTTGTCCAGTAATTATGGCGTTATGAAATTTATCATGGTCAATGAATAGCGTATCTAATGTAGGTCCAAAAAGATGTAACTGTCAGGATAGCACCATATGCTACACTGAGTCCACGGCTATAACCCTGGAAGTTACGAGGGTGGACAAAAACAACCTGAACTATATGAGATTATCGTCATGCAACCGAAGAGGATGGCATTGTGAATGGATCCATCTGGACCATATCGACTGCTAGGAAAAGATTGAGACAAACCACAGACTTAAAGTAAACATTGTTAATCTGTCTCCCTGTCCGTCAAAGTGTCTCTTATTATTATCATTATGGTCTATATTAAGGTAACGATTATTGTTTAGTGTCATATTGAATGAACGTGAGTACATGAGTGAGTAAATGTAACTGTAAATACTTTTCATTTTGTTTTCCAATCATTGAAACTATCTTAAATGTTACTTGGAGAATATTACGTTAATACCAATGTACCTGAAATTGCAAAACCCTTTTGATTGGAGGATGCAAATATCGATAATCATGGACTATGTAGATGTAATCGGAGATGGTAATTACATGTACGTAGAGCTGCATTCTTTCAATTTTTTTTTTAAAATGACTACTGCACTTGTGACTTTGTCCCGTCATTTATGGGTTTAAATAGTTAATATGTGTGTAAAAAAAAAACCCTTCCTACATATTTTAAGGGGGTTCCGTGGCCGAGTGGGTAGAGCATCGCTCTCAAAATCACAAGGTCTCTCACCTCTAGTAGGCTCGAGTTCGAATCTCGCTCGCGCCGATATATGTGAGACAGTTTGCCAGTTTACCTTCGGAAGGTCGGTGGTCTCTTCCCGGGTACATTGTATCTGGGTTCTCTCCTCCACCAATAAAAACTGAAAAATTGTTTAGTGTGGGGGAAAACAACAAACAATAATGATACTTGGGGAATCTGAATCATCCACATTACATAACACACAATGCATAACATAGAGTGCATAACAAACCATGCATCACATGCAATACGTAACATACACTATATAACACACATTACATAAAGTAAAATACATGATATGCAAATATTTTTGTTACAGTACAGACCATCTAAACATTTTTTAAATATCCCCTCCGTGTTACTAGTGTTCTTCACCGGTGTTTATTTAAAATGGCAAAGCAATGCAAGACTACAAAGACAAATCTAAGTACTCTGACGATAAAATGAGTACTACAATTAATAAGCAACGTTATGACTGTAATTGCGGGAAAAATACATAAACAAATGAATGAAAAAAAAAAAATTAAATGCTGAAGAACGTAATAATGGCGATAGTAATGTTAAGATATCAGCAAATATGAACTAGCGTAACATTAAATATGATACGTAAGACTGCATGTTTTTGGTGAATGTGATTTTTTATAGACACCAGGGGAACGTCATCTCTGGAATCGTTTCTGGATTGCTTGACCACAGATAGGAATAAGCAAATTAGATGAATATTATAACGCATTAAACCATTTCTACAAGTCTTTTCAATATATTTTGATAACATGGTTTTATTTTAATGCAGGTTTTATCAAACAAATATGACATTACAGCTATTGGAATGTTTGAATTTAGGGTTTGGGGATTTATCGCTGTACATACAAAATGTTTTAAAAGTACAATCTATTTATTTGGATGCTGATTTTATGATTCTGTCTTCTAAAACGAATATCCATAATGCAAACTGTACCTTGACAAATCATGTTCCAAGTAAGGGTTTTTTCATCACCGTAGCAGGGATCTGTTCCAAGCCATCCATTAGTTGCTTGGACTAAACACGATCTTTGGTTGCAACGATTGATTTGTAATTTTCTGGTGACGTCCGCTCCACAAGCATTGTGAAAATATCTTCCAGAGGTAAAATCAACATACTGTCCCTCTGGGCATTCCAGGCGAATTTGATCGCCTTCCGTCAGCGTTCCTTTACAATGATAGCACATACATTTATGTTACAAGAAAATTGTACAGGAACTTCAAATATTCATATTCAAAAGGATGTTTTTCTACCCCACCTCTACAAAGATCGACGCAGGATATAAGGAAAATAAGAAATTTCATTTTTGAAGTCGTTTTGTTATGGTGTTAGATATGATAATGGTAAAGTGGTTCTTTACTTATATCTTACTTATTTTAAAACTTCCTTTTACATCACTCAGTCGGTGATTGGTCGTGAAATCAACCTTCAAGATTCATCCAAATACAAAGCTTAAATTCAACAAGAATAGATGAAAATCATATTGGAAATGAACTCGTCAGATCTGAAGTGGACGGAGAATATCGATTTCTGACCGGGAATGTTGGCTTCCATTAATTTGTTTACGTTAAAAAATTAATAGTTAAACTTATGAAATTATCATTACAAATTCGAAAGTTAATATCGAAAGAAGAAACAATAATGAACAGTGATCAATCATTAAACCTTAACAAAACATCAAAAAGCAATATTTCAAATCGGGCTTATTGAACAAAGTTTTCAATCATGTAAAATAGACGAATAAAATTAAAGACTTGAGAAGATGTATTTGATATTCGATAAGTGGTATATTTATTTAACCAGATCATTTTAAATCAGTCCGCGAGAACGTTAAAGATCTAAAGATAAACAAAAATGGGCGAATCCTTTTTTAAAACTTGAAATTTATAATCACCATAGAGAAATTACACGTAAAACCGAAACAACATAATACATGTATTTGTATACCTTTCAGATACACAAACTATGAATGACAAAGACGAATTTAAACACAAAAAGAACGAAAAAGAGCATGTTGTGGAAGTAAAGAAAACTTTAATTATGAGACAAATATATTATAATTTTTTCCACGTCCAAGAAATGCTGCATAATTTCAAAGACAGAAAGAATAACACGACCAGTCTTCACGATAAAATAAAGACTAGACCATTTGGTAGAAAGTTGCTATCTATCTATTTATCTATCTATCTGTTTGCATGAACAGATACTCTTCTTTGGCTATATTCATATGATTGTGCTCGCATTTCTCGCTGGTGATCAGAATAGTTTGATGATTTATCATACTCTAACTGTTTTGTACACAATGATTTAAATCTGTTTATTTTCTTACATTTGCAGTTAATACCCTTACAGAGGAAGTTGGGATCGCACTTACAATTGCTGTCTAATTAGTATCGGCAAACTGTATATAGTAAAGCTTATGTTTCCACATTCTTTATTATGCTGAATTTTAACAGGTTGTATTACACCTTTGATAAAAACAAGGTTTATTTTCTTCGATTTTTATAGCACTTCATACCGTTGGGGAAAGGGGAAGGTAAATTTTGCAGTCGTATTTGCCACTTATTTCTGTCCAAGTCATAATACAATTAACAATGAGAATTTCCAAAGTAATCTGCTTACGTGTCTCATATTTATTTTTGTTCACATTTCAGTAATTTCAGTGCAGGAGGAGCTGTAAGTTTACTTACACCAAATTTAATTTTCAAAAATTTGAATCACAAGCTAAAAACATATTTAAACAGAAATATTACACTACAGACACCAATGTTTGAGATAATTAAAATGTGTTGTTTATTGGCATCTGATGTGCATTTCACACCAAGTAGGTTTGTCCAGTGTGAAATAATAAGTTTTAAAATAATATATATGTGTTGGTTTGCTCATATAATTTCTGGCATATGTAATTGTGTTTTGGTTGTCGAAAATATTGATAAAAATTAATGACGAAGAATTGCTGATATACTAAATATTTAACTCATCTTGATCTAAAGAAGTCGTAGGTTAGTTGATATAAAGCATCCAAGAGACACGTCGTGATGTTACAGAGATGATAAATCTAGAATGTAAAATGAAATAAAACACCAAACAATCACGGAAAGGTATTCCTCTAAAACGTCTGTAGAATCATACACTCATTCATCTTAATTTAACACTGTTGAAATTTATCACGTTTTGTACTCATCATCAAGAGCATTGGGGATGTTGATTTGCATTACTATTGACCTTTTTGAGTGTACAAAGAGCTCGGAGCATGGTATGCAATATGCGCTAAATTTCAATATCATGGTGTAAAGATTATTTCCATTGCCCCGTATATATATTATATTTCGCAAAATCCATTATCACAAAAGAATTACGACTGACTGTCAGACAATATGATAAAGTTTTATCTACTTATTGAAATTAACGCGCTAATCATGATCGGACTTCCTATGCATTTTGCAGTGAACAGGAGATGCTTACTCCTCCTAACATCCTATTCCATCTTTGGTGTGTCCGTGTTTGCTCTACTCTTAATTTTGTGTTCTGTATGGGATTTATGAAATTAATCATTGTTCGTTATCTTCACTTTTTCAATGATAACTCTCGTTATCTTTAATTTAAAGAAGAAGAAAAAGCAAACAAACCCTGCTATTTTATAAATTACTCGTGGATATTTTGGAATAAGTGCCCTTGACAACATCTTGTTGAAATATAGATTGAAATATATATTGATTATTTATAGAAAATATAAACAATTCAATTCCAAACAGGTAATTAGATTTTTGTTATTGTACCAAAACTATATTTATTACAGAAGATATCTATCACGCACAAAGTTTAATGAAAAACAATTGCAAAACCACACGAAAAGACATGGAAGTAGGCCTACTTTAATAACTAAAATTCAGCATTGCCATGTAAATACACACGACTTACAGTATAAAAAATTCAAATATTCATTAACAGAGCCGTATCACCAGTGTTTGAATTATCTCAGTGACCAGGTGTTTGATTATAGGAACATTAGATAAAATAACTGCATAACAGAGTGGCCGTTCAAGTGATTAAAAATTACTACTAAGTATCTATTTTGTAATCTTATTGGGGATGCAAGACCCTTGCAATTTTTGTAAACTTGGTCTTCTAAATGCTGCTGAAAATTTTCGTTGTGAATACACTTACGATACACTGAACGTGAGAGAAAAACGCACACTACTCCAGTATTGGTATTTGAGGCACATGTAGTACCGTAACAACTAAAGGAAACACCTTTTATTTACATAAAATTGTAAACCTTACATACATTGTTCAAGAACGAGTATACTTTCTCTCTATTATGATAATGACATTTAACTGGTTTTAGATGAAGAACTATTCATGGACCTCTGATGAAGGGGATTCAATGTCACAGCTGTTTCATTTACTGTCCTTGAACTCCTCGATAAATCCCTGACTAATTTCCATCGCGTCAAGAAGTCGTAAATCCCTAACGACTTAATTCCACCCACAGATGATTTGTGCTTTACAATAGTTAGATTTTATCTCTTCTAACGTAAATGTCTTTCTTCGGACGGTCATCGTTTGAGTGGTTCCGAAAAAAAAAATCTTTCAGAGAAAAGAAAGGTAGAAAAAAAAAACTTTTCCAAAACATCAGATACAATCCCGATAGTTTCATGAGTTTCACGCTCAACGATTTTCAGGATATGCAAACCTTTAAATACAAAACACGATGTACAATAGATCTGATAAACGCAACACACGAAAGACCATAATAGGAATTTCAAGAATAATGTAGCAGGTACTTCACGTCAATTAATTTATAGTCTACAGCTTCATGTCTTCTTAACACTGGGTATGATAGTAAGGAAATGATGTACCCGATTTTCTTTCTACCACATATGTGTGCTAATGACGGTTAGTTGGTTCTTTATCATAACGAATTACCATGAATGTTCTGGAATATTTTACTTTTATAGTACTAGGTTGGCATAAAAGGAAATCGAATGGCGAAGTAAACAATGTGTAAATCGTAATCACAAATCCCCAAGACATATCCAAGTTCGAGTGTAGGGCAACACGGACCTCCGACAAAGCGAAGGTAGGATCAGGTGCCATGGAGGAGTAAGCATCCTCTGCTGACCAGTCACACGCGCCGTGAGCCCTTAATCGGAAATAGGTATACGGGATTACACGTAGTCAAAGTTAGCATAAAAATGACAGTCTAACAAAGGGTATGAAACAAATCATTCAACATATGTCCCATAGACACTTTATAATCGCAAACAAGATCATTATAGCGACCGTAACATTTGCGAAATCATCACTTCAAAGGAGATTCGTTATAACTCCGCAACGTAAACTTTTTTGTTAGTAGTTGACCTCGCTTTAAAAAATTCTCGTACGAATGGCATGCTCTCGCGTATCGAATCAGCTGGGAGATATACACATCATAAGCAGGCGAAAGTGGTATATTATTACATAGATATGGAACGTTGATTATTGCAAAGTTGAAGTTATCACCCTTGTCATATAATGTAGTTGTCAGTCTGCCATTAGAGTCAATACTAAGTAAAATATCCAAATATGAAGTTATATGTAGTTGTCAGTCTGCCATTAGAGTCAATACTAAGTAAAATATCCAAATATGAAGCAAACACGTCAGATTCTGTAGTGTCCTTTATTTCGAGTTCAAAGGGATATATCAAATGGACATGATTATGAACATTATGATTGTTAATTGATATCTATCTATCTATCTATCTATCTATCTATATATATCTATATATCTATATATATATATATGGGTGAAGGACACGTTAAGTTTTTTTGTGTTTATCCTGTAACACAAACCTAGGTTATATACATTTTCAAATATTTTCCACAATGAAAATGTGCAGAAATTTGAAGTTTCTGCAAATTTTCACCTCACAGAAACTAATTTTATACACGTGATTTCTGATTGGTTTCCGTAATGTTTCAGTGAAAAAATCAATTGCAAATAACCTGAATTACATCAAGTTTCTGCACTGCAAAAACTGAATGAAACTTTAAAATATATCAATGTTTGCTCAGTGTTACTGTAATCTAAGCTAATATGCCGATGATTAGTAAATTTTTAGTATTACCACAGAGCATGTTTTTACAAATTTGTTCCAGTTGGACCACTGACATGTAGCACATTTGTTGAAAAGTTGCATATAAATATCTGAAACATGTGCAGTAAAGAACCCTTGGTAACTGTAAGATTATTTTCATGAAAAAGACAAGCACTAGAATATGGACCTAAAATGGCTGAAATATTGCCAACACGGCGTAAAACCCCAATCAATCAATCAATCAATCAAAGATTAACTTCTTTTTGTTTTATCATTATAAAGATTTTTCAGTAATGAATCCATATCCTAAATTATGAATTTTACATGGCTTTGGCCGAGTGGCTAGAGCATTGCGCTCAAAAGGACAAGGCGTCTCACCTCTAGTCGGCATGGATTCAATTCTCCCTCGCGCTGAAAGTTTGCCAGTTTACTTTCGGAAGGTCAGTGATTTCTTCCCGGGTACATTATATCGAGGTTCTCTCCTCCACCTACAAAATGTGGACGCCACCAGATAGCTGAGTTTGGCGGAAAACAACTTCTGACACTAAAACCTGACCGTCACTCTCACTGTCTATCCTGAGAAGTTATAGAATGTATCTTTTGTTCTTCAAGTTCTACACAAAACATGTTGAATAAATAAAATTATCTTATTTTCATATATTACATACAGCTTAATGCATTTTGCTCAAATTGTCTTCACCCTACATTTACATGTGCGAGATTATTCTTATCAATTCATGATGCTAAAATAGTACATGTTACAACCAGTTTTGATACACTTTATATACATGTGTTTATGCTGTATTTAGAAATTTCAATAAATGTAAATTAAGATGAGTTCTACAGACCATAATCAATATTGGTCTCCTGAGTATTGGCCAAACGTGTCAGTAGCTTGACGGGTCATGATATCCATAATAATCTTCATGTTATGCATACGTATTTTAAATGTCAAAATAAAACATATTTGTGTTTCCCGCTCTGATCCTATCTACATTTTGCAGACCCTAAATAGTTTGTTGATGGTCTATATAAATAAAAAACAAATCCGGAATTTTGAAAGTGAAATGTTTTACATTTCACGTTTGAGTTTCTCTGATTAACGTGTTGACTGCTATTGATCTTCATAATGTTTGTACTGTAGATAGGCCTGTATTTAAAGCATTTCAAAATCTAAGATTTAAAATAAAATGTTTTAACAAAATAAAATGTTTACCCTACCTAATTTTAGGATATTGGAATAGGAAACACACAGGTATTTCTTGACTTAAACTAGATTCTAATAATAAAATTTGTTCTTTTAGCACAAATTCACCCCAAAAGTGCTCTTTCTTATGATAGATTTAAACAATAATACCTGAATTACATGCTATATTAACACTGACCATTTTGGACCAATCCTACACAACCCGCAATTTTGAAATTTACAAATTTACGATCTATAAGCAAAATTAAAGAAGGCTTTCAAATGAAAATAATTGATAATAATAATAAAAACATTTAATTATTTTGACCATCTGGCTCCATCCTGTAAGACAACATGGATCATGACATTCTCAATTTTGGTGAAGAAGACTATTTAAGGTTTTGTCAATCCGGGATGCATGAATCCTGAAATTTATAATGTATGTTCCCCTGTTCCAAAGATGTTTCAAGCAAAATTTGAAAAAAGAATTGGAAGGATGGTTAATAAATTAAAATATTTAAAAAAGTGTTCAATCGTTAACATATGCCAGACGTCGATTTATCTTACAATGCCTAACGCAAACATATAGCAATAAGTCAGTAGAGTGACCCTGGTTATATAAGGCCAAAAATAAAATATATGAGTGTTCACGGTTTCCTGATCCTATCCACATTTTTGCTGTCGACCCTAAATATTTTATTGGTAATATATAATGAATAGATAAATAAATAAAATGAATGGATGGCGACACATGTCCATGGCTTTCATGAATTCTGTGGAAGAATATGCCAGACGTTGGACGAAATCTGATGAAGGGCAGGAACTTGAGACTTTGTCTGAGTGGATCAAAAGTATTCGAAAATTGTTAAAATCCCGCATTCAACATTTCATGGGGAAAATGCGCACCTTTTATCCTTCTATTTTTTAGAAAGCAAACGTGACGAATGAGTTACGTAGACTACATGAAAATTTTGTGCTAGTACCAGCGGATAAAGCAAGTAACAACATTGTCTTTGTTTGTTAAATTTATTATTACAAATGTATTTTAAATGAACTGGGGTTTACTTCAACATCTGGGAATCCTACTTATACTCGAAGCAGTCTTACAAAGGATGAAATTCTTCATAATAATCTTTCAGTTTTAAATATTTTTTACATTCCAAAGAATCAGGATCAGTTTGAATTACCATACCTTTATTGGATTCCGGTATAACATAAAAATCCTTTCAAACAAAGATACATTGCTGGTTCCAGTAAGTGCTCTACCAAGCCTTTATTTTTATAACTAACTAAACTGCTAACAGCTATTAAAGAGTCGCTTCAGAGATACTGTTCCACTACATATTCCAGAAGTAGTGTCAATCAGATGTGGATTCTCAAAAACTCTAAGGAACTTTTGGAAAATCTAAAGTCTCAGGATTTTTCTAAAATTGACAGCATCAAAACGTATGATTTCTCCACACTTTATACAACAATTCCTCTGGATAAATTAAAGCCTAAATTTTTTCAGATAATAGACAATTGCTTTTTGAACAAAAATGGCACTCGAAAATACAAATTTCTAGTGACTGGAAAACAAGGTACACATTTTGTTAGACACCACTCCGATAACCCGCACAAGTGTACTGTGAAGCTGACATTAAGAGTATACTTGGCTTTATTGTACATATCATTTATGTAGTGTTTGGAAACCATGTCTTCCAACAATCCATGGGCATTCTCATGGGCACTAATTGTGCTCCCTTATTGGTAGACTTATTTTTATATTCTTATGAAGCGGAATTTGTTCAGAAATTGTTACAGGATAAAAAAAAACAACTTTCCGTGTCCTTCAACCATACATATAGGTATATCGATGATATCTTATTAATCAACAATCATAATTTTCATAATTATGTCCATTTGATATATCCCGATGAACTAGAAATAAAGGACACTACAGAATCAGACGTGTCTGGTTCATATTTGGATATTTTACTTAACATTAACTCTAATGGCAGACTGACATCTACATTATATGACAAGCGTGATGACTTCAACTTTGGAATTGTGAAGTTTCCATATCTATGTAGTAATATACTACTTTCGCCTGCTTATGGTGTGTATACCAGTTGTTTCGATACGCAAGAGCATGCCATGCGTATGAGAATTTTTAAAGCGAGGTCAACTACTGACAAAAATTTATGTTGCAGGGTTATAACGAATCTCCTTTGAAGTCATCATTTCGCAAATTTTACGGTCGCTATAATGACCTTGTTTGCGATTACAAAGTGTCTCTGAGATATATGTTGAATGATTTGTTTCATACTCTTTATTAGACTGTCATTTTTCATACTAAATTTGACTATGGGTAATCCCGTATACCTATTTTCGATTAAGGACTCACGGCGGGTGTGACCGGTCAGCAGAGGATGCTTACTCCTCCATGGCACCTTGTTCTACCTCCGCTTTGTCAGAGGTCCGTGTTGCCCTACACTCGAACTTGTATATGTCTTTGGGATTTATGATTACGATTTACACATTGTTTAATTCGCCATTCGATAAATAAATAAAATGAAATGTCAGAATTTTCAAACTGGAAGTTTGTTCTTTTCATGTTTAAGTTTCAAATTGTACACTGACTGTAAATGTATTCAATTATATCAATGCATCAGATACCAACTTCCTCTATGTCATCTCCCTGGTCATTATCAGATAATTTTGCAAGGCATGTCAGATGCACATACAATTGAAACACAGAAAAACACACATTACACAAAATAATGCCTATGTAATTTAGTTAAAATGCATATTGGATTAAAAAGTAAGAATTAAGAAATACACATCTTTGAATTATAATTTACCATGAATATTTTAAGCTACATCAATTGACAGACCTTTCTTAGTTTCGTTGTATTGCTGGAAAAAAAATATATCTTTTCCTATATATGTAATTATAACGTTTGCGACACTTGATTTAGTTCAATGGGAAAAATGAATGATGAAAATGGGGGAAATACTGGTGAACGTGAATTGGGTCCTGTAATTGGGTCCCCCAAATTTATGGCACGAAAAAATATGATAATAGTGTTTTTGTGATTTGTTTAGTGCTGTTACATATCAGTGAGGTTCTCACGGGTAAACAAACGTGAAGGCTCTGGTTCGCCAATAGATAATTACATGTATGATAATCTGCATCTCGGATACACTCAGTGCAATCATAATATGTCTGTATATGTTCTCAACTTGACGTCAAAGAGAGAGAGAGAGAGAGAGAGAGAGAGAGAGAGAGAGCTACTGAGGTTTGATTAAATGTTGTTTTGATCATGTGTATATTAAAGAAAAGAAAACTATGTTTCATCACTTCAAATAATATTGAGCATGAATTAGGCCTTATTTTGTTAGTGTATTCCTATTTTACAGATCCTGAACAGTCTAAATATGCTCGTTGTCTGCGGAAAGGGATATTTCAAGTGGATTGTTTATATGATGGAAAATTTTCTAGAATCCTGATCCTCATAGACAAGATGGACTTGTCCGTGAAATTAAATTGTTTGTTGAGAAGTTGCTTACCACAATTATTAATTTGAATGTTGTGGCCCTATATTCTTTTACTGAACGACCCTTAGTTTCCCCGACATACTCACAGAGGTTACACTCAAAAGCGTAGACTATGTTGCACGATTTACATGTCAAATTTTCAAAAGTTTTGGTACCGAAACTACGTCCAGTGAGGTGATATTTCTAATAAATGAATCAGTAATTAGTTGTGGGCGTGTAGAGATTTATAAACTTTTAACCCGGCCAACGTGCATTTTGAGTGTAAACAAGATAATTTACTATGTCATGATAAGTTATATCTGGCCACAATATGGTGGTGTCTTTGAACCAATCAAACTTCTCCATTTCGTGCCGGTATTTGTCGTCGATAGCCTCAATTTCTCCATATATCGCGCTATTGTGATGGTATCTAACCCATCACGGTAACAGAACTCCACGTTACGCCACGATTTCAAGATGAGCTATAGATATGGGAAACCATCTATAGTACTTTTTTACATATCCCCAATGTTAGAATCAAACTGAAAGTTAACTCCCGAGGTAGTGACGATATATTGCTATTACGACAAACTTTTACGGACACTTGAAATACAAGCCCCAGATTCAACACGTGCTGTTTATTTCAATACATAGGATTATAATGTATTTCATAGAAACACCCAGAAAATAGGTGTGAAAGAAAACTCCAGTCAAGAAAAGTAAGATTTTTTTCGGCTGTTGAATTGTAGTATATCTATTAGGGTATGACTAACGGTGAGGAAAAAATGGGATACACGTTATTGTAATCTGAACGTTTGAAAAAATATTCATACAACGTTTGGTTAACTAGATTTTCTTTCTGATAATTTGACAACGTACGCGTGTCTGTTTCTACTTTAATTAAAAGGAGTATTCATTGAAAAGGTGAAGATAACGAACCTTAGACATATCAGAGGTTGGATCATATGTCTATTAAGAGCACACATCCACCATTGACTCGTGACACCCGCCGCTAGCACTTTATATACCCCGACAAGTGAGAGAGACTCGGTCGGAACATAATTTGTTTGTGAAAATAATAGTCAACAAGTAATTTTCAGGAATGTAGATAGTAAGACAGTCAACGGAAAAGTCCACTTTGATCTGTTTCCATCAATGTTCATTATTCAAAATATCATTGTTTAAACTTTTAGCAAGGATTTATTTTCATTTTCCGTTATAATAATGTTGCCAATCGTTTAAGATATATTTCATCATTCAGTTCCCTTTTAAGGGATTAAAACAATATAACATTATTACTTGCATATAAGAGGGGGAAGATACAATTTCATTATATTTTATCCTTCTCAAATCATTTCGAAGCGTTTTTCGTATGTATAGTCCTCGCCGTATTAATTTCGTTGTCTCGAAAGCTGTCACTTCTGATCCGTAATTTTAGTAGACGCCTCAATCATCTGGTATTAAATTCGGTTTTATTTTAATGGACTAATCGTTAGTGTGACATTATGATGAATATTTGATTAGTAATGGTCATTTGTTACGTATCATGACGAAGCTTTAAATGTTTATTAAACAACACAGTCATAAGTTGGCTTTTTCACCGGCGAGGATTTTACAATGGCTGCAAGAGGTGAAGCGGCTCCACGTCCATTGTATCTCGCCGTGAACCTCTAGCATGTTGTAGTAGTTCTTTATCTAGATCAAGTAAATGGAGTAGTCCGTATTCACATTCAAGTATCTAAAGAAGCGATTAACGATTGGTATGAGAAGTAAGGTGAAGATAAAGAACAGTGACCTATCTGATAATACCTATAAATAATGCAAAATTATGATGGGAAGTTGACGATGTAGACGTGAGTCATCCCTTGTGTTATGAAGGTGAATTGTAAGTTTGCCTATAACGTCTATCTTAAGTAAGACATTGAAATATGAAGCAGATCTGGATGACTGTTGTGTCTTTTATTTTACATTCTCTGGGATATATCAAATCTTCGTATCAATAAAATGGATATTGTTGATAGAAAAAAAGATATCTTCAAAGTATATGGTATCTAAATATCGAGCTAAAAGTTCAGAGTATGAGTGCGTATAGTGAAAATGGTGTATTCTGAACACAATATAAAGATTTGTTGAAACATACACTGTGTGGTTATATTTCAATTAAATGTAACAACGTCGATGAATCGTTACACTAAAATCATACGATATTCCATTTATGGAAATTAGATAGCAATAAATATATCCAGTAAACATTCAATAAACATTGTACGTATTTATGGAATACTTTCTTTATCTGATAGACTCATTGGAACGCGTGGTCAGAGAGCCTTATTTCTCCTAGTTTATCCCATCTCTCATATGTCTTGGATTCTGTGTTGACCGTGTCCCCATTTTATATTCTTAATAGGAGTTATGAAAAGAGGTCTCATCGTTTTCGTTTTAAAACCAGAGGAGAAATCTGCATCAATAATCAATATAAACTGCTACGTTTTGCAAATGGTAAACCTTCAACACGATCTAAAACACAGCAAGTCATATCTTGTAGAAATAGTGCTATTTAATAAAGTAGCAAAATGAAAGATATGGAATCGGTTAGCTTATTGAGTTAATGGATGAATTCAATTTGAGAGACCATTATCTCCATTGAATTTTTGAGAATGATCACTGTTCGTAAATTTCACTATTTTCCCAATCTAAATTGCATAGCAATGAATAATTGTTTTGACATCTATTAATCCAGTGTAGTCTTAAAACTGTACAAATCCTTTAATATACATATCGTCAACATTTTATGCTTTATTTTCCAAATAGAACTTAAACTATAAATGACCTCCTACGGATAACCCTTCCTCACCGGTTTCTAACAAGAAGAGTTCATTATCACCGTTTTATTTGACAGGAGAGTATTCTCACTTTAATGATAAATAAGCCTCAAAGCCTGTAGATTAGCTGTGAAATATACTTATATATTTGTGATACCTACCTTTTTTGTACATCATTTTTACAGAATTTCAATAGTTTTCCCACCCCTCATAAATATCAATAAAGTCTCAATATTTTGCTGGTATCGAGATTTGTAGATATATATTTGTAGATATTTAATTCATACCACATCACTGTTCCTTATCATAGACTTTCCATTTGTTGTAGACTATGGAACTGTTCTTACCAAATTTCTTCGGCTTTGGAGACTTTGGTACGTATTAGTGTTACATTCTCTGTAAATTGGAACATTTGATAAACAGTTTACATATAACTGAGAAAATGAAAGCAAATTAGAATGTGGCCCCACAAGATGTAGATATAGAAAGAGAAATGTCTTCTGTGTTTGCAAGTATCTTTAACGTACCGAAGGATATGTAAAAGACAGTGATTTTGAAATCAGTGCCAAGAACACGGAGTTAAAAGATTTTGTATACATTTTTTTCTATCATGCAAAACATTAATCACACTTATTGAATGAAATTATCTAATTCGTATTTGCATTTGTATTGCAGCGCCTGCAATTCCTGCATTATTATAAACAAATACAATGTTTATTTACACACATTTCATTTTGTTAAAGATACTTCAAAGTATTTCATATGAATAGATTTATTATTAATAATGATTGTCACATTTGCCGTACTCATCTTCCAGTTCCTAAATTCTGTTATGATAAAGGTGAAGATAACCAACAATCATCAATGTAAATGTGAAGATAACTAGCAGTATTCAATCTCGTAATTCCCATAACAAATACAAATCAGAGAGATGGGCAAACACGAACCCCTGGACACACCAGAGGTGGGATCAGTTGCCTAGGAGGGGTAAGCATGCCCTGTCGACCGGTCACACCCGCCGTAAGCCCTACATCCCGATCAGGTAAACGAAGTAATACGTAGTCAGAATCAGAGTACCACGAATGGCCTAACAATTGATATGAAACACATCAGGCAGCATTTGGCCTAATAGAAAGTTGTATTGGCAAACTGGCATATCTATAGGATATACTTCCACTACTGCATCCGAAGTCTGAAGATCAAATTAATCTCATAACTCCTAAGGCGAATACAAAATCAAGACCTAGGCAAACACGGACGTCTTGATATACCAGAGGTGGGATCAGGTGTCTAGAGGGATTAAGCATCCTTGTTGACCAGTTCACCTGCCGTGAACCCGATATCTTTATCAGGTAAACGGAATAATCCGTGTTCAAAATCAGTGTGTAAAGAACGGCCTAAAAACTGGTATGAAACACGTCAAAAAGTATTTGATTCAATGACAATGGTTGTGTTGGCAAACTATAAATTGTTAGACCGATAAAAGCATTTGCAAAATGCTGACTGTAAATGAAACTCTTGAAACCCTTCTATCCTCAAATTGAACCTACAGATACTGCAAACACCGACATTGTCAAATTTGACTGTCATGTCGTTTATTGTACAATCCAGGCTTCGAAGAAACATATGGTTTCTTTTGTAACTTCGACCTGGGAATATGGAACGTTTGCTATACAGGTATGTGTAATGCCTTCTACTATTTTTTCTCAATTACTATTTACATATTCTAGAGATAAACTAAACACACGCACTCACATTAAATGACACCGGATATTTGTGAATGTTGTAAGTTCGAATTCAACCTGCAGATTTTGCAAATATTGACACTACTAAACATAACTGTCATATCTTTTAGCTTACAATCCAGGCTTTGAAGCAACATATGGTCTCATTGGTGACTTCATACTGAAAGCATGCTCGACAGGTATGTGTAAAGCCTATTACATTGTTTTATTTTCGGCTATTTACCTCTTCTTGAGATAAATTAAACGCACGCACTCACATTAAATGACACCGGACATTTGTTGATCACTTTCAAGTTCTGTCAATGATAGGCATATTTACTTCAAATTGTTTTCACCAAATGTTGTTTTCGTGCACGTGTTCATCATCTGGAACAGGGGGCCTCCGTGGCCGAGTGGTTAGAGCATCGAACTCAAAATCACAAAGCCTCTCACCTCTGTCGGCGCGTGTTCGAATCTCGGCCGCGGCGTTATGTGAGTACGTTTGCCACTTTACTTGCGGAAGGTCGATGGTTTCTTCCCAGGTACATTGTATCTGGGTTCTCTCCTCCACCAACAAAAACTGGACGCCACCAGATAACTGAAGAATTGTTGAATGTGACGGAAAGCAATAAACAATCAATCAATCATCTGGAACATGACTTCAAAACATGTAACATCAAATTGAACCTGCAGATTTTGCAAGCATCGACACTATTCAATTTGACTGTGATATCTTTTATTTTATAATCCAGGCTTTGAGGCAACATGTGATCTCACTCGTGACTTCATACTGAAAGCTTGCTTGACGGGTATGTGTAATGCCTATTACATTGTTTTATTTTCGGCTATTTACCTCTTCCTGAGATAAACTAAACGCACGCACTCACATTAAATGACACCGGACAGTTGTGGGTCACTTTCAAGTTATGTCAATGATAGGCATATTTACTTCAAATTGTTTTCACCAATTTTGTTATCTTGCACGTGTTTATGAACTGGAACATGTTCTCATAATGTGTAGACCAATATGTAGATATACTGAAAGGACATGAATCATCGCACTGATCTGTTTGCGATGTACATATACACCTAACATACCCATATGAATGGACCAATCAGTCTAAAAAGCAAAGTCTACTATTCATCCTTGAAGTATATATTGGTTGCTTGGTTATATATTGTTTAATGCCCAGCTCGAGATTATTTTCACTCATATGGAAACATCGCGACTACCGGTGAAGTGTTGTACAATTTGGTGCTTTGCGCTTATGGTCTCTGAGTAGGGAGGCGTCTTTATCGTACCACATCAGCATTGACACGGGACCTTACTTGTGCTGTCTCATCTGAAAGACCACCCCATTTAGTCGCCTCTTAGAACAAGCACTAGGTACTGAAGACCGGTATTACTTGAAGTCGACCATTTGCCAGTAGACTTGTCACGTCCTCAAGGCATTTGAATTTAAACTGATGCGAGTCTGTTTAGAGGAATTAAATGCAGTTGACAATGAATGAATGTGTTATTCCAGATTAACTGGAAGCAGAAGATTATTATGATTTTTGAAACCTTTAGAAATGATAAAAGTATCAAAGTATATTTTTTTTAGTAAGATATGTTTTTGTCCCACTCCCCATTTTATAGTCTTTATGGAATTTGAGATTGGTCATTATTTTCTTTTTCTCATTCTCATATTCTATTTCAAAACTATTCAATTATATGCAATTTGAAGGAGAAATCATTCATGCGAATTATTACGAATGGGTAATAATAGAAATTGTTAAGAAAAATTCACTCAATGTTTGTGAATGATATAAAATATAAACGATACCAATTTTGATGTACCAGATGCACCTTTCGACAAATAATGTCTCTTTCAGTGAAACTTAAGTAAAAAAGGGCTAAGGATCAAAGCTATGCATGAGGAGATAAACCTTAATTTTGAAATGAATTTCTTAATTTTCTCACAGCAAATTTTTATCCGTATTTCATGTTTGTACCGAAGTACTTAGCAACTGGGTTGGTGAAAACTCTCAGGGACTAACATTCCACCAGCAAAGGTATCGACCCAGTGGTCCTCATATAAAACATAAGCGGTACAAATTTTGATTATATAAAAAATATGCCACATAAGTTTCATTAAGTCGAGGACCATACACCAAAAGATAATATCCATGTTACGCAATGTTTTATTTATATCCACCATATTTGCCGAATGTAGATATCTTGATAACTGTTTATAGAAATGATCGGCAGCCACATCACTAGTTTTAGCCATTGATAGACAATTTGGTAGACATATTGGCCTGGGGTAAAATAAATTTATTTGATATTAAATAAGAAATATTCTTGCTTCCTTGGTACAATTCCTGTCTTATATTCTCTCTTTGTACTAACCAATCATGCGACCACTTGGTTATCATATATTTGTCATATAATGTCTTTTGTAATGAAATTTGTTAATTGTGCTTCATTTCATCAATATCTGTTTTGCAGATGTTGTTGGATCTATATGTTTTCCTATGTTTACCTGTGTGTGGTCGAAATGGACAAGAAGTAAGGGAAATACGAGATTTACTAGTACCTACCGGTGTCATTTTGAGATGTTCAAAACTAGCTTTGTTTAAAAAGGAAACTCTATTTATTTGCATAAAAAGTGTAATAGCATATCACTTCTAAGATTTATTTACAGAGAAAGTTTATTGTTTGGAAGCGTCTCCACATTGCAGTTCGTTGTTTGAGATTTTTTTCCGCTCAGCGTGTCCTTATCACTATGAATTACAGTGGATTCCGAAATATACATTGAAGACGTACGATACTCCCCTTTTAGTTGTTTTACGCTCTGTGTCACGTCTAAAGGACGAAGTTGACGCAACGTTAGAAAACGTCACACATACAGGTATAGTGTGTTCTGAACTCTTTTCTGATCGAAACCTTGATTACATTCAATTATGAGATAAATGATGAACTGTTGTTATGTATATTGCAGACAACATCATGTTGATAGTAATACATAACTGTGAACCGACACTGAGGCCAACCAAGCTACTGCGCAGTTGTGAAAACAAAAGGGTGATCTCTTTTACAAATATTTTGATATGGGATGGCTCTGTTTATGCGTGTCCAATCAACCAACAGGCAAAAAATGACATCAGATTGTATCTAAGACACAATTAACAATGGATTGAAATAAAGAGTAATGTTGTCACAGCATGTTTTTGCAAAATATTTCTTATTCTCCATATCTGTCATTATGGTATACCATTGATCATTGGAAGTTTGATGATTCAAAACACTGTGTGTATCACAGAAAAGATAACTAACAGTACTCAATGTCGTTATTACTATAGAGAATACAAATAAGATAGATGGGCAAACACGGACCCCTGGACATACTAGAGGTGGGATTAGGTGTCTAGGAGGAGTAAACATCACCTTTTCGACCGGTCACATCCGCCTTGAGCCCTATATTTTGATCACGTGAACTAAGTAATCTACAGTCAGAATCAGTGTGCTAAAAATTGGCATGAAATACTTCAGACAACATTTGACCAAATATTAAGTTGCACTGGCAAAATAGACCGTTATAACGATAATGGAACTTGCTAAATGCTGACTTTAGACAAGATTTTCAAACTCATATAACATCAACTTGTTTGTCAGTAGTCTGTCTGGGTTCAAAAACTAATCATATGCAGAGCAAGACCTTGCATATCGAATCAGTTGGGAGATATAAACACCATGTGCAGGTGATAATGGGATATTGCTACATAGATAAAGGAAGTTAACATTGGGGAAATTAAAATCATCCCGTTTGTCATCAAGTTGAGTTGCTAGTTTGCTGTCGGCATCTATTTTCAATAAGGTATCTAAGTAATTTACTGGGATATATCGAATCGACATATGAATGAAATTGATCATTGTTAATAGATAAAACGTCGACGGTATATTTAAATATCGAATAGAAGTCCACAACAAGATATTTTTTCTTCTCATTTTGAACCTTTTCAATGAATTCTGCTTCATGCGAATTCAATAACAAGGCTGCCAACAATGTGGCACAATTCGTGCCCATGGGAGTTCCAACACACTATTGGAAGACCTGATTACCAACGAAATTGTCAATGAAGAACTCATCCTTGTAATTTCAACTTGTTCGTGGAGACAGAGTGGTGCTTAACAAAATCATTTATGAATGACTGATGACTTGATATGAATTTTATGTGTATTATCAGGTGATTTCAAAATGTAAATAAAAGGGATCTCTGTTTATCTCACGATATCAGGTCATTTCAAAATGTAAATACAAGCGATCTCCGAGTTGAACGGAATCACACGTAGCCCCTGTGAAACCTCGAGATCTGGATTACGGAAGAAAGATATATTGGCTGAAAAAATCACTATTCCGATCATTTATTACAAAGTGTGTGTGTGTGTGTGTGTGTGTGTGTGTGTGTGTGTGTGTGTGTGTGTGATATTCTGAAGTATTTTTTTGGAAGTCTACCGATGCAATATGACTAAAATGTACGTTCATTCACATGTCAATTTATTTGATAATTTATATAACAAGTTTTATATTTTACTAAAAAAAAATTAATAATAATAAAATAAATAAAAGATAATATGAAAATAAAAACTCGTTGTTATGATTAGACTTAATGCATGCATCTATTTATAGCCTGAACATAAAACGAAAAGGAATTTAGTGAACATTATGCAAAGACTGGGAAAAGCTATTGTCTCAATGAAAACAAAAACTGAAACATTTAATCAATTTGTCATTTATGTCGTTTTGAATTGGGCTAAACTCGATTACTAGTGAACTGAAAAGAAATCTAAGCTCATTAAAAAAATAATTACCTCTACTGTTGGAAGGCGATTTTACTTTTCCCTACTTTCATATATAATTAAATGTAACACGCCAGTCTCTTCAATTATTAGGAAATAAAATCGTAAGAAAGCGTACATGCACAAAAAATTGCTATTTTCGTGTTGCCAGGCATTGAATATAATAATTATATATACAAAGAGCAGGGAATACGTGCTATTCATATATATATATATATATATATATATATATATATATATATAAGTATTGCTTTCATAGGAAAAAAATTGCAATATATCGAAATGGCGAAGTAAACAATGTGTAAATCATAATCATAAATCACCAAGACATATACAAGTTCGAGTGTAGGGCAACACGGACCTCCGACAAATCGAAGGTAGAATCAGGTGCCATAGAGGAGTAAGCATCCTCTGCTGACCGGTCACACCCGCCGTGAGCCCTTAATCGAAAATAGGTATACGGGATTACCCGTAGTCAAAGTTAGTATGAAAAATGAAAATGGCCTTGTGACAATACTTTGCGTCATATTTTAACGAAAGAATCTTTCACTTTGAATGTCTATTTCAATTTATTGTTACTATTTACATAATTGATTTGAAATGGCTGAAAAATAGAGAAAATTCTACAAAAAATATGATAGATAAATCATATATCTCATGCCCATAGTTTCAAAGATTACTGGCACTTCTTTTGCGTAGTCTTGTTGACACGCAACCGGTCAAATTGATCGCTACAGTAAAAAAAAAGATTAAACAATAAATACTGCACTATTTGAAAGCTGTATGAATTTTCCATTATTTTTGGGCAGTTGAACTCTGTTTAACTTCCATAGGCCATCACGCACAGCGCACATTAATACATTGAACATGACTTTGGTATTGACTTCTTCACATCCGCCAGAAAAAAGTTCGCCAAACCATATCGTTAGAACAAAGAACACTACATAAAATGAGAGTCGCGACCTTGGTAAGATTAATCCGTATATAAGATGAAGATATGGGGCTAACAGCAAGTGCAACTACACGACATGGGGTACCTACTCCTCTAGGCACCTGATCCTACCTCCTACCTGATCCTACCTCTGGTATGTCCAGGGGTCCGTGATTGTCATTCTGGTAATTTTATACCTTTTTAACAATCATGAAATTTGTTACAATACGTTCTCCTCACCTATTGACAGGAATTATTTTATTTTTTCTTGAAATGTTTGAAAAACTTCCAACTCCCAGGAGAAGACTCTGTACTTTGATTGTGTATACAAACTATACGTGTTTAGTGTCATTCAGACAGACTCTATAGATTATGTAGTTTTTATCTTTAAAAACACTGTAAGATAAAGAAGATACCATTGTTGAGATTGATGTTAAATTTCGGCCCATCACGTACACTTTTTTATGTTACATTGGCGGATCTTGTATATCCGAAAGGAGGAGATATGTGAAAGTCAATGATTAACAAACATACTCAACCATGTTGCCAAATCTGGAGTTTTATTCACATTATTTCTATATTTTTATATTTGTTAATATATTCTTATGAAGCAAAAGCTTCTACCTGTGAAGAAAAAATATGTTGCTGTGACCTTCGGTTCGACATTTAGATTTATAGGCAACGTTTTATCCATTAACAGTGATCATATTCATTCATATGCGATTCAACATATCCCTGTGAACTTGAAATAAAAGACATCGAAGCGTTTTCCATATTTACTTCGTACTTAGATATTTTATTAAAAATAAGCACTGACGACAGACATAGTCTTAGAACTGAACTTTATGAGAGACATGATAATTTGAATTTCTCAATCGTCAACTCTCCTTAATGTAACAATATTCCATCATTACCTGCATATGGTGTTTATATCTTCCAACTGATTCGATAAGCAAGACCTTATTCTCCTTATGATCAGTTTTATAATGGAGGCAGGCTACTGAATAACAAGTTGATGTTACAGGGGTTTGTACAGTCTCGTCAAAATTCAGCATTTCACATATTGTACGTCGTTATTACGATCTAGTTTGCTAACACAATCTCATATTATGTCAAATGTGTTTCATACCAATTTTAAGCTGTTTTGGGCACACTGATTCTGACGACGGATTGCACCGATTACCTGATCAGGATATAGGGCTCACGGCGGGTGTGACCGGTCGAGAGGGGACGTTTGCCCCTCCTGGGCACCTGATTCTACCGTGTCGGAAGTTGGGCTCATTTTACGTAACACAGTGATAGTAAATTCATTTCTCATTTTAACAAAACTATCCAAATTAAATTATGACTCATATATTTTGTCGATAATACACCAAATAAAAAATGTACGACCTTGAGATTTCAGAACACGATACTATATCTCAGATCAGACCGCAACGTTTCTGAGAAAAATTGTAAAACTGTCAATTCTATTTTTATCTATGAATGATTTTACTAATCAGTTGATATCACGATAATGCATATATGTACTCTATACCTGTGATGTAAAGTAGATCTCTGCGAGACCAGTCGAACAAGTTTGCTTGGGTAGCAAGGAATACACCGCAAGTATTTCGTTGTATGAGTCCACACGACGGTCAGTACATTATAACATAAAAGTATCTAATTTTCTCAATGTACTTACACTAGTCTATAATGATGATAACACTAAGTAGACGTTCTATTTTACAACGATGTTTGATTGGAAGTGTAGTACCTGTTTATTTACACTGTACACTTTCCAGGAAAAAAACATGCGAAAGAAGTTTGCTTTAGCATAAATAGGCAGGGAATCTTCCACTAATAAGCACTTTACAGAATTCTATTTTGTTTTGACATCTAGGGATTTGATTTGTAAATTCTTATTATTGTGTATGAATTCAACTGTGCGGCAAACAAACATTAACTACCGCTCTGTGAGCTAAGATTAGGCTTACTGCAAGTTGTTAAATTTTTACTGATATATTTGTCTGTAATTAACTGGAAAGAAACTAATTAGTAAGCTTGACTGAACGTGATTGCTCTAAAAACAATGATCATATGATCGAGTAAGTCACAAATAGAACAATATAAATCTCCCTCATTAATTGATTAAATTTTATTGATGATCACTGAATAGCCATACGAAATATTTTCATTATGTGGAAATTATCCACGATAGCGTATCCTTACAAGAATATACACGAATATAAAAAAAAATGACAGCTCTCCTTCTTTCAATAACAACCCTACCCTGTTATATTTATATCACATGAACTGTTCGACTTTTATTTCCCTACCATGTCATTTGTATGTAAGATATATCCGTGTGTAAATATGGTTTTCTCTATATCATGTTTTCGATTTAATATTTCTTTTTTCTCAACGTTATAAGTACTTAATATAATAAAGGAATTCATTTAAATTATTTCATGACTATCTCACATATGTCTTTCAATTGGCGAGAGAACTTCATCTCTATTATGCATTATGTTGAAGATTCTGATAAATCTGAAAAAACGAAGAACATGATACCTTGTCAGAATGGATAAAAATATAAGAGATATATTAAAATCCCGTGTCAGACATGTCAAAACAAAACTGCGTACCTTCTCCTTCTGTCTTTAGTAAATTAGAAGTGATAAAAGAATGAGATAGATTATATGAGGAATGTGTTTTGGTTCCAACTGACGAAGCTGAAAGTAACATTGTATTTGTTTGTAAGGCTCTTTATTACAGCTGCATTCTAAATGAACTTGGCATTAATTCCACATTTATTAATCGCAAGTATACTCCAATTGCGCTTTCCAAAGATGAAATTCTTTAACATCATGCTTCAGTTGTCAATACATTTAATATCCCAGTCAAAGAAGCGGATGGATATGAGTTACCGTACCTATACTGGATCCCCAAACTTAAAAAAAAAACCTTACCACGATACATTGCTGGATCCAGTAAATGTTCTACCAAGCCCATATCTTTGCTCCTTGCAAAAATATTAACTGCTGTGAAGGAGAATCTTCAAACGTACTGTACTGTGCCATTACATATGCCAGAAGTGGTGTAAATCAAATGTGGATTCTGAAAAATTCTGAAGAACGTTTAGTGAATTTGAAATCACAAAACGTTTCTCCAATTCATAGCATTAAAACGTTTGATTTTGCAACACTTTACTCGATCATACCTCACGATAAATTAAAGACTATACTTTTTGACATCATAGACAGTTGCCTCGTCAACAAAAATGGTAAAAGGAAATATTCATATCTAGTGATTGGTCATCCCAAAAATTACTTTGTTAAACACCACTCTGATTCCACGCACAAGTACTCTGAAGTTGATATTAAAAAGATGCCAGAGTTCCTCATTGACAATATTTTCATAGTAGTTAGTGATCAGGTCTTCCAACAGTCTGTCGAAAATCCCATGGACACGAATAGTGCTCCTTTCTTAGAGGACCTATTTTCATATTCTTATAAAGCAGAATTCATTCAAAAGCTTCTATATGAGAAGAAAAACTAACTTGCTGTGGCCTTTAATTCGACATTTAGATATATCGACGACGTTTTGTCTATTAACAATGATCATTTTCATTCATTTGTCGATTCAAAATATCCCAGTGAACTTGAAATTAAAGACCGCTTCTGCTTTGTACTTAGATATTTTACAGCAAATATATTCCGGAGGAAAACTAACAACTCAACATGATGGCAAATTGGATGGTTTCAATTTCTCCATTGTTATCTTCCCTTATTTATGTTGCAAAATTCCATCATCACCTTCAAATGGTGTTTATATCTCGCAACTTATTCGATACGCAAGAGCTTATTCTGCATATGATCAGTTCTTATTTCGAGACGGGCAAGTGAGAAAGAAGTTGGTGTTACAGGGATTTGTACAGTCTCGTTAAAAGTCAGCATTTCGCAAATTTTATGGTCGTTATAACGATCTAGTTTACCAGTACAACTTACCATTAAGTCAAATGTTGTCTGATGTGTTTCATACCAATTGTAAGGCCATTCTTTGCACACTGATTCTGACTACGGATTGCTCCGTTTACCTGATCGGAATATAAGTCTGATAGCAATATAGGGCCCACAGCAGGTGTGACCGGTCGACAAGTGATGCTTACTCCTCCTTGGCACCTGATCCCACCTCTGGTATGACCAGGGGTCCGTGTTTGCCCATCCCTCTGATTTGTATTTTCTATAGGAATTACGAGATTGAATACTGTTAGTTATCTAGGCCTTTTCATATACATAAACGATCCATAACGGATGTTTATAAATATGTACAACATTAAAATGATGCAGAAGGCGATAATATGTTTATTTTGAAATTGGGTAAGAGAGAGAATTTCCTTTTAAAATTTCTTTTAACGTTAAATTTTATTTTTCCTAGTGAAAACACTACGATAGGATTTTTAAAACATTAACAAGTTCTCTCTCTCTCTCTATATATATATATATATATACAAAATTACAAGCAGTTGCGGTAGCTCAGTGGTTAGAGTGTTCCCTTCATAACCGAGAAGTCGTGAGTTCGAGCCCCGTACGTGCCATGGCCACGTCAAACCTAAGACGTAAAAATAGGTAGTGACTGCTCCTTCGCCAAAACTTCGGAATATAGGAGTGAGAATCTCGGGTCTTTCAGATATGACTTTAAAAACGGAGGCGTTGGCACATTAAAGACAAGACGGTCCTGAGCGCTAAGTATAGGTTAGGTCTAAATTTGTGGTAATTCACCTACAGCTGGTGACGTCTCAATATGAGTGAAAAATTCTCGACGGGACGTAAAACAAACAAACAAACAAAATCATAGTATCTAGTTCCAGGTAGAATAAGAAAAACATTAATTAAATATTTAATTATTCTACTAAATTTTATATTAATCATCTCATAGATTATAAAATGTGAATTTGATATTATTAGGAAATCGTTTCTTTATACAGAAATGACCCATAAAGTATTATTATATATGTACATGGTTTTAAACATAAATACGTATGCTTATTAGCATTTAAGTAAGGGAGATAACTCGCAATTATTTTTTTTTTGTCTTGCAGTTGGATTTAAAAATTATTTTAAATGAATTAGATAAAATAAAATCCATTTATGGACGGATAATCATTCTTGATGTGTCAGTTGAGTCCATTCTCAACATGACTCATAGATGCCTATTTACAGAAATACATTTTCCGGAAACTTTGGCTAGGTAGGCATTTAAATGCTGTTCAAATAATCTTCGTAGTATCTATTTGAAATGAATTTGAATTGCAATGGCTATAAGGAGAGAAAAGACTTGTATGAACATATTAACCCATTTCACACAAAAATGTGTATTGCAACTATGGATTTTCTTCAAATCGAAGTCGAAAACAACATGAATATTTAGTAATATTAAACATAATAAATTGAATTATGTCACTAGGCAACAGTATAAATAAATGACAATATTTCACAAAAATATTGTTCAATGCATTACATAGCTCACAAGAAAAAATAAATAACTCATATAATGATTATAGTAATTCTGACTATCCACATATTTATGTTGTTTTCTTTTTTAATTTGAAGAAAAACCTTTAATTTGTTACAATAAATACACACACATTTTTTGTGTCATTATGGGTATTGTTAATATCGTCATCTAGATCTTTGTTCTACAATATTTACATTTCAAAGTAGATGCTATTCATTGAACATAATTTACATGCCAACCTAGACAATTTTATTTCCGGAAAATGTATTTCCGCAAACATGACATTCATGAGACCTGTTGAGACTTTGAAGAGTCAATCTCAAATGATGTAACTGTTTGCGTCATTTCAATTTGATTCTTTTAAGTCTCAATCCTCAAGTCATATTTCGCAAATTCTATGGTCGTTAAAACAATCTAGTTTGTCAATACAACCTTGCATTAGGTCAAATATTGTCTGACGTGTTTCATAGCAATTGTTAGACCGTTCCGTTCGTCGCAAATTTATTCTGACTGCGGATTACTCTATTTGCCTAATCAAGGTATAGGGCTCATGGCGGGTGTGATTGATAAACTGATGATGTTTACTCATCCTAGGCACCTGATTCCCCCTCTACTATGTCCAGAAGCCGTTTTGCCCGTCTCTCTGAGTTGTATTTTCTACAGGAATTGCGAAATTGAGTACTGTTCATTGCTTTAGCCTTTTCATGATTCATGTCTCATTGCAATGGAAAAGAGGGTTTCGACTCAACTGACACATCAACAATGAGTCGCCTTTCATAAAAGGATTTTATTTTTTTTCTAATTCATGAAAATTGCATTAAAGGGAAACTGAAAAAAAAATTCTAAAAAGTAGTCTGACTTACTCCAATTTCTAATAGTTATACGTATTTCTGTTTTATAACCGTGTACACACACACACACACACACACACACACACATATATATATATATATATATATATATATATATATAATATTAGGAAATCTTGTCCTTATACGAAAATGATCCATAAAGTATATATATATATATATATATATATATATATATATATATATATACTCTATGGTTCATTTTCGTATAAGGACAATATTTCCTAATATTATAAAGTTCACAACACCGTATGATCCATGAGATTAAATTTAGTAGGATGTTTAGATAATTTCGTCTGATCATGCTGATGTTTCCTGTTCTGTTGCTAGTGATTTTCTCGTCCCTGTTTTATATTTTCAATAGTGCGTAATTGATCTGTAGTTAATTTTACTACAAAGACTCTTTAGCTGATATCACCATACTTGTTTAGATTTATAACGGACAGTATTATGAAAGTGATTACTCGATTCGTAAGATTATGAAGTTCAAATTCAGAATGTTCGCTAGGTATTGCCTCCGTTAATCACAGTTTTCGTGACGTAATCTACCAAGGGTTTATGGGGAGCGGAACGGACCGAAATTTCTTGTTTTGCAGTGGTTATCCTATTTTAAAGGTTGAAATTTTATTTAAAAAAGATATTCAGTTATTTCGAATGTTAAAGGAAAATTGAATGGAATGGGAATATATGAAAATATATATTTACGTACACATAAAATATGTATATCAATTTGACAACAAAAAGGTAATCTTTTCAGAGATTTAAAACAAGTTATATTCTTGACGTTAATCAGCTTGTAAGGATGTATATTGTTTAACATACTGCTCGAGAATTTTTCACTCATATGGAGACGTCACCATTGGCGGTGATGGCTTGCAAAATTTAGATCTATGCTCGGCGCTCATGGCCTTTAAGCAGGGAGGGATCTTTTACGTGCCACACCTACTGTGACACTGGGCCTCGTTTTTGCGGCCTCATCCGAAGGACCGCCCCATTTAGTCGCCTCTTACGACAAGCTAGGGGTGCTGAGGATCTATTCTAACAACCCGGATCCTCACGGGGTAACAGCTTGTAAGTATATTTATATTTATTTACATTTCTTTTTGAAGGCTGCAATGGGCGGTTCGCAGTCACGTATTGAAAAATGTGCGGATTTAAGTAAGTTGAAATATCTTTCTTCTAGAAATCCTTACAGTTGAATACTCTAAAGAGAAAGTAAAGATGATCAAGAAAATGAATCTAACTATGTTTCTCTTCCATTCGATAATAACACTATTTAGTGTATAAAAAGATATTATTTAATATAAAGGCTACTTTGAATTTCCGCAGTTTAACTCCAGACACTTGATAACATAACGATTGAGGAACGATTTAGATTTGGTACTAATTTGTTATGTATAGTTGTTTCCACTAATTCAAAATGTTCATGCAGGGCACAATAATCAAAGACTGGAGGAAATTGTCACCAACCAACAAACACATGGTAAGGTTCCACTGACACGCTAATATACATTTATTGATTTAAAAATATTCTATTGTCCAGATGTTATAACAAAAGGATTGGACATAATTTCTTAAAAGTTAGAATGCCCTTTCCTTTGATAATCAATGAGAGAAAATAATGTTCAAGAAATGAAATACAATGGTATCAAAGGTCAAGGGACGATTTACTTCCATAAAGCAAATTATATATTAAATTATGTCAGTAGATATGTATATGCAAATACACAGAATAATTTGCATATGGTACTTGAAAAAATAATCGCAATAAAAAATTCTGTCGACGATGGGCGAAATGTGAATAAAAATTGATACCTTGTCAGAATGGATAAAACGTATAAGAGGAGTATTAAAATCCCGTATCAGACATGTCAAAACAAAAATGCGTACCATCTATCCTTCTGTCATTAGTAAATCAGAAGTGATAAAAGAGTTAGATAGGTTATATGAGGAATATGTTTTGGTTCCAGCTGACAAAGCTGGCAATAACATTGTATTTGATTGTGAGGCTCATTATTACAACTGCATTCTAAATGAACTTGGGATTAATTCCATATCTATTAATCGCACCTATACTCCAAATGCCCTTCCAAAAGATGAAATTCTTCAAAATCTTCTTTCAGTTTCAATACATTTGATATCCCAGTCAATGAAGGGATGAATATGAGTTACCGTACCTATATTGGATCCCCAAACTCCACAAAAACCCTTACAAACAAAGATACATTGCAGAATCCAGTAAATGTTCTACCAAGCCCCTACCTTTGCTCCTTACGAAAATATTAACTGCTATGAAGAAGAAAATTCAAATGTAATGTGCCATAATATATGCCAGAAGTGGTGTAAATCAAATGTGGATTCTTTAAAAAAAAAAACTAAAGAACTTTTCATGAATTTGAAATCACAAAACTTTTCACAAATTCACAACATTAACACGTAACACGTATGATGTTACAAAACTTTACTCAACCATACCTCACAATGAATTAACGACTACACTTTTTGACATCACAGACAGTTGCTTCGCCAACAAAAATGGTAAAAGGAAATATTCATATTTAGTGACTGGTCATCCCAACAATTATTTTCTTACACACCAATCTAACTCCACGGACAAGTACTCTGAAGTTGATATTAAAAAGATGCTAGAGTTCCTCATTGACAATATTTCGTAGTCTTTGGTGATCAGGTCTTCCAACAGTCTGTTAAAATTCCCATAGGTTCGAATTGTGTTCCTTTGATAGCTGACCTAGTTTTATATTCTTATAAGCAGAATTCATTCACATGCTTCTATATGAGAAGAAAAAAATTTGCTTTTGTCTTCATTTCGACATTTACATATATCGACGAGGTTTTCTCTATTAACAATAATCATTTTCACTCATATATCGATTCGATATATCCCTGTGAACAGGAAATAAAAGACACAACAGAGTCTTCCATTTCTGTTTCATACTTAGATATTTTACTGAAAATAGATTCCAGCGGCAAACTAACATCTCAACTTTATGGCAAACGGGATAATTTTAAATTCTCTATCGTCAACTTCCCTTATTTATGAGGCAACATTCCATCATCACCTGCATATGGTGTTTATATCTCCCAAATGGTTCGATACGCAAGAGTTTTCTGTATATGATTAGTTTTTATTTCGAGGCGGGCTAGTGAGAGAGAAGTTGATATTACATGGGTTTATACAATCTCGTCTAAAGTCAGCATTTCGCAACTGTTATGGTCGTTATAACGATGTAGTTTGCTAGTACAACTTACCATTAAGTCAAATGCTGTCTGACGTGATTGATACCAATTGTTAGGCCGTCCCTGGCACACTGAGTCTGACTACGGATTGCTCCGTTTACCTGATCGGAATATAGGGCTCAAGACGAATGTGACTGGTCGACAGGGATGCTTACTCCTATTAGACACCTCATCAAACTTCAGGTATGACCAGGGGTGCATGTTTGCCCGTTTCTCTGATTTGCATTTTCTATAAGAATACGCTATAGAATGTTGTTAGTTATTTTGGCCTTTTCATATTTACCGATAGGTCTGTATAGCCAATGGGTGCATAACATACACTCAAAAATAGCAAGAATGACAAGAATGCATGAAATTATATAATAAAGAAATAAAGGTAACGAACATTGATAAGGAATGAGAAACTAAGGTCATTATAAAATGTTAATACTTATTAGCCAACTTTTTAATCAGGAATTTGCTCTATATTCATTTACAATGTAGTCCGACATTTAGGATTTGTATGAAATAACCAAAGTTACAATCTAATGAAAAATTGGATATTTAATCTGTCCCAAATTTGATGTCGCTCCACAAACAATCAAAATAAAACACGATTGGGGCGAACCAAACATCTAATTTTTATTGGATTGCAGTTTTTTATCAATTAAGGTAGCTGATGACATCAAAATTATGATGTAATGAGTTCTACCGAAATCCAAAAGGGAAATTTTATCAATTAATTTTCGAAATGTGTACAAAAATCTTACACAAAGGCGTTTATAGAGGTGAAAGTGTAGGTTGCATAATTTAATGATGTACCAAACAATTTTCACTATCTGGAGTAAGTACGGAAAGTTTTCAACAGAGTGTATGGATCATACATTTTCTCGTCTCGGCTAAAGTCAGCATTTCGCAATTTGATGGTCGTTATAACGATCAAGTTTGACAGTACAACTTATCATTAGGTCAAATGCTGTATGATGTGTTTCATACTAATTGTTAGACCGTTCTTGGCTCACTAATTCTGACTACGGGTTGCTCCGTTTACCTGATCGGAATATAGGGCTTAAGGTGGGTGTGACCGGTCGACAGGGGATGCTTACTCTTTGATTTGCATTTTCTATAGGAATTACGAAATTGAATACTGTTAGTTATCTTAGTCTTTTCTTTCCACTCAATGAGAACATCCTTGAAGTACTTTTTTATTTCAATAAGGTGCATCCTCGCGGAGAAAAATATAAAATTTAAGACCAGTATTAAAAAGGGATGTGATTATTTATATGATCACATACCATTATGAGATTTTGACAAATAAATAGCTATTATAAATAACTACCGTGATTGTAAAAATACGGAAATTTTATGTCAAGTATGTGCACACCTTTTAACCTCTATATCAATGGTTGTAGGTTTTCTCTCTCTCTCTCTCTCTCTCTCTCTCTCTCTCTCTCTCTCTCTCTCTCAATTTTATAGGCAATATTTGGAATATTTCGACTTAGCTCACATGATATCCCACCTGTTGTGTCTCCAAGGGTCCGTGTTTTTCCTTTTCTTAATGTTTTCGTGTTAACAGGATTTTCATTAAGGTGCAGGGAAACATAATTATTCATTATACTTTGTGTTTTTACACAAGGTCAAATGTTGAAGATAGAAGAAAACGACAATACCATACAGAACCTCCGAGAACAAATAAACGGAAAGTTTCTATCAACATTTTAGATAAAATCACAATGGACGAAATCCTAATAATTCATTCAACTAAAGAACAATTGTGAAATTACAATGAAAAGTATAATCAAATGTATCAATATTGGAGTTGATTAACCTTGAATTACGTAGTTATTGCATATATATATATACTTCTAAAATGCTCTTTATTCATACAGGAAGACAGTCCATATTTCAATGTTTTACATGTCTGCCTTTCACTGCTTTATGTAACTCATTATCATAGGTATTCTGCTGGCCTTCTTGAACGCTGTTCCTTTTCTGCAAATTTATTGGCTAAAACCCTTGAACCCTTCAACCTGGCTTATCAGATTGAGCGTTTAAGCATTTATCTTCAGTACCACATTGTTTGTCAGCCATAATATATATATATATATATATATATAGAGAGAGAGAGAGAGAGAGAGAGAGAGAGATTGTATATTGATTTACGTCCCGCTTGAGAATTTTTCACTCATATGGAGACGTCACCATTGCCGGTGAAGGGCTGCAAAATTTAGGCCTATCTTCGGCGCTTAGGACCTTTGAGCAGGGAGGGGTCTTTATTGTGCCACACCTGCTGTGACACGGGGCCTCGGTTTTTGCGGTTTCATCTGAAGGACCGCCCCATTTAGACGCCTCTTACAACAAGCTAGGGGTACTGAGGACCTATTGTAACACGAGTCCCCACGATATATATATATATATATATATATATATATATATATAATGCATTTTTGTTCTTTTTTTTTCGGCTTCGGGTGATATACATGCCACTGATGTGCACCTCCCTCGGTCATACCCAAGTTCAGATAATCCGATTGGATGTCTGCGTTTTGATCGAATTAGAGAAAAATGCTCATTACAAATCTTGCTATGCTTTGTCATAATAAAATCTTAATCTTTCTGGGTCACTGAAGAATTTGGTGTGTACATGTATATACAAACAGGCATACTGCACTAGAAATACATGTACAAATACGATTGCTATTCACCTTGATTTCATTTATTATGTATTAAGAGTATATTGGAGATTTATTCGACAAAGTTTTCTTGGGGTGTTAACTTTATCTATCACTGAAATTCACGTATAATTTATTTTTCGTTTGGATACAATCAGTTGATTCTGAGCTATGATCAGTTGAAACTGAATTTGTAAAAAAGCATTTAATTCACAATCCCCTCATGAACATGGATATTTGTATTAGACATCGAAAAGTGGCACATATCTTATCTAACTGCAAGTGCAGGATTAACGTTTCTTCTATCCTTTCTAAGTACATTTACACACCAAAACTCATCTTGTGATCCTTTTATAAGCTAAATGCCTGTACAGTGGGTAAAATAACATTATACTGCATCTGGACATAAGAGGTATTTTCAAATATATGTGAAATTAAGCAGTATTTGTTTTATTGAAAAAAAAATATTTCGGTAAATCCATACAGGGAAACTGCCAAAACATCCACATTCTGACAATTCCTATGAAAGTCCTCATGTTCTGTAATACACAGAAGCTGTTGGAGTAAATTTTCTCCAAAATTTGAGGTAGTTAATGACATCATAAAATTCCTTTCCTTTCTCCAAAATATTGCAATTTTCAGTCACACCTATCATTAATTAGTTATATGGCAAATAAAACAAGCATCATCAATCAGTGTGACTTGGATTACAGAAATTATACATTACTATTACAATGATTTTGCCATGTTACATTGCCAGTTCTTCTCTTATCTATGGCTATTGTATTATTCTCATAATTATCTTCTGTATCAATTCCAAAGTCTTCAGATGCACTTTCATTTAATGATGCATTATGTTTAGCTAAAATTCATTATCATTCGATCTAATGTTATCAGAAGCACCACAAATTTGTCTGTAAAATCCTCATTTTTATCGGTGTGTGTATTGTAGAGCTGAGTGTGTCCTTAGTCACGTATGACGTACAGCAGAATATATTTTTTTAAATAACTAACGATCGGCAGTACTCGGGAGATCAGTTACAGCTGAGATTTTTATCATTCTATTTCAAACTGCGTTTTCTTGTCTGATGCTAGTTAAACAGAATGTTTGTAATAAATTGATTTATTTTTATGAAAGAAAAATGTTTTGAGAACAAAATGGTTTTGTGTTGCAAATGCTTTAAGCATATAAATATTAGAAATGTTAAATTAAACTCTGTAAATTTTCACTTCAAATTGTGTCCATGTTCCTTTAAGAAAGACATAAAACTTTTTACTTTGAGAGAAGCTAGACTTATTTTAGTTCAAGCATTTAATGACTTCCCATTACATTTTTGGTGCCGTGTGAATCACAATTTGCTACAATTTTGGCTCTATCGTTACCAGTTACACAAATAAGACGCACTGCCTTACCTTGGTGGTCATTGTCACTCTAAAATTTGACCGTCCGTTTCGTCAAAATGGAAAAGGGAAGTGATGTTGTAGTAAATTTAGCATGGTGTCTGTTAAAATCCGGAACAGAATTCTAAATTATACAATACCTGCCATTGATGCTTAAATCAACCGGAAGAACTGTTTTAGATTAAACAACACGTTCAATAATCAAATAACAATCATCTACTTCAACGCCATATTACCCATAGATTGATTAACTGATTATATATTGTTTACTGCGAATTTTTCACTCATGTGGAGACGACACCATTACAGTGAAGGGCTGCAAAATTTAGGCCTATGTTCAGCGCTTAGGGTCTTTGAGCAGGGAGGGATCGTTATCGTGCCACACCTGCTGTGACACATTATTGGAAAGAAGAATGCCAGATAATAACCAAAATAGTCCTTGACTTTTAAAATAAATGCATACTTATGTTTATTTTATTTTTATCATTTCAGTGAGCACATTTTCAAAAAACGGTAAGTATTACCGTAATTGAATTTGAAATTGAATGCGAGAGAATATGCTTGGACATTCAGTCAATTTCAGGTTTTGAAAATAGAAAGTACTACATTGTTCTTTGTTATGATTTTTTTTAATCCGTAAGTCCAATCTAGCAGTATTTGTCTTTTTTCATATATATAGTGTAAGAAGACATGGATATCTATTTAGTAAATGCAATGGTAATGCTGTTATGACACCAAAAGGCAAAATTAAGTGATGCTGTCGACATCACACTTTTAATTTTAAGTACAAAAGGTCAAATGCATCACTCTGTAACTCTATGAAAATCACTATATCGCCAATTTTAATCTTCCTTGTGATAACCCCCTTCAATTTAGAAGCTACAAATGTACTTCCAAATTCGAAAACTTATAGAAATCGTAAACGGGTCCAAACCAAGTTATACTTGTATGATGCAGCCCAAAATTAGAGTCCTTCCTTATAATCTAATGCAAACACACAAAAGTAGTAATTTTTATTTATAAATACATACAACAATGCTGAAAAATACAAATCATGTGAGCTGCACAATGATTCACTCAGCATGCACGACAAAACGACCAGCTGTGAGGTCAGCCATTTTAATTCTATGTAGCCTATTTATGAAAATTGTAAACGTAGTTATTGAAGATCAATTTTATTACAAACTTCATAATAGAACTTATCTATAGAATATGCATGCAATGCATATTTTGTTACCCTTTAAAAGTCGAATTTAAAGTCGCTCCGACAAATTGAGAAAATACGGGAAATTGCATTGTTGACGGCGTACCCAAAGTAAGTCTTCAAATATCCAAAAATGCAATAATTTGCGGGTTTTAAACTTATAAAGAGATCTACTACATGTAAACTTCCCCTTGTATGCAACATTGTAGCTTATATCAAATCCGACACATGATATTACATCGCAAGCGCTTTCATTTAAAACTCTTCAGCCGTAACATCTCAAAGTGGTTTTGAAAACAATTTTAAGATAACACATACACGATACTAAATGTGATGTACCAGATGCGCATTTCGACAAATAAGATCTCTTTAATGATGATCAAGTCAAAAATGTTGGAAATCCGAAATAGGAACAGACTTGAAAGAACTGAAGTAACCAAAAATACCGAATAGTGGAACCAAATCCGGCATAGGATCAGAGCTATGCGTGAGGGAAATAATCCTTAATTTTGAAATGAATTTCTTAATTTTATCACAGCAAATTTTTATTCGTAAACCATGCTAGTACCAAAGTGCTTAGCAACTGGGCTGGTGATATAACGACCGAAGATTTGCGTTATAATTTACCTTTGTGTGTGCTGTTGTTGCTTTTTTTATTTCAATATATATATATATATATATATATATATATATAGAGAGAGAGAGAGAGAGAGAGAGAGAGAGAGAGAGAGAGAGAGAGAGAGGAATGATTTTGTTCAGCGTACACACTGATGCACATGTACATTACTGAGTCAAATATACTTTTCAGCTCGTGTACTTGTTGCAGTATTGATAGGTGGCGGAACACTCCTCTTTGCGGCTTACGAGATAAAAAGTAAGATGGCAGTACTTTGTATGTAAATTTATCAAAATCGTTGATATGACTATTGGTGAAGAAAGTACTTTCTTGATGAACTTTTGAAAAGCATCATCACATTTTAGTGCTGCAGGGGTTTTTATATATAGATAGATCATAGCAGTTTTTTTTTAATAAATAGGTCAAGTTTTAATGGCTATTTAACCCATGAAAAGGTATCTCAGTATATAATGTGAACGTGTATCTTTGTTGTTCAGAAAAGTAGAAAATCATCGAAGAGAAAGTTACTAATTTACTTTATAGCTCCATATCATATCGTTGAATGCTTAAGACAGTAACGAAAATGATTTTTAGGTTCGTGTTATTTTTCATGGAAATGGTTTAGATCAGTGTCGAAATATTTCTTTTAGATATTACATCAACTGGTTTTATATAAATTGCAGTAGAGTATCATTGACAGTATAAAAATGATTTTCTATATTTAGAAATAGAATTCTCTAAAAATACTATGCAGATCGTTATGTTTTTAATAACAAATTACAGAATTTTGTTCTCACAATATGAAAATAAGGATCGATACGTATAGGAATTTCAAACACATATAGACTGAATTCTGTGATTATGGATGTTGTCCATCACAGGGTCCTTAAACCACCGAGGGTTTTGGATGATACTACTTCCGAAACAAGTCGCCATTTCCTTAAACTCAAATTTATCAATAAATTAATTGATGCCATCAACGTAAGTAACATTATTCTTCAAAAAACAAATAGTTCAGTCTTGTATTCCAGAGTATTTTAAGGTCAGGCCTACACCTTGTATTTCCTACAGATATCCTTCCGCTATTGTATCCAAACCTTTTAAATACAAACAAACTTTGCAGTGTCATGATGTAGACCATCTTATACTCAATCCACCTACGTGTTCTTGTTCTTCGTCTTCTTTTAACTATTGTCCAGCGGGACATGCCATTACTGGTAATGTTGATATAGTTAAAAATGAAGACCTAACATAACTTATTTTGAAAAGTCCTAGATTCAGAGAACTTTCAATTCAGAGGTCTTTCAATTGGCGACAGAACTTCATCTCTTTTATAAATTCTGTCAATAATTATGGCACACGATGGGTGAAATGTGAAAACGAAGAAGTTGACACCTTGTCACAATGGATAAAAAGTATAAGAGGAATATTAAAACCCTGTAGTAGACATGCCACACAAACATGCGTACCATATCTCCTTCTGTGTTTAGTAAACCAGAAGTGATAAAAGAGTTATATAGGTTACATGAGGAATATGTTCTGGTTCCAGCTGACAAAGCTTGCAACACATTTGGTTGTAAGGCTCATTATTACAACTGCATTCTAAACGAACTGGGTATTAATTCCATAATTAGTAATCGCATATATACTCTAAATGAGGATGAAATTCTTTAACATCATGCTTCCGTTTTAAGTACATTTGATATTCCAGTCAATGGGGCGGATGAAAATGAGTTACCGTACCTATACTGGATCCCCACACTCCACAAAAACCCTTACAAAGATACATTACTGTATCTAGTAAATATTCTACCAAGCTCCTGTTTCTGTTCCTCAGGAAAATATTAACTGCTGTGAAGGAGAAACGTCAAACGCACTTTGCCACTCCATGTGCGAGAAGTCGTGTAAATCAAATGTGAATTCTTAAAAAGTCTAAAGAACTATTTAAGAATTTGAAATCACAAAACGTTTCTCATATTAACAACATTAAAACGTATTCTTTTACAACACTTTGCATGACCATCCCTCACAATAAATTAAAGACTAGACTTTTGGACATCATAGACAGATGCTTCGTCAGCAAAAATGGCAAAAGGAAATATTCATATCTAGTGATCGGTTGTCCCAAAAATTATTTTGTTAAACATCACTCTAACTCCATACACAAGTACTCTGAAATTGATATTTAAAAAAAGCTCAGTTCCTCATTGAAAATATCTTCGTAGTCTTTGGTGATCGGGTCTTCCAACAGTCTCTTGGAATTCCCATGGGCATGAATTGTGGCCCTTTGTTACTTGACCTGCTTTTATATTCTTATGAAGCAGAATTCATTCAAAAGCTTCTACATGAGACGAAAATATCTCTTGTTATAGCCTTCAATTCGACATATAGATATATCGACGATATATGATATATATATGATAAATGACCATTTTCATTCATGTATAAATTCGACGTATTCCAGGGAACTTGATATAAAATACACTACAGAGTCTTCCACTTCTGCTTCGTACTTAGATATTTTAATGATAATAGATGCTGGCGTCAAACTAACAACTCAACGTTATAACAAACGGGATGATTTCAATTTCTCCATCATCACCTTCCTTATCTAAGTGGCAATATTCCATCATCACCTGCATATGGTGTTTATATCTCCCAACTGCTTCGATACGCAAGAGCTTGTTCTACATATGATCAGTTTTAAATCAAGGCAGTCTACTGACAAAGAAGTTCATGTTACAGGGGTTTATACAATCTTGTCTAAAGTCATCATTTGGCAAATTGTATGGTCGTTATAACGATCTAGTTTGCTAGTACAACTTTCCATTAGGTCAAATGCTGTCTGACGTGTTTCATACCAATTGATAGGCCGTTTTTGGCACACTGATACTGACTACCCCGTTTGCCTGTTCGGGATGTAGCGCTTTCGGCGGATGTGACCGGTCGACGGGGGATGCTTACTCCAACTAATCCCACTTCTGGTATGTCCAGGGGTCTGTGTTTACCTATCTCTCTTATTTGTATTTGTTATAGGAATTTCGAGATTGAATATTTTTTGTTATCTTCACCTTTACATTCATGTTCATTTCTAGATATAATTCTTTTTATTGTATATCGTTCCAGTTTTACGTGTTTATTTACAGTTTGTGGGCAGATTAAGATAGACTGATATGACCAAATTCTATAGAAATTTGATGCCTTCCAATTTTCATCCTCATATTTCCCACTATTTTAATCTACAAGCTATTGTTAGTATATGAACCTTAAATCGATATTAATTTATATATCTACATTACTAGCTATCTATCTAACTATCGCTAACTATCGATACACACACACACACACACATATATATATATATATATATATATATATACCTTTATCTTTCAATTATATATCCATGTAATAAATGAAATTTTATTGTAAATAGTTTATATAAATCTGAAATTTGGCGGGGATACAGAATGAATGTATTAATAAATAAACATAGAGCAAGGAATAAATCAGACAGGGAACTAGAATTCATTTTGATCAGCTTATAAAGTGTTTAGATGTACTTTTTACAGGAAGGTTCTTTAGGAGTGAGGTAGTTGAGGGCAGTGATGAGGATTCTTGTATGTATACTTTTTCTCTATTAATCCATTTACCATTGATTGATACGTAATACTGTATGAACCATATAGCGAAATGTTTTTCATGTCAACCATTTTTACGATTCGGAGTTCATAAAAATGTAGTATGTAAGCGATTCGTCCTTACATTTACCTTGTAAAGATATCTTTATCATATGATATTAACATGTATCGTGTAGAATTGTATGTGAAATTGGGGGGATAACAAAGAAATGCTTCGGGCGCTGAGAATATCTGGACAACGCAGGAACCCTGCTGTTGATTACTCCTCTGCATCACTAGTATTGGTTTGTCTTCATGTTAAGAAGCTTAGCTGGCATCTGAAAGGTTCTTTTGTAATACTACCATTACAGTTTTGTGCTGTTGTACAATGACAATCTATATGTCATCGGTTCCAATACTGATTAGTATACCATGATGTCCAGGTTCGATTTTCATTACTCGTAACATTGATTATTACCCACAGTTATTTCGACACGCGTCCAGCATCAGAAGTGAAAATCACGGATCTTTAGGATATGACGTGTCACGGTAGGTGTAAGCACTATTAGGAATCCTCACTACAACGGCTGTAAGCTCCAAGCAGAGTTCAAAATGGGTGACACTTCAAAGAAAGTGTCGTAAAACATTCTCGAATGAGACGCCATACAACATACAAACACACTAAAACAAACTACATCTTAGACGGGTTCCTACTGCAAGGTATATCAAAAAATAGAATTCTTATTTCTAATATACTGACACTGAAAAGAAACGCAATCACCAAGATTTTGGTAAATCTTTTATCAGTCATACAGATATATTATTTGTATGTATACAACGCATAGAAGATACACATCTCATTATTAGATAGCACCATTATTACTTCGACAGAAATGCTAAGACTGAGGTGGTGGTAGCCATTTAGATTGTCCTACATCATTAAGAATGTCCCCGTTAACGATGTATAGAGTTTGTTACTCACTATGTGTACCATGAGGATATTCTGTCATTCTTTTCCTGAAGTACCTGACGCAAAGTGGGTAGAGAACGATTTGATTTAAAACGTCCAACATATGCTCTATCACTCCTACGTGAAGAGCACAGGGTGATATCTTTGCGTAGGGAACATTTGCGGAAGGCGAGTTGCAAACATTGAAGTCTGACATCACGTCCATAACAATTGAGGAGCATTCCCGTCGCCACTCACAGTTCAATACCATAGGAGCAAATCTGAGTCTTCCATCGGGCCTCTGCTGTAAAAATCAAGATTCGTCGCTGAACCAGACTGTCAGCCAGAGTTGCCACGGCCATCCATATTCTATGAGTCTGAGACAATTAAAGTTGGTTCTGGTGATGATGTGGAGTCCGAACAATGTCACCAACAAGGCTTCGTCCTCTAACTAATCCCAGCATCCTTTAGTCGATTACGAACAGTCTGATAATGAATAAAGTAAAATAAAAGAAAAAGAAACAAACCTTCGGGGCTAACATGTAGGAAAGTTGAATCTTCATTTGTGTGCTATATGAAAAAAAATATCATTATATTAAAGACACGGATTCAGCACCCTATGATATTGTTCTAATTTGCTCTTTAAGAAATACTTCAATGCTATATGAGGATTTTATACAAATCAATGATTGCCAATTGTGTTAATAATCCAAACAATCTTTTTCATAGACATATACAATATATTTGCATTAATATTTACCTCTTGCTCCCATGCCGGTCGAGTTAGCTCAGTGGTAGAGCGTTCGCTTCGTAACTGGGAGGTCATGAATGTATGCTCCGCTCTTGTATTAGCTATGCCAAACCAAAGATGTAAACATAGGTAGTAATTGCTCCTTCACCAAACACTCGGAATTTAGAAGTGAGAATCACAGGTCTTTCGGATATGACCTTAAAAACGGAGGTCCCGTGTCGTTGGACATTAAATGGCACTCACTGCTACGGCAAGAAGCACTATGTAGTTCTAAATCTGTGGTACTTCATCTGCAGCTAATGTCTCCTTAATATGATTAAAACAATGTAACATTCATAGAATGAAAATTAAACGCAAATGAAACATTAAAACGATAAACAAACAAACAACTCTTTGACCGAAAGCGCTAAGCATATGACCTCACCTACAAGTTGTGAAATCGCAATATGAGTGAAAACTTCTAGCATCTATGGAACATATATCGAACAACTAACCAACCGTATGAGTGAAAGACTCTGGACGGAACGTAAAACAGATAACCAACTAACTGATTACAATATATGTATTAATCTAGTTTTAAATATGCAATCAACAATTAAACAAAAACTTTCTGACTATGTTTTTTATGATCCTTGTTGACACGTGTGAAAATCTATTTAGATTTGTATCCAAAACCATGGCGTACAATCCATCGAACAAAGACAGACGTTTCAGAGGTAACTTGATATACATGTACGTTGATTTATGTAATTAACTATGCTATTGAATACGTAAATACATCACGCGTTGCTGCAAGTGATGTTTTCCATTTATGTTCTACAAGTTTTCCATGTTTATCGTATAAATTACATAGTCACAAAATAGTATATAACTTGCTAATTGTTTTTCGATATTTTCTATTTATTCATGTATTCTTATTTTGATTATATGTCAGAAGCATCCCACAGATGACACGACTACTTTAACTAAAATCCGAAAACACCAAACAAACAAACAAAACAAAACAAAACAACAAAACACAAACTATTACCAAAAACACGTAATCCACAGCCAAACACGAAATTCCCTTGAGATAAAGATTTTAGATAGATAGTTTACTGGATTCCTAACTTCATCCGTTGAGAGACACATCGCTATATCCAGTAAATGTTCTACCAAGCCCCTATGTTTGCTCCTCACAAAAATATTAACTGCTTTGAAGGAGAAACTACATATATATTGTGTCATAACATATGCAAGAAATGGTGCAAATGTAATGTGTTTTGAAAAAAACCCTTTTCGTAATTTAAAATTACAAACCTTTCGCAAATCAATAACATCAAAACGTATGACTTTTCAACACTTTAAATGACCATTCGTCACAAAAAATTAACGACTAGACTATTTGACATCATAGAGAGCTGCTTGGTCTATAAAAGTGGAAAACAGAAATATCCATATCTTGAGCTCAGTCATCCAAAATATTAAACACCATTCGGACTTCACGCACAAGTACTCTGAAGTTGATATTAAAAAGATGCTGGAGTTCCTCATCTACAATATCTTAGTATCATATTGTTACCAGGTCTTTTATTATGGAATTTCGATGGATACGAATGTGTTTACCTGATCAAGATATAGGGTTCACGGTGAGTGTAATCGATTGACATGGGATGTTTACTCCTCTTAGATACCTAATTCTACCTCTGACACAAGTATACCCAGGGGTCGGTGTTTGCTCTACTCTTACTTTTGTATCCTTTAAAGCATCTGTGCGTTTGATCACTATTTGTTAACCTTCACCTTTCATACCCAAGATAAAATATAAAATGACTTTTAGTTTCGATTACAATGTTATTGAATACTGGATGTGTTGGCATTACAAATAAAAGAGGTGATCATAACACAACAATTAGAAAAAGTCGTGGAATCGTTAGAGCCACTAATGCAAGAAATGCTACCTGGTGGTTTGTCAAGTTTAACATTTTCATTTTTCACGTTATGTTTAACTTATACATTTGAAAAATGTGATTTTTCTTGTATGCATTATGCAATATTTTTTGTACCCCGCTTAAATTCTAGTACCCGTTTTTCCTTTCGTCGTATATTGATATTAACCTAATAATTGTAATGTAAAGTCCCCTGTAAAAATGAGCTTTTAAGAGCCATCCTAAGAAACTTAATATCATCAGTATATCACGCCATTTTCATGACCTTTTTACTGAATTGCAAACTGCTGAGATTATAGGACAGGTTTTGGTCATTATATTTTCATATTCATGACAATCTCTAATATCGTATACCTGGATAAAATGAAATTAGGTTTATATCTGTGTTCTGCTAGTATTGGTATTGTTTGTTTTATTTGTTTTGTTTTGTTGGTTTTATTTTCTTTTTTTTTGTTTTTTGTTTTTTGTTTTTTGGTTTGTTTTTTTTTTTTGTGTTTGTATGTAATATATATCATTCATTTCCTTTCAAAATATTTCATTATATTATTATCCTTCGTTACTAATGAGGGCAATGTTGATCACGGTTTTCAATACCACGACGATACAGATTTCCTATTTTCTGGGACTTCCTTACTTTCATGCAACTTGTTCTTTCAGTTAAAAATGAAAGTATCCCACATCGTCATATACATATTGTGTAAACTGAGAAAAATGAAACCAAAATTTAAAAAAAAAAATTGGTAAAATTATAGCATTCGAATGACAAACAATCATATCGAATGCAAATGAATAAATGCACAATAGGGAGAGAAAAATTAGAGTACAAACAGCAACATAGAATACAATGGTAAAACAACAGAGAAAATGGAAACTTCTACAATCATATATAGATAGATCATGCAGATTACATATAGAAAGTTACGGAATTGAATTGGAGTACAATGCATAAAGAAAATTTAAGCTAATTTAAGTGATGCAGAATACGAAGGGAAACATCGGAACTTTGCCTGTCTCTTTTACTTGCACATTTTTACCACTTACATACATGATCAAATAGGATTGCTACATTCCATACAATAAGCGTGTAAGCATATAATTACCGCATCAATACATTAGTAAACGATCTGCATTATTGCATTTCATTAGATCAAAGACTTCTACTTGACAAAAATAGTTGACATCTGCCATGATACAAACACAAAGCTCAATATTCTACTTCTGGGTCAAGCTGCGTGTGGAAAGTCTTCCTTCATAAACACCTGCGGAACTGCTTTAGGACAGAGGGGTATGATTTCTTCCATAGCAAATGTTTTGGAAGGAAGTTCGGCATCTGTAATGAAAGAGGTGGGTTTCACAAAAGGGATTTCTGCATAAATCTATATCGCATTTTACCCGGAAGAAGAATTGATTACAATATAACTTGCTTCTGTCAATAAATTTTCATTTATCATTGGTGCAATTGCTTTCTAGTTGAAATCATATGACATGCAAGTTAGGGATGGCGATGGAAAGCTAATGTTACCTGTCCGGCTGTTTGACTCTCCAGGATTATTGGACAAGACCAGAGGAGTGCAGACTGATGATATCATAAATATTTGTGATGGTCACGTAAAAGATAAGTACACTGTAAGTTCAGCAGTATATTTATGAATCAACTTTTTTATAAACTTAAATTTCATGATTTTGCACCACGGGTATCGTGTTCTTTTTCCACATGAGTTTCGATAATTATATTATTATTTGCACGTGATAAACACTCAGCTAAAATTTAGTAAGTTTTTTGAAAATTATCTGAATGTAAATACATATTTTACTATCAACTTCGAAATATGCGTATATTGTCTTAAGTGTAATTAATTACAGTGTATACATATTTCTTAATGGATCATCCTCTTATGCACCCACTATTTTCCACTGATTATCATTTTTATAGTTTGTTAAATAATACATGTATCAATGTTAACTAACACTTCAAACATACCGAAAACTAAAGTATCACTATAGAAAATACAGCTACATATGTAATAATTATTTGTTTAAATTTTTACAGTAGTAATATGAGTAAACTTAGTGGATTCTTTTATTTACTAATGTACTAAACTTATCCAAAATAGCAATGTTTATAGTAAAGTAAATCAAAGTACCAAGGTCACATAACATCAAATTTGAGTTTTTACTATAAGTACACCAATGTTTACTTTTTATACGATATCGAATGGCGAAGTAAACAATGTGTAAATCGTAATCATAAATCCCCAAGACATATACAAGTTCGAGTGTAGGGCAACACGGACCTCCGACAAATCGAAGGTAGGATCAGGTGTCATGGAGGTGTAAGCATCCTCTGCTGACCGGTCACACGCGCCGTGAGCCCTTAATCGAAAATAGGTATACGGGATTACCGTAGTCAAAGTTAGTATGAAAAATGACAGTCTAACAAAGGGTATGAAACAAATCATTCAACATATATCCTAGAGACACTTTGTAATCGCAAGCAAGGTCATTATAGCGACCGTAAAAATTGCGAAATGATGACTTCAAACGAGATTCGTCATTTTCCAGTGACACCATACATAGCTCTATTAGCTTTGTCAAACAGTTCTTTGATAGTTAGGTTATATGAATCACCTTTCCTAAATGTAACACCCAAATATTTGAAACTTTTGGATTTTTAGGTACATTTTATAACTTCAATTAACCCAGAAGAAACCACCGACCTTCCGAAAGTAAATAGGCAAACTTTCTCTCATATATCGCCGCGAGCGAGAATCGAAGCCGCGCCGACTAGAGGTGAGAGGCCTTCTGTTTTTGAGCGCAATGCTCTAACCACTCGGCCAAGGAAGCCACTTAAATCATTAATATATACACATATAATTAGTAAAATAATACAATATTTTATTGTAGTTAATAATAGTAATGTGATTTAAAGTGAAATCAAAATAAGTTTTTATAGATCATTCTATGCATATATTACTTTTTGTCTAAAATCTGTCTCAACACAATTAAGAACACCACATTAGATAATGTAAGAAATGTTATTCACCCATCATGAGCATTATTACATGTTCAATGAACCCGATCTCATTTTAATTAATATTGTAGACCGTATTCATGTCCTCTCTGACCATTGGTACTGATTGTTGGAAGGCAAACAAGATTTAAAATAAAACACCGACATTCGAATCGCAATATCATAAACAATCTGTGTAACGCTCGGAAGAAAAACACAAAATCTAAATCGTTTGGAACCTTATCTGGGTAGTAATGTTCCATTATCACCTGCATATGGTATTTATATTTTTCAACTGATTGGATACTTAAGAGCTAGTTCTACATACAATCAGTTTTTAAATCGAGGCAGGCTACCGACTAACAGGGCGATGTTACAGGGGTTTGTACAGTCTTGGTTAAAGTCAGTATTTTCAAATATTATGGTCGTTATAACGATCTAGTTTGCCATACAACTTTCCATTAAGTCAAATGCTGTCTGACATGTTTCATAGTAATTGTTAGGCCAGTCTGACTGTTAATTACTCCATTTACCTGATCAAGATATAGGGCTCATGGCTAGTGTGAGCTGTTGACAGGGGATGTTTATTCATCCTAGGTACCTGACCCCACCTCTGGTATATCCAGGGGTCCGTATTTACCCATTTCTCTAATTTTGTTTCTATACGAGTTACGGAATTGGGTACGGTTCGTTACCTTAGCTTTTCTTACACTTAATGTAAGCAAGATTATGGATCGTCGAGGATGGGTATTCAGATAATTTCAATCTGACCATGTGACCAAATCTTTTAGGAAGAGGCGTAGGTCCAAATATTCAACCTTGACGAAATTTGTATGTGATACATGTTGTGACTGTCACATATTTTTGTTATTTTTTCCTAATAAATTATTCGTGTGGGGAAAAGCACCTGTAAGAATCGATGTCGTCATGACGTCAAATTGCACGCTCAATTTAAAGCTATATTTACCTCTCATCCCTCAGAAGTACAAAATACCAAACACAAAATGCATAGGCAAACATTCTCATTTAGTTTATATTCAAGTGTTTAAACTCCGTGACCTCCAGACGCTGGGTTATGCCATAATTATGACTAAGAGTTAACATGGGAAAATTCTACTAACCAATAGAAGAAATGACCCATTGACAAGAGAGAGATTTGACCAATTGTCACCTTCTCTGTTTTGTATTTCATTAGATACAACCTGAGACACCTATCACCAAGGACAACGACAAATTCCGTGCAAACCCAGAAGACAAAGACAAGATGCATTGTGTTGTCTACGTTATAGATGCTCAGAATAGGGATGGATACAGATTTGTTCCAGAAAATGTTGAAAAACAATTTTTGGAAGTCAGGGAGAAATTATGTCTGCGCAGTAAGTATACAATATCAAAGTAGATTTCTGTTTTTTAAAAAGTAAAATGTATGATGCAAACAAATATTTGTTTTCCACGTCTGAGAAATAGAAACCAATTTTAAACATACAGATGGACATAACATAGTATAGGTGACATGGTCAGGTCGACAATATATACCGGTTTAATAAAACGTTTTATAGGGGGCCTCCGTGGCCGAGTGGTTAGAGCATTGCGCTCAAAATCACAAGGCCTCTCACCTCTAGTCGGCGCGGGTTCGATTCTCGCTCGGGCCGATATATGTGAGAAAGTTTGCCAGTTTACTTTCGGAAGATCGGTGGTCTATTCCCGGGTACATTGTATCTGGGTTCTTGCCTCCACCTACAAAAACTGGACACTACCAGATAACTGAAAAGTTGTTAAGTGTGGCGGAAAACAACAATCAATCAATCAACCGTTTTATAGAATGAAAATATCCTATGCCAGTAGTTATTGATAAAACCCATTATGTGACTGTCACTGTTACTGAGCAATGACTTTTATAGCCGCTTACAATACGTGCATATCGACACACCGATTTTCGTTATATCTAGAAAGCAGTGTCAATAATAACATTTTTTGCAATTTATGGCTGTTTGTTTTAAATCCCCTTGACCATTTCTCGTTGATATTCAGACGTCACCAGCTTCTGGGTTTGTAGTATTGTCAAGGTTTTGGAAGTATATTGTTTCTGAAATTAGAATAAAAAACTGGATTCATAGTGCTTGTTATTGAGCTGCAGTGTGTTAAACATGACTTTTCTGCACTTAAATTTACTAACGATTTATTCACATCAACTCGATCTGGCTGTTGGTGAAAATACAACATAGCCGACTAAAATTAAAGACCTCCATCTAGAATTTCTTCAGGAAAGACGTGGAAACCTGGGCTGTCATTCTTCACGAAGTTGAAAACCCCCTCCGATCGATTACATGCCTCCTACCGGCATCCAGTGATAGTGAATACAATCTCGAGATCCTGTCCCAAAAAGTAAACAAGTGTCAACAGTCAGTGTCATCGTGTACTAATTGGGGTTTTGTTTGTTTGTTTGTTTGTTTTTTGGGGGTTTTTTGGTTTTATTTTGTTTTGGTTTTTTTTTTTTGGTTTTTTTTTTGGTTTTTTTTTTTTTTGGTTTTTTTTTTTGGTTTTTGTTTTTTGGTTTTTTTTTTTACTTTTTTTTGACTTTTTTTCTTAAAAATATATTTATTATTGTATTATTTTTTTAAATTTTAGTGCGGATAATCTTATTTTCGTCTTAAGTAACATGTGAATGATTTCATAAATTACTGATCTACGATATTGTGATATGTACTTTCAACTGTTTAGTTTCCACATGTATTATTATTGCTATCAAATTAATCATTATATAAAATACACTCATAACGGCTATCAATATGAATATGAACAAAAGTCTAAATTGATCACATAACTACCCCGTGGGGATCCGGGTTCATAGAATGTATCCTCAGTTCCCCTTGCTTGTCGTAAAAGACGATTAAATGAGGCGGTCCTTCGGATGAGACCGCAAAAACCGAGGTCCCGTGTCACAGCACGTTTGAGATCCCTCCCTGCTCAAAGGCCATAAGCGCCGAACATAGGCCTAAATTTGCAGTCCTCCACCGGCATTGGTGATGCCGGTGACTTCTCTATATGAGTGAAAGATTCTCGAGCGGGACGTTAAACAATATATTATCAATCAATCAATAACATAACTAACAAAATCGCCTTAGAATTTAAAATGAAACTTTAGAAAATGGGGATTATGAATCAATTTGTTTCAAATGCTGGACAAAATTCCGAATTTTTAAACAACATTTTGGATAAAACAATATAGATATTTTAAAGAATCGGTGTTCTGTTTTCAAAAATATGAAAAGGCGAAGCTAACAAACATTGATCAATCTCATCAATCCTATATGTAATGCAAATAAGAGAGTTGGGCAAACACGGACACCTGGATATATCAGAGGTATGATCTCATGTGTTATATCATGTGAGCCTTATATTTTTCATTAAGTAAGCGAAGTAATCCGCACTTAGAATGTATGTTCCAAGAACGGCCTAACAATTTGTATTAAGCACGCCAAACAGCACTGCTTATATTTAAAATTTCTAAAAAGTAGGTCAAAGGTCAATCTTCCGGTGACCAGGTAAAATGGAAAGGTTTTGTCACAAGGAATGAACATGCGACAGGTCTACCTCTTATGCTATAAAAATTGACCAAGGTTACTGTTTCATTTATTTTCAAAAAACTAGTTTAAATTTCAAGGTCAACAAATCTGATATTGTTAGAACGGTCTTCTTGCAAGAAATGCACTGCTAAAAATGAAAGCAGTACCTCTTAAGATTTGAAAAATATTAATTATAATCGAATTTCCTAAAAGTAGGTCAAAGGTCAACCAAATTAACATTTGAATAAATTGAAAGTCTCTCCTACATGCATCGTAAATTAGAAAATCGTAATGCATATCTGTAATTATTAATTATTGACGATATGTTGAATAAAAAAAACTATAAGATTGTGCAAGATTTTGCAAATTTAGACCTTGTTAAGGAAAGAATCCTTATGCTACAAAATGTAACCATTTGTAAACCCATTTAGAATTTAGATTGGCATACAAATCGTCCACTGGATAGCTTTAAATAGTAAATATATAATATATTTGGACCGATAGAATAATTATTTAACGCACATCTATATTATTACAGCAATATGTACAGATGTGCTCTATAAAGGTTGCAATATTCAAAGTAGGGCAAACACGGAACCATGGAAAGATGAGAGGTAAGGTCAGATGGCTACAAGGTGTAGGCATTCCTTGTTGATCACCATGAGTCCTCTACCTTGTTCAGGTAAACGGAGTAATCAATATCTAACGAATGACCTAATAATTGGCAGGAAACAGTTCAGACGACATTTCACCTAACTCCAGGGTGTATTTGCAAATGAAATAACTATGATGACTGTAGAATTTTCAAAACACTGACTTTAATTGATATTGTTGAATCCCCTGCAACATTAACCTATTTCTCAGTAGCCTGCCTCGGTTTGAAAATCGATCATACGCAATTCATGCTTTCGCTTATCGAATTTGATAAAAGACAGAAGTACCATGTGGGGGTGATAATGGAATATTGTTAAAAAAAATATGGGAAGTTGACGATGGAGAAACTGAAGTCATCCCGTTTGTCATAATGTTAGATTGTTAGCTCCCCGCCAACATCTATTGTAAAACATCCAAATATGACGCAGATGTGAAAACTTCATTCTAAATTCACTGGAATATATCAAAATGACAAGTAAATGAACAAGAATAGTGTTAATAGATAAGACATCGTCGATGTATCTAAATGTTAAGATGATGGCCACATCAAGATGAACAAGTGAAGATAACGAATGGTGATTAATCTTGTAAATCATTTTAGAATACAAAATTAAGAGAGGGTCATAAACAGACCCCAAAACATACCAGCAGTGGGATCAGGTACATATGAAGTGTAAGTATCTCCTGTTAACCGTTCACATCCGCTGTAAGCCTTATTTCTTAATCAGGTAAAGGCGAAATCCTTAGTCGAAATCAGTGTGTAAAAGGGTCTAACGTTTGGTATGAAACACGCCACACAGCATTCGACTCAGTGATAGCTTGTTTTTGCAAATTAGATTATTATGATATCCACAGAGAAAAACAAATGTTGACTTTTACAGAGAATGTTGAAACCCCTGTAACATGAATTCATTTTTAAGTAGCCTCCCTTGATCTAAAATTGATCATAGAGAGAATATGCATTTCTGTATCAAATCAGTTGAGGGACATAAACACTATACGTAGGTGGTGATGCAATATGGGAAGTTGACGATGGAGAAGTTGGAGTCATTTCATTTGTTAAAACTCTCTTCTTGGTTTGACGTCGACATCCTTGTTCAATAAATTATCCAAATATGAAGGATGTGTGGAAGATATTAAGTTGTCTTTTATTTTGAATTCACTGAGATATATTGGATCGACATATGAAGATATTTCTTCCTCTGATGTAGAGGTTTTTGCCTAATAAGAATCCAAAAAAAACAGATTTGCAAATAAAGAGTACAATCTGTATCCATGGAAATTCCAAAAGACTGTTTGAAGATATGATCTCTAATAAAAATTTGTATCTTATAAATGAGGAACGCAGACATTTCGTTAATATGAACTTTATAGTACTCATGCGTAGAATCAGATTGGTGTTTAACAAAGTAATTTTGGGATGACTGAGCACTAGATAGGAATATTCCCGAGTTTCCCTTTGAAATGCAGAGCATCTGTCTATTAAATGAAAAAGCATATTCCTTAATTTTACGCGAGGGATACTGGTGTAAATTTTTGAAATGTCGTCTGTTTTCATATTGTTGATTCTGGAAAAGTTTTATATCATGAATCACTACTGATGTTGTAGACATCCCTCGGCTGGTACTCTTGACAAAGGTAGACCGACTTGGGGTCAAACACATAGGCAAGATTTTCCACAACAAAAGAGTCGAGGAGTGCTGCGAAAAGGCATCTTCCTTCCTCGGATTTCCTCAAGGCGATGTGTTGCCCCAAGTCAACTACTGCTCCGAGGTTATTCCTGATGACGAGAGAGATATGATAACCATATTCAATATCTGGAAAATTTTGGAAAAAGCGAAAGAAAATGTAGAAAATGGATTTTAAAAACAAAATAAAACCAGAGTAGCATTTGCTGATTCCAGTGAAGTACCAGAATCAATACAGTTATATACAAGAACCAAATGAATTATCTTTCTTGTGTCATATCCATTTTATGTTAAGTGACAAAAGTAAACATTGCAAAAAAATATTTCGCGTGATTTTTTTTTTCAAAGCATTCACAAGCACTACGATCATCTTATGAACAAACATCGAACACATAATAGCAATGAGTACTAATGATCAATGCATTCACTATATATTATGTACAACCTCAATTGACGATATTTCGTGTATCGGTAACTCTGGCGTCGGGTAAATTTAGCAGATTTTTCTAATCAAATAGTTTCATCTTTTGCCGCAATATCATTTAACAAATATATCGTTATTATGAATAGTAATTTTAGCGTTTTCAGTTTTAGAGAATTTTACTGAATAATTTGGGTCCCAGAGAGAACCATTGAGGAACTCCAACAGACAAATGACCGGAACGTCTTTTAGGTTATAAAGTAGACAGAATTAACCCTGGCAACTGTAGATTTTTGTACAGTCGTTTGTAACAGAACGAGTTTTTTTATGCGTTTACGTTTGTATTGATTCAGTTATGGTATAGAGTATTATCGATGAAATATCTATCATGACATCTTGTCTGTTTATAGGAAAACATACAGTTCCTGAACATGCGCAGTTCCTGGGCACACAGTCCCTTACATACTTGACCTATGTCAATGAGAATAAAATAAAACACACAAGTTAACAAGCTAACAACACATATGTGACACAACTGGTTCTCCATAGTTCGAAGGTGTAGCACTACGTTTGAACTTTATAACATAATGTTAATTAACATTCAACATGATACTAAGTTAAGCACACACTTGATAATACATTACCGAAATATTTTTCAAATACTGAACGATGTTTACAAAATTGAATACGGACACAAATGATAAAATTCGATTACGCATCACAAAAACACATGAAATACAAATAACAAACACCGTACCAACTGCAAAAATACGTCAATTTTAAGATTTTGAACACAACGATAGAAAACACATGTATGAGCAAAGTTATCCCAGGACCGCACAATTAACAAAACTATAACATTACAGTAACATCTATTGAAACCTTCGAGCTTCCGAGAGCCAAGTGTCTGTATAATCAAATGAATAAATCCCCCCCCCCCAAAAAAAACGCCTTATTACCGAACATTACACCATGTGTATGTCATTGGGAAATCCGTATCAGCTCTTGTGCTGTTCCCACATGGGATAAATCGAGCAAAACATTTTCTTGGCATTATAAGCTAACCTCTTGTAAGCAAAGTCCGAGTTAACCTTTGATTTGAGTGTAAAACGTCATGCCTAGACTACCTCAAACACAACGAGATGAAGCCGTAACCATCCTACTCTGCTGTGATGCACAGAAAGATGTTGCTTGTCATTTCCAGGTGCATGGTTAGGCTAAGATAACTAACAGTATTCAATATCGTAATTCTGATAGAAAATACAAATCAAAGAGATGGACAAACACGGACTCATGGATAATACTAGAAGTGGAATCAATTACCTAGTAGGAGTAAGCATTCCCTGTCGACCTGTCACACCCGCCGTGAGCCCTACATCCCGATCAGGAAAATGGAACAATCCGTAGTCAGAATCAGTGTACCACGAGCGGTCTAACAATTGGTATGAAACACATCAGACAGCATTTGACATGATGGAAAGTTGTACTGGCAAACTAGATCGTTATAACAACCATAAAATTTGCGAAATACTGACCTTAGACGACACTGTACAAACCCTTGTAAAATTAACTTCATTGTCAGTAGTCTGCCTCGATTTAAAAACTTATCATATCCACACAAATTCTTGCGTATCGAAGCAGTTTGTAGATATTAAAACAATATGCAGGTGATGATGGAATATTGCCACATAGATAAGAGAAGTTGACGGTTGAGAAATTCAAATTACCCCGTTTGTCATAAAGATGATTTGTTAGTTTGCCGCCGGGAACTATTTTCAGTAAAATATCTAAGTACAAAGCAGATGTGGAAGACTCTGTGGTGTCTTTCATTTCAAGTTCACTGGGATATATCGAATCGACATGTGAATGAAAATGATCATTGTTAATAGATAAAACGTTGTCGATATATCTAAACGTTGAATTGAAGTATAAAACATAAACGGTACAAATATTGATGCACCAGATGCGCATTTCGACAAATAATGTCTCTTCAGTGAAGCTCAAGTCAAAAATGTTGGAAATCCGAAATCAGAACAAACTTGGAAGACCCGAAAGAACTAAAAATACCAAATAGTGGAGTCAAATCCGGCAAAGAATCAGAGTTATGCATGAGGGAGATAATCCTTCATTTTGAAATTAATTTCTTAATTTTATTACAACAAATTTTTATCTGTAATTCATGCTAGTACCGAAGTACTTAGCAACTGGACTGATGAATACCCTCGGGTACTAACAGTTCACCTGCAGAGGCATCAACCCAGTGGTTATAATATAAAACAGACACGGTACAAATTTTTATCCAACAGATGCGCTTTTCGACAAATTATGTCTCTTCGGTGATGCGCAAGTCAGAAATGACGGAAATCCGAAATAGGAACAAGGTCACATCAAGACATTTTTTCTTCTCACGTAGAAACTTTTGAATGAATTCTGACTCATAAGAATATAAAAACATGTTAGGTAACAAAGGACCATAATTCGTGCTCATTGGGAATCCTAACAGACTGCTTTATAAGAATATAAAAATAGGTCCGCTAAGAAAGGAGCACTATTCGTGCCCATGGGATTTTCAACAAACTGTTGGAAGACCTGATCAGCAAAGACTACGAAGATATTGTCATTGAGGAATTCCAGTATCTTTTAGTATCAATTGCAGAGTACTAGTGCGCGGAGTCAGAGTAGTTTTTAACAAAATAACTTTTGGGATGATCAATTACTAGATATGAAAATGTCCTTTTACCATTTCTGTTGACGAAGCAACTGCCTATAGCTTCAAAAGGTCTAGTCTTTAATTTATCGTAAGGTATGGTCGTGTAAAGTGTTGTAAAATCATACGTTTTAATGTTGTTAATTTGAGAAAAGTTTTGTGATTTCAAATTTACGTAAAGTTGTTTCGAATTTTTTAAGAATCCACGTTTGATTGACACCACTTCTGGCATCTGGAGTGGCACAGTATGTTTGACGATTCTCCATCACAGCAGTTAGTACCTTCGTGAGGAGCAAAGACAGGCTCTTGGTAGAACATTTACTCGATCCAGAAATATATCTTTGCTTGTAAGGTTTTTGTGGAGTTGGATCCAGTATAGGTAACTTATATTCATCCACTCCATTGACTTAGACATTACTTTTTTTCAGAACTGAACTATGATTTTGAGGAATTTCATCTTTTGAAAGGATAGTTGGAATATAAGTGCGATTATAATGTGGAATTAATGTCAACTTCGTTTAGTATGCAGTTGTAATAATGACCCTTACAAAGAAATACAATGTTGTTGCAAGCTTTGTCAGCTGGAACCAAAACGTATCCCTCATGTAACCTATCTAGCTCTTTTATCACTTCTGGTTTACTAAACACAGGAGAGATGGTACGCATTTTTTTTATTTTTTTGATATGAGATTTCATTTTGGGATTTTGATTTTCTTCATATATTTTTTATCCATTCTGACAAGGTATCAAGTTCTTTTTCAGATCTTTTTCATCGTCTGGCATAATCTTCGACAAAATTTATCTGTGATGGGCAACATCTATAATCATAGAATTCAGTCTATATTCTGGTGTGCAAAAATCCACGTATGGCCTAGTTTTAGTTTCTTCAAATAACGTATTCATAACTCTCAATGGAACAGAGTAAAGTTTTGTGCGAATGTGATGTGGACCTAATTGTCTGTTTGACGTAAAGTAAAAGCGAGTCAAGTGTGCCATCCTGTTTACTAGGTCTTTTATATGAACGATGTCTATAGCTGAGTTTATGTCTATGTGTATTAGGAAAAAGTCCCATCACATTCTTTTTATTTCCTCGTGGAATAGTCAAATTTCCGACATTGGATATATCATCGTTGCATCCATGTGGAAAAGCAGTGCATAGTTTTAATTCACTGATCTTCTCGTCTACAGAAAGGGGTATTTAGAGTAGAAAGATGCATCCGTCGACAATTTCGAGACTACCGTAACGTTTCCTCGTTTCGAGAAGTTACGAAATATTCGTGGATCCTCTTATCTCTGAAATTTACCCAATAACAAATTTTGTCAGGGATTTTCTATGAATTTATTAAGATTAAATAGCTTATCAGATAAAGTAAATTCATGCAATATAACAAAACATAAAACAGTATTTGTACATACAATGAATGGTATTTATTGTAGGTATAATATTTACCCTATGTCATTGGGAATTTACCCAATGGAATAGCAATTAGGGGACCCAACTTAACCAGGCGCAAATCGTAAGGTACCACACGAATTGGCGCCATGTTTGAGAGAAATGTACAAAGTAAACTCGTAATAAAAAGGGGTTTCCTAGGCAGCGATTATAAGGCGTTTTATGTGATAGATTGGGTGAATCAAGTCCTTAAATGATGAATTTACGGAAATAGGTAAGTCTATTGTGGCAAGGTGATCTGTTTAACTAATTAAATTTTCTACATATTTTTCCAATATTAGGTTGTGCTATATTAATTGTATGAAATTTATTCACAACTTCCTATTGGTCAGCTAGTTTGTAGAATTTCACTCACTCTTGCTAGAACCGGTTAAACAACTTTTTTATATCCTATAAATAAAAGCTACACGGGCTATTCTCCTCAGAGTGGGAAATTGTCTTGAGGATACCTGAACTGTCCGTTGTTGCCACACTTTAAGTAAGGTAAATTTTTGTAATTTTTGTTATCAACTGATTTATTAATATGTAAGTTGAACTTTTTAATTATAAACTAGTATGTTTCTCTACTATGAAATGGCCGTTTTCCAATCAAGAACTGTAGATTTTGTTACTTTTTGAAGTAATATCAAAAGTAATGAAATAGGTCATATACATTTCAGTGGAAGCATATTTCATTATATGTGTGAATTTAAGTAATTATTTATTTTGTTGTATGTATAATATATTGGTGTTTGATTTGTAATTTCAGATCTGCCATTGCCTTATTCATTTCATTAATAAATTTATAACTGTCACCTGCGTTGCTTATGCCGCTTGGTTATACTATATTAGTATTTCTTCCTTTTGGTATATAAATAGATGTAAACGGGTTCGTTTCGCCGAGGAAATTCTGAATCGTAATACATGCATAAGCAATTAGTAGTATGAATAGTGAATAAAATAACAGTAATAGCACATTCGTCCAATGTATCATGTATGATATATTTGCAATCATAGTGTGAATTTATGTATCATCAGATACTAGAGACGATGCATGGAGAAGTTGTGCAATTCTGTAACACTACTCCAACGACACCTGAACACCGGACTAACGCAAGACCATCCACGGTGCAAGGGTGACGTCTGCCCGACAAGACCATCGTATCAGGCTTGCACACCTATGTGATCGAATCCTGTTGCCGATTGTTACGGCCCAGAATACCCCAAGGATGCATAACACAAGGATCACCGATCAAACTGTCCGAAACCACCTCGGTGCTTCTGGGCTCCGAGCTACAAGACCTTACATTGGTTCATCACAGACAGCCAGACGACGCGAGAACAGGATGACGTGGCTGAACGTTCATCGCCCTCCATTGTTAACGCTGGAAAAGAGTCCTTTTCATATATAAGTTCCGCTTCCTGTTATAGCGCTCAGATCATCGTCAGCGGGTTGCCGACGTTGAGGTGAACATTATCGAAACTCGTGCGTCGTGGAGCATGACCGTTTCGGTGGTGGCGGTCTCATGGCTTGGGCTGGTATCGCGTATGACCATAGAACCCCTCTCGTCTCGCCTAGCCGCCTTCTTTTTTTGTTTGTTTATTTCTTTATTATTATTATTATTATTTTCATTTTTTTTATTTTCATTTTGGTTTTTTTTTTTTTTTTTTGTTTTTTGGTTTTCTGGTTTTTTTATTTTATTTTTTTGTTTGTTTGTTTTGTTTTGTTTTGTTTTTTGTTTTTTTGTTTTTTTGGTTTTGTTTTGTGTTTGGTCGTTGTTGAATATATAAAACTATTCGCATACCAACGGTACGCCTACCATTCGAATACGAAATCCGCGCTGGTGAGGGACGTTACACGGTAGAATGAATGGCTACACCCGGAAATCAGACACAGGAAAACGGCGTACCTCACAGGTTAAAGGATTAAATGAAAGAAGAGGCCCTGGAAAGAATAACTATAAATTAAGATCAAAAATAAATACACAAGTAAACGTAACATCGTTCCGTCTGTTGTACTTTAAGTACCTACATTGTATGATTATTTCCAAATAATAATACTTGAACAATTATGGAAAACGAGTATGGATTCTTTTCGTGTTAACACTTAATACCACAGTTCTGAAATTTACTCGGGGGGCCTCCGTAGCCGAGTGGTTAGAGCATCGGACTCAAAATCACAAAGCCTCTCACCTCTGTCGGCGCGCGTTCTACTTTTCTATTGATTTTTTTTTTTATCCAGGCGTTCAATCGTAGCTTTTCGGTTATGGAAAAGGGCGAGCGAAATCCAATTTCAAAGTGGTAAAATATTTCACTACGCTCTTGATTTTTATCAAAAATAGAGTACCTGTAGTTAAATTTTCCCAGACTCCATTTAGCAATAAATGATGTACGTGCCTCATAAATGAGGAAATTACGTGCATATGTGGTGAAATTTTCTTACTTTATCTTCATTATTATAATAGGCCATTAAGGTTCCAATGAGGATACAATCACCGCGTTTTGTAAATCATCAGCGGATTCGCCCATTAAACAATAACTGTCATTTAAACGAAAGAAAACATTTCAGATGTAATGTTTCGTTCAGATGTAATGTTTCGTTACTAAATATAAATGTAGTCGACTCTCTCTCTCTCTCTCTCTCTCTCTCTCTCTCTCTCTCTCTCAATTTCTTTCTATAGAGATAACAAAGAACGTAGACCTACAATTTGATTTAAAAAACGCCCAACATTATAGATCAAATAATACAGACATCACATTATGATATAGATATGAAAATAACAATTACAGTCCCTACAGTTCAGACAAAACACGGATTTAGATATAATTATTTATTGTAATTGATCTAAATTCAAACTTGATGGACACGATGAATTATTTTACAACTGCGAACTAAATGAAGTACAGATTTAACAATACAAATAGCTACGAAAAAATAAATCCTTACGTAACAATGAACCATGCATACCATAGGATACAGGCAATACAGAATGGATATGCATCATACAAACGTACTACTGTTCTGACTAAAATAGATACAGCGCGGTTAATTTATGCATGCCAGTTGATGATAATTAAAAACAAAATAAACAATCATATCAAAGAACCAATGTACTTGCAAAGTAAACGTTTACTCAGCCAGCTCACTCCAGATGAGCATTAAATCTTAGGATAATTTGATATGTTTTATTGTTTCAAGCGAAACGAATAACGAATATTAATTAAACGATTAAAGATACAGAGTGTCAGATATTATCACATAAAAGTGTCTTCAACGGAAGCAGTAATGTCTCATACCAACTACAGTTGTTTTACGTTCCGTCACGGGTCAAACAATACTCTAACGAAATGCCAGAAAATATTAAATTTAATACCCCCCCCCCCCCCCATTATTTCCATAAAGATATATCAATAAGCAATTATTAACTTACAGAATGTCTAATCAAAGTTCCCAAACAAGTGTCTGTGTCCGTTATCTACACAACGTAAATTTCCACACGGGAATAAGCCTAAATAACACTGTCGAAATCGGACGTTAAGTCCAGTCTCTAATAATGTAATATCCAATGCAATATCTCTAGAGAGTTGCTTGCCACAACTCTACGATCTACTTATATTAAAACATATATCTAGAATTCTATGCTACAAATGATAAACAGTAAAGTGGTTTGTATTATAAAACATTGTTCTAAAATTAACCGCCATGAACCTTCTGGAACTATGGAGGCTTACATAGGTCACATGTGTCAGTACCAAGTACACATACACTACACAACAATTTTTATATAATGAAAGCAAAATTCAATGAAGTTAGCTTGTTGAAGTAAAATGAGTAAGTGACTTATTTATACAAACACATAAAAACCAAAGTACATTATATTAACGTGAATATCTCGAATGATAAACACATTCTCATTCTCGACTGTATAAATGAGATCAGCAGGTATGCTTATAAAACTATCACCGCTCTTAGCTACATCCTGAGACATGTTTTATAGAAAAATAATTAGGAACACTCAGCCGTCATCAAGGATTATTCATCAGGTGTAAATCAAAGCCATCAAAAAACTCAAGATGGTATATTAATTGTCAGATCATGAAAACAGAAAAATAAATAAAGGTGTAGGCATTTGTTGAGAAAACGAGCAATCTTTGAAGCTTTTTACGACTAAAAAGCAATCAGTCCCAAAAATGGATGATAACTAAATTTAATTACGGAGATCCCAAGTTCTAAACAATGATGACTAATGAATGAAAAATAGAAGATAATACAGGAACATGTGTTGACTGTCGGGGTTGTTTTAACGCTTAAAGCTATATGTTTGTATGATTACCAAGACTAGCATATTTTGTAACGTTGTAAAAATGTTGACATGGTTTTCGCATGTGTGACAAAAATCGATAATTCATATATCATTTCTTCATTTTAATAGCGTCCACCGCAGAAGTGTTTCATTTAAAAACTTAAAATTGCTTAACTATATTTTTTTCATTATATTATTTTTTTTTCTTGCGATTTCAATTGTATTCAGGTTTGTAATTATGGACAGTTAACAAGTTTAAATTTATCAGAGGAACAATATAAACTCGTATCAGTTTTTAGATGATCGAAGGCATTGGTTACCCTGATGGAGATTGATTGAAGGCGCCTTACAGAAGCTGAGAAAAACAACATAAAGAGTAGGATATCTTAATTACAAAATAACTTCGTTAACATGCCTGTTAAATACTAGTAATGATTTCATTGAATACTTTTATGAATGTGGACACGAGAAACTGGACCGGCAGAAAACTGTGCTCTGTTTAAGAATCTCTGACGTGGACCATGACGTGTCACCTGTTACGAGAAAATCATATTTATATTAATATAGTAAGCACATGTAAACTTACAGAAAAAACTGTGAGTATCTGCTATTTATTCACTGACAATAATGTTTTCAAAGTAGAAAATCCCGAGAATCTTTCACTCATATGGAGACGTCACCATTGTCGGTGAAGGGCTGCAAATTTAGGCCTTTGCTCGGCGCTTATGGCCTTTGAGCAGGGAGGGATCTTTTACGAAAAGCAATGGGTACTGATGAGAACCTGTTCTAAGCTGGATCCTCACGGGGTGATAAGTACTGTAAACACATTACTGTAGAAGTACCAAAGCTTCGAAAATGGATGTTGACTTTTTCACTTCACCCACCCTGAAAACCCAACTGTTGTATATCTATCATCTGTTAATTTTTCACATTTCCAGCATCTTCCCCAGTGCGCCAATCAATCAAACTTACATACATGTCAAAGGTTTTAAATGATTCAAGATTATACGAATGAAGGACATTACAAAGGAATACAATTAGAACAAAATATATTGAAATATTCATAAAATATTAAAATTTAAGACACCCTGAAACATACCCTTCTTTTGCGAAAATGGATCTGTGCTTATCAAACAATTTCTGAAACCGCTATCGGGAATTTCATCTTGTTTATATCTATACATATATATAGGGGAAAGCAATAAAATGTCTTTGTAAGAAAATCACGAGGCTACAAATTGCCATGAAAGTTCGTATTTTGTAGATTTATGTTTGTTGCGGTTTAACAAAGGATTACATAGGTAAAACGTTTACTTTTAAAAAGTATTGACGAATTTCAAGAATCACCAGTTCCCCTTTCACTTATTCCAGTATTTGTCATGTGGTGTGCATCCAATTCAATGAAACTTTGACAGGTGGTGCCCGGTCGCGACTACAACTGGGGTTTGGAATTTAAGATATAGGAATTACTCAAATTAATATAAATGTGTCCTTATGAGTTGTGCATCAAAGCGTGTTCAAATCACAAATCAGTAGACTCGCAGTGAAGGTACAGACATCTACGCTAGCCAAGTGTTTTCGGTCCGCTCCGCTCCCCACAAACCCAGGGATGGGATACATAAATATGAAGTTTTAAGCACGAATATAAATGAGCTTTAAAAACTCTGTTGAGGAAGTACACTGTAGAAGGATATCGTTTCTCGGATTAATTTGCACCTTCCCTTAGTGTATACTATGGAATCATTCATGTTCGTGGTTAGCCAAATATTTATTAGTTGCTGGAGATGTAATTTTGAAGGTTGATAACATTTCAAAAGTATGCAACATTATACTGTAGAAGATATCGTTGGAACGTAAATTCGATGGTAAATGGTATCCACAAAATTCATGTATATTAAGTCCTCCCAAACAATAATGATTGTACAATATGTTGATAAATCCACGTTATTCCCCTTGGATCCAGCGCGGGGTTACAGTAGAATTTTAGGGGTTTATATTAGCATAGGGTCTCACTTCATTAACAGCAATGTATGAGAAACTTTATTAAGGTAAGCGTTGTGACACAGGGGCCTCTCATGTAACAAATCTATTCACCCTTACCATTGTAATTTGTCTCATTGCCTGGTTGTTGTATATCCATGGATTTCCTGCAATATCAGACATATTTTTAATTTAGAAAACATTACGATAGCATGACAAATAAACTGAAAAATGAGCGGAAATGAGTCGTGCCTATGAAATCATTGAAATTTCAAACTAGAAAAGGACCGATAACTCTGGAGAGAAATTGGAAAAGTTGGATCATAATAATACGGGATCCTGTTTCTGTCGTGCGCTTTATTGCACTGCTGCCGCGATGGTACAGTAAAACACAAGAAATGTGGTTCACGTGATTCTTATAAACCATTATAAGACGAAAAGTACGGCGTATATTGGCATGAAATATTCACATGATTTTCATGCAAACCATTTCAAAGGGAAGTTCTCTAGACATGATCGGTCTTGTGATGATGACAATTAGGTCAGTACATGAAGTGAAGAGAAACGTATATGATTTTATTTAATTCAATTTTTATTATTATTCAATTTTTATTATTACCCACCGTAAGTCCTATATATTGATAAGGTACACGGAGTAATAGAAAACATATACGGTACAACTTTTGATGCGCCAGATGCGCATTTCGACAAATAATGTCTCTTGAGAGATGAAAAATCAAAAATGTTGGAAATTCGAAATAAAAACAAAATCAAAAAAAACAAAAAAAAAGAGCTGAAAGAACCAAAAATACCAAATGGTTGAGCCAAATCTGGCAAAGGATCAGAGCTATGCATGAGGGAGATAATCCTGAATTTTGAAATGAATTTCCGAAATCAAAGTCAGTATGTAAAGAGCGGTCTAATAATTGATATGCACAAGTCGGGCAGCATTTGACCCAATGGCTGGTTGTTTTGGAAAATCAGGTCATAAGAATGACCAATGAATTTACGAAATGCTGATTTTAGATGATGGTGTTGAAACTCCTGTAACATCGCCTTCTCCTACAGTATCCTGTCTATAATCCTATACAAAATTCAAACACCATCTGCTGACTCACCTTAATCCTATGGATCAGAATCGGTATATTTGATACATTCTGCCATTCTTGTTTTGTCCCACTTATATCATTCTAGAACTTTAAACGCCCATTGCTGTGGTTTTTGCGAATTTGTAACAGAATATTTTAAACTTTGTACCATATTTGCCGTGACTCTACATGAAAATGCTTGCATTCAAGACAATGCACCCGTGTAGTTATTCATATGTAGAATACAATGTCTTACATTTTACTCTAAAATTACAGCCGACCGCCTGGCGCAGTGGTTAGAGCGTCGGGCTCAAAGATCTGATGATCCTTGAGTCGGGGGTTCGAATCCCACTGTGGGACGTGGGTGCCGGTCGGATGAGACCGTATAAACCGAGGTCCCGTGTCGCAGTAGGTGTGGCACGATAAAGATCCCTCCCTGCTCAAAGGCCCTGAGTGCCGAGCATAGGCCTAAATTTGCAGCCCTGTCACCGGTAATGGTGACAGCCGCCGGATAGCTGAAAAATTGCTCAGGCGGCTATAAACAAACAAACAAACAAACTCTAAAATTACAAATACCGATCGCTGGTTTCTGAGTTCGTACATTGGATTGAACAAATTTAAACCTATACTATATCAGAAAATTGTACTATTCCGGTTCAGTGGTTCGATAGAAGATCATTCTAAGCACCTCATTATACGTCCATTGTAATGGAAACGAATATCAATTAATTAGAAAACTTTGAACTCTCGTGGATAGATACGTTATGTCACGTTTAGTTGATATTGATTGATTAGTTCTGAAGATGTTGAAAATATGAATAGTTGAATACAACCACGTGATCGACGGAATTTTAATAGGCGCACTGTAACAAGAAAACTTTTTTCATGAATAAGAAATAAAAAATTTACAATGATGTCGACAAAATATATATCATAAGGATTCACTTTAAAAAGTTTCCACAATCTTGACCATTCAAGATTTGTTCTCCAGTTTCCTATTTGTTATCTAAGATCGTGCAGTTCAAACATGAAAATGTAGCTACAAGAACAGAAAGGATTAAATATACTGAGTGTCTTAATAATAATAATAAATTCTTTATTTAGACAGGATAGCACAATTAGTATTACATACTAGTTCACATTGTGGTCCTGTATAAAAACATATTTACAGACAGATTAAATGAGAGGATAGAAAATCATAAGACATTTATACATAAAATATTTACACATGTACATTATCACTAAAAATAACAACAACAAAATACTATAAAAGGTGTCTTACTGTTTTGAATTGCATTTGTAGTTTTTCGTCGGCCTACTTTGAGATCTAAAGGATAATCTAGACCTATACTGGACCTGGGACGCTCTGGTCGTCTGTACAGGATATCCGGATGCCAGTCAAACTAAGAAATGTAGCATGCATTACTTTCCGTGGAGACATGCTAATGATCGCGGTTAAATGGATACATGCGTGTGAATGTCATCGAATTGAATACTAATGTGTTAGTAAGTCGCAGATGCATATATTTACAGTGCATTGTACTTCCTTTTGTTTCTACAGAGGAAATTCAATCTATGGATAATTTAAAGTCATTGAGTTTTAGCTCAGACAGTTGAAGACCAGTCGAGATTTTACAGTGGCAGGTTGTATGTCGTCTATAAACAATTAAATCACTCCTAGTTCCACAGTTGTCAGAAGTATCAATGTGAAAATGTAAAAAATAACAAACAGTGGTCAATTTCTTAACTCCTATAAGGAATATGAAATTATGAGTTGGGCAAACATGGACCCTTGGACATACCAGTGGTGGGAGCAGATTGACGACAGGTTACACCCGCCATGAGCCCTATATCATAGTAATCCTTACGCAAAATCGATGTACAAAGAGCGGTCTAAAAATTGGTATGAAACACGTCAGACAGGATTTGACTCAATAACACGTTGTATTGACAAACTAGATCGTTATAACGGCCATAGAATTTGGAAAATGCTGATTTTAATCGAGATTGTTGAAACCCCTGTAGCATCAACTTGTTTGTGGAAATATGTAGAAATTGTAAGAAATTTCTAAGATATTGCACGTATAATCATTTCATTTGGAAAAAATCTACTGCAGTGAATAAGAGACTTTTAAAAAGTCACTTTTATTCCAAGCGCCACTCATCGTACTTGACTTTACAATTATTGAAGAGTCACATTCAAAACATTGATTTGTGTACAAAACATCAATGTGCATACAGTTACATAATTTGGCATGGTTTGATTCATCAGCAGCAATTGTGATGAAAACCAATTCAAAGAAACCTGCTTTCCTTTTAAGATTTAAAATTAGGATCGCCGTAATCACAATATAATTATTTATTCTCTACATTTTTCACTTTTCCGTGGTTTTTAAATTTTATTATTGACATCAAATCAATTCAAACTTGGGTTTATTTATTGTACATGTATCATATAGCATATCACACTGCTTAAACATATCATACGAATTTGATTGAATTTTTAAAAGATTAACTATAATTGATTCTTAAAATTTGAAATCCTTTATTGTGCTTCTCTATTCTGTAGGCAAAGGAAGACGACCAAGAAAGACGACCAGGAAAAAACGACCAAGAAAGATAACCAAGAAAGACGACCAAGAAAAATAACCAAGAAAAACAACCCAGAAAGACGACAAAGAAAGACGACCAAGAAAGGCGATGAACAACGACAACCACGAAAGACAACAGTTACATTTAGTAATCCTCTTTAATGGGGTTGTATGGACTTTTCTTTCGATCTTACTCTTCGGTTATGAAAGTATATTTGTGCGCCTGTAGCGAAAATTTCTCCTGACCAGCTTCACACCCGTACATTGAAATCTTCAACAGAGGCCCTATATAGTGAGTGTAGTAAATTCTCTTTCTCTGAATAAAATATTTCAATTCCAAAGATGTTTTAACATTTATATTCAATCTGCTATTGTTCATATTAATTACAGTGTAACTAATCAGTTTGTAAAAATAATAATTTACCCTAACAATTATTATTATTATTAAAGAAGCAGAACCAGTGGAACAACTGTGCTAACCACAGACCACATCCTATGTAACCATACTAGTCATATTAACTGACTCAGTCGTTATAGATTATTTTCAAACCTAGATAATGAGTAGTTAATTTTCCTTTGCCAAACGCTCGGCATTCAGAGGTGAGAATCGTGAGACAGACCTCAAAATAAAGAATGGTACAGGCCCGAGCGCCTTGCATAGGTTAAAAGTGGCATTTCACCCCCAGCTGTTGGCGTCTCGATATGAATGAAAAAAATTGCAAAAGGATATAAAACAAATAGACAGGTATCAATTACCATATGTGACCATTTCGTACATGCACACAAACTAAGAGGTGATGAAAGGGTCATCGTACTGTAAATTTTCGTTACATCAAAAACTAAATGTAGGACATTTTACATATACATTTATCCTCCATCAATTGAAGTCAATGTATACATGCCATGTGTAAAAGCATAGGCTGGTGCTACTTTCATAAAGACTTTTATACAAATTAGCACTCTTGTTGAAGTTTGGATGAAATGCAAAAAACAACAGAATAATGGATTAATTCATACAATACATTAAATCTGATAAGAAAATATTATTTGTATTCTTAAACAAAACATAGGAATGAAAATGTCTGTAAAACATTTGTAACTTTAGAAACTTGTCAAAACGGACGCGAAGAAAGCCAAATCTTTTTTATTTCCAAGACCAAAAACCAAATTTATTTCCAAAATATTCAAACATAATGTTTAAAACAAAACACCTTGTAGTGAAATATTGCCCCAACATTATTCATGATATTGTTGAAATTCAACAAAGGATTAATTATGTTGCGAATTATATCTCTGTTACTGTGTTCACAATTTGTTGTTGTTTGTTTGTTTTACGTCCCATCGAGAATTTTTCTCTCATATTGAGACGTCACCAGCTGTAGGTGAAGTACTACAAATTTAGACCTATGCTTAGCACTCAGGGCCGTGGCAGTGAGGGTTCCTTAACGTGCCAACGCCTACCGTGACACGGGACTTCCGTTTTAAAAGTCATATCCGAAAGACCCGTGATTCTCACTTCTAAATGCCGAGCGTTTGGCGAAGGAGCAATCACTACCTATTTTTCGTCTCAGGTTTGACGCGGCCATGGTACAAGCGGGGCTCGAACTCACGACCTCCTGGTTACGCAGCAAACGTTCTAACCACTGAGCTACCGCGACCGATGTGTTCACAATTACATCTCCAATAGTTAGCGAATTCTCTTAACCTCAGATGTATTATTACTAATCTGTCTACTGTGCTTAAGACTAAAGTAACTGTGTTGACTTTAAAACTAAACAAAATACCTGTAACATTAACTTATTTGTCGATAACCTTTCCATAAATCTTATCATGTCTAGAACGTGCTCTTGCGTATTTAATCAGTTGAGAGACATAAACATGACATGCAAGTTACGATGGAAAATTGCTACATAAATTACTGTGAGTATGGGAGAAACTGAAGTTTGTCATATCTGAGACGTCACCAGCTGTAAGGCGAAGTGCCATAAATAACCCATGGTTAGCGCTGGAGACGTAGCAGTGAGGGTTCTTTAACGTGTAAACGCCTGCTTCGATACCATGCCTTCGTTTTTAACGTCATATACGAAAGACTCGTGATTCTCACTTCTAAATGCAGAACGTGTGGCGAAGGAGCATCCGCTACCTATTTTTACGTCTTAGGTTAGACAAGGTCATGACACGAGGGAGGATCGAACTCGCGACCTCCGGTTACGAAGCGAACGCAATAACAATGTGAATGAAGAACAGCAGCAGATTTTAATATATCAACTTCAGAGTACTTGCGCGAATAATCAGAGTCGAGTTTAATAAAGTAATTTTCTAGATGACTGATCACAAGAAAAGGATAGTTTCCATATTTATCGAAGACGCAGCTCTCTGTGAAGTTGCAAAACGTGGCCCCTTTTTGTTCTTTAACAATGATAGGCTAAACCGTTTAAAAATCATTTTATGAATATGTATGTATATCATAGTTATGCACGTTTTCAATGTTCATCCATCTGTATCGATCAGTGCTTGTGAAATGTTACAAATTGTGAATGATAATAGCGAGCGCTATGACCCGCCGCTAAGTGCTAGCTCGTACTGAAAGCATTAGCGATTACAATGACTAAACGTACGAAATAATCTGAGGTGAAGCTGCACATTCTCCTAAAGAAGAAAGAATTGTCATAATCCCAGAAGTACCTCATTAAAATGACGGAGAACTCGCAAAGTCACATATCTTTATCTCAGATTACGAAATTACGTAAAATATCTCCATTTCATCCTAGCATTGTAGTCCTCTGCCATGGCAGTGCGCTGCACTAGGCCTGAAAAAACCATGGCATGATGCCAAGGTATACATTTTGACGTCACAATACACTTGAAGCAGTGGCGGATCTAAATCATCGAAATTTATTATTGTCTGTGAAAACATCTGACGTCAAATGATCGTGATCAACTTTGAATTTCAATGTGCCATTACAATAACAAAAAGTTGAGGAGGGGGGTCAGCCATATAAGAATCTATTTACTATTATGCGAAAGCTGAAATATATTAAATTAGTGTGCTGAATTGAAATACTTCATTGATACATTCTTTAAATGAGGATTAATGTAGAATCATTAATGTTCGTTGGGTCCAATGTTCGTGAGTAGCCAAATATTTACTAGTTCGTGGGGATGGAATTTCGAAGGTTAAAGTTATTTTAGAAATATACGTTATACTATAGAAACTATTGCAAAGAATAACTAGTTCGAGGGGACGTAAATTCGTTGGTAAAAGGTATCCACGAAATCCACGAACATTAATGTTTCCACTAAAACATTTTCAGTACAATCACTGCTTTTCCATTGCGTAGTGATTCTTGATGATTTTTATTATCCATTTGTGCAATATTCAGTGCACTACAGATTTTTACTGTTTTCTTTTAAATCATATATTGCGAGATCGTGTACTGTTCTAGGCTAGGTAGAAAATAAATATCTGCCAATATCTATGCACTTCCAGTTGTAAAGTATCATATGTTAATTCATACTTTCAAATGGAATCCTTAAAAAATGCATGAGTAGATTCCACATCCACTGAGGAAAATTTCACGTGCATATGGCTGTGCTCGCTATAACAGTAGCTCCGTCAATATATCGAATGGTGAAGTAAACAATGCATTAATCGTAATCATAAATCCCAAAGACATATACAAATTCGAGTGTAGGACAACGCGGACCTCCGACAAAGCGAAGGTAGGATCAGGTGCCATGGAGGAGTAAGCATTCTCTGCTGACCGGTCACACCCGCCGTGAGCCCTTAGTCGAAATTAGGTATACGGGATTACCCGTAGTCAAAGTTAGTATGAAAAATGACAGTCTAACAAAGGGTATGAAACAAATCATTCAACATATGTCCCAGAGACACTTTGTAATCGCAAACAAGGTCATCATAGCGACCGTAAAACTTGCGAAATGATGACTTCAAACGAGATTCGTTATAACCCTGCAACCTATTAATTACCGATCATTAACTGTAAATCAATTCGAAACAGCTACCAGCGCTTACCAGATAATAACTGCCTGTGCTCTCAGGTAACTTGTACCCAGAACGTATCGACACAGACCTTATCATTTCATGAAAAGTTTGTGTTCAATAATGACCCAGATATTGAAGGCGAAGATTCTAGAAAATTTACAAACACTTTTGTACTAAAATTTATTAGCGATATTACAATAATGAATATCAGCTTCGTCCCTTTCTATTTTACAGACCTATCCTGTATTTCAGTTTACGAACGCCCACATCGCCGTTTATATTTACAAATGATATGCGGAAAATATAACTATGTTGTTATTTTTACATTATGAAAATTAAACTTGACGTGTAAAAAGCAATTTTATTCAATGAACGTCATAGGGGCATCTAACCTTACTAACACAGTGAATACTGACACTAGTTGGGTCAACATTCTGCAACCTTGCACGCCCACCTTTTACACTGACAACTTTTAATATCCACCAATAGGAGTTTAGAAAATTCTTTATAATACAGCGCTAAGTCATATTTCAGTACAGTGTAGATTCATGTTGAAGCGCATTTATTGTCTTGTCAAGTTAAAAAAAAAAATAAAGCACTCCTGAGACTGCTATAGATAGGTTTGAATATTAATTACATGTATGTATGTGATCAACAATCAGCCAACTGCACTGATTAATAAATAGAAGTTTGATTTTTTAATTCATTAATAACAATGCACGTGTTTTCTGGTGTTTAACGGTAGGTTGGAAATAATTTGGTAATTAATAAATGAAACATTGAAATCAGTTACATATACAATGGTTTCCGTCATTTTGTCTACAGCTAGAATGCAATGTTTCGGTCTGAAACGCATTATTCCATGAACAGTTCGCGTTTAATTCTGGTCCAGTTATAACACGTTAAAATCCTCTAACGTTTAGGAACAATTTTATTGCTATCAAAATATTGCATGTAGCCATGGAATAAATTACGATATTTCACACCAGAAAAATGAAATAACTTATCATTATTCCCCTACTGAGAATACAATCAGAACGAATACCTCCTCTTCCTTGGCTCCAAGTTTGATGAGGAGCTCATTTTCGGCTTCAAGTTTTAAATTTGTTGATTCAAACATCGTGTCTGGTTGGATTCGCTCGTGGTTCTCCATTGCCATACATACACCGCACAAATCACCTTCACCTGCAAGCGAAATTTGTCCGAAATGATTCACCAGCTTCAAAACGACGAAATCTTCGGGCCACCTCGTTTCATTTCCTAATCACACGACAGATGAGTTTTGCTAACATACTAGGACGTATTTTTGTGGCCCCATACAGCTCAGCAATATGTAAACATACGCGACATTATTACTATAATGCTCTTACATTTCTGCACGATATAAACCGAAAGTCAATTATATCATTTAAATACTATAATTATGCAATACAAAAAAGCATTTTTCAATTCATATTTGGATTATTTACCCACTATTGTTGGTCAAATGTCCGGCCTGAAATTAAATACACAGTTGCTCAAAATGATACTTTTCCTCTCGCTAGAATCAAATATGTACATAAATCGTTTCGGTTTTCACCAGCGGTTCTAATAATGCAAATAAAAAGTAACAAAACTTCTACATTGATATCCTTTGGCATACATTCTGTTTCTCTTTACTTTAGCAATAACACATGGCCAAATAAACTGCTAACAAATTGTAGATATTATCTGCACAAAGATTTTGCATTCTAGTAACCAACTCCTTCTTTATCCTGCATTATAAGGGTCCAATGATTGTAAAGCTAACCGTACTAGTTTACTTTTAAAAAGACGGAAAATTAAAGATAACACACACCATAACTTTGGCCTAGATATGTCCATTATTTTCTCAAATATCAGTTTTCTAAGTCGCGCACATTACCTACATTCTTTAGAATAAATGAAATGACGGAATATCTTGTATGTATCTTAATATGGAACAGAACAACATTGGAGTATATCGGAAACTGAAACTATTACGGCATCTACTGCAATATACAAAGTGCTTGGCTGTCTCCCATTAAAAGAAATAATGCCCCAGTAGACAAGTGTATGTTTATATGTATTTCATGCTTGTATATTCTCAACTATAAACAATGCTTCAGAAAACTCGGTAATATAAATCACTTTTTTCAGAGACCGATGGAAATGGCTAGTGATACATAATTTGCAATGGTATGATCCGCTGTAAACTTCACACACAATCTACGTTAACTTTAAAGGTCGCTATAAACGTATCAGTTATTCAGTGATTTGTTTGCACAAAATTTTGTATTGGAACTCTCCAGTTGAGGAGATACGGAATTACACTCTTTATTATTCTGGTCGATTAGAAATATTAGATATCTAGGCACAACTTTGAACCAGCTAAAGAATTTTAATCCCCCCTCTTGCTGTTGGATGGATACTTTACTCCTAGGTATCATTCTTCCTAATGCCGGTTCGGAAGAAAATTTAAATTTGAGGATCTTGCACGGATTAAAAGTCTTTACCTATATAGCAGGTGCCCCTAAAGCAGCTAGGTGACAACACTTCACACTGACAACGCACTTCCGATTCACATGCCTGTCTTGATGATCACTGCATAGCTGCGCTATACATTCCGGTCCAAAAATATACGAATGTCTTGATTAAAGCTCTAGAATTTACGTATATAGAAACGCTGGTGAAATAAGATATCCATTCCACGCTCATTCACATAATTTTAAAAAATGCATTTTCAAAGAGAAGTTAAGACACACTGTCTCAGTAAATCTTCTTATCTAATTTACAAATACGATATTCAGTAGGCACATGTCCCTGCTCTAGTTAAAGACATCTAAAGTAGATATAACAATTGCATGTATCGTATCATTCTACGATACCTCTACTGCTGTGACTCGCACATGAAAAAAGGTGAAAAGGTATGAAACAGCGATCAATATTACAATGCCATAGAGACACAATCTTAGAGTAGGCCAAACATGGACTCCTGGAAATATCAGGGGTGGGGTCAGGTGTTCAGGAGGAGTCATCGCCTGCTGTAATCTCGGCTGAGATTCGCCTTGACTGCGTGACTTGATGGTTAAAACTAACTCTCTCTCTTAATATTAATGCTGTTTTACGTACCGTCTATGTACGAAAATCCAAAAATAAAAACAATCACTAAATTCCCCGTTCAGTTGACTCCCATGAAATAATTGTTTATCCTCTGATGTTGTAGAGTTCCTGTAGTTCTATTTTTTTTCCATTAGTGTTTTATTAGTGATATGTAGTGATTGCCCATATCTTCTGCATATCATTATTTGAAGTGAATGCATGTGTCAGAAGCACATTAATTACTAGAACCAGCAGAAGTGGAATGTGAATTTCCAGACATGAATTATGAACCACTTTTCCAAAATTCGGTGAAGAAGCCAGTCCATATAACCAGCCGAGCCGAATCTCAGCCGAGATCAACATCACCCAGCAGAGTATTAGTTGAGATATCATTTCCTGTTAACATAGATGAAGAACGGTGCGACATGATAGTAAAACATGTGTGTTAGTTTCCTTTTGATTCGGGAGATTATGATAAGCAACAACTACTGTATGTATTGACATTTTTCACTATCATGCCCGTGAGGATCCGGGTTGTCCGAATAGATCCTCAGTACCCCTAGCGTGTCGTAAGAGGTGACTAAATGGGGCGGTCCTTCGGATGAGACCGCAAAAACTGAGGTCCCTTGTCACAGCGGGTGTGGCACGTTAAAGATCCCTCCTTGCTCGGAGGCCATAAGCGCCAAGCAAAGGCCTACATTTTGCAGCCCTTCACCGGCAATGGTGACGTCTCCATATGAGTGAAAAATTCTAGAGCGGGACGTTAAACAATATATAATCAATCAGTCAATCATATTGCAACAGCAGTGATATAATACCTAGAATATTAACCAATTGTTGACTGAAAGGTTTGTTTAGCTTCAGTGAAATACCTTATTTCCAAGCCTAACAGTAACCATCTTAACTTTGTTTTGAGGTGTCCCTTCAGCTGTTTTACACTTAATTTCTTTTAGTTATTACCATTCCCTGATGAAAACGCTTGGATTGAAGTCCCTAGATTTCATATATTACATGGTGTGTGTGTGTGTGTGTTAACAACCATCTTCGCTTTTGATTTTCGCTCTTTGACATCAGAATTTCATAGAAAATGCCTACTATCCAGTGATAGATGTATTTTTATTAACCGACAGGAATACACCCACTAGAAACAGTTTAATGTCAATTTAATGTTTACACAGAAAATGCACGAAATATGTCAAAGTTTCAGTACACGTGACCAAGACCAGCGACAGTCATAACTGAAAATTTGTAAAATTTCACAAGCATGGATCAATGCAGCCAGAAGGATATAGAAAAAGCGCGGAATTGCAATATTGCATGCATTCATATCAGTACCTTTTTTGTTTCAGTTTCTAACTTGAAGAGAAAATGAATAAATAATAAATTATTAAAATAAAACAAGAAAATATACCCGGTAGTTAGTTAACTTATGGTGGCAAAAGGCAATTGTTGGTTCGACAATTTGCTCACAAGTACGCGAAGTTTTCAAACCCATTTTGGCCAATATTCATCAATGTAAATTCAACAAAACGTCCAATTGATTGATTGATTGTTGTTTCCGCCACACTCAGCAATTTTTCAGTTATCTGGTGGCGTCCAGTTTTTGTAGGTGGAGGAGAGAATCCAGATACAATGTACTCGGGAGGATACCACTGACCTCCCGAAAGTAAACTGGCAAACTTTCTCACATATATCGGCGCGAGCGAGATTCGAACCCGCGCCGACTAGAGGTGAGAGGCCTTGTGATTTTGAGCGCGATGCTCTAACCACTCGGTCACGGAGGCCCCTTACAAGACGTCCAATGGCCTTATTGGTCACTTGATTTTGATATCAATCACTAACCCCACGAGATAAAATCAAGGAAAACAAATTCCTGATCAACATATCTAATCCAAATTGTTATACTTAGCAACAGTATACATTGCCTCCGAAAATGACTATAGTGATGAATTAAAGACTTTACATAACATATGTAGCATCAACAGGATACGATTAATTTTGGACACGTCCTAGAGTCAAAATCCTGGTGTTGCAAAATAATTTTGGTACAGCCTTTTTTGCTTTTCCTATATATGCATTTAGTTTTTATACTGTACCTGCTAACATCATTAAATCTTTCAAATGATAAAGACAATCAATATGATAATTTTGGCCCCATCCTGGAACCAAAACCCTTACCCTGGGATCATAACATTTACAATCATGGTAAAGAACTAGCTACTAAATATTTATTTAGCGTCAATTTATTTAAGACGTTTTTTAAATGTTTTACATACACACACTCATGTTTTGCCCCTGCCCTGGAGTCAGAACCTCTACACTGGATATCATGATACTTACAGTTTTGGTAGAGGCTTTCCTGCTACGCATTTAGTTTCTATTATAGAACTGCAATTGTAAAGATTTTTTTTAAAATTATAAATATTCGTCAATGTTTGACAATTTTTATTCCACAATTAAGGTCCCGAGAGTGCAGAGTGTATGAAGTTTAAAATATATGTCATCCTTGTCCCATTGATGACCCATACCAAATTTGAAAAAAAAAATAAAAAAAAATTGAAAATGTTGAATTGTTAATATATTTAGCATTGACCTTTTTGGACTCACCCTGGAACCATTTCCCTCTATATCTGGTATCATTAAATTTGCAATTTTGGGAATGGGATACCTGCTCGTTCTAAATATCCATTTAGTTTTATTTAGTATCAATGGCATTAAAGGTTTTCTTTTAATTTTACATAAACACTAATATACCAAACCTGGAGTCGGAACCTCGTGAAATTTACGATTTTGTTAGAAGCTTTCCTGCTCTACATCACTATTCATTTTCCTTTCAGATATGAAGTTGTTGGGGGGAAAATTTAAAATCAATTTCTGACTTATTTTGCCCCGCCCTAAGACCTCGGGACGCAGAAGTCCTGAAATTTACAATTTATGCCCCCCCCCCTTTTTTTGAAAAAAAGAAACAAAAAAAAAAAAAATAAAAAATAAACAAACAAACAACAACAACAACAACAAAAACAAAACAAAAACAAAAACAAAAAAAAAAACAAAAAAAAACAAAACAAAACAAAAAAAAATTACAAATTTGAAAAGAAATGGAATGGTAGTTATGGTGAAGTTAAAAACTCTTAATTAATAACGCACGACGGACGACGACGACTGAATCTGACCAATTCCAGCAGGTCACCCGAGTTTACTCAGGTGATTTAAACGCCCTACTATATGCTGACGCAGACTCCAAACCATGAACTACAAGCAGAACGACCTTTCGCTAGCCGCTACCGCTATTGAAAAATATATTTAGGAATTGAAACATACAAGATTTTATCAGCAATTTATTGAATTTTTCAAAAAAATAGTGTACTGGGAAAAAATATAAATGTCACTTAAATACTGTATCCGACTCATGAATCTTACGTTATCACAGTACATAATGAGCAAAATTTTAACATCCTCTTTTATCAAATATTTGCCCTTTACAATGAACATGATATGCTATTCAAGCTATTCGAGGACTGCATTACATGCAAACAAAAGCTGAATATTATAAAGTCTGAATCACACCCTTTCACACATGTATACCAGAGTTCAAAACCTGTAAACACTCTTAACAACCACTTGTGCAGTTCTTGGAGCTAAATGCATATTTCTGTGTATACAACAGAGACTACATTAAAAACAAGCAATTAAATAAGATCATAACAAATAAAATTGATAACAAGCAACAATCATATATATATATAGATACATATTATTCTAAACTTCTTCAATAAAAATAAAAATACAAAAATGCATTACCAAATCACTTTAAAATATATGGCTTCATGACAAGGTCCTATCTATATCACAGAATTTTACAATTAAATTAAAAAAAAATCACATATAATAAAGATGTTCATAACTTTAAAATCAAGCGAAAACATGGTGGATATATGATTCTGCTATAAAAATGAATATCCAGCAATACTCAAAAACCTTCTTCATTCCATATCAGACTCAAAATGGGTCTTTATAAAGAGAAAGCACTGCTTTTCCCCGTTATTATCTTGAAAACTACACCAGACTTAACATTGTTTTAAGTTTCTAATTTTGGCACTCAAAATTATAGTATTCAAGTCTAGCTGCTTTTAAAGGGCGACCAAGAAAGGTTTCTACGACAACAGCAAACGCCAATTCCTATCTTGTCTTCTCCTGATGTGTTAGTAACAAAGAAAAGTGCTTTGTTATTGTCAATAATTATGTTAGGTTAATTAATGCAGTGTAACTAATTATACACAAGAATGAACTTTAATATTAATCAGATCACAAGGTAAATAGTGATATAAAATAAAATACGTGCAAGGAGTCGTACCAGCGATTATATTTCATATTTTAAGCAAGAAAATGCTTCAATTAATTTTTGTTTTTTTAAATCTTTCTTACAATAATTTTGGTATTTCAAAATACTTTACAGCGAGTCATATCTTCATCTGTTAGGGACTCCATGTGGCGTGATAGACAGTGGATTATTAAGTTGTGACGTGTCAATAAACACAGCAGACGACGCATTCATAAGTGGCAACTCGTGGCATTGAATGGAGCGACGCCCTATGTACCGCCGCACAAGCCGGGGCAGCGCATTAGAAGAAGCGGAATAATTCACTGGTGTCACAGGCTGTTTAATCCCCCCATCAGTGTAACGGAGGAGTTGCTTCTCAGTTCTTAACCTACTCGGCATGACGCCGAAATTGGTGGCAGTAGAAGTGAAACTTCCAGTGGAGTTTAACGAGCAGGCAGAAGCACTCGGAGGGCGAGGTGAGAAACTACTTTTTGGTTTGCTGGGGAATCCCCGCGCCGCGCGGTATGATTCGCTACTGGAGTATCCTGGAGGAATACAAAGGCTATCTTGTTTACATATGCATTGAGGATTGCTGTTATCAAGGTGTAAATTCATTCCACTGCCACACTCGGCACAGGTACGCCCCCAAGCACCATCGATTAGCGGACTCAAACCTGTTAAAACATTATAACACACCAGATTCAAAAAGGGTTAGTGTAGCAGTAGATTCAGACAAACTTGCTTATGTATCTATACACACCACATACTGTATCAAACTCAGCTCAAATAGTATTATAAAGACTGTAGCTTAATTAATGTTGGCAAAGTTAAAGTGAATTTCTGTTAAAGCCATGTTTATTACATCACATAAGCAGTGTCTGTCATAGTTCATTAAAACATCAGTTTTAATTAGTTTTGTGAGTTATTCGAACTTAAATGAATTACCATCAAATCATTTTGTTATACCAATCGTAAATTAGCCAAACTGTCTTTACTTCAGTGTCATACTGGTGCTCTTAAAAAAGATGAAGACTGAAGAAAAAACAGCTTTCACTAGTGAAAATATTAGGCAATCATGGATAATCATATTTAGCACAAGTTAATGTATTTTTTTAAGAAAAATACGATATTTGATAACATTGTAGCATTTAAAGATAAAAAAGGAATATAATTACACAATATTTAGTAGAAAATAAGCTATTTAACACAGCATTACAGCTAATCTGGCAGGCTACAGTTTACATAGTTGAGGATAGGCACCAGAATTTAACTCATGCAATTGTAAATTTATTCCCGATTATAAGAAAAATGTAACGAGGGAAGAGCAAGATATGCATGCATGCACAGTACAGGGTATTTCCAACAAGCAGTGAGCAAGAAAGAGAACACTCCGAGAAAATAAGTGGGTCATTAAACTTGTTGAAATTATTGTCATTGTTTTAGATATCAACATAGGAATTGATACATCATTTTTCTATAATATTACACAGTAATTAATCAGAAATTTAATAATAATAATAATAATAAAAAAAAAAAATTAAAAAAAAGGAGCAAAATACATAATCTTAATATATTCTATCTTCCAAGGAACAGTTCATAAAGTTGAAGCTGAAATAAATATCAATTGTCTTTGAAGAATATTTTTGGGGGTGAAGTGATGACGTTATACACACACTGGTGAAAGCGATATATGAAGATGGCGGGAAAACAACAAACATTGAACTGAAAGCCAAATTAGTTAGCATATATGATGGTAATAGTTGAATAAAAACTTTCTGACATTTTTGTGAGAAGATTCCTAATCAAGATACAATTACAAACATCGGAATGATTTAACAGCTATAACTACAAAGTAAATATAAAATTAAAAAATCATCTTAATCTGTAGCAATGGAAGCCAAAAATTAACAGTGAAATCTATACCAGATCCAGTTTATTGAACACCTAATTGTAAATGTTTAAAATGTGGACATCATTGGTCTAAAAGATGGCATCATGAAAGCTGTGAATTCAAAATAAAATACGATAAAACACAGAGAAGAAGACACCGCCACCCAGGTGAGACTGAAGCCAATGCTGAAACATACTGTGACCGGGTAATGGAGTTTAAAGCCCTAGTCTAAACCCTGAATTTGGTTTATGACGTTAACCTTGATGACGGGAAGCTTTTGAACCATAACATATGGTGATGCTTTAGTCATGTTCAGTTTGACTGGGCTCCTAGCGTACTGCGGAAGAGAGAAAAGTCTTCTGGACGTGATGGACTGATGTGGAGGACTCCCCAAACCGTTCACAGTTTTTCTACGTCGTCGTTTCCCTTCAAAAAGATTCATTCTTTAAATCAAAATGTACCTAGCTGTTACATTTAGCTCTGCAAAGTATATGTACATGTGTTTTAAAATACTGAATATTGTTGCAAAGTTTGTTTTAAAAAACGATACTGAGATATTTTGTGTAAATTTATCTAGTAATATACCTTCCATGTAATGTAATGCAACGCGTATAGTCACAAATGTTGGGGATCCAGGTTTGGGAAGTGTATTAGTTCTTTCAGTCTTACAGATGAGTGAGGGAGGCCCATGCTGTACACTTGTCCGATTCATAATGACACGAGATATCATAAAAATTCGCATCTTAATACCATCATTTCCAAACCATTTCTTTTTTTTTTTCCCAAGAAAAAAAGTCATTGACACATCATACCAAATTCTGAATAACATCAAATCACCTCGTGTCATATCAGTTAATTGCACAAAATAAATGTTAATCTTTCATCATTGCTGTTAGTGCTAGAGTGTTAATGTGGTGTTACATCTATGAATGTTATTATATTATTTTAGAACGTTTCTTTTAAAATTCGACGTGTACAAAATGGGCCATCATGACGCCATGCATGTTAATGAGAAGGTGGAGCTTACACGTTTGTATATACATGATTGACATTCTAGCAAACTTTAACAACACAGTTCCAACGTGAGTTTTCCTGCTGACCACTTCCATTCTTCGTGTGTAGGGTGGAGTAAACACTCAAAAGAACAATGAAGTGCATGCATGCAAAACTTTTCTCCCTTAATGAAAGTTATACCAAAATGAAAGTAAGGTAAAAAGTTAATAAGACCTACAATGTTAACACTAGATTTCAGTTAATAAACCAAGATTTGAAATCCGTTTCGCTGTAAACGGAATATTATTTTGTTTTTCATTTCCTTTACAGTTTTTGTCTAGCATAATCCTAGCCTATCTTGATTTTTTTTTCAGAGCATGCAGACAAAACATGCATTGTTAAGTGTTACCATCAATATCTTAGTTATATGATACTGGCGTCATAGCAGGACGGAAGCTGCCTTCATTTTCTCTACTAATACTGAAATACTTTAGTCTGGGTGCCTGGTCCTGCAGTCCCTTAAAGCTCACGTTTATGCTAGCGTAGGGAACGCGGGGGAACTTTATCATAACTTCAGGCCGTTTACTATAATCCTTTTGCTTTCGAATCTGATGCCCCAATGGCCTATGGACATGGGTTCGCTTTTTTGAAGTGCGGGGAGGCTTTGTAACAGGAAGGGCTGTCAGGTTGTAAAGGCTCGGCATATCTCCATTACCTTTAGTTATAGCACCGGCCAATGACATAGGTGGTGGTGCCGTATTCACTGGTTTAATGGTCTGGAGGTCTGTAGATTCCACGTTATTGACAGCTAAGGTGGGTCGATCGAATTTGTCCAAGTTGGGAATCGTGTAGTTGTTGGACACAGATGTAGTGGAAACCATTCTCTTACCAGTCCAAGCACTGCAGCTAGAGATGGGAAGGGAACCTGATTTTTCTCCTTTTGGGAAAGTCTGAGGCTGAGACAAGGAGATCTGACTGCAGTTATCCCTATCCTTGTTCTCTTTGTTAGTATCCTTAGTCTCCTTTATGCCCTTGTTGGTCCTGTCACTGTTTTCTGAGTTACAACTAGAGAGACTAGTAGACGGTGTTACTTGGTTTTGATCATTTTGTGATTTGTGACTAGTCCGTTTTTGTGTGTTATTTTTGTGCTGATGATCCAGACTTTCGCCGGGCGCGGACTTACCCTTCGCTGGAGCGCTATTGGATGCATTCGTATTCTTATGACCTGCATCACAACTTTCGCTTTGAGGTCGCTTTGCTGTGGGAGGTGTTGGCTTGAAGCTAGTTTCTTTGTTTTCTGGGGCGAATGTCGGGGGCTTGCGTGGAGTAAAATATGCTTCGTTATCCATGCTCTTTCGTAAATTGAATCCGTTGGGTCTCCTGACTGTTTGGCCCTCTACACACAGATTGATGCCTATGTAAGGAGGTACCGTTACTAAGGGTTGTTTGTAAGCCAGTTCAAACCTTCCAATGTCACAGTTCCTGTCGTATTTCCTGTCCACCACCACTGAAAAATAATTGCATACATATTAATAACGACAGGAATTCTTGTTCTCCTAAATATCGATTTCATAAGACACAGAAGTTTTATGTCATTTTAAGAAATGTATTCCTTTTCAATTTTCATACCTGTATTTTTTTGTTCTTAATTTATTTTTACATCAGACACATGGAAAAGGAAAAATAATGATACTTTTTGTTCCGAATTCTTTTTAATGCCACTATAAGAACTACACAATTATTGTCCTACCTTTGATGGAGTCTTCCAACACGTTGGTACACATACGACGAGTGATTTCTGTGCTACTTTCCATGCTTGGGCTAGAGTTGATTTCAATTAACCATGGACGATAGTCTTCGGTCAACATGAAATCCGCTCCGTACAATTCAAATGACGACTGTCAAAAAAAAAAATACAACAATTAGTGATTATCTCTTCCGGAAATAGTATCGAAGGACGAAAGTCTGAAATCGGAAATGTTCAAACGGTGACACTATTGAAAACAGCACGCATCATTACATGAATTCAACGCCTACGCTTGTTTATTTTCGTTTCTAATCATTTGGTTCTAATGATTAGTTGACATGCAAATCTGTTTTAAAATCACTTTAAATGTTTTTTTTAAATTATTCTTTAGCAAATAAATGTTATTTCTAGAATAATTAAGTATTTTAATTTTAAATCATATAACAATCTCACGTGCACAGACTCCAGTGAAAAGCATATTTTCTAAGTGCAATTTCAAAAGTGTGACTACATTTCTAACTATAACTGAAGGATGGGGTGTTCAAAAATAATGATTCACGAAGGAAAAGCTCCAGCTGTTACAAAGATTCATGAAATACGCTACAATTAGGTTACACAGATACCGAATACAATACTTCAGAAATTAAATTAGTGTATCTTAATTATGAAACAATTAATCTTTCTCAATATTTGTGTTCGACATCATTTATCAAAATAATTATCTAGTAAGAAAAGTATTCGAAAACTAAACATGTTACACTTATTCTAAAAGTGCTTTACAACTCACCTTAAATGTAGACGGCTAAAACATAGAATATGTGTTACATGAACTATGCCAGTCCTCTGCTTATTTTGCACTTGTCATTCAATGCATAAAAACGTGAAAATGATTAAATCGATTTGTCTGAAAATCTGATACTGAGCATCGAATTTTCAGAATTATAAAATAAATTTCACATATACAACTAATCGACTGGTAATATAAAGCACAGGATTGACATTCATCAAAACAATTTTAACAATGAACAAGATGTGTTTGTGAAACAGTAATTGCCCCGTAAGGAAGCAAAGAAAGGTTTTGCCACAAGAAATACAAATGTGAAATATGAAAACTCTATCAATAACCATTGAAAAAAGTTATGGCCTAGGTTAAAGTTTTTCGAAGTAGGTCAAACTTCAAGGACATTATCATGAGAAAAAGAATTTTGCTACTTCAAAACATTGGTACGGTAAAAAAAATACTCATGTAAAATGTGAACGCTCTATCGCCAGCCATTCTAAACTTACGGTCAACGTTCAAGTTTTTCAAAAGTAGGTCAAACCCCGAAGCAAAAGTCGCATGGTAAATATTTTGGTACTAAAGGAATGGTCTTGCAATATGGAATACTAATGTGAAATATGAAAGCCCTATCATCATCCATTCAAAAATTATGGGCAATGGTAAAATATTTTGTGGACAGACAGGCAGACCAAAAAAAAAAAAAAATATCCGAATCTCCAATTATGGAAACAAAAAAGAAAATCTGACCGTTACCAACTAAAACCAGTGCTTGGTGTTAATTTAAACCAATATCACGGTTAAGCGTTTGTCTAAGAGAATGACACCATCACACCATGATAAGATTGTAAGGAAAAGTGCAATACCTTTCTGTATTCGATGACATCTTGTGTAGACAATAAGGCACAGATAATGGCCTTCTTCATGCCAGGATAAATTAAGTCTTCCCACTGATTACCATGACCTTGACCCCTGAACAGAAGGGACCACTACTGGGTAAAGCATATGGATTCTCAATGTATATATATATATATATATATATATATATATATATATATATATATATATATATGAGAGAGAAATTATCTTCATTTCTACAGTCTCAGGCGACTATAAATAAAAAACAAACAAACAAACAAACATTTCTACAGTAGCAATGAGAAATGTTTCATACCTAAAGCAGTGATATTTTAATATTGCTGATTTCTGGAGTCTTTTCATTATAGATATGCAGACATGTGATATTCATTTCCTTGTTGACATGCATATTTAACTTCAAATCGATACCTGGACCCATTAAAATGTTTACCAATCACCCCCCCCCCCACCAATACACTCCCTGGGTCTATAAAAGACACTCTTGATATTCGAAGTACTTGGATATCTTACTTGATATAATCTTTGAACTGCTCATGCGTCCACATGTTCTGTGGCGGCAGTAGTGGGTGCCTGGGGCCGTTCTTATAGTGTTTCTGGATTGCATTGTTAGATAAGTGTATGGACTCATCGAAATCCTCCAACGTGTACTCCTGAGAACAGAATCTGAGGTAGCTATCCTGGTAAAACCAGATCGTCAGAGGATTCCAATCAGTCACAAGGAACCATTGACGGATGTCAAACTTACAGTTGTATATCAAAAGGGGTCGTTCTGAAAACATATTCTGGTCACTTGAAGGTTTTATCTATTGAACAATCGAATTTGATATATATCATACAGACATAAGCCTATAATATCTTTATTATTCACAAGTTTCATTTTTGATGGGGCGTCTCCATATGAGTGAAATATTCTCGAGTGGGACGTTAAACAACATATAATCAATCAATCAATTATTTTTGATGAAGCAGAAATACTTACCCATATATTTTTGTACTACATATTTGTTGTCTTTGCGTACAACTTGACTATTCACTAATTTCAGCATGTCCTCTAGTTTATCGTAACACACGATTCCTAAAGTAAAGAAAATCAAACAGGCATGGTTGATTTCAAACTTAATGCTTTCTCTTTCACAACATAATCAAATATGCCCTACAAATAATTCTTGCAATACCAAATGCAATTTAGAAATTGGTAATTAAACATGTCTGACCTGGGATAAATTTCATTTGACATTAATAACTTGTAAGAAATTTTTCTAATGTCATAAGATAAAGGTCAAAGAATGATACCTCTCCCTCTTGATTTGGCTCCAGGTTTGACAATCCAGATGTTTTTATAGCCATCCATCTCAAACTGGGGCATGTGGAGTTTAAGATTGTACAAAAGCCTATCTACTTCTGCTAACAGACTACCGGACACATTAGCTATAACGCCACCATCGCTGTTAATGAAAGTCAATATGCTTGTTTGCTTCATTTTTTTTCTTCTTTTTTTTTTTCCCATTATAACAAATTCCATAATGTAATCTACCTTAAAGTAATATTTTTATCACCATAATCTGGTATTCACGCTATTTTAATTTTGCTAACTAACTTATTGAATACGCCAAAAATATTTTATGTAAAAATATTGTTTTAGTAAATATTTGTCTCGTCGATTAGCAAAATAACTAACTCATGAAATTTATTAGTAAAGGTAAGTAAAATAATGATATGCACCATCATTTTACAGATTATAATGTTTCTCAGCACTGTCATTTATACAAGTAAAGAACTTTGTAAATGGGAGGCCGTGATTTCAGTATCTGTACCCTCCGAATAAGGATTTTGGTGTAGGATGAAACTGCCTTTTTTTGTCAAGAATTTCATCACTAAACGCTAGAGTATTAGATATCTCGCATGCGGCGTTATGAACTTGTATTTCATGTTACGGTAGCGGTTGCAACGATAAAGAACATTTTACAGCTTGCTGCGCTGGTCGTTCATAGCAAGGGTTTAAGTTGAATACCTCACATGTCACACTATTCTCACAAGCAGAATCCATCAACATCAGTTAAATAGTAGTATAGATCAGATGCAGATTGAGATCAATTTCCAAAATTAAAACAAATAAATAAATATGTTGTTTGCTTCATTAAAGATTTAAAAAGAACTCACTTTACGAGCTGATAGTACCACTTCAATGTCTCGTCCCACTGTTGGTGTGTCAATTCATGTGGCTGGAAAAGGTGAAAAAGGGAATATAAATTCAACAATCAATTGTGTAAAAACCATTATAAAACCATCGTAAAAACACGTCAAGAGCAAACGCCATTCTCATTGTAACTGCTTTCAAATGAATCAAACAAACTTCGAAAATAAAAGACTGTTTTTATATCCTACAGAAACGTGCTTTAATCCCATGAACCATGAAAGAAAAATGTTATAAACATGCCTGAAATTAAACTTACATCGTTTAAAATGTCTAGATCATCATGACACCTCTCTTGTATAAACTTATCACACTGCTCTATAGCTCTCTCCAGACACGTGATCGGTACCGTTACTTTCTTCTTCTTTTTGTTTCCTTTCTGTTTTAGAGATCGACTAGATGCTGGAAAAATATTAATTCGTACATAGAAATCTGTAAACATAATCTGAACTTTAAAAACTCAAATTAGTTTTGAAACTCTTATACAATCACTATAAATCATCTTTTCTTCCTATTTAACTTTCCTTTCATCAAACAATTGTTTTCAAAAATTCCAAACACAGTAATATGGACTACATACATGGTGGTTTAGCACTTTCAATGGGTTTTGCTATATCTGGAGTTTTTTCCTTTGGTTTATTTTCCTTGTTTTCACTGTCCACTTTTTCTTTTTCTAGCTTTTCTAAACGTTCCTTGGCATGAGCACAAATATTGCCAGAGGACACACCAGGCCTAGACCGAGTACATTCCGGATTAGTGCAAACAAACACATCTTTTGTGTTAGAATCGGAGTCTTTTTTCTCACTATTTTCCTCATTTTCCGATTCTCAGATCCAACATCCTGTTTTTCCTCTCCGTTTTCTTTATTGTCCTCTTCTTCAGGTATACTTTCATTCTTGTAATGACTAGATACCATTTTCAGTATATTTACACACATTGTCAACCTATAGTCATCTGCAATGAACCGGAAAATAAATAATTCCACTTCTTAGTAGTCTCTGTAACACATATTCACATCTATTTAAGAGTTAATCAAAATTCATATCAACCTTTCAAAAGCAGAATTTTTACATTCGTTTCTATCGAATTATTTCTACATTTTTATCATTACTTTTTTTTATCACATCGTATTTTTCAAACATTCATTAAATGGTTCTTATTATAAAACCGCTTTAAGCGTTTTCAACACTTCTAAACATAATTTTTAATAACAATATATTTTTTTTTCCAAATTTGATATACAACTGAATACTGCTAAACTGCAGTTATACCAATGAAGGAATTTTTCTCCTCCTCGTGACTTAAGCGGTAACATCGAGGATAGAAGGTATCTGGGTCTGAATTATCAAACCAGGGTATATTCCTCATGTTTACACACAATCCCACCTACAAAACATTAATCTTGTTTAGAAGATACACCTTATATTTATACACAATACACATACAAAATAGTATTCATCTCACATTACTTATGTTTGAAACATCAATCATGTTTATACACAATCTCACATATAAAAAACAAAAACAAAAAAAAACAAAAAAACAAAAAAAACATTACCGATATCTACACACAATTCCAGCTACAAAATTATTACTCATGTGTATATACGATCCCATCTACAAATCATTAATCATGTTAATACATAATACCACCGAGAAAAAAATTTTTCATGTTTATATATAATCCCACCCATAAAATACCCCTCATATTTCTACACAATCCCACCTACAAAATAATATAATACTGCCTATATTTCTACACAATCCCACCAATGAAAACATTACCCATATGTATACACAGTCCCACCAACAAAACTTTAATCATGCTAATACATTATACCTCCTACAAAATAGTATTCATGGTTATTAAACCGTTCACAGAAAACTCCATCCAGAAAACACTCCCTGTGTTTATCGTCAATTCCACGAGTCAGAGGTAGTTGCTTTTATTGTATTGTTATATTTAGGATGTTCGGTATAAAATGACATCCACTGTAGAAGATTGAGCTAATCCTACCTTAGTGGTGAAGGACCCCGCCTTTACGTAGTGGTTGACCATCTGATCGCGGGTCAGAAATCTGTAGTCCACGATATCCCTCTTCAATACCCATATAAAGGTGGGATTTACGTTCCTCACGATGCGTGACTACAAATACACAAGCAGACGAGTGAGTAACATTTTATTTTCTTGTTGCAACTGTTTCACGCCAAAATGAAACAAATCTCAGAAGTCCATTAGCTGTATACCATTATTCCATATATTCCATCGTCCTCTTCCCATGGCGGAATTTTTGGCTGATCGTCTGCAAAAGTGAAATAAAACGGAAATAAAGATATGTAAAGCGTGCAGTGGGTACACATCATTCCTAGAAATAAACATTCACAGCAGAATTGGTTGAAAAAAAAACTTACTATCACTATCGCCATCGTCATCACCATCGTCATAATCATCATCGTCGTCGTCATCATCATCATCATCGCTGTCATCAACCGTTTTACGACGCTTTCTTGGTGTTTTCTTTGGAGGCGTAGCCATTTTGTAAAATTTTTCTACCCATCCCCTTTTCCGCAGACTTTGTCTTACGGCGTTATATCCGCCCTGTATTGTGAACACTTTCCGGTTCTGTTAAAATTGATAGTAAAGTAATTTATAACGCTGGTATACATCATTCGTGACTGCAAAATATTACTAGTATGAAACCCTGTGGGGATCCAGGTTTTTAGAATAGATCCTCATACCCCTTGCTTGTCGTAAGAGGCGACTAAATGGGGCGGTCCTTCGGATGAGACTGTCATTTATACAAGTAAAGAACTTTGTAAATGGGAGGCCGTGATTTCAGTATCTGTACCCTCCGAATAAGGATTTTGGTGTAGGATGAAACTGCCTTTTTTTGTCAAGAATTTCATCACTAAACGCTAGAGTATTAGATATCTCGCATGCGGCGTTATGAACTTGTATTTCATGTTACGGTAGCGGTTGCAACGATAAAGAACATTTTACAGCTTGCTGCGCTGGTCGTTCATAGCAAGGGTTTAAGTTGAATACCTCACATGTCACACTATTCTCATAAGCAGAATCCATCAACATCAGTTAAATAGTAGTATAGATCAGATGCAGATTGAGATCAATTTCCAAAATTAAAACAAATAAATAAATATGTTGTTTGCTTCATTATATCCAATTGACATATGGATGAACACGATCATTGTCAATAGAACAGGTGTAGTCGATATATCTAAATATTGAATTGAAGGCGACAGCAAGATATCTTTTCTTCTCATGTAGAAGCTTTTGAATGAATTATGCTTCGTAAGAATATAAAAATAGGTCAGCTAACAAAGCTACAGAAGTTGTGTCCATGGGAATTCCAACAGACTGTTGGAAGACTGTGATCAGCACCAACGATTACGAAGATACTGTCATTGTGGAAATCTAGCATCTTTTTAATAACAACTTCAGAGTACGTGTGCGTGGAGTCAGAGTAATGTTTAACAATATTTTGGATGACTGACACTAGATATGAAAATTTCCTTTCACCATTTTGTTGAAGAAGCCACTGTCTATGATGTCAAAGTTTAGTCTTTTAATTTTTCTGGAGGTATGGTCGTGTAAAGTGTTGTGAAGTCATACTTCGTACACGGTATTTCGTGGTTTTCAAATCAATTAATTTCTATTACAATTTATGAAATGCGCAATTTTATATCATCGAAGTTGAATCATGTATGCATTTGCAAATTAACCAACAGCTACCTAAGCTGTGTAAGATACTATGGTACGTTTTGTAAAATAAATGACAAAAATGACATTTAAAGGTCGGAGTGCACTCTTATCTAAATCAGTCTTGAATGACATATTTCTTACTTAAACAAACAAGAAGATATTACAAGAGAAAGTATTATGGCTTTACTCAGATATGTTAATCTCCAATAAACAAAACGAATTTTACTTGTGATAATGTCTTCCTTGTTTGAAATCTCTAAACCATCTTGAAAGTTGTCACGTTTAATATCTAACGTATTGGACACTTGATTTACTTTACTAATTTTCTGTATTTGGAAAATACACATTTAGTGCTAATGTTAATCATGTTTTCCTATGCGAACAATGTTTGCGGAAAAGAAAAAATATATCTATAAGGTATGAAGAGTTTTAATCAAGACCTACGTATAAGGATCGCTAGCAATATTTTTTACATACATGTATCAGACTATTGTCCATATACAATTTACATAACATAGAGCAAAGTTTAAATAAATTGCGAAGCAGTTTTGGGGATCAAAGTAAGTCCAACCATTGCATTATGCATTGTTCTTTCCTGAATGTTTAAGTGTTTTTACGGAATTAAAGATTTTTTTTAAAAGTTACAGTTAAGATTTCAGTTTTACTCCAAAGATGTTTACATATGATCATTAGAATACACACTTGGTCTAACTCGCTAATTATACCTTTAACGAATAAATAATTTATCCATATAGGCTTTCGACTGCACATAGAATTCGTTTTTTGTAGTGCACCACATCTGTTGTCTTCTAAGATGATAGGATTGTCTTTTTATCTGTTGACTTCCAAACATGAAAGTATTTCTTTCTTGCTTGACCCATAGAGACATCCTCAAAATGAAAGTAATGATCATCTTCCATCATGGTACGACTGAAATGACAAGTCCTCTATTATGTCAAATGTACGAGTAACCAAAACCTGTATCAGACATATTTGATAATGATTCGATTGATGTTAAGATTGTATAAATAATCCGATGTCACAAACGTATAAAATTTCTTAGGTGAATAGTATATTGCAAATGTTGTATAATGTTTTGCTTTTGTTTTAAGATGCATTTAAATCAAGGCAGGATACTGACAAATAAATGTATATGATAGGAGTTTCAAGTCCCGTTTAAAACAAGCATTTCGCAAGTTGTATGGTCATCATAACGACCTAATTTACGAAAATAACTTGTCATTGGATCAAATGTTGTCTGTCATGTTTCATACCATTTGTTAGGCCTTTCTTTACACATTGATTTTGACTACTGATTGCTCCGTTTATCTGATCATTATATAGGGTTCACGGCGGGTAAGACCAGTCGACAGGGGATACGCGTTTCTCCTAGGCACCTGTTCCCACCTTTAGTATGCCAAGGGGCCCTTGCTTGGCCTTTTCGTAAATTTGTATTCTTCATAGGAATTATGAGATTGACCACTGTTCGTTATTTTCACCTTTTCATGTATGCAATTTCTCTTATTTACAGTGTAAAGGACTATAAGAAGCGTTATGGAGGTAATTCGTTAACAACAGGATATGACATTTTCTCCTAACTCTATTAACACGAAAGAGCATTAACACATAACATACCTTTTGAAGCGAACCAAGACAGCCACAGTTATGATAACCACTACAGACAGTGTTAGAATGGTGAGGAATACGAAAATTAGTACAGGAATTTCATCCACTGAAAAGTCGAGAAAGAATAGGTGTTATGTTCTCATTGAATGGAGTTATTAAGACGTATATACAGAAATTGAAGGAATGCTTGAGTATATTTACAGAAACGTGGATATACAAACATAATTAAAGCCTATGAAAGGAAAAGACGAACACCTTCACTGCAAGTCGTTCCCTTATAAAATACATCACATCGACAGGTAAATCCATTCGTTTGATCTTCACAGACACCTTGGAGACACGGACTGCTTGCACATTCGTCAATATCTAATAAAATTTTGAATTTCTATTTCATGAGCAGTTAAGGAAATTATGTTTGGTATTTGTAATTTGATTTCTTATGTATCGTATTACGCACTGCACGACGGTCATGCATGACGTCATCTGAATGTGTGACTCCCTGTAAACTGTCCGAAATTTACTTTTTTTAAAATGACACTTTCTTGAATATAAAACAAAATCAAATCATTTACTAAGTAATTCATATACATGTATAAAATATAGGAATATTTTATAGTTCTAAAACTCGAGACTTAAAGTCAGAAATACAAACGAGAAAAAATATTTACTTGACTGCATTGGCTGTTGTGAAGAAACAAGACGTGCCATTTACATGCGCGAAAAAGTGGTAAGAACCAGATTTTGATTCTCAAAACTGTGAAAGAATTTCTAGGAAATTCTAAATTTGTTTCCAACTTCAAAACATTGAAACGAATTTTCAACGTTTCACATCATAATTCTGCTCGATATACCAATGAAAAAAGAGTTTGAACACTATAGACCACTGTTTCTTTTATAACGATGGAACTCGGAGGTATACATAGGTTTTGATCAGGCATTCAAAAATTACTTTGCTAAACATAATTTTGACTTTATACTCAAGTACTCTGAATTGATACAAAGTAACAAGGAGTTCCTCATTCAAAACAACTACGTCATATATGGTGATCATATTTGCTAATAATCTTATTTGCAGTTGGTTTATATCAATCATTCAGCCCTTTTTAACATCCTGAGTTTGATTACTAATTAAGTTGATCAATATGAAAAGGCCAAGATAACTAACAGTATTCAATCTCGTAATTCCTATAGAAAATACAAATCAGAGAGATGGGCAAACACGGACCTATGGTCATGCCAGAGGTGGGATCGGGTACCTACGAGGAGTAAGCATCCTCCTGTCGACCGTTCACGTCCGTCCTGAGCCCTACATTCCGATCAGATAAACAGAGTAATCCGTAGTCAGAATCAATGTTCCAAGAACGGTCTAATATTGACATGAAACACGTCGGACAGTATTGACTTAATGGAAAGTTGTACTGGCAAACTACATCGTTATAACGACCATAAAATTTGCAAAATGCTGACTTTAGACGAGACTGTACTAACATATGTAACATTAACTTGTTTGTTAGTAGCCTGCCTCGATTTAAAAACTGACCATATGTGAAGAAGCTCTTGTGTACCGAATCAGTTGGGAGATATAAACACCATATGCTGGTGATAATGGAATATTGCCACATAGATAAGGGATGTTAAACATGGAGAAATTGAAATCATCCTGTTTTTCATAAAGTTTAGTTGTTAATTTGCCGCCAGCATCTATTTTCAGTAAAATGTTAAGTCTGAATGCCGAACGTTTGACAAAGGAACTTATTTTGAGTCTTAAGTTGGACGAGAGCAAGGCACAGCGGGGCTCAGGTTCATGATATTCTTTATGAAGCGCATGTTTTAACCACTGAGCCATTCATTTAAAGTATCTATCAGGTAATGGAATTCAATTTCCATAAATTGAGCAATTTAGCATTTCGCAAATTCTATTGTCGTTATTACAATCCAGTTTGCCATACAACCAGTCGTGGGGTCAAATGCTGTCTAACGTGTTTCATACGAATGTGTTTCATCTTAATTGTTAGGCCATTCTTGGAACACTGATTCTGACCACGGATTACTCCGTTTACCTGATCAAGATGTGGGGATCATGGCGGATGGGCGGAAGAAAAGGGGATGTTTACTCTTCCTAGGTACCTGATCCCAACTCGGGGACTCATAATCCGTGTTTGCCCTATGTCAATGGTGATAGGTCTTCCAACAATTCGTTGTGCCATGGGGATCGGATCTGGGTTTGAATAGGTCCTTATTACCCCATTTTGTCGAAAGAGGCGACTAAATGGGCGGGTCTTTGGATGAGCAAAAACAGAGGCCCCGTGTTACAGTATGTGTTGAACGATAAAGACTGCTCAAAAGCCACAAGCCCCGAGCATAGGTCTAAATTTTCCAGCCCTTCATCGGCAATGATGACGTCTCTATATGAGTAAAACAATATATTCGTACATCCAACCAAGCCAATATTTGGAAAATCGTGGAGTTCCTCATTGGCAATATCGCCGTAGTCTTTGGTGATCACGTCTTCTTCCAACAGAATGTTGGAATTCCCATAGATACAAAATGTGTTCCTTTATTAGTGGACCCGACGAGAAGCATTAATATAAGTTGTAGAGCTTGTTTGTTAATCGCCGTAACATAATTAAAGTTTAAGGTATTAGTGGATCTGTTTTTTGTAATATTCTTATAGGGCAGAATTATCGAAGGCTTCTTTCATTTTGACAGTTAATACGTTTATCAGCTCTCTTTCTTGTGTATTCCAATTCGATTTATCCCGGTGAACTTAAAATTAAAGATACTACAGACTCTATTGAACGTCGAGTTTGATGACAAGCTATCATTTCGGCGTTTTCTTCTCCATCATCAACTTCCCATATTTATTTTACAATTTTCCATTATCGTCTGCATATAGTCGCAAAGTTTAGACTGTTTTTTATATATTGATTTTTACTATAATTCCCCGTTTAACTGATCAAAATATACGTGGGTACGGTAAGGTCACTCTCAGGAAATGTTTGGTGGCAAATCAGGTGTGTTCTATTTTTGGCCGCTACTTACCATAATTGACCCCATTACCTCCTAAGAAGCTTTTCCTCTTATAAACAATGAGTTTTATTTAGGTATTTCGTTACCTCCCTAGAATAGCACAGGAAAAGTCCACAATAATAACAAGAAAAGTAACATAGTACCTTGAATGTTTAGAATGTAATCTGTTTGCAAATATAATAAATTCGCAGGGACATTCATCTAGAATCGTGTCATTTATTTTTAGAATTAATAAAACTGAAATATATGACTAAACTATTCCCGTTCTTCCCTCGATTTCCAGAAGATATCTCGAGATATTTCATACTTACATGATTCTAGCAGCGAAGGCACAAATCTTTATTATTATCATTATTATTATTATTACAGAAATATGCAAATAAAAGTTCTTTTTATATGCTGGGTAATGTGTCACATTTGCAGTTTTATTTCTGTTGTTACAAGGAAAATAGGATGGAAGTATTAGATGAATTGTTGTTCAGTCAAACAAATTGTTGATGAATGCAATCAACATACCTTCATAATATCAATTCATCAATATCAGTGGTTCAAACACATATTCTATATATCCGATGACATATCTTTCCAATTCTCCGCATTTTGTCGATATTTGCATAATACAGTTAACAAGTCATCACTCGATGAATAGTTATGACGTCACCAGTTTACTGTTATTTTGATCAGACACAAATTACTAGAAAGCAGTGTAACATTTCCTATTTTTCTATCTTAGTAGCTGCATGATTTATTTTTGATACATAAAAACGAACATGAAAATAGATTCGGAGTTAAATATGTATACTTATAATGATATTTTCAATTTAATAATGGCATCACATTGTTTCGCGGGATTTGTCTTAGAAAATAGTTTCACAACCTGCCTCAACGTGCCGTGTAGGGCTGACGGAAGGTGGGACCAGTTAGCAGGAGATAATTACTTCTAGGTACCTGTTTGCACATCTGCTGTTTCCAGATTGTATCCTGTTCTCAGTTTTTATTCTTTGAAGTAGTTGTACAATTAATCACTGTACGTTAACCTCACCTTTTCTTTTGACCCACTTCAAGCTTACATTTACAAATAAAATCATTAAATAATTTACAAAGAAAAAACTTTAAGAGAGAGAGAGAGAGAGAGAGAGAGAGAGAGAGAGAGAGAGAGAGAGAGAGAGAGAGAGAGAGATGGAACCCCTGTATCATCGTTGTTCTAATGTATCCGGTTTAAAAATTAATCATATGTAGAACATGCTGTCGGATTGGGGAACATTACACCATAAGCAGTTCGTAATAGAATATCAATTCTTGAAAGAAAAGGCTAAGATAACTAACAGTATTCAATCTCGTAATTCCTATAAAAAATACAAATCAGAGGGATGGGCCCACTCGAACCCCTGGTCATACCATAGGTGGGATCAGGTGCCTAGGAGGAATAAGCATCCCCTGTCAACCGGTCACACCCACCCCACCGTGAGTCCTTTATTCCGATCAGATAAACGGAGCAATCCGTAGTCAGAATCAGAGTGCAAAAGGACGGCCTAATAATTGGTGTGAAACACATCAGACAGCATTTGACTTAATGGTAAGTTGTGTTGGCAAACTACATCGTTATAACGACCATAAAATTTGCGAAATGCTGACTTTAGACGAGACTGTATAAAGTCTCGAATAGAAAATAGAGATCTTAAAAAATCTACAATATAGAAATAGAAATTAAAAGATATCAATTTGACATAATCTGAATGTACATGTATTTCAAAGCGGTGCATGAGTTTAAAAATACAAAAAATGATGTTGACTAGCTGAATAGATAGTAATCAAAGATAAAGGATTTTAAAACTATACCTTGATTACAAAGATAACCAGAGTAGCCCGCTTGACAGGAACAAGTAAAATTGTTGATATCGTCAGTACACGTTCCATGCATACAAGGCGAGCTGGCACATTCATCAATATCTTCGAAAATACAAAATGTTCTCGTATCTGATCATTTTAGTTCTCTGGATATTCAACCTATTTATTAATCTATAGTGATGTATCAATTATGATCATACTACCAGTATAAACAAGATATGCTTTTGTAGAACGATAGGTCTGAATGATGCAGTTCAATCCTAGCGACTTTGAACCTTACCTAATACACAACATTAATCTCTATTTGTTTGACGTACTTCACCTTCACAGTAAGGTTTCGTAAAGAAACCGACAATATACTCCTGCTTTTTGAGGTTCATAAATCTAAAATGTTATGATACACGAAGCAACATATATCTAGAATGAAAAAACTAAGACAACTAACAGCATTCAATACTGTTAATAGCATTATACCAAATGAAACATATGAGGACACATAATTTTACGTTTGTGAAATTGCTCACGCTTCATAACCTTCACATTTTTATTAAAATTGATTAAAATATTGTTTAACGTCCCGCTCAAGGATCTTTCATTGATATGGAAACGTAACCATTGCCGGTGAAGGGCTGCAAATTTAGGCCTATGCTCGGAGCTTATGGCCTTTGAGCAGGGAGGCATCTTTTACGTGCCACACTTGCTATGATACGGGACCTCGGTTTTTGCGGTCTCATCCGAAGAACTGCCCCATTTAGTCGCCTTCACCTTATTAAAACAAATGCAACTCACCTATATCACAGTTATAGCCGGCATATCCCTCTTCACAAATACATGTGTAATTATCAATCAAATCCAAACATGCACCATTCTGACACGGGGATCCCACGCAATCATCAATATCTGCAATATATAGACACGTATTTATCATAATAACATATGTATTGTGAAATCAGCTGGTAATATCAAAGAAATTGACTTAAGACACCAATTTGTGAGGAAAGCAGTTCATAGACGATTGACTATCTTTGATGAATAGTGAGACTATGTATCGTGAGATAGGAAATTACTTGACAATACGTACTTAATATCATATATAGAGCCCATGATAGGTGTGAGCGGTAAACAAGGAATATTTACTCCTTCTAGGCTGATCTAACCTATGGTGTGTACAGGGTTCTTGTGTTTGCCCTACTTTTATTATTATATAATCCTGCATAAAGATTATTAGACCAAAAACCTTCGCTATCTTCACTTTGCATAGTAATATTGATTTATCAGCACAGGAATTCGATGGGTTAATAGAATATCATTAAAAGCATATTCATCTAGTGTTGACAAATAAAACTACAAATAATAATCATACACTAAAATTTCCTCTAAAATCGTTTTAAGAAAGATGATAAAGCTGAACATTTATGTGAACATATTCGTTTGATACGTAAACAAATTGATTGAAAAAAAATCGTGCAAAGTAATATTCCCTGTTAATGTTGGAATGATAATCATGCAAACAAATCGAAATAAAAATATGTAGTGGTAGAAATATCTTGGATTCAAAGAATATTTAAACGAATTTAGACGGCATAATTACGTAACTTACCGACTTCACAATTGCTACCAGTGAACCCGGGAAAACATGAGCATGAATAGGACACACAATGATTAATACATGTTCCATTTCCACAAGGATGACTTCTACACTGTCCTAGTGTATCTACAATAGTATCTATCTCCTATAGTGTGGTATAAATGCAAACAAAATGTAAGTAAAAATACGATTATGCAGCACACGATATGCAAGGAATCACAATTTAAGGTTACGTGTACAGAAGGGAAGACGGGAGTCTAATATGCATATCCAGCACAATAATGATGTGAACTTTGGATTAATTATCAAAGAATCACAACCACTAATAATAATTACAGTCATTAAACATTTCATGTTCACCCAAGCTTAATAACTAGTGTATCCCTCACGAGCACAAATAACTGCCTGACAACACTAATCCATGGGTGAAATCTAAAAAATAAAATTATTTAAGGACGTTTTTACACTCAAACTACAAAGCTTGGAACAGCTGTTGCAGAGCTGTGGTTGTATTTGGTGGATGCTCCTATCCATTTCGTCTCATTCATATCTAATAGGGTTCAAATGTCGTGGTTTATATGGCCAAGGTAAAACAAGGATATTGAGTCAGAGCATCACGTGTTAGATGAGCGGTATGTAGTCTGGCGGTGTTATGATGGAATTCTGCTCTAGAATGCTGCATTATTGGAACCTCGTGTGGCGATATGTCTTCATCAATATACCTTGAACCGTCAAAATACCCAGTATCTGAACCAATGTTGTCCCATCTCTATTGTATATTGCAACCCACATCATAATATACTTCTGCCAAACCAGTCAGCCTCCTGGATGCAATTTTATGCAAAATGTTCATTATGGCGCCTATATACTTCGTGTATTTTATCAGACCTCTACAGTGAAATTCGAGTTTCATCGCTGACACACACTACACACAAGCGTTGTCACGGCCATATTGTATGAATTCGAGAAGTCGGCTATGGCGATTTTGCTGAGTCAGAATAACTCTAGGAATAGTCCCCGGCATCCCATAGTCGATTTAGATTATAGACTGATCTGATATGCTACGAATCTCAGGAATGGCTGAAGATGATGCTGTTTTGAATTGTCGATGAAGAAGACACAATCGGATGACGTGATCCCGTGCTGCTGACGTCATACTTGGTCTACCTGCTCAATAACGATCATTTGTTGAACCATGCTGTTTATATCTGCTCCATTTAAAGACAATGCAAACATTTGAAAGACTACCGGTACTTGAACAACGTGTATTTGGAGTAAATAAAACTTAACGGCAACGAGGGTTACGGAGATCGATGTAACGTTTTTATGAAACACGTTTTATTGTCCTCAAATCCTATAGAATAACAATTCAGTACACAATAGCGTTAGATGTAACAAGGAATAATCAGGCGATTCATCCAAACGCCTATCTGAAAAAATATTTGAAAAGATTTTGAAAAAAAGATAATTCTATGTGGTTTTTTTTTATCAGTATACGAGTATATCCTAGACTAGGATTAACCTGCATTTCTTACTTGTGCGCAGTCATCAAGTGTGACAGTAGTATGAGCGTTGAAATATTCTACTCCTTTATATGGATAGTGTCGAGTTTCTGTAATGGATATATGCCGAATACAGTTCTATATCTAAAATTGTCGAACTATCTCTAACATTATCTCACCGGCAATGGTGACGTCTGCATATGAGTAAAAAAAAATTTCGAGCGGGACGTTAAACAATATATAATCAATCAATCTAAAATTATCAGACTGCTTTGAGGCCCATTAGGGGTGGAAATAGTCTGATGATTTTGCAACTAGAACTGTATGAGACATATATCATGCTTAAAATATTGTCATTTAAATTGTCTAAAGTACCGGATTTGAAGAGGTCCTCATTACAACTTATTATTCGTAAAAGGCGACTAAATGGGGGCGGTCCTTCGGATGAGACAGCAAACATCGAGGCCCCGTTTCATAGCATGTTTAGTACGATAAAGATCCCTCCTTCCCGTAACGCCGAGCATTGACTTAAATTTTGCTGCCCTTCACCGGCAAAAACGACGTCTCCACATGAGTGCAAAATTCTCAAGCGGGACGTTAAACAATATACAGCCAACCAATCGATATTAACACAACAAGATTCCGAGAATCAATAGTTAGTTATCTGAAAATATTAATAAGTAGATAAGAGGAAAGAGAAGGATCTGATCAAGATATTGGGCTTACGGCGGATGTGACCGGTCGACAAGGGATTCTTCCTCCTCCAAGGCGCCTGGTTTCATCTCTGGTATATCCAGAGGTTAATGTTTGCCCATCTCCCTCTGATTTGTATTTCCTTAAGGAATTATGAGATTGATTACTGTTCGTTGTCTTACCTTTTCAATTTGTTTCTTTTGATAGTATAAAGAGAAGCCTAACAATTGGTACAAACACGTCAGAGAGCAATAGGTTTTATTTGTAAATAAAATCATTATAACGACCATAACGAACATAGAATGTGCGAAATTCCGACTTCAAATGAGTTTGTTTGTTTGTTTTACGTCCCGTCGAGAATCTTTCACTCATATTGAGACGTCACCAGCTGTTGGTGAAGTACCACAAATTTAGAACTATGCTTATCGCTAAGGGCCGTAGCAGTGAGGGTTCTTTAACGTGCCAACGCCTACCGTGACACGGGACCTCCGTTTTTAAGGTCATATCCGAAAGACCCGTGATTCTCACTTCTAAATGCCGAAAGTTTGGCGAAGGACCAATCACTACCTATTTTTTGTCTTAAGTTTGACACGAGCGGGTCTCGAACTCACGACCTCCCGGTTACGAAGCGAACGCTATAACCACTGAGCTACCGCGAGCGGTGACTTCAAATGAGACTGTTGAAATCGATGCTTAGAATGTAATAGAAATGTATCTGATACAGACACAGTATTGGATATTATCACCACCAAAAGTGAAAATGTGAGTTCTGGTTTGCAATTTTAGGTGGATTACATAATCAAATAGATGTATAAATCTTGTTTTTGGTATAGCCAGTGGCAGATAACAAAATACATAGATATGTAGTTATTATCATCGGACTGATACAGATTGAACTTTGGACTGGAAGAACATGTTGATGTCACAGCAATGTTTTGATTTGTTTTATACTCCTTCGCTTCTATACAGCGACTTTTCTTGACAATTGGAATTCTGTAAAGTTATTTAAGTGTCTTAGGCGGAAGTCTATATCCAGAAGTTGATCGTTACATTGGTTTTGTCATTGTTGACATAATACCACGCAGTTCAACTTAGAAATATATTAATTGACATTTCTAAATTAGTTTTTAATTGAATTTTGATTTTGCTTATGCGCATATGATGCCAACAAATAATTCGTTTGTCCAGTAATTATGGCGTTATGAAATTTATCATGGTCAATGAATAGCGTATCTAATGTAGGTCCAAAAAGATGTAACTGTCAGGATAGCACCATATGCTACAATGAGTCCACGGCTATAACCCTGGAAGTTACGAGGGTGGACAAAAACAACCTGAACTATATGAGATTATCGTCATGCAACCGAAGAGGATGGCATTGTGAATGGATCCATCTGGACCATATCGACTGCTAGGAAAAGATTGAGACAAACCACAGACTTAAAGTAAACATTGTTAATCTGTCTCCCTGTCCGTCAAAGTGTCTCTTATTATTATCATTATGGTCTATATTAAGGTAACGATTATTGTTTAGTGTCATATTGAATGAACGTGAGTACATGAGTGAGTAAATGTAACTGTAAATACTTTTCATTTTGTTTTCCAATCATTGAAACTATCTTAAATGTTACTTGGAGAATATTACGTTAATACCAATGTACCTGAAATTGCAAAACCCTTTTGATTGGAGGATGCAAATATCGATAATCATGGACTATGTAGATGTAATCGGAGATGGTAATTACATGTACGTAGAGCTGCATTCTTTATTTTTTTTTTAAATGACTACTGTACTTGTGACTTTGTCCCGTCATTTATGGGTTTAAATAGTTAATATGTGTGTAAAAAAAAAACCCTTCCTACATATTTTAAGGGGGTTCCGTGGCCGAGTGGGTAGAGCATCGCTCTCAAAATCACAAGGTCTCTCACCTCTAGTAGGCTCGAGTTCGAATCTCGCTCGCGCCGATATATGTGATACAGTTTGCCAGTTTACCTTCGGAAGGTCGGTGGTCTCTTCCCGGGTACATTGTATCTGGGTTCTCTCCTCCACCAATAAAAACTGAAAAATTGTTTAGTGTGGGGGAAAACAACAAACAATAATGATACTTGGGGAATCTGACTCATCCACATTACATAACACACAATGCATAACATAGAGTGCATAACAAACCATGCATCACATGCAATACGTAACATACACTATATAACACACATTACATAAAGTAAAATACATGATATGCAAATATTTTTGTTACAGTACAGACCATCTAAACATTTTTTAAATATCCCCTCCGTGTTACTAGTGTTCTTCACCGGTGTTTATTTAAAATGGCAAAGCAATGCAAGACTACAAAGACAAATCTAAGTACTCTGACGTTAAAATGAGTACTACAATTAATAAGCAACGTTATGACTGTAATTGCGGGAAAAATACATAACAAATGAATGAAAAAAAAATTAAAATGCTGAAGAACGTAATAATGGCGATAGTACTGTTAAGATATCAGCAAATATGAATTAGCGTAACATTAAATATGATACGTAAGACTGCATGTTTTTGCTGAATGTGATTTCTTATAGACACCAGGGGAACGCCATCTCTGGAAAGGTTTCTGGATTGCTTGACCACAGATAGGAATAAGCAAATTAGATGAATACTATAATGCATTAAACCATTTCTACAAGTCTTTTCAATATATCTTGATAACATGGTTTTATTTTAATGCAGGTTTTATCAAACAAATATGACATTACAGCTATTGGAATGTTTGAATTTAGGGTTTTGGGATTTATCGCTGTACATACAAAATGTTTGAAAAGTACAATCTATTTATTTGGATGCTGATTTTATGATTCTGTCTTCTAAAACGAATATCCATAATGCAAACTGTACCTTGACAAATCATGTTCCAAGTAAGGGTCTTTTCATCACCGTAGCAGGGATCTGTTCCAAGCCATCCATTAGTTGCTTGGACTAAACACGATCTTTGGTTGCAACGATTGATTTGTAATTTTCTGGTGACGTCCGCTCCACAAGCATTGTGAAAATATCTTCCAGAGGTAAAATCAACATACTGTCCCTCTGGGCATTCCAGGCGAATTTGATCGCCTTCCGTCAGCGTTCCTTTACAATGATAGCACATACATTTATGTTACAAGAAAATTGTACAGGAACTTCAAATATTCATATTCAAAAGGATGTTTTTCTACCCCACCTCTACAAAGATCGACGCAGGATATAAGGAAAATAAGAAATTTCATTTTTGAAGTCGTTTTGTTATGGTGTTAGATATGATAATGGTAAAGTGGTTCTTTACTTATATCTTACTTATTTTAAAACTTCCTTTTACATCACTCAGTCGGTGATTGGTCGTGAAATCAACCTTCAAGATTCATCCAAATACAAAGCTTAAATTCAACAAGAATAGATGAAAATCATATTGGAAATGAACTCGTCAGATCTGAAGTGGACGGAGAATATCGATTTCTGACCGGGAATGTTGGCTTCCATTAATTTGTTTACGTTAAAAAATTAATAGTTAAACTTATGAAATTATCATTACAAATTCGAAAGTTAATATCGAAAGAAGAAACAATAATGAACAGTGATCAATCATTAAACCTTAACAAAACATCAAAAAGCAATATTTCAAATCGGGCTTATTGAACAAAGTTTTCAATCATGTAAAATAGACGAATAAAATTAAAGACTTGAGAAGATGTATTTGATATTCGATAAGTGGTATATTTATTTAACCAGATCATTTTAAATCAGTCCGCGAGAACGTTAAAGATCTAAAGATAAACAAAAATGGGCGAATCCTTTTTTAAAACTTGAAATTTATAATCACCATAGAGAAATTACACGTAAAACCGAAACAACATAATACATGTATTTGTATACCTTTCAGATACACAAACTATGAATGACAAAGACGAATTTAAACACAAAAAGAACGAAAAAGAGCACGTTGTGGAAGTAAAGAAAACTTTAATTATGAGACAAATATATTATAATTTTTTCCACGTCCAAGAAATGCTGCATAATTTCAAAGACAGAAAGAATAACACGACCAGTCTTCACGATAAAATAAAGACTAGACCATTTGGTAGAAAGTTGCTATCTATCTATTTATCTATCTATCTGTTTGCATGAACAGATACTCTTCTTTGGCTATAGTCATATGATTGTGCTCGCATTTCTCGCTGGTGATCAGAATAGTTTGATGATTTATCATACTCTAACTGTTTTGTACACAATGATTTAAATCTGTTTATTTTCTTACATTTGCAGTTAATACCCTTACAGAGGAAGTTGGGATCGCACTTACAATTGCTGTCTAATTAGTATCGGCAAACTGTATATAGTAAAGCTTATGTTTCCACATTCTTTATTATGCTGAATTTTAACAGGTTGTATTACACCTTTGATAAAAACAAGGTTTATTTTCTTCGATTTTTATAGCACTTCATACCGTTGGGGAAAGGGGAAGGTAAATTTTGCAGTCGTATTTGCCACTTATTTCTGTCCAAGTCATAATACAATTAACAATGAGAATTTCCAAAGTAATCTGCTTACGTGTCTCATATTTATTTTTGTTCACATTTCAGTAATTTCAGTGCAGGAGGAGCTGTAAGTTTACTTACACCAAATTTAATTTTCAAAAATTTGAATCACAAGCTAAAAACATATTTAAACAGAAATATTACACTACAGACACCAATGTTTGAGATAATTAAAATGTGTTGTTTATTGGCATCTGATGTGCATTTCACACCAAGTAGGTTTGTCCAGTGTGAAATAATAAGTTTTAAAATAATATATATGTGTTGGTTTGCTCATATAATTTCTGGCATATGTAATTGTGTTTTGGTTGTCGAAAATATTGATAAAAATTAATGACGAAGAATTGCTGATATACTAAATATTTAACTCATCTTGATCTAAAGAAGTCGTAGGTTAGTTGATATAAAGCATCCAAGAGACACGTCGTGATGTTACAGAGATGATAAATCTAGAATGTAAAATGAAATAAAACACCAAACAATCACGGAAAGGTATTCCTCTAAAACGTCTGTAGAATCATACACTCATTCATCTTAATTTAACACTGTTGAAATTTATCACGTTTTGTACTCATCATCAAGAGCATTGGGGATGTTGATTTGCATTACTATTGACCTTTTTGAGTGTACAAAGAGCTCGGAGCATGGTATGCAATATGCGCTAAATTTCAATATCATGGTGTAAAGATTATTTCCATTGCCCCGTATATATATTATATTTCGCAAAATCCATTATCACAAAAGAATTACGACTGACTGTCAGACAATATGATAAAGTTTTATCTACTTATTGAAATTAACGCGCTAATCATGATCGGACTTCCTATGCATTTTGCAGTGAACAGGAGATGCTTACTCCTCCTAACATCCTATTCCATCTTTGGTGTGTCCGTGTTTGCTCTACTCTTAATTTTGTGTTCTGTATGGGATTTATGAAATTAATCATTGTTCGTTATCTTCACTTTTTCAATGATAACTCTCGTTATCTTTAATTTAAAGAAGAAGAAAAAGCAAACAAACCCTGCTATTTTATAAATTACTCGTGGATATTTTGGAATAAGTGCCCTTGACAACATCTTGTTGAAATATAGATTGAAATATATATTGATTATTTATAGAAAATATAAACAATTCAATTCCAAACAGGTAATTAGATTTTTGTTATTGTACCAAAACTATATTTATTACAGAAGATATCTATCACGCACAAAGTTTAATGAAAAACAATTGCAAAACCACACGAAAAGACATGGAAGTAGGCCTACTTTAATAACTAAAATTCAGCATTGCCATGTAAATACACACGACTTACAGTATAAAAAATTCAAATATTCATTAACAGAGCCGTATCACCAGTGTTTGAATTATCTCAGTGACCAGGTGTTTGATTATAGGAACATTAGATAAAATAACTGCATAACAGAGTGGCCGTTCAAGTGATTAAAAATTACTACTAAGTATCTATTTTGTAATCTTATTGGGGATGCAAGACCCTTGCAATTTTTGTAAACTTGGTCTTCTAAATGCTGCTGAAAATTTTCGTTGTGAATACACTTACGATACACTGAACGTGAGAGAAAAACGCACACTACTCCAGTATTGGTATTTGAGGCACATGTAGTACCGTAACAACTAAAGGAAACACCTTTTATTTACATAAAATTGTAAACCTTACATACATTGTTCAAGAACGAGTATACTTTCTCTCTATTATGATAATGACATTTAACTGGTTTTAGATGAAGAACTATTCATGGACCTCTGATGAAGGGGATTCAATGTCACAGCTGTTTCATTTACTGTCCTTGAACTCCTCGATAAATCCCTGACTAATTTCCATCGCGTCAAGAAGTCGTAAATCCCTAACGACTTAATTCCACCCACAGATGATTTGTGCTTTACAATAGTTAGATTTTATCTCTTCTAACGTAAATGTCTTTCTTCGGACGGTCATCGTTTGAGTGGTTCCGAAAAAAAAAATCTTTCAGAGAAAAGAAAGGTAGAAAAAAAAAACTTTTCCAAAACATCAGATACAATCCCGATAGTTTCATGAGTTTCACGCTCAACGATTTTCAGGATATGCAAACCTTTAAATACAAAACACGATGTACAATAGATCTGATAAACGCAACACACGAAAGACCATAATAGGAATTTCAAGAATAATGTAGCAGGTACTTCACGTCAATTAATTTATAGTCTACAGCTTCATGTCTTCTTAACACTGGGTATGATAGTAAGGAAATGATGTACCCGATTTTCTTTCTACCACATATGTGTGCTAATGACGGTTAGTTGGTTCTTTATCATAACGAATTACCATGAATGTTCTGGAATATTTTACTTTTATAGTACTAGGTTGGCATAAAAGGAAATCGAATGGCGAAGTAAACAATGTGTAAATCGTAATCACAAATCCCCAAGACATATCCAAGTTCGAGTGTAGGGCAACACGGACCTCCGACAAAGCGAAGGTAGGATCAGGTGCCATGGAGGAGTAAGCATCCTCTGCTGACCAGTCACACGCGCCGTGAGCCCTTAATCGGAAATAGGTATACGGGATTACACGTAGTCAAAGTTAGCATAAAAATGACAGTCTAACAAAGGGTATGAAACAAATCATTCAACATATGTCCCATAGACACTTTATAATCGCAAACAAGATCATTATAGCGACCGTAACATTTGCGAAATCATCACTTCAAAGGAGATTCGTTATAACTCCGCAACGTAAACTTTTTTGTTAGTAGTTGACCTCGCTTTAAAAAATTCTCGTACGAATGGCATGCTCTCGCGTATCGAATCAGCTGGGAGATATACACATCATAAGCAGGCGAAAGTGGTATATTATTACATAGATATGGAACGTTGATTATTGCAAAGTTGAAGTTATCACCCTTGTCATATAATGTAGTTGTCAGTCTGCCATTAGAGTCAATACTAAGTAAAATATCCAAATATGAAGTTATATGTAGTTGTCAGTCTGCCATTAGAGTCAATACTAAGTAAAATATCCAAATATGAAGCAAACACGTCAGATTCTGTAGTGTCCTTTATTTCGAGTTCAAAGGGATATATCAAATGGACATGATTATGAACATTATGATTGTTAATTGATATCTATCTATCTATCTATCTATCTATATATATCTATATATCTATATATATATATATGGGTGAAGGACACGTTAAGTTTTTTTGTGTTTATCCTGTAACACAAACCTAGGTTATATACATTTTCAAATATTTTCCACAATGAAAATGTGCAGAAATTTGAAGTTTCTGCAAATTTTCACCTCACAGAAACTAATTTTATACACGTGATTTCTGATTGGTTTCCGTAATGTTTCAGTGAAAAAATCAATTGCAAATAACCTGAATTACATCAAGTTTCTGCACTACAAAAACTGAATGAAACTTTAAAATATATCAATGTTTGCTCAGTGTTACTGTAATCTAAGCTAATATGCCGATGATTAGTAAATTTTTAGTATTACCACAGAGCATGTTTTTACAAATTTGTTCCAGTTGGACCACTGACATGTAGCACATTTGTTGAAAAGTTGCATATAAATATCTGAAACATGTGCAGTAAAGAACCCTTGGTAACTGTAAGATTATTTTCATGAAAAAGACAAGCACTAGAATATGGACCTAAAATGGCTGAAATATTGCCAACACGGCGTAAAACCCCAATCAATCAATCAATCAATCAAAGATTAACTTCTTTTTGTTTTATCATTATAAAGATTTTTCAGTAATGAATCCATATCCTAAATTATGAATTTTACATGGCTTTGGCCGAGTGGCTAGAGCATTGCGCTCAAAAGGACAAGGCGTCTCACCTCTAGTCGGCATGGATTCAATTCTCCCTCGCGCTGAAAGTTTGCCAGTTTACTTTCGGAAGGTCAGTGATTTCTTCCCGGGTACATTATATCGAGGTTCTCTCCTCCAACTACAAAATGTGGACGCCACCAGATAGCTGAGTTTGGCGGAAAACAACTTCTGACACTAAAACCTGACCGTCACTCTCACTGTCTATCCTGAGAAGTTATAGAATGTATCTTTTGTTCTTCAAGTTCTACACAAAACATGTTGAATAAATAAAATTATCTTATTTTCATATATTACATACAGCTTAATGCATTTTGCTCAAATTGTCTTCACCCTACATTTACATGTGCGAGATTATTCTTATCAATTCATGATGCTAAAATAGTACATGTTACAACCAGTTTTGATACACTTTATATACATGTGTTTATGCTGTATTTAGAAATTTCAATAAATGTAAATTAAGATGAGTTCTACAGACCATAATCAATATTGGTCTCCTGAGTATTGGCCAAACGTGTCAGTAGCTTGACGGGTCATGATATCCATAATAATCTTCATGTTATGCATACGTATTTTAAATGTCAAAATAAAACATATTTGTGTTTCCCGCTCTGATCCTATCTACATTTTGCAGACCCTAAATAGTTTGTTGATGGTCTATATAAATAAAAAACAAATCCGGAATTTTGAAAGTGAAATGTTTTACATTTCACGTTTGAGTTTCTCTGATTAACGTGTTGACTGCTATTGATCTTCATAATGTTTGTACTGTAGATAGGCCTGTATTTAAAGCATTTCAAAATCTAAGATTTAAAATAAAATGTTTTAACAAAATAAAATGTTTACCCTACCTAATTTTAGGATATTGGAATAGGAAACACACAGGTATTTCTTGACTTAAACTAGATTCTAATAATAAAATTTGTTCTTTTAGCACAAATTCACCCCAAAAGTGCTCTTTCTTATGATAGATTTAAACAATAATACCTGAATTACATGCTATATTAACACTGACCATTTTGGACCAATCCTACACAACCCGCAATTTTGAAATTTACAAATTTACGATCTATAAGCAAAATTAAAAAAGGCTTTCAAATGAAAATAATTGATAATAATAATAAAAACATTTAATTATTTTGACCATCTGGCTCCATCCTGTAAGACAACATGGATCATGACATTCTCAATTTTGGTGAAGAAGACTATTTAAGGTTTTGTCAATCCGGGATGCATGAATCCTGAAATTTATAATGTATGTTCCCCTGTTCCAAAGATGTTTCAAGCAAAATTTGAAAAAAGAATTGGAAGGATGGTTAATAAATTAAAATATTTAAAAAAGTGTTCAATCGTTAACATATGCCAGACGTCGATTTATCTTACAATGCCTAACGCAAACATATAGCAATAAGTCAGTAGAGTGACCCTGGTTATATAAGGCCAAAAATAAAATATATGAGTGTTCACGGTTTCCTGATCCTATCCACATTTTTGCTGTCGACCCTAAATATTTTATTGGTAATATATAATGAATAGATAAATAAATAAAATGAATGGATGGCGACACATGTCCATGGCTTTCATGAATTCTGTGGAAGAATATGCCAGACGTTGGACGAAATCTGATGAAGGGCAGGAACTTGAGACTTTGTCTGAGTGGATCAAAAGTATTCGAAAATTGTTAAAATCCCGCATTCAACATTTCATGGGGAAAATGCGCACCTTTTATCCTTCTATTTTTTAGAAAGCAAACGTGACGAATGAGTTACGTAGACTACATGAAAATTTTGTGCTAGTACCAGCGGATAAAGCAAGTAACAACATTGTCTTTGTTTGTTAAATTTATTATTACAAATGTATTTTAAATGAACTGGGGTTTACTTCAACATCTGGGAATCCTACTTATACTCGAAGCAGTCTTACAAAGGATGAAATTCTTCATAATAATCTTTCAGTTTTAAATATTTTTTACATTCCAAAGAATCAGGATCAGTTTGAATTACCATACCTTTATTGGATTCCGGTATAACATAAAAATCCTTTCAAACAAAGATACATTGCTGGTTCCAGTAAGTGCTCTACCAAGCCTTTATTTTTATAACTAACTAAACTGCTAACAGCTATTAAAGAGTCGCTTCAGAGATACTGTTCCACTACATATTCCAGAAGTAGTGTCAATCAGATGTGGATTCTCAAAAACTCTAAGGAACTTTTGGAAAATCTAAAGTCTCAGGATTTTTCTAAAATTGACAGCATCAAAACGTATGATTTCTCCACACTTTATACAACAATTCCTCTGGATAAATTAAAGCCTAAATTTTTTCAGATAATAGACAATTGCTTTTTGAACAAAAATGGCACTCGAAAATACAAATTTCTAGTGACTGGAAAACAAGGTACACATTTTGTTAGACACCACTCCGATAACCCGCACAAGTGTACTGTGAAGCTGACATTAAGAGTATACTTGGCTTTATTGTACATATCATTTATGTAGTGTTTGGAAACCATGTCTTCCAACAATCCATGGGCATTCTCATGGGCACTAATTGTGCTCCCTTATTGGTAGACTTATTTTTATATTCTTATGAAGCGGAATTTGTTCAGAAATTGTTACAGGATAAAAAAAAACAACTTTCCGTGTCCTTCAACCATACATATAGGTATATCGATGATATCTTATTAATCAACAATCATAATTTTCATAATTATGTCCATTTGATATATCCCGATGAACTAGAAATAAAGGACACTACAGAATCAGACGTGTCTGGTTCATATTTGGATATTTTACTTAACATTAACTCTAATGGCAGACTGACATCTACATTATATGACAAGCGTGATGACTTCAACTTTGGAATTGTGAAGTTTCCATATCTATGTAGTAATATACTACTTTCGCCTGCTTATGGTGTGTATACCAGTTGTTTCGATACGCAAGAGCATGCCATGCGTATGAGAATTTTTAAAGCGAGGTCAACTACTGACAAAAATTTATGTTGCAGGGTTATAACGAATCTCCTTTGAAGTCATCATTTCGCAAATTTTACGGTCGCTATAATGACCTTGTTTGCGATTACAAAGTGTCTCTGAGATATATGTTGAATGATTTGTTTCATACTCTTTATTAGACTGTCATTTTTCATACTAAATTTGACTATGGGTAATCCCGTATACCTATTTTCGATTAAGGACTCACGGCGGGTGTGACCGGTCAGCAGAGGATGCTTACTCCTCCATGGCACCTTGTTCTACCTCCGCTTTGTCAGAGGTCCGTGTTGCCCTACACTCGAACTTGTATATGTCTTTGGGATTTATGATTACGATTTACACATTGTTTAATTCGCCATTCGATAAATAAATAAAATGAAATGTCAGAATTTTCAAACTGGAAGTTTGTTCTTTTCATGTTTAAGTTTCAAATTGTACACTGACTGTAAATGTATTCAATTATATCAATGCATCAGATACCAACTTCCTCTATGTCATCTCCCTGGTCATTATCAGATAATTTTGCAAGGCATGTCAGATGCACATACAATTGAAACACAGAAAAACACACATTACACAAAATAATGCCTATGTAATTTAGTTAAAATGCATATTGGATTAAAAAGTAAGAATTAAGAAATACACATCTTTGAATTATAATTTACCATGAATATTTTAAGCTACATCAATTGACAGACCTTTCTTAGTTTCGTTGTATTGCTGGAAAAAAAATATATCTTTTCCTATATATGTAATTATAACGTTTGCGACACTTGATTTAGTTCAATGGGAAAAATGAATGATGAAAATGGGGGAAATACTGGTGAACGTGAATTGGGTCCTGTAATTGGGTCCCCCAAATTTATGGCACGAAAAAATATGATAATAGTGTTTTTGTGATTTGTTTAGTGCTGTTACATATCAGTGAGGTTCTCACGGGTAAACAAACGTGAAGGCTCTGGTTCGCCAATAGATAATTACATGTATGATAATCTGCATCTCGGATACACTCAGTGCAATCATAATATGTCTGTATATGTTCTCAACTTGACGTCAAAGAGAGAGAGAGAGAGAGAGAGCTACTGAGGTTTGATTAAATGTTGTTTTGATCATGTGTATATTAAAGAAAAGAAAACTATGTTTCATCACTTCAAATAATATTGAGCATGAATTAGGCCTTATTTTGTTAGTGTATTCCTATTTTACAGATCCTGAACAGTCTAAATATGCTCGTTGTCTGCGGAAAGGGATATTTCAAGTGGATTGTTTATATGATGGAAAATTTTCTAGAATCCTGATCCTCATAGACAAGATGGACTTGTCCGTGAAATTAAATTGTTTGTTGAGAAGTTGCTTACCACAATTATTAATTTGAATGTTGTGGCCCTATATTCTTTTACTGAACGACCCTTAGTTTCCCCGACATACTCACAGAGGTTACACTCAAAAGCGTAGACTATGTTGCACGATTTACATGTCAAATTTTCAAAAGTTTTGGTACCGAAACTACGTCCAGTGAGGTGATATTTCTAATAAATGAATCAGTAATTAGTTGTGGGCGTGTAGAGATTTATAAACTTTTAACCCGGCCAACGTGCATTTTGAGTGTAAACAAGATAATTTACTATGTCATGATAAGTTATATCTGGCCACAATATGGTGGTGTCTTTGAACCAATCAAACTTCTCCATTTCGTGCCGGTATTTGTCGTCGATAGCCTCAATTTCTCCATATATCGCGCTATTGTGATGGTATCTAACCCATCACGGTAACAGAACTCCACGTTACGCCACGATTTCAAGATGAGCTATAGATATGGGAAACCATCTATAGTACTTTTTTACATATCCCCAATGTTAGAATCAAACTGAAAGTTAACTCCCGAGGTAGTGACGATATATTGCTATTACGACAAACTTTTACGGACACTTGAAATACAAGCCCCAGATTCAACACGTGCTGTTTATTTCAATACATAGGATTATAATGTATTTCATAGAAACACCCAGAAAATAGGTGTGAAAGAAAACTCCAGTCAAGAAAAGTAAGATTTTTTTCGGCTGTTGAATTGTAGTATATCTATTAGGGTATGACTAACGGTGAGGAAAAAATGGGATACACGTTATTGTAATCTGAACGTTTGAAAAAATATTCATACAACGTTTGGTTAACTAGATTTTCTTTCTGATAATTTGACAACGTACGCGTGTCTGTTTCTACTTTAATTAAAAGGAGTATTCATTGAAAAGGTGAAGATAACGAACCTTAGACATATCAGAGGTTGGATCATATGTCTATTAAGAGCACACATCCACCATTGACTCGTGACACCCGCCGCTAGCACTTTATATACCCCGACAAGTGAGAGAGACTCGGTCGGAACATAATTTGTTTGTGAAAATAATAGTCAACAAGTAATTTTCAGGAATGTAGATAGTAAGACAGTCAACGGAAAAGTCCACTTTGATCTGTTTCCATCAATGTTCATTATTCAAAATATCATTGTTTAAACTTTTAGCAAGGATTTATTTTCATTTTCCGTTATAATAATGTTGCCAATCGTTTAAGATATATTTCATCATTCAGTTCCCTTTTAAGGGATTAAAACAATATAACATTATTACTTGCATATAAGAGGGGGAAGATACAATTTCATTATATTTTATCCTTCTCAAATCATTTCGAAGCGTTTTTCGTATGTATAGTCCTCGCCGTATTAATTTCGTTGTCTCGAAAGCTGTCACTTCTGATCCGTAATTTTAGTAGACGCCTCAATCATCTGGTATTAAATTCGGTTTTATTTTAATGGACTAATCGTTAGTGTGACATTATGATGAATATTTGATTAGTAATGGTCATTTGTTACGTATCATGACGAAGCTTTAAATGTTTATTAAACAACACAGTCATAAGTTGGCTTTTTCACCGGCGAGGATTTTACAATGGCTGCAAGAGGTGAAGCGGCTCCACGTCCATTGTATCTCGCCGTGAACCTCTAGCATGTTGTAGTAGTTCTTTATCTAGATCAAGTAAATGGAGTAGTCCGTATTCACATTCAAGTATCTAAAGAAGCGATTAACGATTGGTATGAGAAGTAAGGTGAAGATAAAGAACAGTGACCTATCTGATAATACCTATAAATAATGCAAAATTATGATGGGAAGTTGACGATGTAGACGTGAGTCATCCCTTGTGTTATGAAGGTGAATTGTAAGTTTGCCTATAACGTCTATCTTAAGTAAGACATTGAAATATGAAGCAGATCTGGATGACTGTTGTGTCTTTTATTTTACATTCTCTGGGATATATCAAATCTTCGTATCAATAAAATGGATATTGTTGATAGAAAAAAAGATATCTTCAAAGTATATGGTATCTAAATATCGAGCTAAAAGTTCAGAGTATGAGTGCGTATAGTGAAAATGGTGTATTCTGAACACAATATAAAGATTTGTTGAAACATACACTGTGTGGTTATATTTCAATTAAATGTAACAACGTCGATGAATCGTTACACTAAAATCATACGATATTCCATTTATGGAAATTAGATAGCAATAAATATATCCAGTAAACATTCAATAAACATTGTACGTATTTATGGAATACTTTCTTTATCTGATAGACTCATTGGAACGCGTGGTCAGAGAGCCTTATTTCTCCTAGTTTATCCCATCTCTCATATGTCTTGGATTCTGTGTTGACCGTGTCCCCATTTTATATTCTTAATAGGAGTTATGAAAAGAGGTCTCATCGTTTTCGTTTTAAAACCAGAGGAGAAATCTGCATCAATAATCAATATAAACTGCTACGTTTTGCAAATGGTAAACCTTCAACACGATCTAAAACACAGCAAGTCATATCTTGTAGAAATAGTGCTATTTAATAAAGTAGCAAAATGAAAGATATGGAATCGGTTAGCTTATTGAGTTAATGGATGAATTCAATTTGAGAGACCATTATCTCCATTGAATTTTTGAGAATGATCACTGTTCGTAAATTTCACTATTTTCCCAATCTAAATTGCATAGCAATGAATAATTGTTTTGACATCTATTAATCCAGTGTAGTCTTAAAACTGTACAAATCCTTTAATATACATATCGTCAACATTTTATGCTTTATTTTCCAAATAGAACTTAAACTATAAATGACCTCCTACGGATAACCCTTCCTCACCGGTTTCTAACAAGAAGAGTTCATTATCACCGTTTTATTTGACAGGAGAGTATTCTCACTTTAATGATAAATAAGCCTCAAAGCCTGTAGATTAGCTGTGAAATATACTTATATATTTGTGATACCTACCTTTTTTGTACATCATTTTTACAGAATTTCAATAGTTTTCCCACCCCTCATAAATATCAATAAAGTCTCAATATTTTGCTGGTATCGAGATTTGTAGATATATATTTGTAGATATTTAATTCATACCACATCACTGTTCCTTATCATAGACTTTCCATTTGTTGTAGACTATGGAACTGTTCTTACCAAATTTCTTCGGCTTTGGAGACTTTGGTACGTATTAGTGTTACATTCTCTGTAAATTGGAACATTTGATAAACAGTTTACATATAACTGAGAAAATGAAAGCAAATTAGAATGTGGCCCCACAAGATGTAGATATAGAAAGAGAAATGTCTTCTGTGTTTGCAAGTATCTTTAACGTACCGAAGGATATGTAAAAGACAGTGATTTTGAAATCAGTGCCAAGAACACGGAGTTAAAAGATTTTGTATACATTTTTTTCTATCATGCAAAACATTAATCACACTTATTGAATGAAATTATCTAATTCGTATTTGCATTTGTATTGCAGCGCCTGCAATTCCTGCATTATTATAAACAAATACAATGTTTATTTACACACATTTCATTTTGTTAAAGATACTTCAAAGTATTTCATATGAATAGATTTATTATTAATAATGATTGTCACATTTGCCGTACTCATCTTCCAGTTCCTAAATTCTGTTATGATAAAGGTGAAGATAACCAACAATCATCAATGTAAATGTGAAGATAACTAGCAGTATTCAATCTCGTAATTCCCATAACAAATACAAATCAGAGAGATGGGCAAACACGAACCCCTGGACACACCAGAGGTGGGATCAGTTGCCTAGGAGGGGTAAGCATGCCCTGTCGACCGGTCACACCCGCCGTAAGCCCTACATCCCGATCAGGTAAACGAAGTAATACGTAGTCAGAATCAGAGTACCACGAATGGCCTAACAATTGATATGAAACACATCAGGCAGCATTTGGCCTAATAGAAAGTTGTATTGGCAAACTGGCATATCTATAGGATATACTTCCACTACTGCATCCGAAGTCTGAAGATCAAATTAATCTCATAACTCCTAAGGCGAATACAAAATCAAGACCTAGGCAAACACGGACGTCTTGATATACCAGAGGTGGGATCAGGTGTCTAGAGGGATTAAGCATCCTTGTTGACCAGTTCACCTGCCGTGAACCCGATATCTTTATCAGGTAAACGGAATAATCCGTGTTCAAAATCAGTGTGTAAAGAACGGCCTAAAAACTGGTATGAAACACGTCAAAAAGTATTTGATTCAATGACAATGGTTGTGTTGGCAAACTATAAATTGTTAGACCGATAAAAGCATTTGCAAAATGCTGACTGTAAATGAAACTCTTGAAACCCTTCTATCCTCAAATTGAACCTACAGATACTGCAAACACCGACATTGTCAAATTTGACTGTCATGTCGTTTATTGTACAATCCAGGCTTCGAAGAAACATATGGTTTCTTTTGTAACTTCGACCTGGGAATATGGAACGTTTGCTATACAGGTATGTGTAATGCCTTCTACTATTTTTTCTCAATTACTATTTACATATTCTAGAGATAAACTAAACACACGCACTCACATTAAATGACACCGGATATTTGTGAATGTTGTAAGTTCGAATTCAACCTGCAGATTTTGCAAATATTGACACTACTAAACATAACTGTCATATCTTTTAGCTTACAATCCAGGCTTTGAAGCAACATATGGTCTCATTGGTGACTTCATACTGAAAGCATGCTCGACAGGTATGTGTAAAGCCTATTACATTGTTTTATTTTCGGCTATTTACCTCTTCTTGAGATAAATTAAACGCACGCACTCACATTAAATGACACCGGACATTTGTTGATCACTTTCAAGTTCTGTCAATGATAGGCATATTTACTTCAAATTGTTTTCACCAAATGTTGTTTTCGTGCACGTGTTCATCATCTGGAACAGGGGGCCTCCGTGGCCGAGTGGTTAGAGCATCGAACTCAAAATCACAAAGCCTCTCACCTCTGTCGGCGCGTGTTCGAATCTCGGCCGCGGCGTTATGTGAGTACGTTTGCCACTTTACTTGCGGAAGGTCGATGGTTTCTTCCCAGGTACATTGTATCTGGGTTCTCTCCTCCACCAACAAAAACTGGACGCCACCAGATAACTGAAGAATTGTTGAATGTGACGGAAAGCAATAAACAATCAATCAATCATCTGGAACATGACTTCAAAACATGTAACATCAAATTGAACCTGCAGATTTTGCAAGCATCGACACTATTCAATTTGACTGTGATATCTTTTATTTTATAATCCAGGCTTTGAGGCAACATGTGATCTCACTCGTGACTTCATACTGAAAGCTTGCTTGACGGGTATGTGTAATGCCTATTACATTGTTTTATTTTCGGCTATTTACCTCTTCTTGAGATAAACTAAACGCACGCACTCACATTAAATGACACCGGACAGTTGTGGGTCACTTTCAAGTTATGTCAATGATAGGCATATTTACTTCAAATTGTTTTCACCAATTTTGTTATCTTGCACGTGTTTATGAACTGGAACATGTTCTCATAATGTGTAGACCAATATGTAGATATACTGAAAGGACATGAATCATCGCACTGATCTGTTTGCGATGTACATATACACCTAACATACCCATATGAATGGACCAATCAGTCTAAAAAGCAAAGTCTACTATTCATCCTTGAAGTATATATTGGTTGCTTGGTTATATATTGTTTAATGCCCAGCTCGAGATTATTTTCACTCATATGGAAACATCGCGACTACCGGTGAAGTGTTGTACAATTTGGTGCTTTGCGCTTATGGTCTCTGAGTAGGGAGGCGTCTTTATCGTACCACATCAGCATTGACACGGGACCTTACTTGTGCTGTCTCATCTGAAAGACCACCCCATTTAGTCGCCTCTTAGAACAAGCACTAGGTACTGAAGACCGGTATTACTTGAAGTCGACCATTTGCCAGTAGACTTGTCACGTCCTCAAGGCATTTGAATTTAAACTGATGCGAGTCTGTTTAGAGGAATTAAATGCAGTTGACAATGAATGAATGTGTTATTCCAGATTAACTGGAAGCAGAAGATTATTATGATTTTTGAAACCTTTAGAAATGATAAAAGTATCAAAGTATATTTTTTTTAGTAAGATATGTTTTTGTCCCACTCCCCATTTTATAGTCTTTATGGAATTTGAGATTGGTCATTATTTTCTTTTTCTCATTCTCATATTCTATTTCAAAACTATTCAATTATATGCAATTTGAAGGAGAAATCATTCATGCGAATTATTACGAATGGGTAATAATAGAAATTGTTAAGAAAAATTCACTCAATGTTTGTGAATGATATAAAATATAAACGATACCAATTTTGATGTACCAGATGCACCTTTCGACAAATAATGTCTCTTTCAGTGAAACTTAAGTAAAAAAGGGCTAAGGATCAAAGCTATGCATGAGGAGATAAACCTTAATTTTGAAATGAATTTCTTAATTTTCTCACAGCAAATTTTTATCCGTATTTCATGTTTGTACCGAAGTACTTAGCAACTGGGTTGGTGAAAACTCTCAGGGACTAACATTCCACCAGCAAAGGTATCGACCCAGTGGTCCTCATATAAAACATAAGCGGTACAAATTTTGATTATATAAAAAATATGCCACATAAGTTTCATTAAGTCGAGGACCATACACCAAAAGATAATATCCATGTTACGCAATGTTTTATTTATATCCACCATATTTGCCGAATGTAGATATCTTGATAACTGTTTATAGAAATGATCGGCAGCCACATCACTAGTTTTAGCCATTGATAGACAATTTGGTAGACATATTGGCCTGGGGTAAAATAAATTTATTTGATATTAAATAAGAAATATTCTTGCTTCCTTGGTACAATTCCTGTCTTATATTCTCTCTTTGTACTAACCAATCATGCGACCACTTGGTTATCATATATTTGTCATATAATGTCTTTTGTAATGAAATTTGTTAATTGTGCTTCATTTCATCAATATCTGTTTTGCAGATGCTGTTGGATCTATATGTTTTCCTATGTTTACCTGTGTGTGGTCGAAATGGACAAGAAGTAAGGGAAATACGAGATTTACTAGTACCTACCGGTGTCATTTTGAGATGTTCAAAACTAGCTTTGTTTAAAAAGGAAACTCTATTTATTTGCATAAAAAGTGTAATAGCATATCACTTCTAAGATTTATTTACAGAGAAAGTTTATTGTTTGGAAGCGTCTCCACATTGCAGTTCGTTGTTTGAGATTTTTTTCCGCTCAGCGTGTCCTTATCACTATGAATTACAGTGGATTCCGAAATATACATTGAAGACGTACGATACTCCCCTTTTAGTTGTTTTACGCTCTGTGTCACGTCTAAAGGACGAAGTTGACGCAACGTTAGAAAACGTCACACATACAGGTATAGTGTGTTCTGAACTCTTTTCTGATCGAAACCTTGATTACATTCAATTATGAGATAAATGATGAACTGTTGTTATGTATATTGCAGACAACATCATGTTGATAGTAATACATAACTGTGAACCGACACTGAGGCCAACCAAGCTACTGCGCAGTTGTGAAAACAAAAGGGTGATCTCTTTTACAAATATTTTGATATGGGATGGCTCTGTTTATGCGTGTCCAATCAACCAACAGGCAAAAAATGACATCAGATTGTATCTAAGACACAATTAACAATGGATTGAAATAAAGAGTAATGTTGTCACAGCATGTTTTTGCAAAATATTTCTTATTCTCCATATCTGTCATTATGGTATACCATTGATCATTGGAAGTTTGATGATTCAAAACACTGTGTGTATCACAGAAAAGATAACTAACAGTACTCAATGTCGTTATTACTATAGAGAATACAAATAAGATAGATGGGCAAACACGGACCCCTGGACATACTAGAGGTGGGATTAGGTGTCTAGGAGGAGTAAACATCACCTTTTCGACCGGTCACATCCGCCTTGAGCCCTATATTTTGATCACGTGAACTAAGTAATCTACAGTCAGAATCAGTGTGCTAAAAATTGGCATGAAATACTTCAGACAACATTTGACCAAATATTAAGTTGCACTGGCAAAATAGACCGTTATAACGATAATGGAACTTGCTAAATGCTGACTTTAGACAAGATTTTCAAACTCATATAACATCAACTTGTTTGTCAGTAGTCTGTCTGGGTTCAAAAACTAATCATATGCAGAGCAAGACCTTGCATATCGAATCAGTTGGGAGATATAAACACCATGTGCAGGTGATAATGGGATATTGCTACATAGATAAAGGAAGTTAACATTGGGGAAATTAAAATCATCCCGTTTGTCATCAAGTTGAGTTGCTAGTTTGCTGTCGGCATCTATTTTCAATAAGGTATCTAAGTAATTTACTGGGATATATCGAATCGACATATGAATGAAATTGATCATTGTTAATAGATAAAACGTCGACGGTATATTTAAATATCGAATAGAAGTCCACAACAAGATATTTTTTCTTCTCATTTTGAACCTTTTCAATGAATTCTGCTTCATGCGAATTCAATAACAAGGCTGCCAACAATGTGGCACAATTCGTGCCCATGGGAGTTCCAACACACTATTGGAAGACCTGATTACCAACGAAATTGTCAATGAAGAACTCATCCTTGTAATTTCAACTTGTTCGTGGAGACAGAGTGGTGCTTAACAAAATCATTTATGAATGACTGATGACTTGATATGAATTTTATGTGTATTATCAGGTGATTTCAAAATGTAAATAAAAGGGATCTCTGTTTATCTCACGATATCAGGTCATTTCAAAATGTAAATACAAGCGATCTCCGAGTTGAACGGAATCACACGTAGCCCCTGTGAAACCTCGAGATCTGGATTACGGAAGAAAGATATATTGGCTGAAAAAATCACTATTCCGATCATTTATTACAAAGTGTGTGTGTGTGTGTGTGTGTGTGTGTGTGTGATATTCTGAAGTATTTTTTTGGAAGTCTACCGATGCAATATGACTAAAATGTACGTTCATTCACATGTCAATTTATTTGATAATTTATATAACAAGTTTTATATTTTACTAAAAAAAAATTAATAATAATAAAATAAATAAAAGATAATATGAAAATAAAAACTCGTTGTTATGATTAGACTTAATGCATGCATCTATTTATAGCCTGAACATAAAACGAAAAGGAATTTAGTGAACATTATGCAAAGACTGGGAAAAGCTATTGTCTCAATGAAAACAAAAACTGAAACATTTAATCAATTTGTCATTTATGTCGTTTTGAATTGGGCTAAACTCGATTACTAGTGAACTGAAAAGAAATCTAAGCTCATTAAAAAAATAATTACCTCTACTGTTGGAAGGCGATTTTACTTTTCCCTACTTTCATATATAATTAAATGTAACACGCCAGTCTCTTCAATTATTAGGAAATAAAATCGTAAGAAAGCGTACATGCACAAAAAATTGCTATTTTCGTGTTGCCAGGCATTGAATATAATAATTATATATACAAAGAGCAGGGAATACGTGCTATTCATATATATATATATATATATATATATATATATATATATATATATAAGTATTGCTTTCATAGGAAAAAAATTGCAATATATCGAAATGGCGAAGTAAACAATGTGTAAATCATAATCATAAATCGCCAAGACATATACAAGTTCGAGTGTAGGGCAACACGGACCTCCGACAAATCGAAGGTAGAATCAGGTGCCATAGAGGAGTAAGCATCCTCTGCTGACCGGTCACACCCGCCGTGAGCCCTTAATCGAAAATAGGTATACGGGATTACCCGTAGTCAAAGTTAGTATGAAAAATGAAAATGGCCTTGTGACAATACTTTGCGTCATATTTTAACGAAAGAATCTTTCACTTTGAATGTCTATTTCAATTTATTGTTACTATTTACATAATTGATTTGAAATGGCTGAAAAATAGAGAAAATTCTACAAAAAATATGATAGATAAATCATATATCTCATGCCCATAGTTTCAAAGATTACTGGCACTTCTTTTGCGTAGTCTTGTTGACACGCAACCGGTCAAATTGATCGCTACAGTAAAAAAAAAGATTAAACAATAAATACTGCACTATTTGAAAGCTGTATGAATTTTCCATTATTTTTGGGCAGTTGAACTCTGTTTAACTTCCATAGGCCATCACGCACAGCGCACATTAATACATTGAACATGACTTTGGTATTGACTTCTTCACATCCGCCAGAAAAAGTTCGCCAAACCATATCATTAGAACAAAGAACACTACATAAAATGAGAGTCGCGACCTTGGTAAGATTAATCCGTATATAAGATGAAGATATGGGGCTAACAGCAAGTGCAACTACACGACATGGGGTACCTACTCCTCTAGGCACCTGATCCTACCTCCTACCTGATCCTACCTCTGGTATGTCCAGGGGTCCGTGATTGTCATTCTGGTAATTTTATACCTTTTTAACAATCATGAAATTTGTTACAATACGTTCTCCTCACCTATTGACAGGAATTATTTTATTTTTTCTTGAAATGTTTGAAAAACTTCCAACTCCCAGGAGAAGACTCTGTACTTTGATTGTGTATACAAACTATACGTGTTTAGTGTCATTCAGACAGACTCTATAGATTATGTAGTTTTTATCTTTAAAAACACTGTAAGATAAAGAAGATACCATTGTTGAGATTGATGTTAAATTTCGGCCCATCACGTACACTTTTTTATGTTACATTGGCGGATCTTGTATATCCGAAAGGAGGAGATATGTGAAAGTCAATGATTAACAAACATACTCAACCATGTTGCCAAATCTGGAGTTTTATTCACATTATTTCTATATTTTTATATTTGTTAATATATTCTTATGAAGCAAAAGCTTCTACCTGTGAAGAAAAAATATGTTGCTGTGACCTTCGGTTCGACATTTAGATTTATAGGCAACGTTTTATCCATTAACAGTGATCATATTCATTCATATGCGATTCAACATATCCCTGTGAACTTGAAATAAAAGACATCGAAGCGTTTTCCATATTTACTTCGTACTTAGATATTTTATTAAAAATAAGCACTGACGACAGACATAGTCTTAGAACTGAACTTTATGAGAGACATGATAATTTGAATTTCTCAATCGTCAACTCTCCTTAATGTAACAATATTCCATCATTACCTGCATATGGTGTTTATATCTTCCAACTGATTCGATAAGCAAGACCTTATTCTCCTTATGATCAGTTTTATAATGGAGGCAGGCTACTGAATAACAAGTTGATGTTACAGGGGTTTGTACAGTCTCGTCAAAATTCAGCATTTCACATATTGTACGTCGTTATTACGATCTAGTTTGCTAACACAATCTCATATTATGTCAAATGTGTTTCATACCAATTTTAAGCTGTTTTGGGCACACTGATTCTGACGACGGATTGCACCGATTACCTGATCAGGATATAGGGCTCACGGCGGGTGTGACCGGTCGAGAGGGGACGTTTGCCCCTCCTGGGCACCTGATTCTACCGTGTCGGAAGTTGGGCTCATTTTACGTAACACAGTGATAGTAAATTCATTTCTCATTTTAACAAAACTATCCAAATTAAATTATGACTCATATATTTTGTCGATAATACACCAAATAAAAAATGTACGACCTTGAGATTTCAGAACACGATACTATATCTCAGATCAGACCGCAACGTTTCTGAGAAAAATTGTAAAACTGTCAATTCTATTTTTATCTATGAATGATTTTACTAATCAGTTGATATCACGATAATGCATATATGTACTCTATACCTGTGATGTAAAGTAGATCTCTGCGAGACCAGTCGAACAAGTTTGCTTGGGTAGCAAGGAATACACCGCAAGTATTTCGTTGTATGAGTCCACACGACGGTCAGTACATTATAACATAAAAGTATCTAATTTTCTCAATGTACTTACACTAGTCTATAATGATGATAACACTAAGTAGACGTTCTATTTTACAACGATGTTTGATTGGAAGTGTAGTACCTGTTTATTTACACTGTACACTTTCCAGGAAAAAAACATGCGAAAGAAGTTTGCTTTAGCATAAATAGGCAGGGAATCTTCCACTAATAAGCACTTTACAGAATTCTATTTTGTTTTGACATCTAGGGATTTGATTTGTAAATTCTTATTATTGTGTATGAATTCAACTGTGCGGCAAACAAACATTAACTACCGCTCTGTGAGCTAAGATTAGGCTTACTGCAAGTTGTTAAATTTTTACTGATATATTTGTCTGTAATTAACTGGAAAGAAACTAATTAGTAAGCTTGACTGAACGTGATTGCTCTAAAAACAATGATCATATGATCGAGTAAGTCACAAATAGAACAATATAAATCTCCCTCATTAATTGATTAAATTTTATTGATGATCACTGAATAGCCATACGAAATATTTTCATTATGTGGAAATTATCCACGATAGCGTATCCTTACAAGAATATACACGAATATAAAAAAAAATGACAGCTCTCCTTCTTTCAATAACAACCCTACCCTGTTATATTTATATCACATGAACTGTTCGACTTTTATTTCCCTACCATGTCATTTGTATGTAAGATATATCCGTGTGTAAATATGGTTTTCTCTATATCATGTTTTCGATTTAATATTTCTTTTTTCTCAACGTTATAAGTACTTAATATAATAAAGGAATTCATTTAAATTATTTCATGACTATCTCACATATGTCTTTCAATTGGCGAGAGAACTTCATCTCTATTATGCATTATGTCGAAGATTCTGATAAATCTGAAAAAACGAAGAACATGATACCTTGTCAGAATGGATAAAAATATAAGAGATATATTAAAATCCCGTGTCAGACATGTCAAAACAAAACTGCGTACCTTCTCCTTCTGTCTTTAGTAAATTAGAAGTGATAAAAGAATGAGATAGATTATATGAGGAATGTGTTTTGGTTCCAACTGACGAAGCTGAAAGTAACATTGTATTTGTTTGTAAGGCTCTTTATTACAGCTGCATTCTAAATGAACTTGGCATTAATTCCACATTTATTAATCGCAAGTATACTCCAATTGCGCTTTCCAAAGATGAAATTCTTTAACATCATGCTTCAGTTGTCAATACATTTAATATCCCAGTCAAAGAAGCGGATGGATATGAGTTACCGTACCTATACTGGATCCCCAAACTTAAAAAAAAAACCTTACCACGATACATTGCTGGATCCAGTAAATGTTCTACCAAGCCCATATCTTTGCTCCTTGCAAAAATATTAACTGCTGTGAAGGAGAATCTTCAAACGTACTGTACTGTGCCATTACATATGCCAGAAGTGGTGTAAATCAAATGTGGATTCTGAAAAATTCTGAAGAACGTTTAGTGAATTTGAAATCACAAAACGTTTCTCCAATTCATAGCATTAAAACGTTTGATTTTGCAACACTTTACTCGATCATACCTCACGATAAATTAAAGACTATACTTTTTGACATCATAGACAGTTGCCTCGTCAACAAAAATGGTAAAAGGAAATATTCATATCTAGTGATTGGTCATCCCAAAAATTACTTTGTTAAACACCACTCTGATTCCACGCACAAGTACTCTGAAGTTGATATTAAAAAGATGCCAGAGTTCCTCATTGACAATATTTTCATAGTAGTTAGTGATCAGGTCTTCCAACAGTCTGTCGAAAATCCCATGGACACGAATAGTGCTCCTTTCTTAGAGGACCTATTTTCATATTCTTATAAAGCAGAATTCATTCAAAAGCTTCTATATGAGAAGAAAAACTAACTTGCTGTGGCCTTTAATTCGACATTTAGATATATCGACGACGTTTTGTCTATTAACAATGATCATTTTCATTCATTTGTCGATTCAAAATATCCCAGTGAACTTGAAATTAAAGACCGCTTCTGCTTTGTACTTAGATATTTTACAGCAAATATATTCCGGAGGAAAACTAACAACTCAACATGATGGCAAATTGGATGGTTTCAATTTCTCCATTGTTATCTTCCCTTATTTATGTTGCAAAATTCCATCATCACCTTCAAATGGTGTTTATATCTCGCAACTTATTCGATACGCAAGAGCTTATTCTGCATATGATCAGTTCTTATTTCGAGACGGGCAAGTGAGAAAGAAGTTGGTGTTACAGGGATTTGTACAGTCTCGTTAAAAGTCAGCATTTCGCAAATTTTATGGTCGTTATAACGATCTAGTTTACCAGTACAACTTACCATTAAGTCAAATGTTGTCTGATGTGTTTCATACCAATTGTAAGGCCATTCTTTGCACACTGATTCTGACTACGGATTGCTCCGTTTACCTGATCGGAATATAAGTCTGATAGCAATATAGGGCCCACAGCAGGTGTGACCGGTCGACAAGTGATGCTTACTCCTCCTTGGCACCTGATCCCACCTCTGGTATGACCAGGGGTCCGTGTTTGCCCATCCCTCTGATTTGTATTTTCTATAGGAATTACGAGATTGAATACTGTTAGTTATCTAGGCCTTTTCATATACATAAACGATCCATAACGGATGTTTATAAATATGTACAACATTAAAATGATGCAGAAGGCGATAATATGTTTATTTTGAAATTGGGTAAGAGAGAGAATTTCCTTTTAAAATTTCTTTTAACGTTAAATTTTATTTTTCCTAGTGAAAACACTACGATAGGATTTTTAAAACATTAACAAGTTCTCTCTCTCTCTCTCTCTATATATATATATATACAAAATTACAAGCAGTTGCGGTAGCTCAGTGGTTAGAGTGTTCCCTTCATAACCGAGAAGTCGTGAGTTCGAGCCCCGTACGTGCCATGGCCACGTCAAACCTAAGACGTAAAAATAGGTAGTGACTGCTCCTTCGCCAAAACTTCGGAATATAGGAGTGAGAATCTCGGGTCTTTCAGATATGACTTTAAAAACGGAGGCGTTGGCACATTAAAGACAAGACGGTCCTGAGCGCTAAGTATAGGTTAGGTCTAAATTTGTGGTAATTCACCTACAGCTGGTGACGTCTCAATATGAGTGAAAAATTCTCGACGGGACGTAAAACAAACAAACAAACAAAATCATAGTATCTAGTTCCAGGTAGAATAAGAAAAACATTAATTAAATATTTAATTATTCTACTAAATTTTATATTAATCATCTCATAGATTATAAAATGTGAATTTGATATTATTAGGAAATCGTTTCTTTATACAGAAATGACCCATAAAGTATTATTATATATGTACATGGTTTTAAACATAAATACGTATGCTTATTAGCATTTAAGTAAGGGAGATAACTCGCAATTATTTTTTTTTTGTCTTGCAGTTGGATTTAAAAATTATTTTAAATGAATTAGATAAAATAAAATCCATTTATGGACGGATAATCATTCTTGATGTGTCAGTTGAGTCCATTCTCAACATGACTCATAGATGCCTATTTACAGAAATACATTTTCCGGAAACTTTGGCTAGGTAGGCATTTAAATGCTGTTCAAATAATCTTCGTAGTATCTATTTGAAATGAATTTGAATTGCAATGGCTATAAGGAGAGAAAAGACTTGTATGAACATATTAACCCATTTCACACAAAAATGTGTATTGCAACTATGGATTTTCTTCAAATCGAAGTCGAAAACAACATGAATATTTAGTAATATTAAACATAATAAATTGAATTATGTCACTAGGCAACAGTATAAATAAATGACAATATTTCACAAAAATATTGTTCAATGCATTACATAGCTCACAAGAAAAAATAAATAACTCATATAATGATTATAGTAATTCTGACTATCCACATATTTATGTTGTTTTCTTTTTTAATTTGAAGAAAAACCTTTAATTTGTTACAATAAATACACACACATTTTTTGTGTCATTATGGGTATTGTTAATATCGTCATCTAGATCTTTGTTCTACAATATTTACATTTCAAAGTAGATGCTATTCATTGAACATAATTTACATGCCAACCTAGACAATTTTATTTCCGGAAAATGTATTTCCGCAAACATGACATTCATGAGACCTGTTGAGACTTTGAAGAGTCAATCTCAAATGATGTAACTGTTTGCGTCATTTCAATTTGATTCTTTTAAGTCTCAATCCTCAAGTCATATTTCGCAAATTCTATGGTCGTTAAAACAATCTAGTTTGTCAATACAACCTTGCATTAGGTCAAATATTGTCTGACGTGTTTCATAGCAATTGTTAGACCGTTCCGTTCGTCGCAAATTTATTCTGACTGCGGATTACTCTATTTGCCTAATCAAGGTATAGGGCTCATGGCGGGTGTGATTGATAAACTGATGATGTTTACTCATCCTAGGCACCTGATTCCCCCTCTACTATGTCCAGAAGCCGTTTTGCCCGTCTCTCTGAGTTGTATTTTCTACAGGAATTGCGAAATTGAGTACTGTTCATTGCTTTAGCCTTTTCATGATTCATGTCTCATTGCAATGGAAAAGAGGGTTTCGACTCAACTGACACATCAACAATGAGTCGCCTTTCATAAAAGGATTTTATTTTTTTTCTAATTCATGAAAATTGCATTAAAGGGAAACTGAAAAAAAAATTCTAAAAAGTAGTCTGACTTACTCCAATTTCTAATAGTTATACGTATTTCTGTTTTATAACCGTGTACACACACACACACACACACACACACACACACACACACACACACACATATATATATATATATATATATATATATATATATAATATTAGGAAATCTTGTCCTTATACGAAAATGATCCATAAAGTATATATATATATATATATATATATATATATATATATATATATATATACTCTATGGTTCATTTTCGTATAAGGACAATATTTCCTAATATTATAAAGTTCACAACACCGTATGATCCATGAGATTAAATTTAGTAGGATGTTTAGATAATTTCGTCTGATCATGCTGATGTTTCCTGTTCTGTTGCTAGTGATTTTCTCGTCCCTGTTTTATATTTTCAATAGTGCGTAATTGATCTGTAGTTAATTTTACTACAAAGACTCTTTAGCTGATATCACCATACTTGTTTAGATTTATAACGGACAGTATTATGAAAGTGATTACTCGATTCGTAAGATTATGAAGTTCAAATTCAGAATGTTCGCTAGGTATTGCCTCCGTTAATCACAGTTTTCGTGACGTAATCTACCAAGGGTTTATGGGGAGCGGAACGGACCGAAATTTCTTGTTTTGCAGTGGTTATCCTATTTTAAAGGTTGAAATTTTATTTAAAAAAGATATTCAGTTATTTCGAATGTTAAAGGAAAATTGAATGGAATGGGAATATATGAAAATATATATTTACGTACACATAAAATATGTATATCAATTTGACAACAAAAAGGTAATCTTTTCAGAGATTTAAAACAAGTTATATTCTTGACGTTAATCAGCTTGTAAGGATGTATATTGTTTAACATACTGCTCGAGAATTTTTCACTCATATGGAGACGTCACCATTGGCGGTGATGGCTTGCAAAATTTAGATCTATGCTCGGCGCTCATGGCCTTTAAGCAGGGAGGGATCTTTTACGTGCCACACCTACTGTGACACTGGGCCTCGTTTTTGCGGCCTCATCCGAAGGACCGCCCCATTTAGTCGCCTCTTACGACAAGCTAGGGGTGCTGAGGATCTATTCTAACAACCCGGATCCTCACGGGGTAACAGCTTGTAAGTATATTTATATTTATTTACATTTCTTTTTGAAGGCTGCAATGGGCGGTTCGCAGTCACGTATTGAAAAATGTGCGGATTTAAGTAAGTTGAAATATCTTTCTTCTAGAAATCCTTACAGTTGAATACTCTAAAGAGAAAGTAAAGATGATCAAGAAAATGAATCTAACTATGTTTCTCTTCCATTCGATAATAACACTATTTAGTGTATAAAAAGATATTATTTAATATAAAGGCTACTTTGAATTTCCGCAGTTTAACTCCAGACACTTGATAACATAACGATTGAGGAACGATTTAGATTTGGTACTAATTTGTTATGTATAGTTGTTTCCACTAATTCAAAATGTTCATGCAGGGCACAATAATCAAAGACTGGAGGAAATTGTCACCAACCAACAAACACATGGTAAGGTTCCACTGACACGCTAATATACATTTATTGATTTAAAAATATTCTATTGTCCAGATGTTATAACAAAAGGATTGGACATAATTTCTTAAAAGTTAGAATGCCCTTTCCTTTGATAATCAATGAGAGAAAATAATGTTCAAGAAATGAAATACAATGGTATCAAAGGTCAAGGGACGATTTACTTCCATAAAGCAAATTATATATTAAATTATGTCAGTAGATATGTATATGCAAATACACAGAATAATTTGCATATGGTACTTGAAAAAATAATCGCAATAAAAAATTCTGTCGACGATGGGCGAAATGTGAATAAAAATTGATACCTTGTCAGAATGGATAAAACGTATAAGAGGAGTATTAAAATCCCGTATCAGACATGTCAAAACAAAAATGCGTACCATCTATCCTTCTGTCATTAGTAAATCAGAAGTGATAAAAGAGTTAGATAGGTTATATGAGGAATATGTTTTGGTTCCAGCTGACAAAGCTGGCAATAACATTGTATTTGATTGTGAGGCTCATTATTACAACTGCATTCTAAATGAACTTGGGATTAATTCCATATCTATTAATCGCACCTATACTCCAAATGCCCTTCCAAAAGATGAAATTCTTCAAAATCTTCTTTCAGTTTCAATACATTTGATATCCCAGTCAATGAAGGGATGAATATGAGTTACCGTACCTATATTGGATCCCCAAACTCCACAAAAACCCTTACAAACAAAGATACATTGCTGAATCCAGTAAATGTTCTACCAAGCCCCTACCTTTGCTCCTTACGAAAATATTAACTGCTATGAAGAAGAAAATTCAAATGTAATGTGCCATAATATATGCCAGAAGTGGTGTAAATCAAATGTGGATTCTTTAAAAAAAAAAACTAAAGAACTTTTCATGAATTTGAAATCACAAAACTTTTCACAAATTCACAACATTAACACGTAACACGTATGATGTTACAAAACTTTACTCAACCATACCTCACAATGAATTAACGACTACACTTTTTGACATCACAGACAGTTGCTTCGCCAACAAAAATGGTAAAAGGAAATATTCATATTTAGTGACTGGTCATCCCAACAATTATTTTCTTACACACCAATCTAACTCCACGGACAAGTACTCTGAAGTTGATATTAAAAAGATGCTAGAGTTCCTCATTGACAATATTTCGTAGTCTTTGGTGATCAGGTCTTCCAACAGTCTGTTAAAATTCCCATAGGTTCGAATTGTGTTCCTTTGATAGCTGACCTAGTTTTATATTCTTATAAGCAGAATTCATTCACATGCTTCTATATGAGAAGAAAAAAATTTGCTTTTGTCTTCATTTCGACATTTACATATATCGACGAGGTTTTCTCTATTAACAATAATCATTTTCACTCATATATCGATTCGATATATCCCTGTGAACAGGAAATAAAAGACACAACAGAGTCTTCCATTTCTGTTTCATACTTAGATATTTTACTGAAAATAGATTCCAGCGGCAAACTAACATCTCAACTTTATGGCAAACGGGATAATTTTAAATTCTCTATCGTCAACTTCCCTTATTTATGAGGCAACATTCCATCATCACCTGCATATGGTGTTTATATCTCCCAAATGGTTCGATACGCAAGAGTTTTCTGTATATGATTAGTTTTTATTTCGAGGCGGGCTAGTGAGAGAGAAGTTGATATTACATGGGTTTATACAATCTCGTCTAAAGTCAGCATTTCGCAACTGTTATGGTCGTTATAACGATGTAGTTTGCTAGTACAACTTACCATTAAGTCAAATGCTGTCTGACGTGATTGATACCAATTGTTAGGCCGTCCCTGGCACACTGAGTCTGACTACGGATTGCTCCGTTTACCTGATCGGAATATAGGGCTCAAGACGAATGTGACTGGTCGACAGGGATGCTTACTCCTATTAGACACCTCATCAAACTTCAGGTATGACCAGGGGTGCATGTTTGCCCGTTTCTCTGATTTGCATTTTCTATAAGAATACGCTATAGAATGTTGTTAGTTATTTTGGCCTTTTCATATTTACCGATAGGTCTGTATAGCCAATGGGTGCACAACATACACTCAAAAATAGCAAGAATGACAAGAATGCATGAAATTATATAATAAAGAAATAAAGGTAACGAACATTGATAAGGAATGAGAAACTAAGGTCATTATAAAATGTTAATACTTATTAGCCAACTTTTTAATCAGGAATTTGCTCTATATTCATTTACAATGTAGTCCGACATTTAGGATTTGTATGAAATAACCAAAGTTACAATCTAATGAAAAATTGGATATTTAATCTGTCCCAAATTTGATGTCGCTCCACAAACAATCAAAATAAAACACGATTGGGGCGAACCAAACATCTAATTTTTATTGGATTGCAGTTTTTTATCAATTAAGGTAGCTGATGACATCAAAATTATGATGTAATGAGTTCTACCGAAATCCAAAAGGGAAATTTTATCAATTAATTTTCGAAATGTGTACAAAAATCTTACACAAAGGCGTTTATAGAGGTGAAAGTGTAGGTTGCATAATTTAATGATGTACCAAACAATTTTCACTATCTGGAGTAAGTACGGAAAGTTTTCAACAGAGTGTATGGATCATACATTTTCTCGTCTCGGCTAAAGTCAGCATTTCGCAATTTGATGGTCGTTATAACGATCAAGTTTGACAGTACAACTTATCATTAGGTCAAATGCTGTATGATGTGTTTCATACTAATTGTTAGACCGTTCTTGGCTCACTAATTCTGACTACGGGTTGCTCCGTTTACTTGATCGGAATATAGGGCTTAAGGTGGGTGTGACCGGTCGACAGGGGATGCTTACTCTTTGATTTGCATTTTCTATAGGAATTACGAAATTGAATACTGTTAGTTATCTTAGTCTTTTCTTTCCACTCAATGAGAACATCCTTGAAGTACTTTTTTATTTCAATAAGGTGCATCCTCGCGGAGAAAAATATAAAATTTAAGACCAGTATTAAAAAGGGATGTGATTATTTATATGATCACATACCATTATGAGATTTTGACAAATAAATAGCTATTATAAATAACTACCGTGATTGTAAAAATACGGAAATTTTATGTCAAGTATGTGCACACCTTTTAACCTCTATATCAATGGTTGTAGGTTTTCTCTCTCTCTCTCTCTCTCTCTCTCTCTCTCTCTCTCTCTCTCTCTCTCAATTTTATAGGCAATATTTGGAATATTTCGACTTAGCTCACATGATATCCCACCTGTTGTGTCTCCAAGGGTCCGTGTTTTTCCTTTTCTTAATGTTTTCGTGTTAACAGGATTTTCATTAAGGTGCAGGGAAACATAATTATTCATTATACTTTGTGTTTTTACACAAGGTCAAATGTTGAAGATAGAAGAAAACGACAATACCATACAGAACCTCCGAGAACAAATAAACGGAAAGTTTCTATCAACATTTTAGATAAAATCACAATGGACGAAATCCTAATAATTCATTCAACTAAAGAACAATTGTGAAATTACAATGAAAAGTATAATCAAATGTATCAATATTGGAGTTGATTAACCTTGAATTACGTAGTTATTGCATATATATATATACTTCTAAAATGCTCTTTATTCATACAGGAAGACAGTCCATATTTCAATGTTTTACATGTCTGCCTTTCACTGCTTTATGTAACTCATTATCATAGGTATTCTGCTGGCCTTCTTGAACGCTGTTCCTTTTCTGCAAATTTATTGGCTAAAACCCTTGAACCCTTCAACCTGGCTTATCAGATTGAGCGTTTAAGCATTTATCTTCAGTACCACATTGTTTGTCAGCCATAATATATATATATATATATATATATATAGAGAGAGAGAGAGAGAGAGAGAGAGAGAGAGAGAGATTGTATATTGATTTACGTCCCGCTTGAGAATTTTTCACTCATATGGAGACGTCACCATTGCCGGTGAAGGGCTGCAAAATTTAGGCCTATCTTCGGCGCTTAGGACCTTTGAGCAGGGAGGGGTCTTTATTGTGCCACACCTGCTGTGACACGGGGCCTCGGTTTTTGCGGTTTCATCTGAAGGACCGCCCCATTTAGACGCCTCTTACAACAAGCTAGGGGTACTGAGGACCTATTGTAACACGAGTCCCCACGATATATATATATATATATATATATATATATATATATATATATATATATATATAATGCATTTTTGTTCTTTTTTTTTCGGCTTCGGGTGATATATATGCCACTGATGTGCACCTCCCTCGGTCATACCCAAGTTCAGATAATCCGATTGGATGTCTGCGTTTTGATCGAATTAGAGAAAAATGCTCATTACAAATCTTGCTATGCTTTGTCATAATAAAATCTTAATCTTTCTGGGTCACTGAAGAATTTGGTGTGTACATGTATATACAAACAGGCATACTGCACTAGAAATACATGTACAAATACGATTGCTATTCACCTTGATTTCATTTATTATGTATTAAGAGTATATTGGAGATTTATTCGACAAAGTTTTCTTGGGGTGTTAACTTTATCTATCACTGAAATTCACGTATAATTTATTTTTCGTTTGGATACAATCAGTTGATTCTGAGCTATGATCAGTTGAAACTGAATTTGTAAAAAAGCATTTAATTCACAATCCCCTCATGAACATGGATATTTGTATTAGACATCGAAAAGTGGCACATATCTTATCTAACTGCAAGTGCAGGATTAACGTTTCTTCTATCCTTTCTAAGTACATTTACACACCAAAACTCATCTTGTGATCCTTTTATAAGCTAAATGCCTGTACAGTGGGTAAAATAACATTATACTGCATCTGGACATAAGAGGTATTTTCAAATATATGTGAAATTAAGCAGTATTTGTTTTATTGAAAAAAAAATATTTCGGTAAATCCATACAGGGAAACTGCCAAAACATCCACATTCTGACAATTCCTATGAAAGTCCTCATGTTCTGTAATACACAGAAGCTGTTGGAGTAAATTTTCTCCAAAATTTGAGGTAGTTAATGACATCATAAAATTCCTTTCCTTTCTCCAAAATATTGCAATTTTCAGTCACACCTATCATTAATTAGTTATATGGCAAATAAAACAAGCATCATCAATCAGTGTGACTTGGATTACAGAAATTATACATTACTATTACAATGATTTTGCCATGTTACATTGCCAGTTCTTCTCTTATCTATGGCTATTGTATTATTCTCATAATTATCTTCTGTATCAATTCCAAAGTCTTCAGATGCACTTTCATTTAATGATGCATTATGTTTAGCTAAAATTCATTATCATTCGATCTAATGTTATCAGAAGCACCACAAATTTGTCTGTAAAATCCTCATTTTTATCGGTGTGTGTATTGTAGAGCTGAGTGTGTCCTTAGTCACGTATGACGTACAGCAGAATATATTTTTTTAAATAACTAACGATCGGCAGTACTCGGGAGATCAGTTACAGCTGAGATTTTTATCATTCTATTTCAAACTGCGTTTTCTTGTCTGATGCTAGTTAAACAGAATGTTTGTAATAAATTGATTTATTTTTATGAAAGAAAAATGTTTTGAGAACAAAATGGTTTTGTGTTGCAAATGCTTTAAGCATATAAATATTAGAAATGTTAAATTAAACTCTGTAAATTTTCACTTCAAATTGTGTCCATGTTCCTTTAAGAAAGACATAAAACTTTTTACTTTGAGAGAAGCTAGACTTATTTTAGTTCAAGCATTTAATGACTTCCCATTACATTTTTGGTGCCGTGTGAATCACAATTTGCTACAATTTTGGCTCTATCGTTACCAGTTACACAAATAAGACGCACTGCCTTACCTTGGTGGTCATTGTCACTCTAAAATTTGACCGTCCGTTTCGTCAAAATGGAAAAGGGAAGTGATGTTGTAGTAAATTTAGCATGGTGTCTGTTAAAATCCGGAACAGAATTCTAAATTATACAATACCTGCCATCGATGCTTAAATCAACCGGAAGAACTGTTTTAGATTAAACAACACGTTCAATAATCAAATAACAATCATCTACTTCAACGCCATATTACCCATAGATTGATTAACTGATTATATATTGTTTACTGCGAATTTTTCACTCATGTGGAGACGACACCATTACAGTGAAGGGCTGCAAAATTTAGGCCTATGTTCAGCGCTTAGGGTCTTTGAGCAGGGAGGGATCGTTATCGTGCCACACCTGCTGTGACACATTATTGGAAAGAAGAATGCCAGATAATAACCAAAATAGTCCTTGACTTTTAAAATAAATGCATACTTATGTTTATTTTATTTTTATCATTTCAGTGAGCACATTTTCAAAAAACGGTAAGTATTACCGTAATTGAATTTGAAATTGAATGCGAGAGAATATGCTTGGACATTCAGTCAATTTCAGGTTTTGAAAATAGAAAGTACTACATTGTTCTTTGTTATGATTTTTTTTAATCCGTAAGTCCAATCTAGCAGTATTTGTCTTTTTTCATATATATAGTGTAAGAAGACATGGATATCTATTTAGTAAATGCAATGGTAATGCTGTTATGACACCAAAAGGCAAAATTAAGTGATGCTGTCGACATCACACTTTTAATTTTAAGTACAAAAGGTCAAATGCATCACTCTGTAACTCTATGAAAATCACTATATCGCCAATTTTAATCTTCCTTGTGATAACCCCCTTCAATTTAGAAGCTACAAATGTACTTCCAAATTCGAAAACTTATAGAAATCGTAAACGGGTCCAAACCAAGTTATACTTGTATGATGCAGCCCAAAATTAGAGTCCTTCCTTATAATCTAATGCAAACACACAAAAGTAGTAATTTTTATTTATAAATACATACAACAATGCTGAAAAATACAAATCATGTGAGCTGCACAATGATTCACTCAGCATGCACGACAAAACGACCAGCTGTGAGGTCAGCCATTTTAATTCTATGTAGCCTATTTATGAAAATTGTAAACGTAGTTATTGAAGATCAATTTTATTACAAACTTCATAATAGAACTTATCTATAGAATATGCATGCAATGCATATTTTGTTACCCTTTAAAAGTCGAATTTAAAGTCGCTCCGACAAATTGAGAAAATACGGGAAATTGCATTGTTGACGGCGTACCCAAAGTAAGTCTTCAAATATCCAAAAATGCAATAATTTGCGGGTTTTAAACTTATAAAGAGATCTACTACATGTAAACTTCCCCTTGTATGCAACATTGTAGCTTATATCAAATCCGACACATGATATTACATCGCAAGCGCTTTCATTTAAAACTCTTCAGCCGTAACATCTCAAAGTGGTTTTGAAAACAATTTTAAGATAACACATACACGATACTAAATGTGATGTACCAGATGCGCATTTCGACAAATAAGATCTCTTTAATGATGATCAAGTCAAAAATGTTGGAAATCCGAAATAGGAACAGACTTGAAAGAACTGAAGTAACCAAAAATACCGAATAGTGGAACCAAATCCGGCATAGGATCAGAGCTATGCGTGAGGGAAATAATCCTTAATTTTGAAATGAATTTCTTAATTTTATCACAGCAAATTTTTATTCGTAAACCATGCTAGTACCAAAGTGCTTAGCAACTGGGCTGGTGATATAACGACCGAAGATTTGCGTTATAATTTACCTTTGTGTGTGCTGTTGTTGCTTTTTTTATTTCAATATATATATATATATATATATATATATATATAGAGAGAGAGAGAGAGAGAGAGAGAGAGAGAGAGAGAGAGGAATGATTTTGTTCAGCGTACACACTGATGCACATGTACATTACTGAGTCAAATATACTTTTCAGCTCGTGTACTTGTTGCAGTATTGATAGGTGGCGGAACACTCCTCTTTGCGGCTTACGAGATAAAAAGTAAGATGGCAGTACTTTGTATGTAAATTTATCAAAATCGTTGATATGACTATTGGTGAAGAAAGTACTTTCTTGATGAACTTTTGAAAAGCATCATCACATTTTAGTGCTGCAGGGGTTTTTATATATAGATAGATCATAGCAGTTTTTTTTTAATAAATAGGTCAAGTTTTAATGGCTATTTAACCCATGAAAAGGTATCTCAGTATATAATGTGAACGTGTATCTTTGTTGTTCAGAAAAGTAGAAAATCATCGAAGAGAAAGTTACTAATTTACTTTATAGCTCCATATCATATCGTTGAATGCTTAAGACAGTAACGAAAATGATTTTTAGGTTCGTGTTATTTTTCATGGAAATGGTTTAGATCAGTGTCGAAATATTTCTTTTAGATATTACATCAACTGGTTTTATATAAATTGCAGTAGAGTATCATTGACAGTATAAAAATGATTTTCTATATTTAGAAATAGAATTGTCTAAAAATACTATGCAGATCGTTATGTTTTTAATAACAAATTACAGAATTTTGTTCTCACAATATGAAAATAAGGATCGATACGTATAGGAATTTCAAACACATATAGACTGAATTCTGTGATTATGGATGTTGTCCATCACAGGGTCCTTAAACCACCGAGGGTTTTGGATGATACTACTTCCGAAACAAGTCGCCATTTCCTTAAACTCAAATTTATCAATAAATTAATTGATGCCATCAACGTAAGTAACATTATTCTTCAAAAAACAAATAGTTCAGTCTTGTATTCCAGAGTATTTTAAGGTCAGGCCTACACCTTGTATTTCCTACAGATATCCTTCCGCTATTGTATCCAAACCTTTTAAATACAAACAAACTTTGCAGTGTCATGATGTAGACCATCTTATACTCAATCCACCTACGTGTTCTTGTTCTTCGTCTTCTTTTAACTATTGTCCAGCGGGACATGCCATTACTGGCAATGTTGATATAGTTAAAAATGAAGACCTAACATAACTTATTTTGAAAAGTCCTAGATTCAGAGAACTTTCAATTCAGAGGTCTTTCAATTGGCGACAGAACTTCATCTCTTTTATAAATTCTGTCAATAATTATGGCACACGATGGGTGAAATGTGAAAACGAAGAAGTTGACACCTTGTCACAATGGATAAAAAGTATAAGAGGAATATTAAAACCCTGTAGTAGACATGCCACACAAACATGCGTACCATATCTCCTTCTGTGTTTAGTAAACCAGAAGTGATAAAAGAGTTATATAGGTTACATGAGGAATATGTTCTGGTTCCAGCTGACAAAGCTTGCAACACATTTGGTTGTAAGGCTCATTATTACAACTGCATTCTAAACGAACTGGGTATTAATTCCATAATTAGTAATCGCATATATACTCTAAATGAGGATGAAATTCTTTAACATCATGCTTCCGTTTTAAGTACATTTGATATTCCAGTCAATGGGGCGGATGAAAATGAGTTACCGTACCTATACTGGATCCCCACACTCCACAAAAACCCTTACAAAGATACATTACTGTATCTAGTAAATATTCTACCAAGCTCCTGTTTCTGTTCCTCAGGAAAATATTAACTGCTGTGAAGGAGAAACGTCAAACGCACTTTGCCACTCCATGTGCGAGAAGTCGTGTAAATCAAATGTGAATTCTTAAAAAGTCTAAAGAACTATTTAAGAATTTGAAATCACAAAACGTTTCTCATATTAACAACATTAAAACGTATTCTTTTACAACACTTTGCATGACCATCCCTCACAATAAATTAAAGACTAGACTTTTGGACATCATAGACAGATGCTTCGTCAGCAAAAATGGCAAAAGGAAATATTCATATCTAGTGATCGGTTGTCCCAAAAATTATTTTGTTAAACATCACTCTAACTCCATACACAAGTACTCTGAAATTGATATTTAAAAAAAGCTCAGTTCCTCATTGAAAATATCTTCGTAGTCTTTGGTGATCGGGTCTTCCAACAGTCTCTTGGAATTCCCATGGGCATGAACTGTGGCCCTTTGTTACTTGACCTGCTTTTATATTCTTATGAAGCAGAATTCATTCAAAAGCTTCTACATGAGACGAAAATATCTCTTGTTATAGCCTTCAATTCGACATATAGATATATCGACGATATATGATATATATATGATAAATGACCATTTTCATTCATGTATAAATTCGACGTATTCCAGGGAACTTGATATAAAATACACTACAGAGTCTTCCACTTCTGCTTCGTACTTAGATATTTTAATGATAATAGATGCTGGCGTCAAACTAACAACTCAACGTTATAACAAACGGGATGATTTCAATTTCTCCATCATCACCTTCCTTATCTAAGTGGCAATATTCCATCATCACCTGCATATGGTGTTTATATCTCCCAACTGCTTCGATACGCAAGAGCTTGTTCTACATATGATCAGTTTTAAATCAAGGCAGTCTACTGACAAAGAAGTTCATGTTACAGGGGTTTATACAATCTTGTCTAAAGTCATCATTTGGCAAATTGTATGGTCGTTATAACGATCTAGTTTGCTAGTACAACTTTCCATTAGGTCAAATGCTATCTGACGTGTTTCATACCAATTGATAGGCCGTTTTTGGCACACTGATACTGACTACCCCGTTTGCCTGTTCGGGATGTAGCGCTTTCGGCGGATGTGACCGGTCGACGGGGGATGCTTACTCCAACTAATCCCACTTCTGGTATGTCCAGGGGTCTGTGTTTACCTATCTCTCTTATTTGTATTTGTTATAGGAATTTCGAGATTGAATATTGTTTGTTATCTTCACCTTTACATTCATGTTCATTTCTAGATATAATTCTTTTTATTGTATATCGTTCCAGTTTTACGTGTTTATTTACAGTTTGTGGGCAGATTAAGATAGACTGATATGACCAAATTCTATAGAAATTTGATGCCTTCCAATTTTCATCCTCATATTTCCCACTATTTTAATCTACAAGCTATTGTTAGTATATGAACCTTAAATCGATATTAATTTATATATCTACATTACTAGCTATCTATCTAACTATCGCTAACTATCGATACACACACACACACACATATATATATATATATATATATATATATATATATATATATATACCTTTATCTTTCAATTATATATCCATGTAATAAATGAAATTTTATTGTAAATAGTTTATATAAATCTGAAATTTGGCGGGGATACAGAATGAATGTATTAATAAATAAACATAGAGCAAGGAATAAATCAGACAGGGAACTAGAATTCATTTTGATCAGCTTATAAAGTGTTTAGATGTACTTTTTACAGGAAGGTTCTTTAGGAGTGAGGGCAGTGATGAGGATTCTTGTATATATACTTTTTCTCTATTAATCCATTTACCATTGATTGATACGTAATACTGTATGAACCATATAGCGAAATGTTTTTCATGTCAACCATTTTTACGATTCGGAGTTCATAAAAATGTAGTATGTAAGCGATTCGTCCTTACATTTACCTTGTAAAGATATCTTTATCATATGATATTAACATGTATCGTGTAGAATTGTATGTGAAATTGGGGGGATAACAAAGAAATGCTTCGGGCGCTGAGAATATCTGGACAACGCAGGAACCCTGCTGTTGATTACTCCTCTGCATCACTAGTATTGGTTTGTCTTCATGTTAAGAAGCTTAGCTGGCATCTGAAAGGTTCTTTTGTAATACTACCATTACAGTTTTGTGCTGTTGTACAATGACAATCTATATTTCATTACTCGTAACATTGATTATTACCCACAGTTATTTCGACACGCGTCCAGCATCAGAAGTGAAAATCACGGATCTTTAGGATATGACGTGTCACGGTAGGTGTAAGCACTATTAGGAATCCTCACTACAACGGCTGTAAGCTCCAAGCAGAGTTCAAAATGGGTGACACTTCAAAGAAAGTGTCGTAAAACATTCTCGAATGAGACGCCATACAACATACAAACACACTAAAACAAACTACATCTTAGACGGGTTCCTACTGCAAGGTATATCAAAAAATAGAATTCTTATTTCTAATATACTGACACGGAAAAGAAACGCAATCACCAAGATTTTGGTAAATCTTTTATCAGTCATACAGATATATTATTTGTATGTTTACAACGCATAGAAGATACACATCTCATTATTAGATAGCACCATTATTACTTCGACAGAAATGCTAAGACTGAGGTGGTGGCAGCCATTTAGATTGTCCTACATCATTAAGAATGTCCCCGTTAACGACGTATAGAGTTTGTTACTCATTATGTGTACCATTCTTTTCCTGAAGTACCTGACGCAAAGTGGGTAGAGAACGATTTGATTTAAAACGACCAACATATGCTCTATCACTCCTACGTGAAGAGCACAGGGTGATATCTTTGCGTAGGGAACATTTGCGGAAGGCGAGTTGCAAACATTGAAGTCTGACATCACGTCCATAACAATTGAGGAGCATTCCCGTCGCCACTCACAGTTCAATACCATAGGAGCAAATCTGAGTCTTCCATCGGGCCTCTGCTGTAAAAATCAAGATTCGTCGCTGAACCAGACTGTCAGCCAGAGTTGCCACGGCCATCCATATTCTATGAGTCTGAGACAATTAAAGTTGGTTCTGGTGATGATGTGGAGTCCGAACAATGTCACCAACAAGGCTTCGTCCTCTAACTAATCCCAGCATCCTTTAGTCGATTACGAACAGTCTGATAATGAATAAAGTAAAATAAAAGAAAAAGAAACAAACCTTCGAGGCTAACATGTAGGAAAGTTGAATCTTCATTTGTGTGCTATATGAAAAAAAAATCATTATATTAAAGACACGGATTCAGCACCCTATGATATTGTTCTAATTTGCTCTTTAAGAAATACTTCAATGCTATATGAGGATTTTATACAAATTAATGATTGCCAATTGTGTTAATAATCCAAACAAATATTATCTTTTTCATAGACATATACAATATATTTGCATTAATGTTTACCTCTTGCTCCCATGCCGGTCGAGTTAGCTCAGTGGTAGAGCGTTCGCTTCGTAACTGGGAGGTCATGAATGTATGCTCCGCTCTTGTATTAGCTATGTCAAACCAAAGATGTAAACATAGGTAGTAATTGCTCCTTCACCAAACACTCGGAATTTAGAAGTGAGAATCACAGGTCTTTCGGATATGACCTTAAAAACGGAGGTCCCGTGTCGTTGGACATTAAATGGCACTCACTGCTACGGCAAGAAGCACTATGTAGTTCTAAATCTGTGGTACTTCATCTGCAGCTAATGTCTCCTTAATATGATTAAAACAATGTAACATTCATAGAATGAAAATTAAACGCAAATGAAACATTAAAACGAAAAACAACCAAACAACTCTTTGACCGAAAGCGCTAAGCATATGACCTCACCTACAAGTTGTGAAATCGCAACATGAGTGAAAACTTCTAGCATCTATGGAACATATATCGAACAACTAACCAACCATATGAGTGAAAGACTCTGGACGGAACGTAAAACAGATAACCAACTAACTGATTACAATATATGTATTAATCTAGTTTTAAATATGCAATCAACAATTAAACAAAAACTTTCTGACTATGTTTTTATGATCCTTGTTGACACGTGTGAAAATCTATTTAGATTTGTATCCAAAACCATGGCGTACAATCCATCCAACAGAGACAGACGTTTCAAAGGTAACTTGATATACATGTACGTTGATTTATGTAATTAACTATGCTATTGAATACGTAAATACATCACGCGTTGCTGCAAGTGATGTTTTCCATTTATGTTCTACAAGTTTTCCATGTTTATCGTATAATTTACATAGTCACAAAATAGTATATAACTTGCTAATTGTTTTTCGATATTTTCTATTTATTCATGTATTCTTATTTTGATTATATATCAGAAGCATCCCACAGATGACACGACTACTTTAACTAAAATCCGAAAACACCAAACAAACAAACAAAACAAAACAAAACAACAAAACACAAACTATTACCAAAAACACGTAATCCACAGCCAAACACGAAATTCCCTTGAGATAAAGATTTTAGATAGATAGTTTACTGGATTCCTAACTTCATCCGTTGAGAGACACATCGCTATATCCAGTAAATGTTCTACCAAGCCCCTATGTTTGCTCCTCACAAAAATATTAACTGCTTTGAAGGAGAAACTACATATATATTGTGTCATAACATATGCAAGAAATGGTGCAAATGTAATGTGTTTTGAAAAAAAACCCTTTTCGTAATTTAAAATTACAAACCTTTCGCAAATCAATAACATCAAAACGTATGACTTTTCAACACTTTAAATGACCATTCGTCACAAAAAATTAACGACTAGACTATTTGACATCATAGAGAGCTGCTTGGTCTATAAAAGTGGAAAACAGAAATATCCATATCTTGAGCTCAGTCATCCAAAATATTAAACACCATTCGGACTTCACGCACAAGTACTCTGAAGTTGATATTAAAAAGATGCTGGAGTTCCTCATCTACAATATCTTAGTATCATATTGTTACCAGGTCTTTTATTATGGAATTTCGATGGATACGAATGTGTTTACCTGATCAAGATATAGGGTTCACGGTGAGTGTAATCGATTGACAGGGGATGTTTACTCCTCTTAGATACCTAATTCTACCTCTGACACAAGTATACCCAGGGGTCGGTGTTTGCTCTACTCTTACTTTTGTATCCTTTAAAGCATCTGTGCGTTTGATCACTATTTGTTAACCTTCACCTTTCATACCCAAGATAAAATATAAAATGACTTTTAGTTTCGATTACAATGTTATTGAATACTGGATGTGTTGGCATTACAAATAAAAGAGGTGATCATAAAACAACAATTAGAAAAAGTCGTAGAATCGTTAGAGCCACTAATGCAAGAAATGCTACCTGGTGGTTTGTCAAGTTTAACATTTTCATTTTTCACGTTATGTTTAACTTATACATTTGAAAAATGTGATTTTTCTTGTATGCATTATGCAATATTTTTTGTACCCCGCTTAAATTCTAGTACCCGTTTTTCCTTTCGTCGTATATTGATATTAACCTAATAATTGTAATGTAAAGTCCCCTGTAAAAATGAGCTTTTAAGAGCCATCCTAAGAAACTTAATATCATCAGTATATCACGCCATTTTCATGACCTTTTTACTGAATTGCAAACTGCTGAGATTATAGGACAGGTTTTGGTCATTATATTTTCATATTCATGACAATCTCTAATATCGTATACCTGGATAAAATGAAATTAGGTTTATATCTGTGTTCTGCTAGTATTGGTATTGTTTGTTTTATTTGTTTTGTTTTGTTGGTTTTATTTTCTTTTTTTTTTTTTTTTTTTTTTTTTTTTGGTGGTGGTGGTTTTTTTTTTGTGTTTGTATGTAATATATATCATTCATTTCCTTTCAAAATATTTCATTATATTGTTATCCTTCGTTACTAATGAGGGCAATGTTGATCACGGTTTTCAATACCACGACGATACAGATTTCCTATTTTCTGGGACTTCCTTACTTTCATGCAACTTGTTCTTTCAGTTAAAAATGAAAGTATCCCACATCGTCATATACATATTGTGTAAACTGAGAAAAATGAAACCAAAATTTTAAAAAAAAAATTGGTAAAATTATAGCATTCGAATGACAAACAATCATATCGAATGCAAATGAATAAATGCACAATAGGGAGAGAAAAATTAGAGTACAAACAGCAACATAGAATACAATGGTAAAACAACAGAGAAAATGGAAACTTCTACAATCATATATAGATAGATCATGCAGATTACATATAGAAAGTTACGGAATTGAATTGGAGTACAATGCATAAAGAAAATTTAAGCTAATTTAAGTGATGCAGAATACGAAGGGAAACATCGGAACTTTGCCTGTCTCTTTTACTTGCACATTTTTACCGCTTACATACATGATCAAATAGGATTGCTACATTCCATACAATAAGCGTGTAAGCATATAATTACCGCATCAATACATTAGTAAACGATCTGCATTATTGCATTTCATTAGATCAAAGACTTCTACTTGACAAAAATAGTTGACATCTGCCATGATACAAACACAAAGCTCAATATTCTACTTCTGGGTCAAGCTGCGTGTGGAAAGTCTTCCTTCATAAACACCTGCCGAACTGCTTTAGGACAGAGGGGTATCATTTCTTCCATAGCAACTGTTTTGGAAGGAAGTTCGGAATCTGTAACGAAAGAGGTGGGTTTCACAAAAGGGATTTCTGCATAAATCTATATCGCATTTTACCCGGAAGAAGAATTGATTACAATATAACTTGCTTCTGTCAATAAATTTTCATTTATCATTGGTGCAATTGCTTTCTAGTTGAAATCATATGGCATGCAAGTTAGGGATGGCGATGGAAATCTAATGTTACCTGTCCGGCTGTTTGACTCTCGAGGATTATTGGACAAGACCAGAGGAGTGCAGACTGATGATATCATAAATATTTGTGATGGTCACGTAAAAGATAAGTACACTGTAAGTTCAGCAGTATATTTATGAATCAACTTTTTTATAAACTTAAGTTTCATGATTTTGCACCACGGGTATCGTGTTCTTTTTCCACATGAGTTTCGATAATTATATTATTATTTGCACGTGATAAACACTCAGCTAAAATTTAGTAAGTTTTTTGAAAATTATCTGAATGTAAATACATATTTTACTATCAACTTCGAAATATGCGTATATTGTCTTAAGTGTAATTAATTACAGTGTATACATATTTCTTAATGGATCATCCTCTTAAGCACCCACTATTTTCCACTGATTATCATTTTTATAGTTTGTTAAATAATACATATATCAATGTTAACTAACACTTCAAACATACCGAAAACTAAAGTATCACTATAGAAAATACAGCTACATATGTAATAATTATTTGTTTAAATTTTTACAGTAGTAATATGAGTAAACTTAGTGGATTCTTTTATTTACTAATGTACTAAACTTATCCAAAATAGCAATGTTTATAGTAAAGTAAATCAAAGTACCAAGGTCACATAACATCAAATTTGAGTTTTTACTATAAGTCCATCAATGTTTACTTTTTATACGATATCGAATGGCGAAGTAAACAATGTGTAAATCGTAATCATAAATCCCCAAGACATATACAAGTTCGAGTGTAGGGCAACACGGACCTCCGACAAATCGAAGGTAGGATCAGGTGTCATGGAGGTGTAAGCATCCTCTGCTGACCGGTCACACGCGCCGTGAGCCCTTAATCGAAAATAGGTATACGGGATTACCGTAGTCAAAGTTAGTATGAAAAATGACAGTCTAACAAAGGGTATGAAACAAATCATTCAACATATATCCTAGAGACACTTTGTAATCGCAAGCAAGGTCATTATAGCGACCGTAAAAATTGCGAAATGATGACTTCAAACGAGATTCGTCATTTTCCAGTGACACCATACATAGCTCTATTAGCTTTGTCAAACAGTTCTTTGATAGTTAGGTTATATGAATCACCTTTCCTAAATGTAACACCCAAATATTTGAAACTTTTGGATTTTTAGGTACATTTTATAACTTCAATTAACCCAGAAGAAACCACCGACCCTCCGAAAGTAAATAGGCAAACTTTCTCTCATATATCGCCGCGAGCGAGAATCGAAGCCGCGCCGACTAGAGGTGGGAGGCCTTCTGTTTTTGAGCGCAATGCTCTAACCACTCGGCCAAGGAAGCCACTTAAATCATTAATATATACACATATAATTAGTAAAATAATACAATATTTTATTGTAGTTAATAATAGTAATGTGATTTAACGTGAAATCAAAATAAGGTTTTATAGATCATTCTATGCATATATTACTTTTTGTCTAAAATCTGTCTCAAGACAATTAAGAACACCACATTAGATAATGTAAGAAATGTTATTCACCCGTCATGAGCATTATTACATGTTCAATGAACCCGATCTCATTTTAATTAATATTGTAGACCGTATTCATGTCCTCTCTGACCATTGGTACTGATTGTTGGAAGGCAAACAAGATTTAAAATAAAACACCGACATTCGAATCGCAATATCATAAACAATCTGTGTAACGCTCGGAAGAAAAACACAAAATCTAAATCGTTTGGAACCTTATCTGGGTAGTAATGTTCCATTATCACCTGCATATGGTATTTATATTTTTCAACTGATTGGATACTTAAGAGCTTGTTCTACATACAATCAGTTTTTAAATCGAGGCAGGCTACCGACTAACAGGGCGATGTTACAGGGGTTTGTACAGTCTTGGTTAAAGTCAGTATTTTCAAATATTATGGTCGTTATAACGATCTAGTTTGCCATACAACTTTCCATTAAGTCAAATGCTGTCTGACATGTTTCATAGTAATTGTTAGGCCAGTCTGACTGTTAATTACTCCATTTACCTGATCAAGATATAGGGCTCATGGCTAGTGTGAGCTGTTGACAGGGGATGTTTATTCATCCTAGGTACCTGACCCCACCTCTGGTATATCCAGGGGTCCGTATTTACCCATTTCTCTAATTTTGTTTCTATACGAGTTACGGAATTGGGTACGGTTCGTTACCTTAGCTTTTCTTACACTTAATGTAAGCAAGATTATGGATCGTCGAGGATGGGTATTCAGATAATTTCAATCTGACCATGTGACCAAATCTTTTAGGAAGAGGCGTAGGTCCAAATATTCAACCTTGACGAAATTTGTATGTGATACATGTTGTGACTGTCACATATTTTTGTTATTTTTTCCTAATAAATTATTCGTGTGGGGAAAAGCACCTGTAAGAATCGATGTCGTCATGACGTCAAATTGCACGCTCAATTTAAAGCTATATTTACCTCTCATCCCTCAGAAGTACAAAATACCAAACACAAAATGCATAGGCAAACATTCTCATTTAGTTTATATTCAAGTGTTTAAACTCCGTGACCTCCAGACGCTGGGTTATGCCATAATTATGACTAAGAGTTAACATGGGAAAATTCTACTAACCAATAGAAGAAATGACCCATTGACAAGAGAGAGATTTGACCAATTGTCACCTTCTCTGTTTTGTATTTCATTAGATACAACCTCAGACACCTATCACCAAGGACAACGACAAATTCCGTGCAAACCCAGAAGACAAAGACAAGATGCATTGTGTTGTCTACGTTATAGATGCTCAGAATAGGGATGGATACAGATTTGTTCCAGAAAATGTTGAAAAACAATTTTTGGAAGTCAGGGAGAAATTATGTCTGCGCAGTAAGTATACAATATCAAAGTAGATTTCTGTTTTTTAAAAAGTAAAATGTATGATGCAAACAAATATTTGTTTTCCACGTCTGAGAAATAGAAACCAATTTTAAACATACAGATGGACATAACATAGTATAGGTGACATGGTCAGGTCGACAATATATACCGGTTTAATAAAACGTTTTATAGGGGCCTCCGTGGCCGAGTGGTTAGAGCATTGCGCTCAAAATCACAAGGCCTCTCACCTCTAGTCGGCGCGGGTTCGATTCTCGCTCGGGCCGATATATGTGAGAAAGTTTGCCAGTTTACTTTCGGGAGATCGGTGGTCTATTCCCGGGTACATTGTATCTGGGTTCTTGCCTCCACCTACAAAAACTGGACACTACCAGATAACTGAAAAGTTGTTAAGTGTGGCGGAAAACAACAATCAATCAATCAACCGTTTTATAGAATGAAAATATCCTATGCCAGTAGTTATTGATAAAACCCATTATGTGACTGTCACTGTTACTGAGCAATGACTTTTATAGCCGCTTACAATACGTGCATATCGACACACCGATTTTCGTTATATCTAGAAAGCAGTGTCAATAATAACATTTTTTGCAATTTATGGCTGTTTGTTTTAAGTCCCCTTGACCATTTCTCGTTGATATTCAGACGTCACCAGCTTCTGGGTTTGTAGTATTGTCAAGGTTTTGGAAGTATATTGTTTCTGAAATTAGAATTAAAAACTGGATTCATAGTGCTTGTTATTGAGCTGCAGTGTGTTAAACATGACTTTTCTGCACTTAAATTTACTAACGATTTATTCACATCAACTCGATCTGGCTGTTGGTGATAATACAACATAGCCGACTAAAATTAAAGACCTCCATCTAGAATTTCTTCAGGAAAGACGTGGAAACCTGGGCTGTCATTCTTCACGAAGTTGAAAACCCCCTCCGATCGATTACATGCCTCCTACCGGCATCCAGTGATAGTGAATACAATCTCGAGATCCTGTCCCAAAAAGTAAACAAGTGTCAACAGTCAGTGTCATCGTGTACTAATTGGGGTTTTGTTTGTTTGTTTGTTTGTTTTTTGGGGTTTTTTGGGGGGTTTTTTGGTTTTATTTTGTTTTGGTTTTTTTTTTTTTGGTTTTTTTTTGGGGGGGGGGGGGTTTGGTTTTTTTTTTTTGGTTTTTGTTTTGTTTTTTTGACTTTTTTTTGGACTTTTTTTCTTAAAAATATATTTATTATTGTATTATTTTTTTAAATTTTAGTGCGGATAATCTTATTTTCGTCTTAAGTAACATGTGAATGATTTCATAACTTACTGATCTACGATATTGTGATATGTACTTTCAACTGTTTAGTTTCCACATGTATTATTATTGCTATCAAATTAATCATTATATAAAATACACCCATAACGGCTATCAATATGAATATGAACAAAAGTCTAAATTGATCACATAACTACCCCGTGGGGATCCGGGTTCATAGAATGTATCCTCAGTTCCCCTTGCTTGTCGTAAAAGACGATTAAATGGGGCGGTCCTTCGGATGAGACCGCAAAAACCGAGGTCCCGTGTCACAGCACGTTTGAGATCCCTCCCTGCTCAAAGGCCATAAGCGCCGAACATAGGCCTAAATTTGCAGTCCTCCACCGGCATTGGTGATGCCGGTGACTTCTCTATATGAGTGAAAGATTCTCGAGCGGGACGTTAAACAATATATTATCAATCAATCAATAACATAATTAACAAAATCGCCTTAGAATTTAAAATGAAACTTTAGAAAATGGGGATTATGAATCAATTTGTTTCAAATGCTGGACAAAATTCCGAATTTTTAAACAACATTTTGGATAAAACAATATAGATATTTTAAAGAATCGGTGTTCTGTTTTCAAAAATATGAAAAGGCGAAGCTAACAAACATTGATCAATCTCATCAATCCTATATGTAATGCAAATAAGAGAGTTGGGCAAACACGGACACCTGGATATATCAGAGGTATGATCTCATGTGTTATATCATGTGAGCCTTATATTTTTCATTAAGTAAGCGAAGTAATCCGTACTTAGAATGTATGTTCCAAGAACGGCCTAACAATTTGTATTAAGCACGCCAAACAGCACTGCTTATATTTAAAATTTCTAAAAAGTAGGTCAAAGGTCAATCTTCCGGTGACCAGGTAAAATGGAAAGGTTTTGTCACAAGGAATGAACATGCGACAGGTCTACCTCTTATGCTATAAAAATTGACCAAGGTTACTGTTTCATTTATTTTCAAAAAACTAGTTTAAATTTCAAGGTCAACAAATCTGATATTGTTAGAACGGTCTTCTTGCAAGAAATGCACTGCTAAAAATGAAAGCAGTACCTCTTAAGATTTGAAAAATATTAATTATAATCGAATTTCCTAAAAGTAGGTCAAAGGTCAACCAAATTAACATTGGAATAAATTGAAAGTCTCTCCTACATGCATCGTAAATTAGAAAATCGTAATGCATATCTGCAATTATTAATTATTGACGATATGTTGAAAAAAAAAACTATAAGATTGTGCAAGATTTTGCAAATTTAGACCTTGTTAAGGAAAGAATCCTTATGCTACAAAATGTAACCATTTGTAAACCCATTTAGAATTTAGATTGGCATACAAATCGTCCACTGGATAGCTTTAAATAGTAAATATATAATATATTTGGACCGATAGAATAATTATTTAACGCACATCTATATTATTACAGCAATATGTACAGATGTGCTCTATAAAGGTTGCAATATTCAAAGTAGGGCAAACACGGAACCATGGAAAGATGAGAGGTAAGGTCAGATGGCTACAAGGTGTAGGCATTCCTTGTTGATCACCATGAGTCCTCTACCTTGTTCAGGTAAGCGGAGTAATCAATATCTAACGAATGACCTAATAATTGGCAGGAAACAGTTCAGACGACATTTCATCTAACTCCAGGGTGTATTTGCAAATGAAATAACTATGATGACTGTAGAATTTCAAAACACTGACTTTAATTGATATTGTTGAATCCCCTGCAACATTAACTTATTTCTCAGTAGCCTGCCTCGGTTTGAAAATCGATCATACGCAATTCATGCTTCGCTTATCGAATTTGATAAAAGACAGAAGCACCATGTGGGGGTGATAATGGAATATTGTTAAAAAAAAATATGGGAAGTTGACGATGGAGAAACTGAAGTCATCCCGTTGGTCATAATGTTAGATTGTTAGCTCCCCGCCAACATCTATTGTAAAACATCCAAATATGACGCAGATGTGAAAACTTCATTCTAAATTCACTGGAATATATCAAAATGACAAGTAAATGAACAAGAATAGTGTTAATAGATAAGACATCGTCGATGTATCTAAATGTTAAGATGATGGCAACATCAAGATGAACAAGTGAAGATAACGAATGGTGATTAATCTTGTAAATCATTTTAGAATACAAAATTAAGAGAGGGTCATAAACAGACCCCAAAACATACCAGCAGTGGGATCAGGTACATATGAAGTGTAAGTATCTCCTGTTAACCGTTCACATCCGCTGTAAGCCCTATTTCTTAATCAGGTAAAGACGAAATCCTTAGTCGAAATCAGTGTATAAAAGGGTCTAACGTTTGGTATGAAACACGCCACACAGCATTCGACTCGGTGATAGCTTGTTTTTGCAAATTAGATTATTATGATATCCACAGAGAAGAACAAATGTTGACTTTAACAGAGAATGTTGAAACCCCTGTAACATGAATGCATTTTTAAGTAGCCTCCCTTGATCTAAAATTGATCATAGAGAGAATATGCATTTCTGTATCAAATCAGTTGAGGGACATAAACACTATACGTAGGTGGTGATGCAATATGGGAAGTTGACGATGGAGAAGCTGGAGTCATTTCATTTGTTAAAACTCTCTTCTTGGTTTGACGTCGACATCCTTGTTCAATAAATTATCCAAATATGAAGGATGTGTGGAAGATATTAAGTTGTCTTTTATTTTGAATTCACTGAGATATATTGGATCGACATATGAAGATATTTCTTCCTCTGATGTAGAGGTTTTTGCCTAATAAGAATACAAAAAAACAGATTTGCAAATAAAGAGTACAATCTGTATCCATGGAAATTCCAAAAGACTGTTTGAAGATATGATCTCTAATAAAAATTTGTATCTTATAAATGAGGAACGCAGACATTTCGTTAATATGAACTTTATAGTACTCATGCGTAGAATCAGATTGGTGTTTAACAAAGTAATTTTGGGATGACTGAGCACTAGATAGGAATATTCCCGAGTTTCCCTTTGAAATGCAGAGCATCTGTCTATTAAATGAAAAAGCATATTCCTTAATTTTACGCGAGGGATACTGGTGTAAATTTTTGAAATGTCGTCTGTTTTCATATTGTTGATTCTGGAAAAGTTTTATATCATGAATTACTTCTGATGTTGTAGACATCCCTCTGCTGGTACTCTTGACAAAGGTAGACCGACTTGGGGTCAAACACATAGGCAAGATTTTCCACAACAAAAGAGTCGAGGAGTGCTGCGAAAAGGCATCTTCCTTCCTCGGATTTCTTCAAGGCGATGTGTTGCCCCAAGTCAACTACTGCTCCGAGGTTATTCCTGATGACGAGAGAGATATGATAACCATATTCAATATCTGGAAAATTTTGGAAAAAGCGAAAGAAAATGTAGAAAATGGATTTTAAAAACAAAATAAAACCAGAGTAGCATTTGCTGATTCCAGTGAAGTACCAGAATCAATACAGTTATATACAAGAACCAAATGAATTATCTTTCTTGTGTCATATCCATTTTATGTTAAATGACAAAAGTAAACATTGCAAAAAAATATTTCGCGTGATTTTTTTTTCAAAGCATTCACAAGCACTACGATCATCTTATGAACAAACATCGAACACATAATAGCAATGAGTACTAATGATCAATGCATTCACTATATATTATGTACAACCTCAATTGACGATATTTCGTGTATCGGTAACTCTGGCGTCGGGTAAATTTAGCAGATTTTTCTAATCAAATAGTTTCATCTTTTGCCGCAATATCATTTAACAAATATATCGTTATTATGAATAGTAATTTTAGCGTTTTCAGTTTTAGAGAATTTTACTGAATAATTTGGGTCCCAGAGAGAACCATTGAGGAACTCCAACAGACAAATGACCGGAACGTCTTTTAGGTTATAAAGTAGACAGAATTAACCCTGGCAACTGTAGATTTTTGTACAGTCGTTTGTAACAGAACGAGTTTTTTTATGCGTTTACGTTTGTATTGATTCAGTTATGGTATAGAGTATTATCGATGAAATATCTATCATGACATCTTGTCTGTTTATAGGAAAACATACAGTTCCTGAACATGCGCAGTTCCTGGGCACACAGTCCCTTACATACTTGACCTATGTCAATGAGAATAAAATAAAACACACAAGTTAACAAGCTAACAACACATATGTGACACAACTGGTTCTCCATAGTTCGAAGGTGTAGCACTACGTTTGAACTTTATAACATAATGTTAATTAACATTCAACATGATACAAAGTTAAGCACACACTTGATAATACATTACCCAAATATTTTTCAAATACTGAACGATGTTTACAAAATTGAATACGGACACAAATGATAAAATTCGATTACGCATCACAAAAACACGTGAAATACAAATAACAAACACCGTACCAACTGCAAAAATACGTCAATTTTAAGATTTTGAACACAACGATAGAAAACACATGTATGAGCAAAGTTATCCCAGGACCGCACAATTAACAAAACTATAACATTACAGTAACATCTATTGAAACCTTCGAGCTTCCGAGAGCCAAGTGTCTGTATAATCAAATGAATAAATCCCCCCCCCCAAAAAAACGCCTTATTACCGAACATTACACCATGTGTATGTCATTGGGAAATCCGTATCAGCTCTTGTGCTGTTCCCACATGGAATAAATCGAGCAAAACATTTTCTTGGCATTATAAGCTAACCTCTTGTAAGCAAAGTCCGAGTTAACCTTTGATTTGAGTGTAAAACGTCATGCCTAGACTACCTCAAACACAACGAGATGAAGCCGTAACCATCCTACTCTGCTGTGATGCACAGAAAGATGTTGCTTGTCATTTCCAGGTGCATGGTTAGGCTAAGATAACTAACAGTATTCAATATCGTAATTCTGATAGAAAATACAAATCAAAGAGATGGACAAACACGGACTCATGGATAATACTAGAAGTGGAATCAATTACCTAGTAGGAGTAAGCATTCCCTGTCGACCTGTCACACCCGCCGTGAGCCCTACATCCCGATCAGGAAAATGGAACAATCCGTAGTCAGAATCAGTGTACCACGAGCGGTCTAACAATTGGTATGAAACACATCAGACAGCATTTGACATGATGGAAAGTTGTACTGGCAAACTAGATCGTTATAACAACCATAAAATTTGCGAAATGCTGACCTTAGACGACACTGTACAAACCCTTGTAAAATTAACTTCATTGTCAGTAGTCTGCCTCGATTTAAAAACTTATCATATCCACACAAATTCTTGCGTATCGAAGCAGTTTGTAGATATTAAAACAATATGCAGGTGATGATGGAATATTGCCACATAGATAAGAGAAGTTGACGGTTGAGAAATTCAAATTACCCCGTTTGTCATAAAGATGATTTGTTAGTTTGCCGCCGGGAACTATTTTCAGTAAAATATCTAAGTACAAAGCAGATGTGGAAGACTCTGTGGTGTCTTTCACTTCAAGTTCACTGGGATATATCGAATCGACATGTGAATGAAAATGATCATTGTTAATAGATAAAACGTTGTCGATATATCTAAACGTTGAATTGAAGTATAAAACATAAACGGTACAAATATTGATGCACCAGATGCGCATTTCGACAAATAATGTCTCTTCAGTGAAGCTCAAGTCAAAAATGTTGGAAATCCGAAATCAGAACAAACTTGGAAGACCCGAAAGAACTAAAAATACCAAATAGTGGAGTCAAATCCGGCAAAGGATCAGAGTCATGCATGAGGGAGATAATCCTTCATTTTGAAATTAATTTCTTAATTTTATTACAACAAATTTTTATCCGTAATTCATGCTAGTACCGAAGTACTTAGCAACTGGACTGATGAATACCCTCGGGTACTAACAGTTCACCTGCAGAGGCATCAACCCAGTGGTTATAATATAAAACAGACACGGTACAAATTTTTATCCAACAGATGCGCTTTTCGACAAATTATGTCTCTTCGGTGATGCGCAAGTCAGAAATGACGGAAATCCGAAATAGGAACAAGGTCACATCAAGACATTTTTTCTTCTCACGTAGAAACTTTTGAATGAATTCTGACTCATAAGAATATAAAAACATGTTAGGTAACAAAGGACCATAATTCGTGCTCATTGGGAATCCTAACAGACTGCTTTATAAGAATATAAAAATAGGTCCGCTAAGAAAGGAGCACTATTCGTGCCCATGGGATTTTCAACAAACTGTTGGAAGACCTGATCAGCAAAGACTACGAAGATATTGTCATTGAGGAATTCCAGTATCTTTTAGTATCAATTGCAGAGTACTAGTGCGCGGAGTCAGAGTAGTTTTTAACAAAATAACTTTTGGGATGATCAATTACTAGATATGAAAATGTCCTTTTACCATTTCTGTTGACGAAGCAACTGCCTATAGCTTCAAAAGGTCTAGTCTTTAATTTATCGTGAGGTATGGTCGTGTAAAGTGTTGTAAAATCATACGTTTTAATGTTGTTAATTTGAGAAAAGTTTTGTGATTTCAAATTTACGTAAAGTTGTTTCGAATTTTTTAAGAATCCACGTTTGATTGACACCACTTCTGGCATCTGGAGTGGCACAGTATGTTTGACGTTTCTCCATCACAGCAGTTAGTACCTTCGTGAGGAGCAAAGACAGGCTCTTGGTAGAACATTTACTCCATCCAGAAATATATCTTTGTTTGTAAGGTTTTTGTGGAGTTTGTGGATCCAGTATAGGTAACTTATATTCATCCACTCCATTGACTTAGACATTACTTTTTTTCAGAACTGAACTATGATTTTGAGGAATTTCATCTTTTGAAAGGATAGTTGGAGTATAAGTGCGATTATAATGTGGAATTAATGTCAACTTCGTTTAGTATGCAGTTGTAATAATGACCCTTACAAAGAAATACAATGTTGTTGCAAGCTTTGTCAGCTGGAACCAAAACGTATCCCTCATGTAACCTATCTAGCTCTTTTATCACTTCTGGTTTACTAAACACAGGAGAGATGGTACGCATTTTTTTTATTTTTTTGATATGAGATTTCATTTTGGGATTTTGATTTTCTTCATATATTTTTTATCCATTCTGACAAGGTATCAAGTTCTTTTTCAGATCTTTTTCATCGTCTGGCATAATCTTCGACAAAATTTATCTGTGATGGGCAACATCTATAATCATAGAATTCAGTCTATATTCTGGTGTGCAAAAATCCACGTATGGCCTAGTTTTAGTTTCTTCAAATAACGTATTCATAACTCTCAATGGAACAGAGTAAAGTTTTGTGCGAATGTGATGTGGACCTAATTGTCTGTTTGACGTAAAGTAAAAGCGAGTCAAGTGTGCCATCCTGTTTACTAGGTCTTTTATATGAACGATGTCTATAGCTGAGTTTATGTCTATGTGTATTAGGAAAAAGTCCCATCACATTCTTTTTATTTCCTCGTGGAATAGTCAAATTTCCGACATTGGATATATCATCGTTGCATCCATGTGGAAAAGCAGTGCATAGTTTTAATTCACTGATCTTCTCGTCTACAGAAAGGGGTATTTAGAGTAGAAAGATGCATCCGTCGACAATTTCGAGACTACCGTAACGTTTCCTCGTTTCGAAAAGTTACGAAATATTCGTGGATCCTCTTATCTCTGAAATTTACCCAATAACAAATTTTGTCAGGGATTTTCTATGAATTTATTAAGATTAAATAGCTTATCAGATAAAGTAAATTCATGCAATATAACAAAACATAAAACAGTATTTGTACATACAATGAATGGTATTTATTGTAGGTATAATATTTACCCTATGTCATTGGGAATTTACCCAATGGAATAGCAATTAGGGGACCCAACTTAACCAGGCGCAAATCGTAAGGTACCACACGAATTGGCGCCATGTTTGAGAGAAATGTACAAAGTAAACTCGTAATAAAAAGGGGTTTCCTAGGCAGCGATTATAAGGCGTTTTATGTGATAGATTGGGTGAATCAAGTCCTTAAATGATGAATTTACGGAAATAGGTAAGTCTATTGTGGCAAGGTGATCTGTTTAACTAATTAAATTTTCTACATATTTTTCCAATATTAGGTTGTGCTATATTAATTGTATGAAATTTATTCACAACTTCCTATTGGTCAGCTAGTTTGTAGAATTTCACTCACTCTTGCTAGAACCGGTTAAACAACTTTTTTATATCCTATAAATAAAAGCTACACGGGCTATTCTCCTCAGAGTGGGAAATTGTCTTGAGGATACCTGAACTGTCCGTTGTTGCCACACTTTAAGTAAGGTAAATTTTTGTAATTTTTGTTATCAACTGATTTATTAATATGTAAGTTGAACTTTTTAATTATAAACTAGTATGTTTCTCTACTATGAAATGGCCGTTTTCCAATCAAGAACTGTAGATTTTGTTACTTTTTGAAGTAATATCAAAAGTAATGAAATAGGTCATATACATTTCAGTGGAAGCATATTTCATTATATGTGTGAATTTAAGTAATTATTTATTTTGTTGTATGTATAATATATTGGTGTTTGATTTGTAATTTCAGATCTGCCATTGCCTTATTCATTTCATTAATAAATTTATAACTGTCACCTGCGTTGCTTATGCCGCTTGTTTATACTATATTAGTATTTCTTCCTTTTGGTATATAAATAGATGTAAACGGGTTCGTTTCGCCGAGGAAATTCTGAATCGTAATACATGCATAAGCAATTAGTAGTATGAATAGTGAATAAAATAACAGTAATAGCACATTCGTCCAATGTATCATGTATGATATATTTGCAATCATAGTGTGAATTTATGTATCATCAGATACTAGAGACGATGCATGGAGAAGTTGTGCAATTCTGTAACACTACTCCAACGACACCTGAACACCGGACTAACGCAAGACCATCCACGGTGCAAGGGTGACGTCTGCCCGACAAGACCATCGTATCAGGCTTGCACACCTATGTGATCGAATCCTGTTGCCGATTGTTACGGCCCAGAATACCCCAAGGATGCATAACACAAGGATCACCGATCAAACTGTCCGAAACCACCTCGGTGCTTCTGGGCTCCGAGCTACAAGACCTTACATTGGTTCATCACAGACAGCCAGACGACGCGAGAACAGGATGACGTGGCTGAACGTTCATCGCCCTCCATTGTTAACGCTGGAAAAGAGTCCTTTTCATATATAAGTTCCGCTTCCTGTTATAGCGCTCAGATCATCGTCAGCGGGTTGCCGACGTTGAGGTGAACATTATCGAAACTCGTGCGTCGTGGAGCATGACCGTTTCGGTGGTGGCGGTCTCATGGCTTGGGCTGGTATCGCGTATGACCATAGAACCCCTCTCGTCTCGCCTAGCCGCCTTCTTTTTTTGTTTGTTTATTTCTTTATTATTATTATTATTATTTTCATTTTTTTTATTTTCATTTTGGTTTTTTTTTTTTTTTTTTTGTTTTTTGGTTTTCTGGTTTTTTTATTTTATTTTTTTGTTTGTTTGTTTTGTTTTGTTTTGTTTTTTGTTTTTTTGTTTTTTTGGTTTTGTTTTGTGTTTGGTCGTTGTTGAATATATAAAACTATTCGCATACCAACGGTACGCCTACCATTCGAATACGAAATCCGCGCTGGTGAGGGACGTTACACGGTAGAATGAATGGCTACACCCGGAAATCAGACACAGGAAAACGGCGTACCTCACAGGTTAAAGGATTAAATGAAAGAAGAGGCCCTGGAAAGAATAACTATAAATTAAGATCAAAAATAAATACACAAGTAAACGTAACATCGTTCCGTCTGTTGTACTTTAAGTACCTACATTGTATGATTATTTCCAAATAATAATACTTGAACAATTATGGAAAACGAGTATGGATTCTTTTCGTGTTAACACTTAATACCACAGTTCTGAAATTTACTCGGGGGGCCTCCGTAGCCGAGTGGTTAGAGCATCGGACTCAAAATCACAAAGCCTCTCACCTCTGTCGGCGCGCGTTCTACTTTTCTATTGATTTTTTTTTTTATCCAGGCGTTCAATCGTAGCTTTTCGGTTATGGAAAAGGGCGAGCGAAATCCAATTTCAAAGTGGTAAAATATTTCACTACGCTCTTGATTTTTATCAAAAATAGAGTACCTGTAGTTAAATTTTCCCAGACTCCATTTAGCAATAAATGATGTACGTGCCTCATAAATGAGGAAATTACGTGCATATGTGGTGAAATTTTCTTACTTTATCTTCATTATTATAATAGGCCATTAAGGTTCCAATGAGGATACAATCACCGCGTTTTGTAAATCATCAGCGGATTCGCCCATTAAACAATAACTGTCATTTAAACGAAAGAAAACATTTCAGATGTAATGTTTCGTTCAGATGTAATGTTTCGTTACTAAATATAAATGTAGTCGACTCTCTCTCTCTCTCTCTCTCTCTCTCTCTCTCTCTCTCTCTCTCAATTTCTTTCTATAGAGATAACAAAGAACGTAGACCTACAATTTGATTTAAAAAACGCCCAACATTATAGATCAAATAATACAGACATCACATTATGATATAGATATGAAAATAACAATTACAGTCCCTACAGTTCAGACAAAACACGGATTTAGATATAATTATTTATTGTAATTGATCTAAATTCAAACTTGATGGACACGATGAATTATTTTACAACTGCGAACTAAATGAAGTACAGATTTAACAATACAAATAGCTACGAAAAAATAAATCCTTACGTAACAATGAACCATGCATACCATAGGATACAGGCAATACAGAATGGATATGCATCATACAAACGTACTACTGTTCTGACTAAAATAGATACAGCGCGGTTAATTTATGCATGCCAGTTGATGATAATTAAAAACAAAATAAACAATCATATCAAAGAACCAATGTACTTGCAAAGTAAACGTTTACTCAGCCAGCTCACTCCAGATGAGCATTAAATCTTAGGATAATTTGATATGTTTTATTGTTTCAAGCGAAACGAATAACGAATATTAATTAAACGATTAAAGATACAGAGTGTCAGATATTATCACATAAAAGTGTCTTCAACGGAAGCAGTAATGTCTCATACCAACTACAGTTGTTTTACGTTCCGTCACGGGTCAAACAATACTCTAACGAAATGCCAGAAAATATTAAATTTAATACCCCCCCCCCCATTATTTCCATAAAGATATATCAATAAGCAATTATTAACTTACAGAATGTCTAATCAAAGTTCCCAAACAAGTGTCTGTGTCCGTTATCTACACAACGTAAATTTCCACACGGGAATAAGCCTAAATAACACTGTCGAAATCGGACGTTAAGTCCAGTCTCTAATAATGTAATATCCAATGCAATATCTCTAGAGAGTTGCTTGCCACAACTCTACGATCTACTTATATTAAAACATATATCTAGAATTCTATGCTACAAATGATAAACAGTAAAGTGGTTTGTATTATAAAACATTGTTCTAAAATTAACCGCCATGAACCTTCTGGAACTATGGAAGCTTACATAGGTCACATGTGTCAGTACCAAGTACACATACACTACACAACAATTTTTATATAATGAAAGCAAAATTCAATGAAGTTAGCTTGTTGAAGTAAAATGAGTAAGTGACTTATTTATACAAACACATAAAAACCAAAGTACATTATATTAACGTGAATATCTCGAATGATAAACACATTCTCATTCTCGACTGTATAAATGAGATCAGCAGGTATGCTTATAAAACCATCACCGCTCTTAGCTACATCCTGAGACATGTTTTATAGAAAAATAATTAGGAACACTCAGCCGTCATCAAGGATTATTCATCAGGTGTAAATCAAAGCCATCAAAAAACTCAAGATGGTATATTAATTGTCAGATCATGAAAACAGAAAAATAAATAAAGGTGTAGGCATTTGTTGAGAAAACGAGCAATCTTTGAAGCTTTTTACGACTAAAAAGCAATCAGTCCCAAAAATGGATGATAACTAAATTTAATTACGGAGATCCCAAGTTCTAAACAATGATGACTAATGAATGAAAAATAGAAGATAATACAGGAACATGTGTTGACTGTCGGGGTTGTTTTAACGCTTAAAGCTATATGTTTGTATGATTACCAAGACTAGCATATTTTGTAACGTTGTAAAAATGTTGACATGGTTTTCGCATGTGTGACAAAAATCGATAATTCATATATCATTTCTTCATTTTAATAGCGTCCACCGCAGAAGTGTTTCATTTAAAAACTTAAAATTGCTTAACTATATTTTTTTCATTATATTATTTTTTTTTCTTGCGATTTCAATTGTATTCAGGTTTGTAATTATGGACAGTTAACAAGTTTAAATTTATCAGAGGAACAATATAAACTCGTATCAGTTTTTAGATGATCGAAGGCATTGGTTACCCTGATGGAGATTGATTGAAGGCGCCTTACAGAAGCTGAGAAAAACAACATAAAGAGTAGGATATCTTAATTACAAAATAACTTCGTTAACATGCCTGTTAAATACTAGTAATGATTTCATTGAATACTTTTATGAATGTGGACACGAGAAACTGGACCGGCAGAAAACTGTGCTCTGTTTAAGAATCTCTGACGTGGACCATGACGTGTCACCTGTTACGAGAAAATCATATTTATATTAATATAGTAAGCACATGTAAACTTACAGAAAAAACTGTGAGTATCTGCTATTTATTCACTGACAATAATGTTTTCAAAGTAGAAAATCCCGAGAATCTTTCACTCATATGGAGACGTCACCATTGTCGGTGAAGGGCTGCAAATTTAGGCCTTTGCTCGGCGCTTATGGCCTTTGAGCAGGGAGGGATCTTTTACGAAAAGCAATGGGTACTGATGAGAACCTGTTCTAAGCTGGATCCTCACGGGGTGATAAGTACTGTAAACACATTACTGTAGAAGTACCAAAGCTTCGAAAATGGATGTTGACTTTTTCACTTCACCCACCCTGAAAACCCAACTGTTGTATATCTATCATCTGTTAATTTTTCACATTTCCAGCATCTTCCCCAGTGCGCCAATCAATCAAACTTACATACATGTCAAAGGTTTTAAATGATTCAAGATTATACGAATGAAGGACATTACAAAGGAATACAATTAGAACAAAATATATTGAAATATTCATAAAATATTAAAATTTAAGACACCCTGAAACATACCCTTCTTTTGCGAAAATGGATCTGTGCTTATCAAACAATTTCTGAAACCGCTATCGGGAATTTCATCTTGTTTATATCTATACATATATATAGGGGAAAGCAATAAAATGTCTTTGTAAGAAAATCACGAGGCTACAAATTGCCATGAAAGTTCGTATTTTGTAGATTTATGTTTGTTGCGGTTTAACAAAGGATTACATAGGTAAAACGTTTACTTTTAAAAAGTATTGACGAATTTCAAGAATCACCAGTTCCCCTTTCACTTATTCCAGTATTTGTCATGTGGTGTGCATCCAATTCAATGAAACTTTGACAGGTGGTGCCCGGTCGCGACTACAACTGGGGTTTGGAATTTAAGATATAGGAATTACTCAAATTAATATAAATGTGTCCTTATGAGTTGTGCATCAAAGCGTGTTCAAATCACAAATCAGTAGACTCGCAGTGAAGGTACAGACATCTACGCTAGCCAAGTGTTTTCGGTCCGCTCCGCTCCCCACAAACCCAGGGATGGGATACATAAATATGAAGTTTTAAGCACGAATATAAATGAGCTTTAAAAACTCTGTTGAGGAAGTACACTGTAGAAGGATATCGTTTCTCGGATTAATTTGCACCTTCCCTTAGTGTATACTATGGAATCATTCATGTTCGTGGTTAGCCAAATATTTATTAGTTGCTGGAGATGTAATTTTGAAGGTTGATAACATTTCAAAAGTATGCAACATTATACTGTAGAAGATATCGTTGGAACGTAAATTCGATGGTAAATGGTATCCACAAAATTCATGTATATTAAGTCCTCCCAAACAATAATGATTGTACAATATGTTGATAAATCCACGTTATTCCCCTTGGATCCAGCGCGGGGTTACAGTAGAATTTTAGGGGTTTATATTAGCATAGGGTCTCACTTCATTAACAGCAATGTATGAGAAACTTTATTAAGGTAAGCGTTGTGACACAGGGGCCTCTCATGTAACAAATCTATTCACCCTTACCATTGTAATTTGTCTCATTGCCTGGTTGTTGTATATCCATGGATTTCCTGCAATATCAGACATATTTTTAATTTAGAAAACATTACGATAGCATGACAAATAAACTGAAAAATGAGCGGAAATGAGTCGTGCCTATGAAATCATTGAAATTTCAAACTAGAAAAGGACCGATAACTCTGGAGAGAAATTGGAAAAGTTGGATCATAATAATACGGGATCCTGTTTCTGTCGTGCGCTTTATTGCACTGCTGCCGCGATGGTACAGTAAAACACAAGAAATGTGGTTCACGTGATTCTTATAAACCATTATAAGACGAAAAGTACGGCGTATATTGGCATGAAATATTCACATGATTTTCATGCAAACCATTTCAAAGGGAAGTTCTCTAGACATGATCGGTCTTGTGATGATGACAATTAGGTCAGTACATGAAGTGAAGAGAAACGTATATGATTTTATTTAATTCAATTTTTATTATTATTCAATTTTTATTATTACCCCTTCCGTAAGTCCTATATATTGAAAAGGTACACGGAGTAATAGAAAACATATACGGTACAACTTTTGATGCGCCAGATGCGCATTTCGACAAATAATGTCTCTTGAGAGATGAAAAATCAAAAATGTTGGAAATTCGAAATAAAAACAAAATCAAAAAAAACAAAAAAAAAAGAGCTGAAAGAACCAAAAATACCAAATGGTTGAGCCAAATCTGGCAAAGGATCAGAGCTATGCATGAGGGAGATAATCCTGAATTTTGAAATGAATTTCCGAAATCAAAGTCAGTATGTAAAGAGCGGTCTAATAATTGATATGCACAAGTCGGGCAGCATTTGACCCAATGGCTGGTTGTTTTGGAAAATCAGGTCATAAGAATGACCAATGAATTTACGAAATGCTGATTTTAGATGATGGTGTTGAAACTCCTGTAACATCGCCTTCTCCTACAGTATCCTGTCTATAATCCTATACAAAATTCAAACACCATCTGCTGACTCACCTTAATCCTATGGATCAGAATCGGTATATTTGATACATTCTGCCATTCTTGTTTTGTCCCACTTATATCATTCTAGAACTTTAAACGCCCATTGCTGTGGTTTTTGCGAATTTGTAACAGAATATTTTAAACTTTGTACCATATTTGCCGTGACTCTACATGAAAATGCTTGCATTCAAGACAATGCACCCGTGTAGTTATTCATATGTAGAATACAATGTCTTACATTTTACTCTAAAATTACAGCCGACCGCCTGGCGCAGTGGTTAGAGCGTCGGGCTCAAAGATCTGATGATCCTTGAGTCGGGGGTTCGAATCCCACTGTGGGACGTGGGTGCCGGTCTTTCGGATGAGACCGTATAAACCGAGGTCCCGTGTCGCAGTAGGTGTGGCACGATAAAGATCCCTGAATGCCGAGCATAGGCCTAAATTTGCAGCCCTGTCACCGGTAATGGTGACAGCCGCCGGATAGCTGAAAAATTGCTCAGGCGGCTATAAACAAACAAACAAACAAACTCTAAAATTACAAATACCGATCGCTGGTTTCTGAGTTCGTACATTGGATTGAACAAATTTAAACCTATACTATATCAGAAAATTGTACTATTCCGGTTCAGTGGTTCGATAGAAGATCATTCTAAGCACCTCATTATACGTCCATTGTAATGGAAACGAATATCAATTAATTAGAAAACTTTGAACTCTCGTGGATAGATACGTTATGTCACGTTTAGTTGATATTGATTGATTAGTTCTGAAGATGTTGAAAATATGAATAGTTGAATACAACCACGTGATCGACGGAATTTTAATAGGCGCACTGTAACAAGAAAACTTTTTTCATGAATAAGAAATAAAAAATTTACAATGATGTCGACAAAATATATATCATAAGGATTCACTTTAAAAAGTTTCCACAATCTTGACCATTCAAGATTTGTTCTCCAGTTTCCTATTTGTTATCTAAGATCGTGCAGTTCAAACATGAAAATGTAGCTACAAGAACAGAAAGGATTAAATATACTGAGTGTCTTAATAATAATAATAAATTCTTTATTTAGACAGGATAGCACAATTAGTATTACATACTAGTTCACATTGTGGTCCTGTATAAAAACATATTTACAGACAGATTAAATGAGAGGATAGAAAATCATAAGACATTTATACATAAAATATTTACACATGTACATTATCACTAAAAATAACAACAACAAAATACTATAAAAGGTGTCTTACTGTTTTGAATTGCATTTGTAGTTTTTCGTCGGCCTACTTTGAGATCTAAAGGATAATCTAGACCTATACTGGACCTGGGACGCTCTGGTCGTCTGTACAGGATATCCGGATGCCAGTCAAACTAAGAAATGTAGCATGCATTACTTTCCGTGGAGACATGCTAATGATCGCGGTTAAATGGATACATGCGTGTGAATGTCATCGAATTGAATACTAATGTGTTAGTAAGTCGCAGATGCATATATTTACAGTACATTGTACTTCCTTTTGTTTCTACAGAGGAAATTCAATCTATGGATAATTTAAAGTCATTGAGTTTTAGCTCAGACAGTTGAAGACCAGTCGAGATTTTACAGTGGCAGGTTGTATGTCGTCTATAAACAATTAAATCACTCCTAGTTCCACCGTTGTCAGAAGTATCAATGTGAAAATGTAAAAAATAACAAACAGTGGTCAATTTCTTAACTCCTATAAGGAATATGAAATTATGAGTTGGGCAAACATGGACCCTTGGACATACCAGTGGTGGGAGCAGATTGACGACAGGTTACACCCGCCATGAGCCCTATATCATAGTAATCCTTACGCAAAATCGATGTACAAAGAGCGGTCTAACAATTGGTATGAAACACGTCAGACAGGATTTGACTCAATAACACGTTGTATTGACAAACTAGATCGTTATAACGGCCATAGAATTTGGAAAATGCTGATTTTAATCGAGATTGTTGAAACCCCTGTAGCATCAACTTGTTTGTGGAAATATGTAGAAATTGTAAGAAATTTCTAAGATATTGCACGTATAATCATTTCATTTGGAAAAAATCTACTGCAGTGAATAAGAGACTTTTAAAAAGTCACTTTTATTCCAAGCGCCACTCATCGTACTTGACTTTACAATTATTGAAGAGTCACATTCAAAACATTGATTTGTGTACAAAACATCAATGTGCATACAGTTACATAATTTGGCATGGTTTGATTCATCAGCAGCAATTGTGATGAAAACCAATTCAAAGAAACCTGCTTTCCTTTTAAGATTTAAAATTAGGATCGCCGTAATCACAATATAATTATTTATTCTCTACATTTTTCACTTTTCCGTGGTTTTTAAATTTTATTATTGACATCAAATCAATTCAAACTTGGGTTTATTTATTGTACATGTATCATATAGCATATCACACTGCTTAAACATACCATACGAATTTGATTGAATTTTTAAAAGATTAACTATAATTCATTCTTAAAATTTGAAATCCTTTATTGTGCTTCTCTATTCTGTAGGCAAAGGAAGACGACCAAGAAAGACGACCAGGAAAAAACGACCAAGAAAGATAACCAAGAAAGACGACCAAGAAAAATAACCAAGAAAAACAACCCAGAAAGACGACAAAGAAGGACGACCAAGAAAGGCGATGAACAACGACAACCACGAAAGACAACCGTTACATTTAGTAATCCTCTTTAATGGGGTTGTATGGACTTTTCTTTCGATCTTACTCTTCGGTTATGAAAGTATATTTGTGCGCCTGAAGCGAAAATTTCTCCTGACCAGCTTCACACCCGTACATTGAAATCTTCAACAGAGGCCCTATATAGTGAGTGTAGTAAATTCTCTTTCTCTGAATAAAATATTTCAATTCCAAAGATGTTTTAACATTTATATTCAATCTGCTATTGTTCATATTAATTACAGTGTAACTAATCAGTTTGTAAAAATAATAATTTACCCTAACAATTATTATTATTATTAAAGAAGCAGAACCAGTGGAACCACTGTGCTAACCACAGACCACATCCTATGTAACCATACTAGTCATATTAACTGACTCAGTCGTTATAGATTATTTTCAAACCTAGATAATGAGTAGTTAATTTTCCTTTGCCAAACGCTCGGCATTCAGAGGTGAGAGTCGTGAGACAGACCTCAAAATAAAGAATGGTACAGGCCCGAGCGCCTTGCATAGGTTAAAAGTGGCATTTCACCCCCAGCTGTTGGCGTCTCGATATGAATGAAAAAAATTGCAAAAGGATATAAAACAAACAGACAGGTATCAATTACCATATGTGACTATTTCGTACATGCACACAAACTAAGAGTTGATGAAAGGGTCATCGTACTGTAAAGTTTCGTTACATCAAAAACTAAGTGTAGGACATTTTACATATACATTTATCCTCCATCAATTGAAGTCAATGTATACATGCTATGTGTAAAAGCATAGTCTGGTGCTACTTTCATAAAGACTTTTATACAAATTAGCACTCTTGTTGAAGTTTGGATGAAATGCAAAAAACAACAGAATAATGGATTAATTCATACAATACATTAAATCTGATAAGAAAATATTATTTGTATTCTTAAACAAAACATAGGAATGAAAATGTCTGTAAAACATTTGTAACTTTAGAAACTTGTCAAAACGGACGCGAAGAAAGCCAAATCTTTTTTATTTCCAAGACCAAAAACCAAATTTATTTCCAAAATATTCAAACATAATGTTTAAAACAAAACACCTTGTAGTGAAATATTGCCCCAACATTATTCATGATATTGTTGAAATTCAACAAAGGATTAATTATGTTGCGAATTATATCTCTGTTACTGTGTTCACAATTTGTTGTTGTTTGTTTGTTTTACGTCCCATCGAGAATTTTTCTCTCATATTGAGACGTCACCAGCTGTAGGTGAAGTACTACAAATTTAGACCTATGCTTAGCACTCAGGGCCGTGGCAGTGAGGGTTCCTTAACGTGCCAACGCCTACCGTGACACGGGACTTCCGTTTTAAAAGTCATATCCGAAAGACCCGTGATTCTCACTTCTAAATGCCGAGCGTTTGGCGAAGGAGCAATCACTACCTATTTTTCGTCTCAGGTTTGACGCGGCCATGGTACAAGCGGGGCTCGAACTCACGACCTCCTGGTTACGCAGCAAACGTTCTAACCACTGAGCTACCGCGACCGATGTGTTCACAATTACATCTCCAATAGTTAGCGAATTCTCTTAACCTCAGATGTATTATTACTAATCTGTCTACTGTGCTTAAGACTAAAGTAACTGTGTTGACTTTAAAACTAAACAAAATACCTGTAACATTAACTTATTTGTCGATAACCTTTCCATAAATCTTATCATGTCTAGAACGTGCTCTTGCGTATTTAATCAGTTGAGAGACATAAACATGACATGCAAGTTACGATGGAAAATTGCTACATAAATTACTGTGAGTATGGGAGAAACTGAAGTTTGTCATATCTGAGACGTCACCAGCTGTAAGGCGAAGTGCCATAAATAACCCATGGTTAGCGCTGGAGACGTAGCAGTGAGGGTTCTTTAACGTGTAAACGCCTGCTTCGATACCATGCCTTCGTTTTTAACGTCATATACGAAAGACTCGTGATTCTCACTTCTAAATGCAGAACGTGTGGCGAAGGAGCATCCGCTACCTATTTTTACGTCTTAGGTTAGACAAGGTCATGACACGAGGGAGGATCGAACTCGCGACCTCCGGTTACGAAGCGAACGCAATAACAATGTGAATGAAGAACAGCAGCAGATTTTAATATATCAACTTCAGAGTACTTGCGCGAATAATCAGAGTCGAGTTTAATAAAGTAATTTTCTAGATGACTGATCACAAGAAAAGGATAGTTTCCATATTTATCGAAGACGCAGCTCTCTGTGAAGTTGCAAAACGTGGCCCCTTTTTGTTCTTTAACAATGATAGGCTAAACCGTTTAAAAATCATTTTATGAATATGTATGTATATCATAGTTATGCACGTTTTCAATGTTCATCCATCTGTATCGATCAGTGCTTGTGAAATGTTACAAATTGTGAATGATAATAGCGAGCGCTATGACCCGCCGCTAAGTGCTAGCTCGTACTGAAAGCATTAGCGATTACAATGACTAAACGTACGAAATAATCTGAGGTGAAGCTGCACATTCTCCTAAAGAAGAAAGAATTGTCATAATCCCAGAAGTACCTCATTAAAATGACGGAGAACTCGCAAAGTCACATATCTTTATCTCAGATTACGAAATTACGTAAAATATCTCCATTTCATCCTAGCATTGTAGTCCTCTGCCATGGCAGTGCGCTGCACTAGGCCTGAAAAAACCATGGCATGATGCCAAGGTATACATTTTGACGTCACAATACACTTGAAGCAGTGGCGGATCTAAATCATCGAAATTTATTATTGTCTGTGAAAACATCTGACGTCAAATGATCGTGATCAACTTTGAATTTCAATGTGCCATTACAATAACAAAAAGTTGAGGAGGGGGGTCAGCCATATAAGAATCTAATTACTATTATGCGAAAGCTGAAATATATTAAATTAGTGTGCTGAATTGAAATACTTCATTGATACATTCTTTAAATGAGGATTAATGTAGAATCATTAATGTTCGTTGGGTCCAATGTTCGTGAGTAGCCAAATATTTACTAGTTCGTGGGGATGGAATTTCGAAGGTTAAAGTTATTTTAGAAATATACGTTATACTATAGAAACTATTGCAAAGAATAACTAGTTCGAGGGGACGTAAATTCGTTGGTAAAAGGTATCCACGAAATCCACGAACATTAATGTTTCCACTAAAACATTTTCAGTACAATCACTGCTTTTCCATTGCGTAGTGATTCTTGATGATTTTTATTATCCATTTGTGCAATATTCAGTGCACTACAGATTTTTACTGTTTTCTTTTAAATCATATATTGCGAGATCGTGTACTGTTCTAGGCTAGGTAGAAAATAAATATCTGCCAATATCTATGCACTTCCAGTTGTAAAGTATCATATGTTAATTCATACTTTCAAATGGAATCCTTAAAAAATGCATGAGTAGATTCCACATCCACTGAGGAAAATTTCACGTGCATATGGCTGTGCTCGCTATAACAGTAGCTCCGTCAATATATCGAATGGTGAAGTAAACAATGCATTAATCGTAATCATAAATCCCAAAGACATATACAAATTCGAGTGTAGGACAACGCGGACCTCCGACAAAGCGAAGGTAGGATCAGGTGCCATGGAGGAGTAAGCATTCTCTGCTGACCGGTCACACCCGCCGTGAGCCCTTAGTCGAAATTAGGTATACGGGATTACCCGTAGTCAAAGTTAGTATGAAAAATGACAGTCTAACAAAGGGTATGAAACAAATCATTCAACATATGTCCCAGAGACACTTTGTAATCGCAAACAAGGTCATCATAGCGACCGTAAAACTTGCGAAATGATGACTTCAAACGAGATTCGTTATAACCCTGCAACATATTAATTACCGATCATTAACTGTAAATCAATTCGAAACAGCTACCAGCGCTTACCAGATAATAACTGCCTGTGCTCTCAGGTAACTTGTACCCAGAACGTATCGACACAGACCTTATCATTTCATGAAAATTTGTGTTCAATAATGACCCAGATATTGAAGGCGAAGATTCTAGAAAATTTACAAACACTTTTGTACTAAAATTTATTAGCGATATTACAATAATGAATATCAGCTTCGTCCCTTTCTATTTTACAGACCTATCCTGTATCTCGGTTTACGAACGCCCACATCGCCGTTTATATTTACAAATGATATGCGGAAAATATAACTATGTTGTTATTTTTACATTATGAAAATTAAACTTGACGTGTAAAAAGCAATTTTATTCAATGAACGTCATAGGGGCATCTAACCTTACTAACACAGTGAATACTGACACTAGTTGGGTCAACATTCTGCAACCTTGCACGCCCACCTTTTACACTGACAGCTTTTAATATCCACCAATAGGAGTTTGGAAAATTCTTTATAATACAGCGCTAAGTCATATTTCAGTACAGTGTAGATTCATGTTGAAGCGCATTTATTGTCTTGTCAAGTTAAAAAAAAAAATAAAGCACTCCTGAGACTGCTATAGATAGGTTTGAATATTAATTACATGTATGTATGTGATCAACAATCAGCCAACTGCACTGATTAATAAATAGAAGTTTGATTTTTTAATTCATTAATAACAATGCACGTGTTTTCTGGTGTTTAACGGTAAGTTGGAAATAATTTGGTAATTAATAAATGAAACATTGAAATCAGTTACATATACAATGGTTTCCGTCATTTTGTCTACAGCTAGAATGCAATGTTTCGGTCTGAAACGCATTATTCCATGAACAGTTCGCGTTTAATTCTGGTCCAGTTATAACACGTTAAAATCCTCTAACGTTTAGGAACAATTTTATTGCTATCAAAATATTGCATGTAGCCATGGAATAAATTACGATATTTCACACCAGAAAAATGACATAAGTTATCATTATTCCCCTACTGAGAATACAATCAGAACGAATACCTCCTCTTCCTTGGCTCCAAGTTTGATGAGGAGCTCATTTTCGGCTTCAAGTTTTAAATTTGTTGATTCAAACATCGTGTCTGGTTGGATTCGCTCGTGGTTCTCCATTGCCATACATACACCGCACAAATCACCTTCACCTGCAAGCGAAATTTGTCCGAAATGATTCACCAGCTTCAAAACGACGAAATCTTCGGGCCACCTCGTTTCATTTCCTAATCAAACGACAGATGAGTTTTGCTAACATACTAGGACGTATTTTTGTGGCCCCATACAGCTCAGCAATATGTAAACATACGCGACATTATTACTATAATGCTCTTACATTTCTGCACGATATAAACCGAAAGTCAATTATATCATTTAAATACTATAATTATGCAATACAAAAAAGCATTTTTCAATTCATATTTGGATTATTTACCCACTATTGTTGGTCAAATGTCCGGCCTGAAATTAAATACACAGTTGCTCAAAATGATACTTTTCCTCTCGCTAGAATCAAATATGTACATAAATCGTTTCGGTTTTCACCAGCGGTTCTAATAATGCAAATAAAAAGTAACAAAACTTCTACATTGATATCCTTTGGCATATATTCTGTTTCTCTTTACTTTAGCGATAACACATGGCCAAATAAACTGCTAACAAATTGTAGATATTATCTGCACAAAGATTTTGCATTCTAGTAACCAACTCCTTCTTTATCCTGCATTATAAGGGTCCAATGATTGTAAAGCTAACCGTACTAGTTTACTTTTAAAAAGACGGAAAATTAAAGATAACACACACCATAACTTTGGCCTAGATATGTCCATTATTTTCTCAAATATCAGTTTTCTAAGTCGCGCACATTACCTACATTCTTTAGAATAAATGAAATGACGGAATATCCTGTATGTATCTTAATATGGAACAGAACAACATTGGAGTATATCGGAAACTGAAACTATTACGGCATCTACTGCAATATACAAAGTGCTTGGCTGTCTCCCATTAAAAGAAATAATGCCCCAGTAGACAAGTGTATGTTTATATGTATTTCATGCTTGTATATTCTCAACTATAAACAATGCTTCAGAAAACTCGGTAATATAAATCACTTTTTTCAGAGACCGATGGAAATGGCTAGTGATACATAATTTGCAATGGTATGGTCCGCTGTAAACTTCACACACAATCTACGTTAACTTTAAAGATCGCTATAAACGTATCAGTTATTCAGTGTTTTGTTTGCACAAAATTTTGTATTGGAACTCTCCAGTTGAGGAGATACGGAATTACACTCTCTATTATTCTGGTCGATTAGAAATATTAGATATCTAGGCACAACTTTGAACCAGCTAAAGAATTTTAATCCCCCCTCTTGCTGTTGGATGGATACTTTACTCCTAGGTATCATTCTTCCTAATGCCGGTTCGGAAGAAAATTTAAATTTGAGGATCTTGCACGGATTAAAAGTCTTTACCTATATAGCAGGTGCCCCTAAAGCAGCTAGGTGACAACACTTCACACTGACAACGCACTTCCGATTCACATGCCTGTCTTGATGATCACTGCATAGCTGCGCTATACATTCCAGTCCAAAAAATATACGAATGTCTTGATTAAAGCTCTAGAATTTACGTATATAGAAACGCTGGTGAAATAAGATATCCATTCCACGCTCATTCACATAATTTTAAAAAATGCATTTTCAAAGAGAAGTTAAGACACACTGTCTCAGTATATCTTCTTATCTAATTTACAAATACGATATTCAGTAGGCACATGTCCCTGCTCTAATTAAAGACATCTAAAGTAGATATAACAATTGAATGTATCGTATCATTCTACGATACCTCTACTGCTGTGACTCGCACATGAAAAAAGGTGAAAAGGTATGAAACAGCGATCAATATTACAATGCCATAGAGACACAATCTTAGAGTAGGCCAAACATGGACTCCTGGAAATATCAGGGGTGGGGTCAGGTGTTCAGGAGGAGTCATCGCCTGCTGTAATCTCGGCTGAGATTCGCCTTGACTGCGTGACTTGATGGTTAAAACTAACTCTCTCTCTTAATATTAATGCTGTTTTACGTACCGTCTATGTACGAAAATCCAAAAATAAAAACAATCACTAAATTCCCCGTTCAGTTGACTCCCATGAAATAATTGTTTATCCTCTGATGTTGTAGAGTTCCTGTAGTTCTATTTTTTTTTTCATTAGTGTTTTATTAGTGATATGTAGTGATTGCCCATCTTCTGCATATCATTATTTGAAGTGAATGCATGTGTCAGAAGCACATTAATTACCAGAACCAGCAGAAGTGGAATGTGAATTTCCAGACATGAATTATGAACCACTTTTCCAAAATTCGGTGAAGAAGCCAGTCCATATAACCAGCCGAGCCGAATCTCAGCCGAGATCAACATCACCCAGCAGAGTATTAGTTGAGATATCATCTCCTGTTAACATAGATGACGAACGGTGCGACATGATAGTAAAACATGTGTGTTAGTTTCCTTTTGATTCGGGAGATTATGATAAGCAACAACTACTGTATGTATTGACATTTTTCACTATCATGCCCGTGAGGATCCGGGTTGTCCGAATAGATCCTCAGTACCCCTAGCGTGTCGTAAGAGGCGACTAAATGGGGCGGTCCTTCGGATGAGACCGCAAAAACTGAGGTCCCTTGTCACAGCGGGTGTGGCACGTTAAAGATCCCTCCTTGCTCGGAGGCCATAAGCGCCAAGCAAAGGCCTACATTTTGCAGCCCTTCACCGGCAATGGTGACGTCTCCATATGAGTGACAACTTCTCGAGCGGGACGTTAAACAATATATAATCAATCAGTCAATCATATTGCAACGACAGTGATATAATACCTAGAATATTAACCAATTGTTGACTGAAAGGTTTGTTTAGCTTCAGTGAAATACTTTTATTTCCAAGCCTAACAGTAACCATCTTAACTTTGTTTTTAGGTGTCCCTTCAGCTGTTTTACACTTAATTTCTTTTAGTTATCACCATTCCCTGATGAAAACGTTTGGATTGAAGTCCCTAGATTTCATATATTACATGGTGTGTGTGTGTGTGTGTGTGTGTGTGTGTGTGTGTGTGTGTGTGTGTGTGTTAACAACCATCTTCGCTTTTGATTTTCGCTCTTTGACATCAGACATTAAAACAAGAAAATATACCCGGTAGTTAGTTAACTTATGTTGGCAAAAGGCAATTGTTGGTTCGACAATTTGCTCACAAGTACGCGAAGTTTTCAAACCCATTTTGGCCAATATTCATCAATGTAAATTCAACAAAACGTCCAATTGATTGATTGATTGTTGTTTCCGCCACACTCAGCAATTTTTCACTTATCTAGTGGCGTCCAGTTTTTGTAGGTGGAGGAGAGAATCCTGATACAATATACCCGGAAAGATATCACTGACCTCCCGAAAGTAAACTGGCAAACTTTCTCACATATGTCGGCGCGAGCGAGATTCGAACCCGCGCCGACTAGAGGTGAGAGGCCTTGTGATTTTGAGCGCGATGTTCTAACCACTCGGTCACGGAGGCCCCTTACAAGACGTCCAAAGGCCTTATTGGTCACTTGATTTTGATATCAATCACTAACCCCACGAGATAAAAGCAAGGAAAACAAATTCCTGATCAACATATCTAATCCAAATTGTTATACTTAGCAACAGTATACATTGCCTCCGAAAATGACTATAGTGATGAATTAAAGACTTTACATAACATATGTAGCATCAACAGGATACGATTAATTTTGGACACGTCCTAGAGTCAAAATCCTGGTGTTGCAAAATAATTTTGGTACAGCCTTTTCTGCTTTTCCTATATATGCATTTAGTTTTTATACTGTACCTGCTAACATCATTAAATCTTTCAAATGATAAAGACAATCAATATGATAATTTTGGCCCCATCCTGAAACCAAAACCCTTACCCTGGGATCATAACATTTACAATCATGGTAAAGAACTAGCTACTAAATATTTATTTAGCGTCAATTTATTTAAGACGTTTTTTAAATGTTTTACATACACACACTCATGTTTTGCCCCTGCCCTGGAGTCAGAACCTCTACACTGGATATCATGATACTTACAGTTTTGGTAGAGGCTTTCCTGCTACGCATTTAGTTTCTCTTATAGAACTGCAATTATAAAGATTTTTTTTTCAAATTATAAATATTCGTCAATGTTTGACAATTTTTATTCCACAATTAAGGCCCCGAGAGTGCAGAGTGTATGAAGTTTAAAATATATGTCATCCTTGTCCCATTGATGACCCATACCAAATTTGAAAAAAAAGATAAAAAAATTGAAAATGTTGAATTGTTAATATATTTAGCATTGACCTTTTTGGACTCACCCTGGAACCATTTCCCTCTATATCTGGTATCATTAAATTTGCAATTTTGGGAATGGGATACCTGCTCGTTCTAAATATCCATTTAGTTTTATTTAGTATCAATGGCATAAAAGGTTTTCTTTTAATTTTACATAAACACTAATATACCAAACCTGGAGTCGGAACCTCGTGAAATTTACGATTTTGTTAGAAGCTTTCCTGCTCTACATCACTATTCATTTTCCTTTCAGATATGAAGTTGTTGGGGGGAAAATTTAAAATCAATTTCTGACTTATTTTGCCCCGCCCTAAGACCTCGGGACGCAGAAGTCCTGAAATTTACAATTTATGCCCCCCCCCCCTTTTTTGAAAAAAATAAACACAAAAAAAAATAATAAAAAAAATAAACAAACAAACAACAACAACAACAACAAAAACAAAACAAAAACAAAAAAAAAAACCCAAAAAACAAAAAAAAAACAAAACAAAAAAAAATTACAAATTTGAAAAGAAATGGAATGGTAGTTATGGAGAAGTTAAAAACTCTTAATTAATAACGCACGACGGACGACGACGACTGAATCTGACCAATTCCAGCAGGTCACCCGAGTTTACTCAGGTGATTTAAACGCCCTACTATATGCTGACGCAGACTCCAAACCATGAACTACAAGCAGAACGACCTTTCGCTAGCCGCTACCGCTATTGAAAAATATATTTAGGAATTCAAACATACAAGATTTTATCAGCAATTTATTGAATTTTTCAAAAAAATAGTGTACTGGGAAAAAATATAAATGTCACTTAAATACTGTATCCGACTCATGAATCTTACGTTATCACAGTACATAATGAGCAAAATTTTAACATCCTCTTTTATCAAATATTTGCCCTTTACAATGAACATGATATGCTATTCAAGCTATTCGAGGACTGCATTACATGCAAACAAAAGCTGAATATTATAAAGTCTGAATCACACCCTTTCACACATGTATACCAGAGTTCAAAACCTGTAAACACTCTTAACAACCACTTGTGCAGTTCTTGGAGCTAAATGCATATTTCTGTGTATACAACAGAGACTACATTAAAAACAAGCAATTAAATAAGATCATAACAAATAAAATTGATAACAAGCAACAATCATATATATATATAGATACATATTATTCTAAACTTCTTCAATAAAAATAAAAATACAAAAATGCATTACCAAATCACTTTAAAATATATGGCTTCATGACAAGGTCCTATCTATATCACAGAATTTTACAATTAAATTAAAAAAAAATCACATATAATAAAGATGTTCATAACTTTAAAATCAAGCGAAAACATGGTGGATATATGATTCTGCTATAAAAATGAATATCCAGCAATACTCAAAAACCTTCTTCATTCCATATCAGACTCAAAATGGGTCTTTATAAAGAGAAAGCACTGCTTTTCCCCGTTATTATCTTGAAAACTACACCAGACTTAACATTGTTTTAAGTTTCTAATTTTGGCACTCAAAATTATAGTATTCAAGTCTAGCTGCTTTTAAAGGGCGACCAAGAAAGGTTTCTACGACAACAGCAAACGCCAATTCCTATCTTGTCTTCTCCTGATGTGTTAGTAACAAAGAAAAGTGCTTTGTTATTGTCAATAATTATGTTAGGTTAATTAATGCAGTGTAACTAATTATACACAAGAATAAAATTTAATATTAATCAGATCACAAGGTAAATAGTGATATAAAATAAAATACGTGCAAGGAGTCGTACCAGCGATTATATTTCATATTTTAAGCAAGAAAATGCTTCAATTAATTTTTTTTTTTAATCTTTCTTACAATAATTTTGGTATTTCAAAATACTTTACAGCGAGTCATATCTTCATCTGTTAGGGACTCCATGTGGCGTGATAGACAGTGGATTATTAAGTTGTGACGTGTCAATAAACACAGCAGACGACGCATTCATAAGTGGCAACTCGTGGCATTGAATGGAGCGACGCCCTATGTACCGCCGCACAAGCCGGGGCAGCGCATTAGAAGAAGCGGAATAATTCACTGGTGTCACAGGCTGTTTAATCCCCCCATCAGTGTAACGGAGGAGTTGCTTCTCAGTTCTTAACCTACTCGGCATGACGCCGAAATTGGTGGCAGTAGAAGTGAAACTTCCAGTGGAGTTTAACGAGCAGGCAGAAGCACTCGGAGGGCGAGGTGAGAAACTACTTTTTGGTCTGCTGGGGAATCCCCGCGCCGCGCGGTATGATTCGCTACTGGAGTATCCTGGAGGAATACAAAGGCTATCTTGTTTACATATGCATTGAGGATTGCTGTTATCAAGGTGTAAATTCATTCCACTGCCACACTCGGCACAGGTACGCCCCCAAGCACCATCGATTAGCGGACTCAAACCTGTTAAAACATTATAACACACCAGATTCAAAAAGGGTTAGTGTAGCAGTAGATTCAGACAAACTTGCTTATGTATCTATACCCACCACATACTGTATCAAACTCAGCTCAAATAGTATTATAAAGACTGTAGCTTAATTAATGTTGGCAAAGTTAAAGTGAATTTCTGTTAAAGCCATGTTTATTACATCACATAAGCAGTGTCTGTCATAGTTCATTAAAACATCAGTTTTCATTAGTTTTGTGAGTTATTCGAACTTAAATGAATTACCATCAAATCATTTTGTTATACCAATCGTAAATTAGCCAAACTGTCTTTACTTCAGTGTCATACTGGTGCTCTTAAAAAAGATGAAGACTGAAGAAAAAACAGCTTTCACTAGTGAAAATATTAGGCAATCATGGATAATCATATTTAGCACAAGTTAATGTATTTTTTGAAGAAAAATACGATATTTGATAACATTGTAGCATTTAAAGATAAAAAAGGAATATAATTACACAATATTTAGTAGAAAATAAGCTATTTAACACAGCATTACAGCTAATCTGGCAGGCTACAGTTTACATAGTTGAGGATAGGCACCAGAATTTAACTCATGCAATTGTAAATTTATTCCCGATTATAAGAAAAATGTAACGAGGGAAGAGCAAGATATGCATGCATGCACAGTACAGGGTATTTCCAACAAGCAGTGAGCAAGAAAGAGAACACTCCGAGAAAATAAGTGGGTCATTAAACTTGTTGAAATTATTGTCATTGTTTTAGATATCAACATAGGAATTGATACATCATTTTTCTATAATATTACACAGTAATTAATCAGAAATTTAATAATAATAATAATAATAATAAAAAAAAAAAAAAAAAAAAAAAAAAAAAAAAGGAGCAAAATACATAATCTTAATATATTCTATCTTCCAAGGAACAGTTCATAAAGTTGAAGCTGAAATAAATATCAATTGTCTTTGAAGAATATTTTTGGGGGTGAAGTGATGACGTTATACACACACTGGTGAAAGCGATATATGAAGATGGCGGGAAAACAACAAACATTGAACTGAAAGCCAAATTAGTTAGCATATATGATGGTAATAGTTAAATAAAAACTTTCTGACATTTTTGTGAGAAGATTCCTAATCAAGATAAAATTACAAACATCGGAATGATTTAACAGCTATAACTACAAAGTAAATATAAAATTAAAAAATCATCTTAATCTGTAGCAATGGAAGCCAAAAATTAACAGTGAAATCTATACCAGATCCAGTTTATTGAACACCTAATTGTAAACGTTTAAAATGTGGACATCATTGGTCTAAAAGATGGCATCATGAAAGCTGTGAATTCAAAATAAAATACGATAAAACACAGAGAAGAAGACACCGCCACCCAGGTGAGACTGAAGCCAATGCTGAAACATACTGTGACCGGGTAATGGAGTTTAAAGCCCTAGTCTAAACCCTGAATTTGGTTTATGACGTTAACCTTGATGACGGGAAGCTTTTGAACCATAACATATGGTGATGCTTTAGTCATGTTCAGTTTGACTGGGCTCCTAGCGTACTGCGGAAGAGAGAAAAGTCTTCTGGACGTGATGGACTGATGTGGAGGACTCCCCAAACCGTTCACAGTTTTTCTACGTCGTCGTTTCCCTTCAAAAAGATTCATTCTTTAAATCAAAATGTACCTAGCTGTTACATTTAGCTCTGCAAAGTATATGTACATGTGTTTTAAAATACTGAATATTGTTGCAAAGTTTGTTTTAAAAAACGATACTGAGATATTTTGTGTAAATTTATCTAGTAATATACCTTCCATGTAATGTAATGCAACGCGTATAGTCACAAATGTTGGGGATCCAGGTTTGGGAAGTGTATTAGTTCTTTCAGTCTTACAGATGAGTGAGGGAGGCCCATGCTGTACACTTGTCCGATTCATAATGACACGAGATATCATAAAAATTCGCATCTTAATACCATCATTTCCAAACCATTTCTTTTTTTTTTTCCCAAGAAAAAGTCATTGACACATCATACCAAATTCTGAATAACATCAAATCACCTCGTGTCATATCAGTTAATTGCACAAAATAAATGTTAATCTTTCATCATTGCTGTTAGTGCTAGAGTGTTAATGTGGTGTTACATCTATGAATGTTATTATATTATTTTAGAACGTTTCTTTTAAAATTCGACGTGTACAAAATGGGCCATCATGACGCCATGCATGTTAATGAGAAGGTGGAGCTTACACGTTTGTATATACATGATTGACATTCTAGCAAACTTTAACAACACAGTTCCAACGTGAGTTTTCCTGCTGACCACTTCCATTCTTCGTGTGTAGGGTGGAGTAAACACTCAAAAGAACAATGAAGTGCATGCATGCAAAACTTTTCTCCCTTAATGAAAGTTATACCAAAATGAAAGTAAGGTAAAAAGTTAATAAGACCTACAATGTTAACACTAGATTTCAGTTAATAAACCAAGATTTGAAATCCGTTTCGCTGTAAACGGAATATTATTTTGTTTTTCATTTCCTTTACAGTATTTGTCTAGCATAATCCTAGCCTATCTTGATTTTTTTTCAGAGCATGCAGACTAAACATGCATTGTTAAGTGTTACCATCAATATCTTAGTTATATGATACTGGCGTCATAGCAGGACGGAAGCTGCCTTCATTTTCTCTACTAATACTGAAATACTTTAGTCTGGGTGCCTGGTCCTGCAGTCCCTTAAAGCTCACGTTTATGCTAGCGTAGGGAACGCGGGGGAACTTTATCATAACTTCAGGCCGTTTACTATAATCCTTTTGCTTTCGAATCTGATGCCCCAATGGCCTATGGACATGGGTTCGCTTTTTTGAAGTGCGGGGAGGCTTTGTAACAGGAAGGGCTGTCAGGTTGTAAAGGCTCGGCATATCTCCATTACCTTTAGTTATAGCACCGGCCAATGACATAGGTGGTGGTGCCGTATTCACTGGTTTAATGGTCTGGAGGTCTGTAGATTCCACGTTATTGACAGCTAAGGTGGGTCGATCGAATTTGTCCAAGTTGGGAATCGTGTAGTTGTTGGACACAGATGTAGTGGAAACCATTCTCTTACCAGTCCAAGCACTGCAGCTAGAGATGGGAAGGGAACCTGATTTTTCTCCTTTTGGGAAAGTCTGAGGCTGAGACAAGGAGATCTGACTGCAGTTATCCCTATCCTTGTTCTCTTTGTTAGTATCCTTAGTCTCCTTTATGCCCTTGTTGGTCCTGTCACTGTTTTCTGAGTTACAACTAGAGAGACTAGTAGACGGTGTTACTTGGTTTTGATCATTTTGTGATTTGTGACTAGTCCGTTTTTGTGTGTTATTTTTGTGCTGATGATCCAGACTTTCGCCGGGCGCGGACTTACCCTTCGCTGGAGCGCTATTGGATGCATTCGTATTCTTATGACCTGCATCACAACTTTCGCTTTGAGGTCGCTTTGCTGTGGGAGGTGTTGGCTTGAAGCTAGTTTCTTTGTTTTCTGGGGCGAATGTCGGGGGCTTGCGTGGAGTAAAATATGCTTCGTTATCCATGCTCTTTCGTAAATTGAATCCGTTGGGTCTCCTGACTGTTTGGCCCTCTACACACAGATTGATGCCTATGTAAGGAGGTACCGTTACTAAGGGTTGTTTGTAAGCCAGTTCAAACCTTCCAATGTCACAGTTCCTGTCGTATTTCCTGTCCACCACCACTGAAAAATAATTGCATACATATTAATAACGACAGGAATTCTTGTTCTCCTAAATATCGATTTCATAAGACACAGAAGTTTTATGTCATTTTAAGAAATGTATTCCTTTTCAATTTTCATACCTGTATTTTTTTGTTCTTAATTTATTTTTACATCAGACACATGGAAAAGGAAAAATAATGATACTTTTTGTTCCGAATTCTTTTTAATGCCACTATAAGAACTACACAATTATTGTCCTACCTTTGATGGAGTCTTCCAACACGTTGGTACACATACGACGAGTGATTTCTGTGCTACTTTCCATGCTTGGGCTAGAGTTGATTTCAATTAACCATGGACGATAGTCTTCGGTCAACATGAAATCCGCTCCGTACAATTCAAATGACGACTGTCAAAAAAAAAATACAACAATTAGTGATTATCTCTTCCGGAAATAGTATCGAAGGACGAAAGTCTGAAATCGGAAATGTTCAAACGGTGACACTATTGAAAACAGCACGCATCATTACATGAATTCAACGCCTACGCTTGTTTATTTTCGTTTCTAATCATTTGGTTCTAATGATTAGTTGACATGCAAATCTGTTTTAAAATCACTTTAAATGTTTTTTTTAAATTATTCTTTAGCAAATAAATGTTATTTCTAGAATAATTAAGTATTTTAATTTTAAATCATATAACAATCTCACGTGCACAGACTCCAGTGAAAAGCATATTTTCTAAGTGCAATTTCAAAAGTGTGACTACATTTCTAACTATAACTGAAGGATGGGGTGTTCAAAAATAATGATTCACGAAGGAAAAGCTCCAGCTGTTACAAAGATTCATGAAATACGCTACAATTAGGTTACACAGATACCGAATACAATACTTCAGAAATTAAATTAGTGTATCTTAATTATGAAACAATTAATCTTTCTCAATATTTGTGTTCGACATCATTTATCAAAATAATTATCTAGTAAGAAAAGTATTCGAAAACTAAACATGTTACACTTATTCTAAAAGTGCTTTACAACTCACCTTAAATGTAGACGGCTAAAACATAGAATATGTGTTACATGAACTATGCCAGTCCTCTGCTTATTTTGCACTTGTCATTCAATGCATAAAAACGTGAAAATGATTAAATCGATTTGTCTGAAAATCTGATACTGAGCATCGAATTTTCAGAATTATAAAATAAATTTCACATATACAACTAATCGACTGGTAATATAAAGCACAGGATTGACATTCATCAAAACAATTTTAACAATGAACAAGATGTGTTTGTGAAACAGTAATTGCCCCGTAAGGAAGCAAAGAAAGGTTTTGCCACAAGAAATACAAATGTGAAATATGAAAACTCTATCAATAACCATTGAAAAAAGTTATGGCCTAGGTTAAAGTTTTTCGAAGTAGGTCAAACTTCAAGGACATTATCATGAGAAAAAGAATTTTGCTACTTCAAAACATTGGTACGGTAAAAAAAATACTCATGTAAAATGTGAACGCTCTATCGCCAGCCATTCTAAACTTACGGTCAACGTTCAAGTTTTTCAAAAGTAGGTCAAACCCCGAAGCAAAAGTCGCATGGTAAATATTTTGGTACTAAAGGAATGGTCTTGCAATATGGAATACTAATGTGAAATATGAAAGCCCTATCATCATCCATTCAAAAATTATGGGCAATGGTAAAATATTTTGTGGACAGACAGGCAGACCAAAAAAAAAAAAAAAATATCCGAATCTCCAATTATGGAAACAAAAAAGAAAATCTGACCGTTACCAACTAAAACCAGTGCTTGGTGTTAATTTAAACCAATATCACGGTTAAGCGTTTGTCTAAGAGAATGACACCATCACACCATGATAAGATTGTAAGGAAAAGTGCAATACCTTTCTGTATTCGATGACATCTTGTGTAGACAATAAGGCACAGATAATGGCCTTCTTCATGCCAGGATAAATTAAGTCTTCCCACTGATTACCATGACCTTGACCCCTGAACAGAAGGGACCACTACTGGGTAAAGCATATGGATTCTCAATGTATATATATATATATATATATATATATATATATATATATATATATATATGAGAGAGAAATTATCTTCATTTCTACAGTCTCAGGCGACTATAAATAAAAAACAAACAAACAAACAAACATTTCTACAGTAGCAATGAGAAATGTTTCATACCTAAAGCAGTGATATTTTAATATTGCTGATTTCTGGAGTCTTTTCATTATAGATATGCAGACATGTGATATTCATTTCCTTGTTGACATGCATATTTAACTTCAAATCGATACCTGGACCCATTAAAATGTTTACCAATCACCCCCCCCCCCCCCCCCACCAATACACTCCCTGGGTCTATAAAAGACACTCTTGATATTCGAAGTACTTGGATATCTTACTTGATATAATCTTTGAACTGCTCATGCGTCCACATGTTCTGTGGCGGCAGTAGTGGGTGCCTGGGGCCGTTCTTATAGTGTTTCTGGATTGCATTGTTAGATAAGTGTATGGACTCATCGAAATCCTCCAACGTGTACTCCTGAGAACAGAATCTGAGGTAGCTATCCTGGTAAAACCAGATCGTCAGAGGATTCCAATCAGTCACAAGGAACCATTGACGGATGTCAAACTTACAGTTGTATATCAAAAGGGGTCGTTCTGAAAACATATTCTGGTCACTTGAAGGTTTTATCTATTGAACAATCGAATTTGATATATATCATACAGACATAAGCCTATAATATCTTTATTATTCACAAGTTTCATTTTTGATGGGGCGTCTCCATATGAGTGAAATATTCTCGAGTGGGACGTTAAACAACATATAATCAATCAATCAATTATTTTTGATGAAGCAGAAATACTTACCCATATATTTTTGTACTACATATTTGTTGTCTTTGCGTACAACTTGACTATTCACTAATTTCAGCATGTCCTCTAGTTTATCGTAACACACGATTCCTAAAGTAAAGAAAATCAAACAGGCATGGTTGATTTCAAACTTAATGCTTTCTCTTTCACAACATAATCAAATATGCCCTACAAATAATTCTTGCAATACCAAATGCAATTTAGAAATTGGTAATTAAACATGTCTGACCTGGGATAAATTTCATTTGACATTAATAACTTGTAAGAAATTTTTCTAATGTCATAAGATAAAGGTCAAAGAATGATACCTCTCCCTCTTGATTTGGCTCCAGGTTTGACAATCCAGATGTTTTTATAGCCATCCATCTCAAACTGGGGCATGTGGAGTTTAAGATTGTACAAAAGCCTATCTACTTCTGCTAACAGACTACCGGACACATTAGCTATAACGCCACCATCGCTGTTAATGAAAGTCAATATGCTTGTTTGCTTCATTTTTTTTCTTCTTTTTTTTTCCCCATTATAACAAATTCCATAATGTAATCTACCTTAAAGTAATATTTTTATCACCATAATCTGGTATTCACGCTATTTTAATTTTGCTAACTAACTTATTGAATACGCCAAAAATATTTTATGTAAAAATATTGTTTTAGTAAATATTTGTCTCGTCGATTAGCAAAATAACTAACTCATGAAATTTATTAGTAAAGGTAAGTAAAATAATGATATGCACCATCATTTTACAGATTATAATGTTTCTCAGCACTGTCATTTATACAAGTAAAGAACTTTGTAAATGGGAGGCCGTGATTTCAGTATCTGTACCCTCCGAATAAGGATTTTGGTGTAGGATGAAACTGCCTTTTTTTGTCAAGAATTTCATCACTAAACGCTAGAGTATTAGATATCTCGCATGCGGCGTTATGAACTTGTATTTCATGTTACGGTAGCGGTTGCAACGATAAAGAACATTTTACAGCTTGCTGCGCTGGTCGTTCATAGCAAGGGTTTAAGTTGAATACCTCACATGTCACACTATTCTCACAAGCAGAATCCATCAACATCAGTTAAATAGTAGTATAGATCAGATGCAGATTGAGATCAATTTCCAAAATTAAAACAAATAAATAAATATGTTGTTTGCTTCATTAAAGATTTAAAAAGAACTCACTTTACGAGCTGATAGTACCACTTCAATGTCTCGTCCCACTGTTGGTGTGTCAATTCATGTGGCTGGAAAAGGTGAAAAAGGGAATATAAATTCAACAATCAATTGTGTAAAAACCATTATAAAACCATCGTAAAAACACGTCAAGAGCAAACGCCATTCTCATTGTAACTGCTTTCAAATGAATCAAACAAACTTCGAAAATAAAAGACTGTTTTTATATCCTACAGAAACGTGCTTTAATCCCATGAACCATGAAAGAAAAATGTTATAAACATGCCTGAAATTAAACTTACATCGTTTAAAATGTCTAGATCATCATGACACCTCTCTTGTATAAACTTATCACACTGCTCTATAGCTCTCTCCAGACACGTGATCGGTACCGTTACTTTCTTCTTCTTTTTGTTTCCTTTCTGTTTTAGAGATCGACTAGATGCTGGAAAAATATTAATTCGTACATAGAAATCTGTAAACATAATCTGAACTTTAAAAACTCAAATTAGTTTTGAAACTCTTATACAATCACTATAAATCATCTTTTCTTCCTATTTAACTTTCCTTTCATCAAACAATTGTTTTCAAAAATTCCAAACACAGTAATATGGACTACATACATGGTGGTTTAGCACTTTCAATGGGTTTTGCTATATCTGGAGTTTTTTCCTTTGGTTTATTTTCCTTGTTTTCACTGTCCACTTTTTCTTTTTCTAGCTTTTCTAAACGTTCCTTGGCATGAGCACAAATATTGCCAGAGGACACACCAGGCCTAGACCGAGTACATTCCGGATTAGTGCAAACAAACACATCTTTTGTGTTAGAATCGGAGTCTTTTTTCTCACTATTTTCCTCATTTTCCGTTTTCTCAGATCCAACATCCTGTTTTTCCTCTCCGTTTTCTTTATTGTCCTCTTCTTCAGGTATACTTTCATTCTTGTAATGACTAGATACCATTTTCAGTATATTTACACACATTGTCAACCTATAGTCATCTGCAATGAACCGGAAAATAAATAATTCCACTTCTTAGTAGTCTCTGTAACACATATTCACATCTATTTAAGAGTTAATCAAAATTCATATCAACCTTTCAAAAGCAGAATTTTTACATTCGTTTCTATCGAATTATTTCTACATTTTTATCATTACTTTTTTTTATCACATCGTATTTTTCAAACATTCATTAAATGGTTCTTATTATAAAACCGCTTTAAGCGTTTTCAACACTTCTAAACATAATTTTTAATAACAATATATTTTTTTTTCCAAATTTGATATACAACTGAATACTGCTAAACTGCAGTTATACCAATGAAGGAATTTTTCTCCTCCTCGTGACTTAAGCGGTAACATCGAGGATAGAAGGTATCTGGGTCTGAATTATCAAACCAGGGTATATTCCTCATGTTTACACACAATCCCACCTACAAAACATTAATCTTGTTTAGAAGATACACCTTATATTTATACACAATACACATACAAAATAGTATTCATCTCACATTACTTATGTTTGAAACATCAATCATGTTTATACACAATCTCACATATAAAAAACAAAAACAAAAAAAAACAAAAAAACAAAAAAAACATTACCGATATCTACACACAATTCCAGCTACAAAATTATTACTCATGTGTATATACGATCCCATCTACAAATCATTAATCATGTTAATACATAATACCACCGAGAAAAATTTTTTTCATGTTTATATATAATCCCACCCATAAAATACCCCTCATATTTCTACACAATCCCACCTACAAAATAATATAATACTGCCTATATTTCTACACAATCCCACCAATGAAAACATTACCCATATGTATACACAGTCCCACCAACAAAACTTTAATCATGCTAATACATTATACCTCCTACAAAATAGTATTCATGGTTATTAAACCGTTCACAGAAAACTCCATCCAGAAAACACTCCCTGTGTTTATCGTCAATTCCACGAGTCAGAGGTAGTTGCTTTTATTGTATTGTTATATTTAGGATGTTCGGTATAAAATGACATCCACTGTAGAAGATTGAGCTAATCCTACCTTAGTGGTGAAGGACCCCGCCTTTACGTAGTGGTTGACCATCTGATCGCGGGTCAGAAATCTGTAGTCCACGATATCCCTCTTCAATACCCATATAAAGGTGGGATTTACGTTCCTCACGATGCGTGACTACAAATACACAAGCAGACGAGTGAGTAACATTTTATTTTCTTGTTGCAACTGTTTCACGCCAAAATGAAACAAATCTCAGAAGTCCATTAGCTGTATACCATTATTCCATATATTCCATCGTCCTCTTCCCATGGCGGAATTTTTGGCTGATCGTCTGCAAAAGTGAAATAAAACGGAAATAAAGATATGTAAAGCGTGCAGTGGGTACACATCATTCCTAGAAATAAACATTCACAGCAGAATTGGTTGAAAAAAAAACTTACTATCACTATCGCCATCGTCATCACCATCGTCATAATCATCATCGTCGTCGTCATCATCATCATCATCGCTGTCATCAACCGTTTTACGACGCTTTCTTGGTGTTTTCTTTGGAGGCGTAGCCATTTTGTAAAATTTTTCTACCCATCCCCTTTTCCGCAGACTTTGTCTTACGGCGTTATATCCGCCCTGTATTGTGAACACTTTCCGGTTCTGTTAAAATTGATAGTAAAGTAATTTATAACGCTGGTATACATCATTCGTGACTGCAAAATATTACTAGTATGAAACCCTGTGGGGATCCAGGTTTTTAGAATAGATCCTCATACCCCTTGCTTGTCGTAAGAGGCGACTAAATGGGGCGGTCCTTCGGATGAGACTGTCATTTATACAAGTAAAGAACTTTGTAAATGGGAGGCCGTGATTTCAGTATCTGTACCCTCCGAATAAGGATTTTGGTGTAGGATGAAACTGCCTTTTTTTGTCAAGAATTTCATCACTAAACGCTAGAGTATTAGATATCTCGCATGCGGCGTTATGAACTTGTATTTCATGTTACGGTAGCGGTTGCAACGATAAAGAACATTTTACAGCTTGCTGCGCTGGTCGTTCATAGCAAGGGTTTAAGTTGAATACCTCACATGTCACACTATTCTCATAAGCAGAATCCATCAACATCAGTTAAATAGTAGTATAGATCAGATGCAGATTGAGATCAATTTCCAAAATTAAAACAAATAAATAAATATGTTGTTTGCTTCATTATATCCAATTGACATATGGATGAACACGATCATTGTCAATAGAACAGGTGTAGTCGATATATCTAAATATTGAATTGAAGGCGACAGCAAGATATCTTTTCTTCTCATGTAGAAGCTTTTGAATGAATTATGCTTCGTAAGAATATAAAAATAGGTCAGCTAACAAAGCTACAGAAGTTGTGTCCATGGGAATTCCAACAGACTGTTGGAAGACTGTGATCAGCACCAACGATTACGAAGATACTGTCATTGTGGAAATCTAGCATCTTTTTAATAACAACTTCAGAGTACGTGTGCGTGGAGTCAGAGTAATGTTTAACAATATTTTGGATGACTGACACTAGATATGAAAATTTCCTTTCACCATTTTGTTGAAGAAGCCACTGTCTATGATGTCAAAGTTTAGTCTTTTAATTTTTCTGGAGGTATGGTCGTGTAAAGTGTTGTGAAGTCATACTTCGTACACGGTATTTCGTGGTTTTCAAATCAATTAATTTCTATTACAATTTATGAAATGCGCAATTTTATATCATCGAAGTTGAATCATGTATGCATTTGCAAATTAACCAACAGCTACCTAAGCTGTGTAAGATACTATGGTACGTTTTGTAAAATAAATGACAAAAATGACATTTAAAGGTCGGAGTGCACTCTTATCTAAATCAGTCTTGAATGACATATTTCTTACTTAAACAAACAAGAAGATATTACAAGAGAAAGTATTATGGCTTTACTCAGATATGTTAATCTCCAATAAACAAAACGAATTTTACTTGTGATAATGTCTTCCTTGTTTGAAATCTCTAAACCATCTTGAAAGTTGTCACGTTTAATATCTAACGTATTGGACACTTGATTTACTTTACTAATTTTCTGTATTTGGAAAATACACATTTAGTGCTAATGTTAATCATGTTTTCCTATGCGAACAATGTTTGCGGAAAAGAAAAAATATATCTATAAGGTATGAAGAGTTTTAATCAAGACCTACGTATAAGGATCGCTAGCAATATTTTTTACATACATGTATCAGACTATTGTCCATATACAATTTACATAACATAGAGCAAAGTTTAAATAAATTGCGAAGCAGTTTTGGGGATCAAAGTAAGTCCAACCATTGCATTATGCATTGTTCTTTCCTGAATGTTTAAGTGTTTTTACGGAATTAAAGATTTTTTTTAAAAGTTACAGTTAAGATTTCAGTTTTACTCCAAAGATGTTTACATATGATCATTAGAATACACACTTGGTCTAACTCGCTAATTATACCTTTAACGAATAAATAATTTATCCATATAGGCTTTCGACTGCACATAGAATTCGTTTTTTGTAGTGCACCACATCTGTTGTCTTCTAAGATGATAGGATTGTCTTTTTATCTGTTGACTTCCAAACATGAAAGTATTTCTTTCTTGCTTGACCCATAGAGACATCCTCAAAATGAAAGTAATGATCATCTTCCATCATGGTACGACTGAAATGACAAGTCCTCTATTATGTCAAATGTACGAGTAACCAAAACCTGTATCAGACATATTTGATAATGATTCGATTGATGTTAAGATTGTATAAATAATCCGATGTCACAAACGTATAAAATTTCTTAGGTGAATAGTATATTGCAAATGTTGTATAATGTTTTGCTTTTGTTTTAAGATGCATTTAAATCAAGGCAGGATACTGACAAATAAATGTATATGATAGGAGTTTCAAGTCCCGTTTAAAACAAGCATTTCGCAAGTTGTATGGTCATCATAACGACCTAATTTACGAAAATAACTTGTCATTGGATCAAATGTTGTCTGTCATGTTTCATACCATTTGTTAGGCCTTTCTTTACACATTGATTTTGACTACTGATTGCTCCGTTTATCTGATCATTATATAGGGTTCACGGCGGGTAAGACCAGTCGACAGGGGATACGCGTTTCTCCTAGGCACCTGTTCCCACCTTTAGTATGCCAAGGGGCCCTTGCTTGGCCTTTTCGTAAATTTGTATTCTTCATAGGAATTATGAGATTGACCACTGTTCGTTATTTTCACCTTTTCATGTATGCAATTTCTCTTATTTACAGTGTAAAGGACTATAAGAAGCGTTATGGAGGTAATTCGTTAACAACAGGATATGACATTTTCTCCTAACTCTATTAACACGAAAGAGCATTAACACATAACATACCTTTTGAAGCGAACCAAGACAGCCACAGTTATGATAACCACTACAGACAGTGTTAGAATGGTGAGGAATACGAAAATTAGTACAGGAATTTCATCCACTGAAAAGTCGAGAAAGAATAGGTGTTATGTTCTCATTGAATGGAGTTATTAAGACGTATATACAGAAATTGAAGGAATGCTTGAGTATATTTACAGAAACGTGGATATACAAACATAATTAAAGCCTATGAAAGGAAAAGACGAACACCTTCACTGCAAGTCGTTCCCTTATAAAATACATCACATCGACAGGTAAATCCATTCGTTTGATCTTCACAGACACCTTGGAGACACGGACTGCTTGCACATTCGTCAATATCTAATAAAATTTTGAATTTCTATTTCATGAGCAGTTAAGGAAATTATGTTTGGTATTTGTAATTTGATTTCTTATGTATCGTATTACGCACTGCACGACGGTCATGCATGACGTCATCTGAATGTGTGACTCCCTGTAAACTGTCCGAAATTTACTTTTTTTAAAATGACACTTTCTTGAATATAAAACAAAATCAAATCATTTACTAAGTAATTCATATACATGTATAAAATATAGGAATATTTTATAGTTCTAAAACTCGAGACTTAAAGTCAGAAATACAAACGAGAAATAATATTTACTTGACTGCATTGGCTGTTGTGAAGAAACAAGACGTGCCATTTACATGCGCGAAAAAGTGGTAAGAACCAGATTTTGATTCTCAAAACTGTGAAAGAATTTCTAGGAAATTCTAAATTTGTTTCCAACTTCAATACATTGAAACGAATTTTCAACGTTTCACATCATAATTCTGCTCGATATACCAATGAAAAAAGAGTTTGAACACTATAGACCACTGTTTCTTTTATAACGATGGAACTCGGAGGTATACATAGGTTTTGATCAGGCATTCAAAAATTACTTTGCTAAACATAATTTTGACTTTATACTCAAGTACTCTGAATTGATACAAAGTAACAAGGAGTTCCTCATTCAAAACAACTACGTCATATATGGTGATCATATTTGCTAATAATCTTATTTGCAGTTGGTTTATATCAATCATTCAGCCCTTTTTAACATCCTGAGTTTGATTACTAATTAAGTTGATCAATATGAAAAGGCCAAGATAACTAACAGTATTCAATCTCGTAATTCCTATAGAAAATACAAATCAGAGAGATGGGCAAACACGGACCTATGGTCATGCCAGAGGTGGGATCGGGTACCTACGAGGAGTAAGCATCCTCCTGTCGACCGTTCACGTCCGTCCTGAGCCCTACATTCCGATCAGATAAACAGAGTAATCCGTAGTCAGAATCAATGTTCCAAGAACGGTCTAATATTGACATGAAACACGCCGGACAGTATTGACTTAATGGAAAGTTGTACTGGCAAACTACATCGTTATAACGACCATAAAATTTGCAAAATGCTGACTTTAGACGAGACTGTACTAACATATGTAACATTAACTTGTTTGTTAGTAGCCTGCCTCGATTTAAAAACTGACCATATGTGAAGAAGCTCTTGTGTACCGAATCAGTTGGGAGATATAAACACCATATGCTGGTGATAATGGAATATTGCCACATAGATAAGGGATGTTAAACATGGAGAAATTGAAATCATCCTGTTTTTCATAAAGTTTAGTTGTTAATTTGCCGCCAGCATCTATTTTCAGTAAAATGTTAAGTCTGAATGCCGAACGTTTGACAAAGGAACTTATTTTGAGTCTTAAGTTGGACGAGAGCAAGGCACAGCGGGGCTCAGGTTCATGATATTCTTTATGAAGCGCATGTTTTAACCACTGAGCCATTCATTTAAAGTATCTATCAGGTAATGGAATTCAATTTCCATAAATTGAGCAATTTAGCATTTCGCAAATTCTATTGTCGTTATTACAATCCAGTTTGCCATACAACCAGTCGTGGGGTCAAATGCTGTCTAACGTGTTTCATACGAATGTGTTTCATCTTAATTGTTAGGCCATTCTTGGAACACTGATTCTGACCACGGATTACTCCGTTTACCTGATCAAGATGTGGGGATCATGGCGGATGGGCGGAAGAAAAGGGGATGTTTACTCTTCCTAGGTACCTGATCCCAACTCGGGGACTCATAATCCGTGTTTGCCCTATGTCAATGGTGATAGGTCTTCCAACAATTCGTTGTGCCATGGGGATCGGATCTGGGTTTGAATAGGTCCTTATTACCCCATTTTGTCGAAAGAGGCGACTAAATGGGCGGGTCTTTGGATGAGCAAAAACAGAGGCCCCGTGTTACAGTATGTGTTGAACGATAAAGACTGCTCAAAAGCCACAAGCCCCGAGCATAGGTCTAAATTTTCCAGCCCTTCATCGGCAATGATGACGTCTCTATATGAGTAAAACAATATATTCGTACATCCAACCAAGCCAATATTTGGAAAATCGTGGAGTTCCTCATTGGCAATATCGCCGTAGTCTTTGGTGATCACGTCTTCTTCCAACAGAATGTTGGAATTCCCATAGATACAAAATGTGTTCCTTTATTAGTGGACCCGACGAGAAGCATTAATATAAGTTGTAGAGCTTGTTTGTTAATCGCCGTAACATAATTAAAGTTTAAGGTATTAGTGGATCTGTTTTTTGTAATATTCTTATAGGGCAGAATTATCGAAGGCTTCTTTCATTTTGACAGTTAATACGTTTATCAGCTCTCTTTCTTGTGTATTCCAATTCGATTTATCCCGGTGAACTTAAAATTAAAGATACTACAGACTCTATTGAACGTCGAGTTTGATGACAAGCTATCATTTCGGCGTTTTCTTCTCCATCATCAACTTCCCATATTTATTTTACAATTTTCCATTATCGTCTGCATATAGTCGCAAAGTTTAGACTGTTTTTTATATATTGATTTTTACTATAATTCCCCGTTTAACTGATCAAAATATACGTGGGTACGGTAAGGTCACTCTCAGGAAATGTTTGGTGGCAAATCAGGTGTGTTCTATTTTTGGCCGCTACTTACCATAATTGACCCCATTACCTCCTAAGAAGCTTTTCCTCTTATAAACAATGAGTTTTATTTAGGTATTTCGTTACCTCCCTAGAATAGCACAGGAAAAGTCCACAATAATAACAAGAAAAGTAACATAGTACCTTGAATGTTTAGAATGTAATCTGTTTGCAAATATAATAAATTCGCAGGGACATTCATCTAGAATCGTGTCATTTATTTTTAGAATTAATAAAACTGAAATATATGACTAAACTATTCCCGTTCTTCCCTCGATTTCCAGAAGATATCTCGAGATATTTCATACTTACATGATTCTAGCAGCGAAGGCACAAATCTTTATTATTATCATTATTATTATTATTACAGAAATATGCAAATAAAAGTTCTTTTTATATGCTGGGTAATGTGTCACATTTGCAGTTTTATTTCTGTTGTTACAAGGAAAATAGGATGGAAGTATTAGATGAATTGTTGTTCAGTCAAACAAATTGTTGATGAATGCAATCAACATACCTTCATAATATCAATTCATCAATATCAGTGGTTCAAACACATATTCTATATATCCGATGACATATCTTTCCAATTCTCCGCATTTTGTCGATATTTGCATAATACAGTTAACAAGTTCTTTACATACGTGTCATCACTCGATGAATAGTTATGACGTCACCAGTTTACTGTTATTTTGATCAGACACAAATTACTAGAAAGCAGTGTAACATTTCCTATTTTTCTATCTTAGTAGCTGCATGATTTATTTTTGATACATAAAAACGAACATGAAAATAGATTCGGAGTTAAATATGTATACTTATAATGATATTTTCAATTTAATAATGGCATCACATTGTTTCGCGGGATTTGTCTTAGAAAATAGTTTCACAACCTGCCTCAACGTGCCGTGTAGGGCTGACGGAAGGTGGGACCAGTTAGCAGGAGATAATTACTTCTAGGTACCTGTTTGCACATCTGCTGTTTCCAGATTGTATCCTGTTCTCAGTTTTTATTCTTTGAAGTAGTTGTACAATTAATCACTGTACGTTAACCTCACCTTTTCTTTTGACCCACTTCAAGCTTACATTTACAAATAAAATCATTAAATAATTTACAAAGAAAAAACTTTAAGAGAGAGAGAGAGAGAGAGAGAGAGAGAGAGAGAGAGAGAGAGAGAGAGAGAGAGAGAGAGATGGAACCCCTGTATCATCGTTGTTCTAATGTATCCGGTTTAAAAATTAATCATATGTAGAACATGCTGTCGGATTGGGGAACATTACACCATAAGCAGTTCGTAATAGAATATCAATTCTTGAAAGAAAAGGCTAAGATAACTAACAGTATTCAATCTCGTAATTCCTATAAAAAATACAAATCAGAGGGATGGGCCCACTCGAACCCCTGGTCATACCATAGGTGGGATCAGGTGCCTAGGAGGAATAAGCATCCCCTGTCAACCGGTCACACCCACCCCACCGTGAGTCCTTTATTCCGATCAGATAAACGGAGCAATCCGTAGTCAGAATCAGAGTGCAAAAGGACGGCCTAATAATTGGTGTGAAACACATCAGACAGCATTTGACTTAATGGTAAGTTGTGTTGGCAAACTACATCGTTATAACGACCATAAAATTTGCGAAATGCTGACTTTAGACGAGACTGTATAAAGTCTCGAATAGAAAATAGAGATCTTAAAAAATCTACAATATAGAAATAGAAATTAAAAGATATCAATTTGACATAATCTGAATGTACATGTATTTCAAAGCGGTGCATGAGTTTAAAAATACAAAAAATGATGTTGACTAGCTGAATAGATAGTAATCAAAGATAAAGGATTTTAAAACTATACCTTGATTACAAAGATAACAGAGTAGCCCGCTTGACAGGAACAAGTAAAATTGTTGATATCGTCAGTACACGTTCCATGCATACAAGGCGAGCTGGCACATTCATCAATATCTTCGAAAATACAAAATGTTCTCGTATCTGATCATTTTAGTTCTCTGGATATTCAACCTATTTATTAATTTATAGTGATGTATCAATTATGATCATACTACCAGTATAAACAAGATATGCTTTTGTAGAACGATAGGTCTGAATGATGCAGTTCAATCCTAGCGACTTTGAACCTTACCTAATACACAACATTAATCTCTATTTGTTTGACGTACTTCACCTTCACAGTAAGGTTTCGTAAAGAAACCGACAATATACTCCTGCTTTTTGAGGTTCATAAATCTAAAATGTTATGATACACGAAGCAACATATATCTAGAATGAAAAAACTAAGACAACTAACAGCATTCAATACTGTTAATAGCATTATACCAAATGAAACATATGAGGACACATAATTTTACGTTTGTGAAATTGCTCACGCTTCATAACCTTCACATTTTTATTAAAATTGATTAAAATATTGTTTAACGTCCCGCTCAAGGATCTTTCATTGATATGGAAACGTAACCATTGCCGGTGAAGGGCTGCAAATTTAGGCCTATGCTCGGAGCTTATGGCCTTTGAGCAGGGAGGCATCTTTTACGTGCCACACTTGCTATGATACGGGACCTCGGTTTTTGCGGTCTCATCCGAAGAACTGCCCCATTTAGTCGCCTTCACCTTATTAAAACAAATGCAACTCACCTATATCACAGTTATAGCCGGCATATCCCTCTTCACAAATACATGTGTAATTATCAATCAAATCCAAACATGCACCATTCTGACACGGGGATCCCACGCAATCATCAATATCTGCAATATATAGACACGTATTTATCATAATAACATATGTATTGTGAAATCAGCTGGTAATATCAAAGAAATTGACTTAAGACACCAATTTGTGAGGAAAGCAGTTCATAGACGATTGACTATCTTTGATGAATAGTGAGACTATGTATCGTGAGATAGGAAATTACTTGACAATACGTACTTAATATCATATATAGAGCCCATGATAGGTGTGAGCGGTAAACAAGGAATATTTACTCCTTCTAGGCTGATCTAACCTATGGTGTGTACAGGGTTCTTGTGTTTGCCCTACTTTTATTATTATATAATCCTGCATAAAGATTATTAGACCAAAAACCTTCGCTATCTTCACTTTGCATAGTAATATTGATTTATCAGCACAGGAATTCGATGGGTTAATAGAATATCATTAAAAGCATATTCATCTAGTGTTGACAAATAAAACTACAAATAATAATCATACACTAAAATTTCCTCTAAAATCGTTTTAAGAAAGATGATAAAGCTGAACATTTATGTGAACATATTCGTTTGATACGTAAACAAATTGATTGAAAAAAAATCGTGCAAAGTAATATTCCCTGTTAATGTTGGAATGATAATCATGCAAACAAATCGAAATAAAAATATGTAGTGGTAGAAATATCTTGGATTCAAAGAATATTTAAACGAATTTAGACGGCATAATTACGTAACTTACCGACTTCACAATTGCTACCAGTGAACCCGGGAAAACATGAGCATGAATAGGACACACAATGATTAATACATGTTCCATTTCCACAAGGATGACTTCTACACTGTCCTAGTGTATCTACAATAGTATCTATCTCCTATAGTGTGGTATAAATGCAAACAAAATGTAAGTAAAAATACGATTATGCAGCACACGATATGCAAGGAATCACAATTTAAGGTTACGTGTACAGAAGGGAAGACGGGAGTCTAATATGCATATCCAGCACAATAATGATGTGAACTTTGGATTAATTATCAAAGAATCACAACCACTAATAATAATTACAGTCATTAAACATTTCATGTTCACCCAAGCTTAATAACTAGTGTATCCCTCACGAGCACAAATAACTGCCTGACAACACTAATCCATGGGTGAAATCTAAAAAATAAAATTATTTAAGGACGTTTTTACACTCAAACTACAAAGCTTGGAACAGCTGTTGCAGAGCTGTGGTTGTATTTGGTGGATGCTCCTATCCATTTCGTCTCATTCATATCTAATAGGGTTCAAATGTCGTGGTTTATATGGCCAAGGTAAAACAAGGATATTGAGTCAGAGCATCACGTGTTAGATGAGCGGTATGTAGTCTGGCGGTGTTATGATGGAATTCTGCTCTAGAATGCTGCATTATTGGAACCTCGTGTGGCGATATGTCTTCATCAATATACCTTGAACCGTCAAAATACCCAGTATCTGAACCAATGTTGTCCCATCTCTATTGTATATTGCAACCCACATCATAATATACTTCTGCCAAACCAGTCAGCCTCCTGGATGCAATTTTATGCAAAATGTTCATTATGGCGCCTATATACTTCGTGTATTTTATCAGACCTCTACAGTGAAATTCGAGTTTCATCGCTGACACACACTACACACAAGCGTTGTCACGGCCATATTGTATGAATTCGAGAAGTCGGCTATGGCGATTTTGCTGAGTCAGAATAACTCTAGGAATAGTCCCCGGCATCCCATAGTCGATTTAGATTATAGACTGATCTGATATGCTACGAATCTCAGGAATGGCTGAAGATGATGCTGTTTTGAATTGTCGATGAAGAAGACACAATCGGATGACGTGATCCCGTGCTGCTGACGTCATACTTGGTCTACCTGCTCAATAACGATCATTTGTTGAACCATGCTGTTTATATCTGCTCCATTTAAAGACAATGCAAACATTTGAAAGACTACCGGTACTTGAACAACGTGTATTTGGAGTAAATAAAACTTAACGGCAACGAGGGTTACGGAGATCGATGTAACGTTTTTATGAAACACGTTTTATTGTCCTCAAATCCTATAGAATAACAATTCAGTACACAATAGCGTTAGATGTAACAAGGAATAATCAGGCGATTCATCCAAACGCCTATCTGAAAAAATATTTGAAAAGATTTTGAAAAAAAGATAATTCTATGTGGGTTTTTTTTATCAGTATACGAGTATATCCTAGACTAGGATTAACCTGCATTTCTTACTTGTGCGCAGTCATCAAGTGTGACAGTAGTATGAGCGTTGAAATATTCTACTCCTTTATATGGATAGTGTCGAGTTTCTGTAATGGATATATGCCGAATACAGTTCTATATCTAAAATTGTCGAACTATCTCTAACATTATCTCACCGGCAATGGTGACGTCTGCATATGAGTAAAAAAAAATTTCGAGCGGGACGTTAAACAATATATAATCAATCAATCTAAAATTATCAGACTGCTTTGAGGCCCATTAGGGGTGGAAATAGTCTGATGATTTTGCAACTAGAACTGTATGAGACATATATCATGCTTAAAATATTGTCATTTAAATTGTCTAAAGTACCGGATTTGAAGAGGTCCTCATTACAACTTATTATTCGTAAAAGGCGACTAAATGGGGGCGGTCCTTCGGATGAGACAGCAAACATCGAGGCCCCGTTTCATAGCATGTTTAGTACGATAAAGACCCCTCCTTCCCGTAACGCCGAGCATTGACTTAAATTTTGCTGCCCTTCACCGGCAAAAACGACGTCTCCACATGAGTGCAAAATTCTCAAGCGGGACGTTAAACAATATACAGCCAACCAATCGATATTAACACAACAAGATTCCGAGAATCAATAGTTAGTTATCTGAAAATATTAATAAGTAGATAAGAGGAAAGAGAAGGATCTGATCAAGATATTGGGCTTACGGCGGATGTGACCGGTCGACAAGGGATTCTTCCTCCTCCAAGGCGCCTGGTTTCATCTCTGGTATATCCAGAGGTTAATGTTTGCCCATCTCCCTCTGATTTGTATTTCCTTAAGGAATTATGAGATTGATTACTGTTCGTTGTCTTACCTTTTCAATTTGTTTCTTTTGATAGTATAAAGAGAAGCCTAACAATTGGTACAAACACGTCAGAGAGCAATAGGTTTTATTTGTAAATAAAATCATTATAACGACCATAACGAACATAGAATGTGCGAAATTCCGACTTCAAATGAGTTTGTTTGTTTGTTTTACGTCCCGTCGAGAATCTTTCACTCATATTGAGACGTCACCAGCTGTTGGTGAAGTACCACAAATTTAGAACTATGCTTATCGCTAAGGGCCGTAGCAGTGAGGGTTCTTTAACGTGCCAACGCCTACCGTGACACGGGACCTCCGTTTTTAAGGTCATATCCGAAAGACCCGTGATTCTCACTTCTAAATGCCGAAAGTTTGGCGAAGGACCAATCACTACCTATTTTTTGTCTTAAGTTTGACACGAGCGGGTCTCGAACTCACGACCTCCCGGTTACGAAGCGAACGCTATAACCACTGAGCTACCGCGAGCGGTGACTTCAAATGAGACTGTTGAAATCGATGCTTAGAATGTAATAGAAATGTATCTGATACAGACACAGTATTGGATATTATCACCACCAAAAGTGAAAATGTGAGTTCTGGTTTGCAATTTTAGGTGGATTACATAATCAAATAGATGTATAAATCTTGTTTTTGGTATAGCCAGTGGCAGATAACAAAATACATAGATATGTAGTTATTATCATCGGACTGATACAGATTGAACTTTGGACTGGAAGAACATGTTGATGTCACAGCAATGTTTTGATTTGTTTTATACTCCTTCGCTTCTATACAGCGACTTTTCTTGACAATTGGAATTCTGTAAAGTTATTTAAGTGTCTTAGGCGGAAGTCTATATCCAGAAGTTGATCGTTACATTGGTTTTGTCATTGTTGACATAATACCACGCAGTTCAACTTAGAAATATATTAATTGACATTTCTAAATTAGTTTTTAATTGAATTTTGATTTTGCTTATGCGCATATGATGCCAACAAATAATTCGTTTGTCCAGTAATTATGGCGTTATGAAATTTATCATGGTCAATGAATAGCGTATCTAATGTAGGTCCAAAAAGATGTAACTGTCAGGATAGCACCATATGCTACAATGAGTCCACGGCTATAACCCTGGAAGTTACGAGGGTGGACAAAAACAACCTGAACTATATGAGATTATCGTCATGCAACCGAAGAGGATGGCATTGTGAATGGATCCATCTGGACCATATCGACTGCTAGGAAAAGATTGAGACAAACCACAGACTTAAAGTAAACATTGTTAATCTGTCTCCCTGTCCGTCAAAGTGTCTCTTATTATTATCATTATGGTCTATATTAAGGTAACGATTATTGTTTAGTGTCATATTGAATGAACGTGAGTACATGAGTGAGTAAATGTAACTGTAAATACTTTTCATTTTGTTTTCCAATCATTGAAACTATCTTAAATGTTACTTGGAGAATATTACGTTAATACCAATGTACCTGAAATTGCAAAACCCTTTTGATTGGAGGATGCAAATATCGATAATCATGGACTATGTAGATGTAATCGGAGATGGTAATTACATGTACGTAGAGCTGCATTCTTTCAATTTTTTTTTTAAAATGACTACTGCACTTGTGACTTTGTCCCGTCATTTATGGGTTTAAATAGTTAATATGTGTGTAAAAAAAAACCCTTCCTACATATTTTAAGGGGGTTCCGTGGCCGAGTGGGTAGAGCATCGCTCTCAAAATCACAAGGTCTCTCACCTCTAGTAGGCTCGAGTTCGAATCTCGCTCGCGCCGATATATGTGAGACAGTTTGCCAGTTTACCTTCGGAAGGTCGGTGGTCTCTTCCCGGGTACATTGTATCTGGGTTCTCTCCTCCACCAATAAAAACTGAAAAATTGTTTAGTGTGGGGGAAAACAACAAACAATAATGATACTTGGGGAATCTGAATCATCCACATTACATAACACACAATGCATAACATAGAGTGCATAACAAACCATGCATCACATGCAATACGTAACATACACTATATAACACACATTACATAAAGTAAAATACATGATATGCAAATATTTTTGTTACAGTACAGACCATCTAAACATTTTTTAAATATCCCCTCCGTGTTACTAGTGTTCTTCACCGGTGTTTATTTAAAATGGCAAAGCAATGCAAGACTACAAAGACAAATCTAAGTACTCTGACGATAAAATGAGTACTACAATTAATAAGCAACGTTATGACTGTAATTGCGGGAAAAATACATAAACAAATGAATGAAAAAAAAAAATTAAATGCTGAAGAACGTAATAATGGCGATAGTAATGTTAAGATATCAGCAAATATGAACTAGCGTAACATTAAATATGATACGTAAGACTGCATGTTTTTGGTGAATGTGATTTTTTATAGACACCAGGGGAAAGTCATCTCTGGAATCGTTTCTGGATTGCTTGACCACAGATAGGAATAAGCAAATTAGATGAATATTATAACGCATTAAACCATTTCTACAAGTCTTTTCAATATATTTTGATAACATGGTTTTATTTTAATGCAGGTTTTATCAAACAAATATGACATTACAGCTATTGGAATGTTTGAATTTAGGGTTTGGGGATTTATCGCTGTACATACAAAATGTTTTAAAAGTACAATCTATTTATTTGGATGCTGATTTTATGATTCTGTCTTAAAAAACGAATATCCGTAATGCAAACTGTACCTTGACAAATCATGTTCCAAGTAAGGGTTTTTTCATCACCGTAGCAGGGATCTGTTCCAAGCCATCCATTAGTTGCTTGGACTAAACACGATCTTTGGTTGCAACAATTGATTTGTAATTTTCTGGTGACGTCCACTCCACAAGCATTGCGAAAATATCTTCCAGAGGTAAAATCAACATACTGTCCCTCTGGGCATTCAAGGCGAATTTGATCGCCTTCCGTCAGCGTTCCTTTACAATGATAGCACATACATTTATGTTACAAAAAAATTGTACAGAGACTTCAAATATTCATATTCAAAAGGATGTTTTTCTACCCCACCTCCACAAAGATCGACGCAAGAAATAAGGAAAATAAGAAATTTCATTTTTGAAGTCGTTTTGTTATGGTGTTAGATACGATAATGGTAAAGTGGTTCTTTACTTATATCTTACTGATTTTAAAACTTCCTTTTTCATCACTCAGTTGGTGATTGGTCGTGAAATCAACCTTCAAGATTCATCCAATACAAAGCTTAAATTCAACAAGAATAGATGAAAATCATATTGGAAATGAACTCGTCAGATCTGAAGTGGACGGAGAATATCGATTTCTGACCGGGAATGTTGGCTTCCATTAATTTGTTTACGTTAAAAAATTAATAGTTAAACTTATGAAATTATCATTACAAATTCGAAAGTTTGTTTGTTTTTGTTTGTTTGTTTGTTTTATTTATAGTCGCCTGAGCAATTTTTCAGCTATCCGGCGACTGAATTCGAAAGTTAATATCGAAAGAAGAAACAATAATGAACAGTGATCAATCATTAAACCTTCACAAAACATCAAAAAGCAATATTTCAAATCGGGCTTATTGAACAAAGTTTTCAATCATGTAAAATAGACGAATAAAATTAAAGACTTGAGAAGATGTATTTGATATCCGATAAGTGGTATATTTATTTAACCAGATCATTTTAAATCAGTCCGCGAGAACGTTAAAGATCTAAAGATAAACAAAAATGGGCGAATCCTTTTTTAAAACTTGAAATTTATAATCACCATAGAGAAATCACACGTAAAACCGAAACAAAATAATACATGTATTTGTATACCTTTCAGATACACAAACTATGAATGACAAAGACGAATTTAAACAGAAAAAGAACGAAAAAGAGCATGTTGTGGAAGTAAAGAAAACTTTAATTATGAGACAAATAGATTATAATTTTTTCCACGTCCAAGAAATGCTGCATAATTTGAAAGACAAAAAGAATAACACGACCAGTCTTCACGATAAAATAAAGACTAGACCATTTGGTAGAAAGTTGCTATCTATCTATCTATTTATCTGTTTGCATGAACAGATATTCTTCTTTGGCTATATTCACATGATTGTGCTCGCATTTCTCGCTGGTGATCAGAATAGTTTGATGATTTATCATACTCTAACTGTTTTGTACACAATGATTTAAATCTGTTTATTTTCTTACATTTGCAGTGAATACCATTACAGAGGAAGTTGGGGTCGCGCTTACAATTGCGGTCTAATTAGTATCGGCAAACTGTATATAGTAAAGCTTATGTTTCCACATTCTTTATTATGCTGTATTTTAACAGGTTGTATTACACCTTTGATAAAAACAAGGTTTATTTTCTTCGATTTTTATAGCACTTCATAGGGTTGGGGAAAGGGGAAGGTAAATTGTGCAGTCGTATTTGCCACTTATTTCTGTCCAAGTCATAATACAATTAACAATGAGAATTTCCAAAGTAATCTGCTTACGTGTCTCATATTTATTTTTTTTCACATTTCAGTAATTTCAGTGCAGGAGGAGCTGTAAGTTTACTTACACCAAATTTAATTTTCAAAAATTTGAATCACATGCTAAAAACATATTCAAACAGAAATATCACACTACAGACACCAATGTTTCAGATAATTAACGTATTTTGTTTGTCGAAAATATTGATAAAAATTATTGACGAAGAATTGCTGATATGCTAAAGATCTAATCTCATCTTGATCTAAAGAGTCGAAGGCTAGTTGATATAAAGCATCCAAGAGACACGTCGTGATTTTACAGAGGTGATAAATCTAGAATGTAAAATGAAATAAAACACCAAACAATCACGGAAAGGTATTGCTCTAAAACGTCTGTAGAATCATACACTCATTCATCTTAATTTAACAGTGTTGAAATTTATCACGTTTTGTACTCATCATCAAGAGCATTGGAGATGTTGATTTGCATTACTATTGACCTTTTTGAGTGTACAACGAGCTCAGAGCATGGTATGCAATATGCGCTAAATTTCAATATCATGGTGTAAAGATTATTTCCATTGCGATCAAATATAATATATATATTATATTTAGCAAAATCCATTATCACAAAAGAATTTCGGCAGATACCGCTATTCATACGCATTTTACGACTGACTGTCAGACAATATGATAAAGCTTTATCTACTTATTGAAACACCGCTAATCATGATCGGACTTCCTATGCATTTTGCAGTCAACAGGAGATGCTTACTCCTCCTAGCATCCTATCCCATCTTTGGTGTGTCCGTGTTTGCTCTACTCTTAATTTTGTGTTCTGTATGGGATTTATGAAATCAATCACTGTTCGTTATCTTCACTTTTTCAATGATAACTCTCGTTATCTTTAATTTAAAGAAAAAAAGCAAACACACCCTGCTATTTTATAAATTACTCGTGGATATTTTGGAATAAGTGCCCTTGACAACATCTTGTTGAAATATAGATTGAAATATATATTGATTATTTATAGAAAATATAAACAATTCAATTCCAAACAGTTAATTAGATGTTTTGTTATTGTACCAAAACTACACTTATTACAGAAGATATCTATCACGCACAAAGTTTAATGAAAAACAATTGCAAAACCACACGAAAAGACATGGAAGTAGGCCTACTTTAATAGCTAAAATTCAGCATTTCCATGTAAATACACACGACTTACAGTATAAAAAATTCAAATATTCATTAACAGAGCCGTATCACCAGTGTTTGAATTATCTCAGTGGCCAGGTGTTTGATTATAGGAACATTAGATAAAATAACTACATAACAGAGTGGCCGTTGAAGTGAGTATAAATTACTACCAAGTATCTATTTTGTAATCTTATAGGGATGCAAGACCTTTGCAATTTTTGTAAACTTGGTCTTCTAAATGCTGCTGAAAATTTTCGTTGTGAATACACTTACGATACACCGAACGTGATAGAAAAACGCACACTACTCCAGTATTGGTATTTGAGGAACATGTAGTACCGTAACAACTAAAGGAAACACCTTTTATTTACATAAAATTGTAAACACGGTACCTTACATACATTGTTCAGTACGAGTATACTTTCTCTCTATTACGATAATGACATTTAACTGGTTTTAGATGAAGAACTATTCATGGACCTCTGATGAAAGGGATTCAATGTCACAGCTATTTCATTGACTGTCCTTGATCTCCTCGATAAATACCTGCCTACTTTCCATCGCGTCAAGAAGTCGTAAATCCCTAACGACTTACAACGTCATATTAACATCTCTCTAATAACACCCACAGATGATTTGTGCTTTACAATAGTTAGATTTTATCTCTTCTAACGTAAATGTCTTTCTTCGAATGATCATCTTTTGAGTGGTTCCGAAAAAAAAATCTTTTAGAAAAAAGAAAGGAAGAAAATACACTTTTCAAAACTCAGTTACAATCCCGATAGTTTCATGAGTTTAACGATAAACGATTTTCAGGATATGCAAACCTGGTAAATACAAAACACGATGTACAATAGATCTGATAAACGCAACACACGAATGACCATAATAGGAATTTCAAGAATAATGTAGCAGGTACTTCACGTCAATTAATGTATAGTCTACAGCTTCATGTCTTCTTAACACTGGGTATGATAGTAAGGAAATGATGTACCCGGATTTTGTTTCTACCACATATGTGTGCTAATGACCATTAGTTGGTTCTTTATCATAACAAATTACCATGAATGTTCTGGAATATTTTACTTTTATAGTTCTAGGCTGGCATAAAAGGAAATCGAATGCCGTAGTAAACAATGTGTAAATCGTAATCAGAAATCCACATGACATATACAAGTTCGAGTGTAGGACAACACGGACCTCCGACAAAGCGAAGGTAGGATCAGGTGCCATGGAGGAGTAAGCATCCTCTGCCAACCGATCACACCCGCCGTGAGCCCTTAATCAAAAATAGGTATATGGGGTTACCCGTAGTCAAAGTTAGTATCAAAAATGAGAGTCTAACAAAAGATATGAAACAAATCCTTCAATAAATGTCCCGGAGACACTTTGTAATCGCAAACAAGGTCATTATAGCGACCGTAAAATTTGCGAAATGATGACTGCAACATCAACTTTTTTGTCAGTAGTTGACCACGCTTTAGATAATTCTCATCTCGCGTATCGAATCATCTGGGAGATATACACATCATAGGCAGGCGAAAGTGGTATATTACTGCATAGATATGGAAAGTTGATGATTGCAAAGTTGAAGTCATAATGCTTGTCATAAAGTGTAGTTGTCAGTCTGCCATTAGAGTCAATACTAAGTAAAATATCCAAATATGAAGCAAACACGTCAGATTCTGTAGTGTCCTTTATTTCGAGTTCATCGGGATATATCAAATGGACATAGTTATGAAAATTATGATTGTTGATTGATAAGAGGTCATCGATATATCTATATGTATGGTTGAAGGACACGGATTTTTTTTTTGTGTTTATCCTGTAACAGTTACTGAACAAATTCCTCTTCATAAGAGTATAAAAATAAGTCTGCCAGTAAGGGAGCACAATTAGTGCCCATGGGAATGCTAATGGATTGTTGGAAGACTTGGTTTCCAAACACTACGTAAATGTTATCTACAAGAAAGCCAAGCATACTCTTAATGTCTGCTTCAGAGTAATTGTGCGGGCTATCAGAGTGGTGTCTAACAAAATATGTACCTTGTTTTCCAATCACTAGGGATTTGTATTTTCGAGTGCCATTTTTGTTCAAAAAGCAATTGTTTATTATCTGAAAAAGTCTAGACTTTAATTTATCGTGAGAAAGTGTTGTATTAAGTGCGGAGAAATCATACGTTTTGATGCTGTCAATTTTAGAAAAAAATCCTGAGAATTTAGGTTTTCCAAAAGTTCCTTAGAGTTTTTGAGAATCCACATCTGATTGACACTACTTCTGGAATATGTAGTGGAACAGTATCTCTGAAGCGACTCTTTGATAGCTGTTAGCAGTTTAGTTAGTAATAAAGATAAAGGCTTGGTAGAGCTCTTACTGGAACCAGCAATGTATCTTTCTTTGTAAGGATTTTTATGTAATTTCGTAATCCAATAAAAGTATGGTAATCCAATCAGATTCTGATTCTTTGGAATGTCAAAAGTATTTAAAACTGGAAGATGATTATGAAGAATTTCATCCTTTGTTAGATTGCTTCGAGTATAATTAGGATTCCCAGATGTTGGAGTAAATCCCAGTTCTTTTAAGAGACATTGATAATGGTAACTTTTACAAAGACAATGTTTTTACTTGCTTTATCCGCTGGTACTAGCACAAAGTTTTTATGTAGTCTACGTAACTCATTTGTCACTTCTGCTTTCTTAAAAATAGAAGGATAAAAAGTGCACATTTTCCCGATCAAAAGTTGAATGCGGCCTTAAACAATATTTCGGATTCAAGATAAATCATGTCGTTGTCAATATCTATAATTTACATACGCGTTTTTGATAAAATACCAAGTACTAATTCTCTATACTTTTATAACAGTAGACGTATCTGACAGCTTATTTTCAGTAAGAGATTGACTAAAATTTATAGAAGGATAGTGATGCAAAAATGTGTAATTTGAAACAGACGTAAATAAGGCTTTAATCAATTTACAGGGAAACCACCGAAATCTTTGATTATTATTTAAGGATTAGAACACTCAACTATATAAGATAAGGATATATCTGGCACATTTATTGGACGTAATACTGCACACACCTGTGACAGTTTAAATGCAGCGTCGCTCAAAGCTGATTACATTATTTGGTTAGAACAGGAGCATCGTTTTTGTATAGACTGTATTGGTTAAGATAAATTAATAAATTTTACCTACCCAGAAACATAATTTATTACGTACATGCAAGTTCGTTCTTTTCGTTGGAGTATTTTATTGAACAAGTGGGACAAAGTTTGGCGAAATACTAGTAGCACAGTAGTTTCATGTTTCTTTGATGTCTTAACGCAGTGCCCGGACTCGGCTGGGGGATATAATTGCGATTTATTGGCAAATTTATAACCATGAAGTATATGTTTCAGGGTATCTTGCATTGATTTATACTCAGCATCATACATCAACTTAATCTAATAACGCTCTCTCTCTCTCTCTCTCTCTCTCTCTCTCTCTCCATTTTTCACTTTATGAAATATATTACAAAAGGAATTACTACATAACATGCATCCACAAAAACTACTGACAATTGTCAAATTCCAAACGAATTATCGAAAAAGGATTTTATATATGTATACAACGGTAAGTCAAATTTCAAAATCCGATGGGCTTATTGCAAGTTTAATTCACATCACCTTTGCTTAATCGGATTAAAAAATAATTCACATCACATGTGTTCAAAGCCTATATGATATAAAAACTGAATAAACATTTTCTCGAAGCTTCTAGTTTAAAGATCGGATATATTTAGTAAGTCCCCACCCCTTTCAGATGCACTGAATTGTGAAACATCATTACCCATGTACTCTGAATTTGTCGTCAACATTGATTTCAATCATTTTAAAAATGATCTCTATAATGTGATGAAAAACCAAGACTGATAACAACTCCATATCCCGCAAACCCGTTTGTATTTAAAATATTTCGATCGAAAATTGACCGTCAAATAGTGTCTAAAATCTGCCTTATTTCTGTAGATGTATCAAACCAGTTTCCCTCCAATAAGAACGGGTTTTCTATGCCTTTATCATCCTTCTTGTACGCAAAACAAATGGGAATTTCAATCAAGAGACATCGAGACCCCTTTGACTTATAGCTATACTTTATCATTGCGCTGTCAAGATATGGCATAGTATGAATAATTAAGGTTGTCAAAAGCCTGTCTAGTTTTCGAAATTCGTAAGCACCTAAAAGCTAATTTAATCCCGAACACGAGTTGAGGTATATGTCGATAACAATATCTAGATGTCAACTTTGTTTTTCTTTTCATTTTATTATTTCTACATTCAAGGAATATTGAAAGCAATATTTCCAAACCAAAGAAAACAAAAAAAAAAAGCTTTTTATTTCATTATAAGGGCCTGGCAGGATATTTCTCCTAAATAAACAACACATTTCCCTTGATATGTTTTCTTTAGATGAGAACGTCGTCTTTCACGCCTTGATAGATTTCACGTTAGTCAGTCAATCTACAATCTAATGTTGAACTCTTAATATTTTTTTTGCCTACTTAAAAACTTGTGAAGGATATTGTTTTACATATTTGAAAATAAATTGAATATTTCTATTCTCAGACCACTGTAACCACATTTTCTATGTTACAAAGGAAGCTATTTAAAGAGCTCGTAATTTCTTCCCTTTGGACCTCAAACTAAACAGCGGTACTTAACATCGCATTGAAACAATTTGCAGATAAATGTCAATTGCAGCCTTGCAATGAAATGGTAACTAACAGTATTCAATCTCTTAATTCATATAGAAAATACAAATCAAAGAGATGGGTAACCACGGTGGGATCAGGTTCATAGGAGGAGAACGCCTTCCCTGTCGACCTGTCACACCCGCCGTGAGCCCTATATTCCGATCAGGTAAACGGAGCATTCCGTAGTCAGAATCAGTCTGCCAAGAACAGCCTAACAATTGGTATGAAGCACATCAGACAGCATTTGACTTAATGGTAAGTTGTACTGGCAATGTGCGATGGCAGCACTCGTTATCACTACAGTATGTTCTAGAAAAAAGATGGTATACGGAATTTTCAAATCTAGATGGTATTAGACATTTTTGGCCTTTTACTGCTGAGTTGACAAATTTCGGGATTACAGAAGATACCTTTCCAGGTCGAGAGTTTGTAATCCTTTTGTAGTGGATCACAAACCCCTTGAGACGCTAACCAGCGATAAAGTGAAATGACAATTACTCCCAGTAGAGACAGTTTGTTGCATATCTCCTAATGCTTGAATCTGTCAAAGATATATACCAATGCATTTACATGTATATATCGGTTAAATGGAAACCCTACTTCAAATACGTTTCAAGCTTTTTGAATAAGGCAAGTAGTATGTCTTTTGATCTCGATCCAAATTTGAACAAATATTTAAAAAATTATTACTTAAATATGTAATATGCAGAAAAAAATCATTAGAAATTTGTTTTAAAATAAATTTATTTGAAGTAAGTTAAACCCCTACTGAACCAGACCATTTTCTAGTTGTTCGACTATGGCATGTACAACGTTGCAATATTGATGTTACAAATCTTGGTTTTTTTTGATGATCTTGTTGTCCCCTATTTGATATCGTCAAATGCGTCTTGTAATTATTTACAATTTTTGTTAGCAAATTGTTTATAGGTTTCAAGATATTTGGGATATTCAGTTTTGAGGATCAACCCTACAATTCCTTAAAAGAAAGAGAAATGAAGACGCATTGTCTAGAATAGCATTCTGAGCTATATGTTGTACATGTATAATGTTTTACAAAATACGTTTTGTTTAAGAGAGATATAGAACACAGAACTTCCATATCCAGTAAATCCCTTAAACTACATAATCAATGATCGTTTTATAATAATAATTATTATTATTACTGGTCCAACAGCAAAACGCCATAACAAACAAGTTTTCTTCAATAATGCCAAACATTATTTTTAGTTTTTGAGATCTGCAGAAAATACTTCTGACCCTTTTCGGCTTCTTATTTAAGAACTATCCCCTAAACCTTAATCAATATGATAATAAAAGACGCCCTGTGTCAGGATTTTGGCATGTTCGTCGAATTCATGATAATGCTCTATCACATACATCTGAGTTTGTGAGGCGATTTTTGAAGTCGGAGAAGGTTACCGTCTTGCTACACCCTCCATACTCTCCAGATCTAGCTCCATGCGACTTTTTCCAAAACTTAAAAGGTCTTATCTGGTCGTTGTTACAAGTCCCTACGAGCCCTTGGCTTAGCCATCAGTCAGTGCCGCAGAGGTCTACCTAAATCAGCGCACCGCAACACATTTCAGAAATGGATTCATAGATTAAAATTATGTATTGCAAACCGCAGAGAACACTTTGAAGGGATTTAATGTTCATTTCATTATCTGAGATATCGTACAATGCAAATTACATATCGAACAACCCATGTAATCACAGAATATTAAATTGTCCAGAGCATCACCTTCTTATTTTTTTCGATTTAAGGCCCTATTCAAGTTACCTCTAATGCATTTGATCGGGGGATCTACTGCAACTTTCGGTTCCGTAGTAGCTCTTGTGGTTCCCGTGAGTTATATAAGTACGACGGAGATTATGTTTAAAGACAAACACTTGTCTTAGTAAAAGTATGACAGCATCTACCTTTTTATGCCCAGTACTCGAAGATTCGAGGGCATATAGTTTTGGTCTCTCCGTCCGTTTTGTCAGCAAAAACTTTAACCTTGGCCATAACTTTTGAATGCTTATTGCTAGGGCTTTCATATTTCAAATGTGTATTCCTTATGACAAGACCTTTCAGAAATACATTGCTACCATACGAGGGCAGCAGTCTTTATCAAACAACACATTTGTGTGTGTGTTTGTTTGTTTGTTTGTTTATGTACAGTAGGAACTTTGAAAGGCTGCCGGAAACTACATGTCGATTAAACCTTGTTTCAATAAATCTTTCTTCATTCCCAATCGGTTTTATAAACTTGTTCCAAGTGCGCTATACTTTAAAGAAAAGAAATCACATATTCCATCCCAGTGTATCAGCAGAATTTGCAGCTTGGACTAAATACGATCTTTGGTTGCAACAATTGATTGTAATTTTCTGGTGACGTCCGCTCCACAACCATTGTGAAAATATCTTCCAGAGGTAAAATCAACATACTGTCCCTCTGGGCATTCAAGGCGAATTTGATCGCCTTCCGTCAGCGTTCGTTTACAATGATAGCACATACATTTATGTTACAAGAAAATGTACAGAGACTTCAAATATTCATATTCAAAAGGATGTTTTTCTACCCCACCTCTACAAAGATCGACGCAGGATATAAGGAAAATAAGAAATTTCATTTTTGAAGTCGTTTTGTTATGGTGTTAGATATGATAATGGTAAAGTGGTTCTTTACTTATATCTTACTTATTTTAAAACTTCCTTTTTCATCACTCAGTTGGTGATTGGTCGTGAAATCAACCTTCAAGATCATCCAATACAAAGCTTAAATTCAACAAGAATAGATGAAAATCATATTGAAATTGAACTCGTCAGATCTGAAGTGGATGGAGAATATCGATTTCTGACTGCGAATGTTGGCTTTCATTAATTTTGTTTATGTTACTGAAATTAACAGTTAAATTTATGAAATTGTCATTACAAATTCGAGAGGTAATATCGAAAGAAGAAAAAATAATGACCAGTGATCAATTATTAAACCTTAACAAAACATCAAAAAGCAATATTTCAAATCGGGCTTATTGAACAAAGTTTTCAATCATGTAAAATAGACGAATAAAATTACAGACTTGAGAAGATGTATTTGATATTCGATCAGTGGTATATTTATTTAACCAGCTCATACTAAATCAGTCCACGAGAACGTTAAAGATCTAAAGATAAACAAAAATGGGCGAATCCTTTTTTAATACTTGATTTTATAATCACCAGAGAGAAATCACATGTAAAACCGAAACAAAATAATACATACATTTGTATATCTTTCAGATACTCAAACTATGAATGACAAAGACGAATTTAAACACAAAAAGAAGGAAAAAGAGCATGTTGTGGAAGTAAAGAAAACTTTAATTATGAGACAAATATATTATAATGTTTTCCACGTCCAAGAAATACTGCATAATTTGAAAGACAGAAAGAATAACACGACCAGTCTTCACTATAAAATAAAGACTAGACCATTTGGTAGAAAGTTTCTATCTATCTATCTATCTGTTTGCATGGACAGATACTCTTTTTTGGCTATATTCACATGATTGTGCTCGCATTTCTCGCTGGTGATCAGAATAGTTTGATGATTTATCATACTCTAACTGTTTTGTACACAATGATTTAAATCTGTTTATTTTCTTAGTTTTGCAGTTAATACCCTTACAGAGGAAGTTGGGGTCGCGCTTACAATTGCGGTCTAATTAGTATCGGCAAACTGTATATAGTAAAGCTTACGTTTCCACATTCTTTATTATGCTGTATTTTAACAGGTTGTATTACACCTTTGATAAAAACAAGGTTTATTTTCTTCGATTTTTATAGCACTTCATACCGTTGGGGAAAGGGGAAGGTAAATTTTGCAGTCGTATTTGCCACTTATTTCTGACCAAGTCATAATACAATTAAGAATTTCCAAAGTAATCTGCTTACGTGTCTCATATTTATTTTGGTTCACATTTCAGTAATTTCAGTGCAGGAGGAGCTGTAAGTTTACTTACACCAAATTTAATTTTCAAAAATTTTAATCACATGCTAAAAACATACTTAAACAGAAATATTACACTACAGACACCAATGTTTGAGATAATTAACATGCTTTGTTTATTGGCATCTGATGTGTATTTCATACCAAGTAGTTTTGTCCAGTGTGAAATAATAAGTTTTAAAATAATATATATGTGTTGGTTTGCTAATATAATTTCTGGCATATGTAATTGTGTTTTGGTTGTCGAAAATATTGATAAAAATTAATGACGAAGAATTGCTGATATCCTAAAGATCTATTCTCATCTTGATCTAAAGAAGTCGAAGGCTAGTTAATATAAAGCATCCAAGAGACACGTCGTGATTTTACAGAGGTGATAAATCTAGAATGTAAAATGAAATAAAACACCAAACAATCACGGAAAGGTATTGCTCTAAAACGTCTGTAGAATCATACACTCATTCATCTTAATTTAACAGTGTTGAAATTTATCACGTTTTGTACTCATCATCAAGAGCATTGGAGATGTTGATTTGCATTACTATTGACCTTTTTGAGTGTACAACGAGCTCGGATCATGGTATGCAATATGCGCTAAATTTCAATATCATGGTGTAAAGATTATTTCCATTGCCCCGTATATATATTATATTTCGCAAAATCTATTATCACAAAAGAATTTCGGCAGATTACGCTATTCATACGCATTTTACGACTGACTGTCAGACAATATGATAAAGTTTTGTCTACTTATTGAAATTAACGCCGCTAATCATGATCGGACTCCCTAAGCATTTTGCAGTCAACAGGAGATATAATAATAAGTCTGCCAATAAGGGAGCACAATTAGTGCCCATGGAGAATGACAATGGATTGTTGGAAGACTTGGTTTCCAAACACTACGTAAATGTTATCTACAATAAAGCCAAACATACTTTTAATGTCTGCTTCAGAGTACACTTGTGCGGGCTATCGGAGTGGTATCTGACAAAATATGGTTTTAAATGAAGAACTATTCATGGACCTCTGATGAAGGGGATTCAATGTCACAGCTGTTTCATTTACTGTCCTTGATCTCCTCGATAAATCCCTACCTAATTTCCATCGCGTCAAGAAGTCGTAAGTCCCTAACGACTTACAACGTCATATTAACATCTCTCTAATCCCACTCACAGAAGATTTGTGCTTTACAATAGTTAGATTGTATCTTTTCTAACGTAAATGTCTTTCTTCGAACGGTCATCGTTTGAGTGGTTCCGAAAAAAATCTTTCAGACAAAAGAAAGGAAGAAAAAAAAAATTTTCCAAAAAAATCAGTTACAATCCCAATATTTTCATGAGTTTAACGATGAACGATTTTCAGGATATGCAAACCTGCTAAATACAAAACACGATGTAGAATAGATGTGATAAACGCAACACACGAAAGACCATAATAGGAATTTCAAGAATAATGTAGCAGGTACTTCACGTCAATTAATGTATAGTCTACAGCTTCATGTCTTCTTAACACTGGGTATGATAGTAAGGAAATGATGTACCCGGATTTGGTTTCTACCACATATGTGTGCTAATGGCGGTTAGTTGGTTCTTTATCATAACAAATTACCATGAATGTTCTGGAATATTTTACTTTTATAGTACTAGGTTGGCATAAAAGGAAATCGAATGGCGAAGTAAACAATGTGTACATCGTAATCACAAATCCCCAAGACATATACAAGTTCGAGTGTAGGGCAACACGGACCTCCGACAAAGCGAAGGTAGGATCAGGTGCCATGGAGGAGTAAGCATCCTCTGCTGACCAGTCACACGCGCCGTGAGCCCTTAATCGGAAATAGGTATACGGGATTACCCGTAGTCAACATTAGTATGAAAAATGACAGTCTAACAAAGGGTATGAAACAAATCATTCAACATATGTCCCATAGACACTTTGTAATCGCAAAAAAGATCATTATAGCGACCGTAAAATTTGCGAAATGATGACTTTAAAGGAGATTCGTTATAACCCCGCAACGTCAACTTTTTTGTTAGTAGTTAACCTCGCTTTAAAAAATTCTCGTACGAATGGCATGCTCTCGCGTATCGAATCAGCTGGGAGATATACACATCATAAGCCGGCGAAAGTGGTATATTACTATATAGATATGGAAAGTTGATGATTGCAAAGTTGAAGTTATCACCCTTGTCATATAATGTAGATGTCAGTCTGCCATTAGAGTCAATACTAAGTAAAATATCAAATATGAAGTTATATGTAGTTGTCAGTCTGCCATTAGAGTCAATACTAAGTAAAATATCCAAATATGAAGCAAACACGTCAGATTCTGTAGTGTCCTTTATTTCGAGTTAATCGGGATATATCAAATGGACATAATTATGAAAATTACGATTGTTGATTGATAAGACTTCGATATATATCTATCTATTTATCTATATATATATATATATATATATATATATATATATACACGTTAAGTTTTTTTTGTGTTTATCCTGTAACACAAACCTAGGTTATCTACATTTTCAAATATTTTCCACAATGAAAATGTGCAGAAATTTGAAGTTTCTGCAAATTTTCACCTCACAGAAACTAATTTTATACACGTGGTTTCTGATTGGTTTCCGTAATGTTTCAGTGAAAAAATCAATTGCAAATAACCTGAATTATATCACGTTTCTGCACTACAAAAACTGAATGAAACTTTAAAATATATCAATGTTTGCTCCCCATTTTACTGTAATCTAAGCTAATATGCCGATGATTAGTCAATTTTTAGTATTAACACAGAACATGTTTTTACAAAGTTGTTTATTCAACAAACAGGATCACAATTTTGTTCCAGTTGGACCACTGACATGTAGCACATTTGCTGAAAAGTTGCATATAAATATCTGAAACATCTGCAGTAAAGAACCCTTGGTAACTGTAAGATTATTTTCATGAAAAAGACAAGCACTAGAATATGGACCTAAATACAATGTGATATCAAAGATTAACTTCTTTTTGTTTTATCATTATAAAGATTTTTCAGTAATGAATCCATATCCTAAATTGTGAATTTTACATGGCTTTGGCCGAGTGGCTAGAGCATTGCGCTCAAAAGCACAAGGCCTCTCACCTCTAGTCGGCATTGATTCAATTCTCCCTCGCGCTGAAAGTTTGCCAGTTTACTTTCGGAAGGTCAGTGGTTTCTTCCCGGGTACATTATATCGAGGTTCTCTCCTCCACCTACAAAATGTGGACGCCACCAGATAGCTGAGTTTGGCGGAAAACAACTTCTGAGACTAAAACCCGACCGTCACTCTCACTGTCTATCCTGAGAAGAATGGGCTGACTGTTTACTGAATCAGGATGGACTTGTGTCATGGGGAGTGTTCAGTGACGGCCAAACTTCTATTTTTCAAGACTTCCCTTTTGTCCTCCATATCATATATATATATATATATATATATATATATATATATATAAGTTATAGAATGTATCTTTTGTTCTTCAAGTTCTACACACCGATCACGGTGGCTCAGTGGTAGAGCTCTCGCCTCGTGAACGGAAGGTCGTGAGTTCGAGCCCCGCTCGGGCCGGCCGCGTCAAACCTAAGACGTTAAAATAGGTAGTGATTGCTCCTTCGCCAAGAGCTCGGCATTACGAAGTGAGAGTCACGGGTCTTTCGGATGGGACCTTATAAACGGAGGTCCCGTGTCGCAGCAGGTGTGGCACGTAAAAGAACCCTCACTGCCAAAAGCCATTAGTGCTAAGCATAGGTCTAAATTTGCAGTCGCCGGATAGCTGAAAAATTGCTCAGGCGACTATAAGTAAAACACAAACAAATCAAGTTCTACACAAAACATGTTGAATAAATAAAAATATCTTATTTTCACATATTACATACAGCTTAATGCATTTTGCTCAAATTGTCTTCACCCTACATTTACATGTGCGAGATTATTCTTATCAATTCATGATGCTAAAATAGTACATGTTATCACCAGTTTTGATACACTTTATATACATGTGTTTATGCTGTATTTAGAAATTTCAATAAATGTAAATTAAGATGAGTTCTACAGACCATAATCAATATTGGTCTCCTGAATATTGGCCAAAGGTGTCAGTAGCTTGACGGGTCATGATATCCATAATAATCTTCATGTTATGCATACGTATTTTAAATGTCAAAATAAAACATATTTGTGTTTCCCGCTCTGATCCTATCTACATTTTGCAGACCCTAAATAGTTTGTTGATGGTCTATACAAATAAAAAAACAAATCCGGAATTTTGAAAGTGAAATGTTTTACACTTGAGTTTCTCTGATTAACGTTTTGACTGCTATTGATCTTCATAAGGTTTGTACTGTAGATAGGCCTGTATTTAAAGCATATCAAAATCTAAGATTTAGAATAAAATGTTTTAACAAAATAAAATGTTTACCCTACCTAATTTTAGGATATTGGAATAGGAAACACACAGGTATTTCTTGACTTAAACTAGATTCTAATAATAAAATTTGTTCTTTTAACACAAATTCACCCCAAAAGTGCTCTTTCTTATGATAGATTTAAACAATAATGCCTGAATTACATGCTATATTAACACTGACCATTTTGGACCAATCCTACACAACCCGCGATTTCGAAATTTACAAATTTACGATCTATAAGCAAAATTAAAGAAGGCTTTCAAATGAAAATAATTGATAATAATATTAAAAACATTTAATTATTATTGACCATCTGGTTCCATCCTGTAAGACAACATGGATCATGACATTCTCAATTTTGGTGAAGAAGACTATTTAAGGTTTTGTCAATCCGGGATGCATGAATCCTGAAATTTATAATGTATGTTCCCCTGTTCCAAAGATGTTTCAAGCAAAATTTGAAAAAAGAATTGGAAGGATGGTTAATAAATTAAAATATTTAAAAAAAAGTGTTCAATCGTTAACATATGCCAGACGTCGATTTATCTTACAATGCCTAACGCAAACATATAGCAATAAGTCAGTAGAGTGACTCTGGTTATATAAGGCCAAAAATAAAATATATGAGTGTTCACGGTTTCCTGATCCTACCCACATTTTTGCTGTCGACCCTAAATATTTTATTGGTAATATATAATGAATAGATAAATAAATAAAATGAATAGATGGCGACACATGTCCATGGCTTTCATGAATTCTGTGGAAGAATATGCCAGACGTTGGACGAAATCTGAAGGGCAGGAACTTGAGACTTTGTCTGAGTGGATCAAAAGTATTCGAAAATTGTTAAAATCCCGCATTCAACATTTCATGGGGAAAATGCGCACCTTTTATCCTTCTATTTTTTAGAAAGCAAACGTGACGAATGAGTTACGTAGACTACATGAAAATTTTGTGCTAGTACCAGCGGATAAAGCAAGTAACAACATTGTCTTTGTTTGTTAAATTTATTATTACAAATGTATTTTAAATGAACTGGGGTTTACTTCAACATCTGGGAATCCTACTTATACTCGAAGCAGTCTTACAAAGGATGAAATTCTTCATAATAATCTTTCAGTTTTAAATATTTTTTACATTCCAAAGAATCAGGATCAGTTTGAATTACCATACCTTTATTGGATTCCGGTATAACATAAAAATCCTTACAAACAAAGATACATTGCTGGTTCCATTAAGTGCTCTACCAAGCCTTTATTTTTATAACTAACTAAACTGCTAACAGCTATTAAAGAGTCGCTTCAGAGATACTGTTCCACTACATATTCCAGAAGTAGTGTCAATCAGATGTGGATTCTCAAAAACTCTAAGGAACTTTTGGAAAATCTAAAGTCTCAGGATTTTTCTAAAATTGACAGCATCAAAACGTATGATTTCTCCACACTTTATACAACAATTCCTCTGGATAAATTAAAGCCTAAATTTTTTCAGATAATAGACAATTGCTTTTTGAACAAAAATGGCACTCGAAAATACAAATTTCTAGTGACTGGAAAACAAGGTACACATTTTGTTAGACACCACTCCGATAACCCGCACAAGTGTACTGTGAAGCAGACATTAAGAGTATACTTGGCTTTATTGTACATAACATTTATGTAGTGTTTGGAAACCATGTCTTCCAACAATCCATGGGCATTCTCATGGGCACTAATTGTGCTCCCTTATTGGTAGACTTATTTTTATATTCTTATGAAGCGGAATTTGTTCAGAAATTGTTACAGGATAAAAAAAAACAACTTTCCGTGTCCTTCAACCATACATATAGGTATATCGATGATATCTTATTAATCAACAATCATAATTTTCATAATTATGTCCATTTGATATATCCCGATGAACTAGAAATAAAGGACACTACAGAATCAGACGTGTCTGGTTCATATTTGGATATTTTACTTAACATTAACTCTAATGGCAGACTGACATCTACATTATATGACAAGCGTGATGACTTCAACTTTGGAATTGTGAAGTTTCCATATCTATGTAGTAATATACTACTTTCGCCTGCTTATGGTGTGTATACCAGTTGTTTCGATACGCAAGAGCATGCCATGCGTATGAGAATTTTTAAAGCGAGGTCAACTACTGACAAAAATTTATGTTGCAGGGTTATAACGAATCTCCTTTGAAGTCATCATTTCGCAAATTTTACGGTCGCTATAATGACCTTGTTTGCGATTACAAAGTGTCTCTGAGATATATGTTGAATGATTTGTTTCATACTCTTTATTAGACTGTCATTTTTCATACTAAATTTGACTATGGGTAATCCCGTATACCTATTTTCGATTAAGGACTCACGGCGGGTGTGACCGGTCAGCAGAGGATGCTTACTCCTCCATGGCACCTTGTTCTACCTCCGCTTTGTCAGAGGTCCGTGTTGCCCTACACTCGAACTTGTATATGTCTTGGGGATTTATGATTACGATTTACACATTGTTTACTTCGCCATTCGATAAATAAATAAAATGAAATGTCAGAATTTTCAAACTGGAAGTTTGTTCTTTTCATGTTTAAGTTTCAAATTGTACACTGACTGTAAATGTATTCAATTATATCAATGCATCAGATACCAACTTCCTCTATGTCATCTCCCTGGTCATTATCAGATAATTTTGCAAGGCATGTCAGATGCACATACAATTGAAACACAGAAAAACACACATTACACAAAATAATGCCTATGTAATTTAGTTAAAATGCATATTGGATTAAAAAGTAAGAATTAAGAAATACACATCTTTGAATTATAATTTACCATGAGTATTTTAAGCTACATCAATTGACAGACCTTTCTTAGTTTCGTTGTATTGCTGGAAAAAAAATATATCTTTTCCTATATATGTAATTATAACGTTTGCGACACTTGATTTAGTTCAATGGGAAAAATGAATGATGAAAATAGGGGAAATACTGGTGAACGTGAATTGGGTCCTGTAATTGGGTCCCCCAAATTTATGGCACGAAAAAATATGATAATAGTGTTTTTGTGATTTGTTTAGTGCTGTTACATATCAGTGAGGTTCTCACGGGTAAACAAACGTGAAGGCTCTGGTTCGCCAATAGATAATTACATGTATGATAATCTGCATCTCGGATACACTCAGTGCAATCATAATATGTCTGTATATGTTCTCAACTTGACGTCAAAGAGAGAGAGAGAGAGAGAGAGAGAGAGAGAGAGAGAGAGAGAGAGAGAGCTACTGAGGTTTGATTAAATGTTGTTTTGATCATGTGTATATTAAAGAAAAGAAAACTATGTTTCATCACTTCAAATAATATTGAGCATGAATTAGGCCTTATTTTGTTAGTGTATTCCTATTTTACAGATCCTGAACAGTCTAAATATGCTCGTTGTCTGCGGAAAAGGATATTTCAAGTGGATTGTTTATATGATGGAAAATTTTCTAGAATCCTGATCCTCATAGACAAGATGGACTTGTCCGTGAAATTAAATTGTTTGTTGAGAAGTTGCTTACCACCATTATTAATTTGAATGTTGTGGCCCTATATTCTTTTACTGAACGACCCTTAGTTTCCCCGACATACTCACAGAGGTTACACTCAAAAGCGTAGACTATGTTGCACGATTTACATGTCAAATTTTCAAAAGTTTTGGTACCGAAACTACGTCCAGTGAGGTGATATTTCTAATAAATGAATCAGTAATTAGTTGTGGGCGTGTAGAGATTTATAAACTTTTAACCCGGCCAACGTGCATTTTGAGTGTAAACAAGATAATTTACTATGTCATGATAAGTTATATCTGGCCACAATATGGTGGTGTCTTTGAACCAATCAAACTTCTCCATTTCGTGCCGGTATTTGTCGTCGATAGCCTCAATTTCTCCATATATCGCGCTATTGTGATGGTATCTAACCCATCACGGTAACAGAACTCCACGTTACGCCACGATTTCAAGATGAGCTATAGATATGGGAAACCATCTATAGTACTTTTTTACATATCCCCAATGTCAGAATCAAACTGAAAGTTAACTCCCGAGGTAGTGACGATATATTGCTATTACGACAAACTTTTACGGACACTTGAAATACAAGCCCCAGATTCAACACGTGCTGTTTATTTCAATACATAGGATTATAATGTATTTCATAGAAACACCCAGAAAATAGGTGTGAAAGAAAACTCCAGTCAAGAAAAGTAAGATTTTTTTCGGCTGTTGAATTGTAGTATATCTATTAGGGTATGACTAACGGTGAGGAAAAAATGGGATACACGTTATTGTAATCTGAACGTTTGAAAAAATATTCATACAACGTTTGGTTAACTAGATTTTCTTTCTGATAATTTGACAACGTACGCGTGTCTGTTTCTACTTTAATTAAAAGGAGTATTCATTGAAAAGGTGAAGATAACGAACCTTAGACATATCAGAGGTTGGATCATATGTCTATTAAGAGCACACATCCACCATTGACTCGTGACACCCGCCGCTAGCACTTTATATACCCCGACAAGTGAGAGAGACTCGGTCGGAACATAATTTGTTTGTGAAAATAATAGTCAACAAGTAATTTTCAGGAATGTAGATAGTAAGACAGTCAACGGAAAAGTCCACTTTGATCTGTTTCCATCAATGTTCATTATTCAAAATATCATTGTTTAAACTTTTAGCAAGGATTTATTTTCATTTTCCGTTATAATAATGTTGCCAATCGTTTAAAATATATTTCATCATTCAGTTCCCTTTTAAGGGATTAAAACAATATAACATTATTATTTGCATATAAGAGGGGGAAGATACAATTTCATTATATTTTATCCTTCTCAAATCATTTCGAAGCGTTTTTCGTATGTATAGTCCTCGCCGTATTAATCTCGTTGTCTCGAAAGCTGTCACTTCTGATCCGTAATTTTAGTAGACGCCTCAATCATCTGGTATTAAATTCGGTTTTATTTTAATGGACTAATCGTTAGTGTGACATTATGATGAATATTTGATTAGTAATGGTCATTTGTTACGTATCATGACGAAGCTTTAAATGTTTATTAAACAACACAGTCATAAGTTGGCTTTTTCACCGGCGAGGATTTTACAATGGCTGCAAGAGGTGAAGCGGCTCCACGTCCATTGTATCTCGCCGTGGACCTCTAGCATGTTGTAGTAGTTCTTTATCTAGATCAAGTAAATGGAGTAGTCCGTATTCACATTCAAGTATCTAAAGAAGCGATTAACGATTGGTATGAGAAGTAAGGTGAAGATAAAGAACAGTGGCCTATCTGATAATACCTATAAATAATGCAAAATTATGATGGGAAGTTGACGATGTAGACGTGAGTCATCCCTTGTGTTATGAAGGTGAATTGTAAGTTTGCCTATAACGTCTATCTTAAGTAAGACATTGAAATATGAAGCAGATCTGGATGACTGTTGTGTCTTTTATTTTACATTCTCTGGGATATATCAAATCTTCGTATCAATAAAATGGATATTGTTGATAGAAAAAAAGATATCTTCAAAGTATATGGTATCTAAATATCGAGCTAAAAGTTCAGAGTATGAGTGCGTATAGTGAAAATGGTGTATTCTGAACACAATATAAAGATTTGTTGAAACATACACTGTGTGGTTATATTTCAATTAAATGTAACAACGTCGATGAATCGTTACACTAAAATCATACGATATTCCATTTATGGAAATTAGATAGCAATAAATATATCCAGTAAACATTCAATAAACATTGTACGTATTTATGGAATACTTTCTTTATCTGATAGACTCATTGGAACGCGTGGTCAGACAGACTTATTTCTCCTAGTTTATCCCATCTCTCATATGTCTTGGATTCTGTGTTGACCGTGTCCCCATTTTATATTCTTAATAGGAGTTATGAAAAGAGGTCTCATCGTTTTCGTTTTAAAACCAGAGGAGAAATCTGCATCAATAATCAATATAAACTGCTACGTTTTGCAAATGGTAAACCTTCAACACGATCTAAAACACAGCAAGTCATATCTTGTAGAAATAGTGCTATTTAATAAAGTAGCAAAATGAAAGATATGGAATCGGTTAGCTTATTGCGTTAATGGATGAATTCAATTTGAGAGACCATTATCTCCATTGAATTTTTGAGAATGATCACTGTTCGTAAATTTCACTATTTTCCCAATCTAAATTGCATAGCAATGAATAATTGTTTTGACATCTATTAATCCAGTATAGTCTTAAAACTGTACAAATCCTTTAATATACATATCGTCAACATTTTATGCTTTATTTTCCAAATAGAACTTAAACTATAAATGACCTCCTATGGATAACCCTTTCTCACCGGTTTCTAACAAGAAGAGTTCATTATCACCGTTTTATTTGACAGGAGAGTATTCTCACTTTAATGATAAATAAGCCTCAAAGCCTGTAGATTAGCTGTGAAATATACTTATATATTTGTGATACCTACCTTTTTTGTACATCATTTTTACAGAATTTCAATAGTTTTCCCACCCCTCATAAATATCAATAAAGTCTCAATATTTTGCTGGTATCGAGATTTGTAGATATATATTTGTAGATATTTAATTCATACCACATCACTGTTCCTTATCATAGACTTTCCATTTGTTGTAGACTATGGAACTGTTCTTACCAAATTTCTTCGGCTTTGGAGACTTTGGTACGTATTAGTGTTACATTCTCTGTAAATTGGAACATTTGATAAACAGTTTACATATAACTGAGAAAATGAAAGCAAATTAGAATGTGGTCCCACAAGATGTAGATATAGAAAGAGAAATGTCTTCTGTGTTTGCAAGTATCTTTAACGTACCGAAGGATATGTAAAAGACAGTGATTTTGAAATCAGTGCCAAGAACACGGAGTTAAAAGATTTTGTATACATTTTTTTCTATCATGCAAAACATTAATCACACTTATTGAATGAAATTATCTAATTCGTATTTGCATTTGTATTGCAGCGCCTGCAATTCCTGCATTATTATAAACAAATACAATGTTTATTTACACACATTTCATTTTGTTAAAGATACTTCAAAGTATGTCATATGAATAGATTTATTATTAATAATGATTGTCACATTTGCCGTACTCATCTTCCAGTTCCTAAATTCTGTTATGATAAAGGTGAAGATAACCAACAATCATCAATGTAAATGTGAAGATAACTAGCAGTATTCAATCTCGTAATTCCCATAACAAATACAAATCAGAGAGATGGGCAAACACGAACCCCTGGACACACCAGAGGTGGGATCAGTTGCCTAGGAGGGGTAAGCATGCCCTGTCGACCGGTCACACCCGCCGTAAGCCCTACATCCCGATCAGGTAAACGAAGTAATACGTAGCCAGAATCAGAGTACCACGAATGGCCTAACAATTGATATGAAACACATCAGGCAGCATTTGGCCTAATAGAAAGTTGTATTGGCAAACTGGCATATCTATAGGATATACTTCCACTACTGCATCCGAAGTCTGAAGATCAAATTAATCTCATAACTCCTAAGACGAATACAAAATCAAGACCTAGGCAAACACGGACGTCTTGATATACCAGAGGTGGGATCAGGTGTCTAGAGGGATTAAGCATCCTTGTTGACCAGTTCACCTGCCGTGAACCCGATATCTTTATCAGGTAAACGGAATAATCCGTGTTCAAAATCAGTGTGTAAAGAACGGCCTAAAAACTGGTATGAAACACGTCAAAAAGTATTTGATTCAATGACAATGGTTGTGTTGGCAAACTATAAATTGTTAGACCGATAAAAGCATTTGCAAAATGCTGACTGTAAATGAAACTCTTGAAACCCTTCTATCCTCAAATTGAACCTACAGATACTGCAAACACCGACATTGTCAAATTTGACTGTCATGTCGTTTATTGTACAATCCAGGCTTCGAAGAAACATATGGTTTCTTTTGTAACTTCGACCTGGGAATATGGAACGTTTGCTATACAGGTATGTGTAATGCCTTCTACTATTTTTTCTCAATTACTATTTACATATTCTAGAGATAAACTAAACATACGCACTCACATTAAATGACACCGGATATTTGTGAATGTTGTAAGTTCGAATTCAACCTGCAGATTTTGCAAATATTGACACTACTAAACATAACTGTCATATCTTTTAGCTTACAATCCAGGCTTTGAAGCAACATATGGTCTCATTGGTGACTTCATACTGAAAGCATGCTCGACAGGTATGTGTAATGCCTATTACATTTTTTTATTTTCGGCTATTTACCTCTTCTTGAGATAAATTAAACGCACGCACTCACATTAAATGACACCGGACATTTGTTGATCACTTTCAAGTTCTGTCAATGATAGGCATATTTACTTCAAATTGTTTTCACTAAATGTTGTTTTCGTGCACGTGTTCATCATCTGGAACAGGGGGCCTCCGTGGCCGAGTGGTTAGAGCATCGAACTCAAAATCACAAAGCCTCTCACCTCTGTCGGCGCGTGTTCGAATCTCGGCCGCGGCGTTATGTGAGTACGTTTGCCACTTTACTTGCGGAAGGTCGATGGTTTCTTCCCAGGTACATTGTATCTGGGTTCTCTCCTCCACCAACAAAAACTGGACGCCACCAGATAACTGAAGAATTGTTGAATGTGACGGAAAGCAATAAACAATCAATCAATCATCTGGAACATGACTTCAAAACATGTAACATCAAATTGAACCTGCAGATTTTGCAAGCATCGACACTATTCAATTTGACTGTGATATCTTTTATTTTATAATCCAGGCTTTGAGGCAACATGTGATCTCATTCGTGACTTCATACTGAAAGCTTGCTTGACGGGTATGTGTAATGCCTATTACATTGTTTTATTTTCGGCTATTTACCTCTTCTTGAGATAAACTAAACGCACGCACTCACATTAAATGACACCGGACAGTTGTGGGTCACTTTCAAGTTATGTCAATGATAGGCATATTTACTTCAAATTGTTTTCACCAATTTTGTTATCTTGCACGTGTTTATGATCTGGAACATGTTCTCATAATGTGTAGACCAATATGTAGATATACTGAAAGGACATGAATCATCGCACTGATCTGTTTGCGATGTACATATACACCTAACATACCCATATGAATGGACCAATCAGTCTAAAAAGCAAAGTCTACTATTCATCCTTGAAGTATATATTGGTTGCTTGGTTATATATTGTTTAATGCCCAGCTCGAGATTATTTTCACTCATATGGAAACATCGCGACTACCGGTGAAGTGTTGTACAATTTGGTGCTTTGCGCTTATGGTCTCTGAGTAGGGAGGCGTCTTTATCGTACCACATCAGCATTGACACGGGACCTTACTTGTGCTGTCTCATCTGAAAGACCACCCCATTTAGTCGCCTCTTAGAACAAGCACTAGGTACTGAAGACCGGTATTACTTGAAGTCGACCATTTGCCAGTAGAGTTGTCACGTCCTCAAGGCATTTGAATTTAAACTGATGCGAGTCTGTTTAGAGGAATTAAATGCAGTTGACAATGAATGAATGTGTTATTCCAGATTAACTGGAAGCAGAAGATTATTATGATTTTTGAAACCTTTAGAAATGATAAAAGTATCAAAGTATATTTTTTTTAGTAAGATATGTTTTTGTCCCACTCCCCATTTTATAGTCTTTATGGAATTTGAGATTGGTCATTATTTTCTTTTTCTCATTCTCATATTCTATTTCAAAACTATTCAATTATATGCAATTTGAAGGAGAAATCATTCATGCGAATTATTACGAATGGGTAATAATAGAAATTGTTAAGAAAAATTCACTCAATGTTTGTGAATGATATAAAATATAAACGATACCAATTTTGATGTACCAGATGCACCTTTCGACAAATAATGTCTCTTTCAGTGAAACTTAAGTAAAAAAGGGCTAAGGATCAAAGCTATGCATGAGGAGATAAACCTTAATTTTGAAATGAATTTCTTAATTTTCTCACAGCAAATTTTTATCCGTATTTCATGTTTGTACCGAAGTACTTAGCAACTGGGTTGGTGAAAACTCTCAGGGACTAACATTCCACCAGCAAAGGTATCGACCCAGTGGTCCTCATATAAAACATAAGCGGTACAAATTTTGATTATATAAAAAATATGCCACATAAGTTTCATTAAGTCGAGGACCATACACCAAAAGATAATATCCATGTTACGCAATGTTTTATTTATATCCACCATATTTGCCGAATGTAGATATCTTGATAACTGTTTATAGAAATGATCGGCAGCCACATCACTAGTTTTAGCCATTGATAGACAATTTGGTAGACATATTGGCCTGGGGTAAAATAAATTTATTTGATATTAAATAAGAAATATTCTTGCTTCCTTGGTACAATTCCTGTCTTATATTCTCTCTTTGTACTAACCAATCATGCGACCACTTGGTTATCATATATTTGTCATATAATGTCTTTTGTAATGAAATTTGTTGATTGTGCTTCATTTCATCAATATCTGTTTTGCAGATGCTGTTGGATCTATATGTTTTCCTATGTTTACCTGTGTGTGGTCGAAATGGACAAGAAGTAAGGGAAATACGAGATTTACTAGTACCTACCGGTGTCATTTTGAGATGTTCAAAACTAGCTTTGTTTAAAAAGGAAACTCTATTTATTTGCATAAAAAGTGTAATAGCATATCACTTCTAAGATTTATTTACAGAGAAAGTTTATTGTTTGGAAGCGTCTCCACATTGCAGTTCGTTGTTTGAGATTTTTTTCCGCTCAGTGTGTCCTTATCACTATGAATTACAGTGGATTCCGAAATATACATTGAAGACGTACGATACTCCCCTTTTAGTTGTTTTACGCTCTGTGTCACGTCTAAAGGACGAAGTTGACGCAACGTTAGAAAACGTCACACATACAGGTATAGTGTGTTCTGAACTCTTTTCTGATCGAAACCTTGATTACATTCAATTATGAGATAAATGATGAACTGTTGTTATGTATATTGCAGACAACATCATGTTGATAGTAATACATAACTGTGAACCGACACTGAGGCCAACCAAGCTACTGCGCAGTTGTGAAAACAAAAGGGTGATCTCTTTTACAAATATTTTGATATGGGATGGCTCTATTTATGCGTGTCCAATCAACCAACAGGCAAAAAATGACATCAGATTGTATCTAAGACACAATTAACAATGGATTGAAATAAAGAGTAATGTTGTCACAGCATGTTTTTGCAAAATATTTCTTATTCTCCATATCTGTCATTATGGTATACCATTGATCATTGGAAGTTTGATGATTCAAAACACTGTGTGTATCACAGAAAAGATAACTAACAGTACTCAATGTCGTTATTACTATAGAGAATACAAATAAGATAGATGGGCAAACACGGACCCCTGGACATACTAGAGGTGGGATTAGGTGTCTAGGAGGAGTAAACATCACCTTTTCGACCGGTCACATCCGCCTTGAGCCCTATATTTTGATCACGTGAACTAAGTAATCTACAGTCAGAATCAGTGTGCTAAAAATTGGCATGAAATACTTCAGACAACATTTGACCAAATATTAAGTTGCACTGGCAAAATAGACCGTTATAACGATAATGGAACTTGCTAAATGCTGACTTTAGACAAGATTTTCAAACTCATATAACATCAACTTGTTTGTCAGTAGTCTGTCTGGGTTCAAAAACTAATCATATGCAGAGCAAGACCTTGCATATCGAATCAGTTGGGAGATATAAACACCATGTGCAGGTGATAATGGGATATTGCTACATAGATAAAGGAAGTTAATATTGGGGAAATTAAAATCATCCCGTTTGTCATCAAGTTGAGTTGCTAGTTTGCTGTCGGCATCTATTTTCAATAAGGTATCTAAGTAATTTACTGGGATATATCGAATCGACATATGAATGAAATTGATCATTGTTAATAGATAAAACGTCGACGGTATATTTAAATATCGAATAGAAGTCCACAACAAGATATTTTTTCTTCTCATTTTGAACCTTTTCAATGAATTCTGCTTCATGCGAATTCAATAACAAGGCTGCCAACAATGTGGCACAATTCGTGCCCATGGGAGTTCCAACACACTATTGGAAGACCTGATTACCAACGAAATTGTCAATGAAGAACTCATCCTTGTAATTTCAACTTGTTCGTGGAGACAGAGTGGTGCTTAACAAAATCATTTATGAATGACTGATGACTTGATATGAATTTTATGTGTATTTCTTACTAGATATGAATATATTTTGATTGACTGTATTATGATTCACACTGATCTGCTAATATATTAACCAAATTTCTGTTACAAACTGATCAAGCTGCGTATACAAAATGTGAAGATTAAGAATTTCTGTAGTGGCACAATTCGGCTAATGCTTCTTTGAACACTTGAAAAATAGTTGACGTACCAAAACGTTGTGCTCATCAAACATGATCCTTATTTATCGCCCCATATGACTGATTGCAAATCTAAAATTAGAAACATCAACTGTTGTATGTCAATTGTATGAGTAGAGTTCTACTAGTGACGCATTAACAAAGGCGGTGTGAAATATTTTTGCAACCGTTTCATCAGTATTAACAAATAGCAAACAATTAAAGAATATGAATATTGTTATTCAGTACTAAATTTGGTATTTTCCTTGATGTTTAGATAGTTTATTTCGTAGGAGTTTTCTTTGTTTGGATTTATATGATAGGTCACGAAATTTACGTGATTTCTATGTTATTCTACCATGGTGTCATAATCAAAATCTTTGCTGAATTAGCCTCCTCAAACCTGAATGCTTTAGCCAAACAAAACGCACATTACAAAACAGTTGCATTGGAGTTTTGTTTAAAACAACTCCTTTCTACAATAAATGTACTTGTTTAATTATAGCATGTCTGATATTGATTTTTCACAGGTGAGAATAACCACCACATCATGAAACAAAGAATAGTCTATTTATAAATTTAAAATCATTTTTTTTAAAATTTCTTTTGTTTGCCGTTTTACTATGTTATCAATATTTTGAAAAAATAAGTCATGTATCATACTACATTAATACCCAATTTGAAAATAAAATCCTGTCATTTTTGTCGAATTTTTTTGATTTTTGTCTTCAATGTTCAATCAAAAGGAACAAAACATAAATTAATAGAATATGAAAAGCTGATATTCGTAACTATCCAAACTGATCCAGGTTGACAACTATGTGACTTGAATATATAATTTGCTATACCCAGGAAACGATAAATACACTACAAATTCAACTAATTATTTATTGAACTTTCGTTTCATTATATATCATGAGGCAGAATGTATCAAGAATCGAACCCGAGACTCCCAGTTTCAAATCAAATATCCTAAACACTAGACTACTGCGATGTATTTTTTGTTTATATCAGTCTGTAAATGAAAATGTCTGAACATGATATCAATGTAGACTTTTTATCATTGATTTCGCCACACTCAACAATTTTTCAGCTACCTGATGGGGTCCAGTTTTTGTAGATGGAGGAGAGAATCCAGATACAATGTACCCGGGAAGAGACCACCGACCTTCCGAAAGTAAACTGGCAAACTTTCTCACATATATCGGCGCGAGCACGAATCAAACCCACGCCGACTAGAGATGAGAGGCTTTGTGATTTTGAGCGCAATGCTCTAACTACTCGTCCATGGAGACCCCTCTTTTTATCATTATAAACAGATGAATATGTTAAAAATAAAAAAAAAAGTAAACAATTTTATAAATGCCATAAAGGTACAAATTCAATATCAGAGTAACCCTTACAAATATCAGAGGTGAAACAATTCTCCTAAAAGAGGCAATAATCCCTTGTTAACCGATCATATTCATCTTTATCCCTTTGACATATCAGGTAAACAGATTAATCCTAAGTCACATTTAGTACATAAAGGGCGACAAACATAAACAAACTTATGTCAAATTTAGTATGAAAAGAATGGCTTAAAATTTGTATGAAACAACTCTGAAGTGATGACAGAGTGAATATGCAAACTAGATTAACATGACAATTATATGAATTGCGAATAACTGATGTTCAACGAGGCCGTAATAGCAACTTTGTCAGAAATCTGCGTCATTATAGACCATACGCAGAACATCAACATAAATCCAATTATATTTTGATCTATTTCTGCCTTTGTGTCTGTTTATCTCTCATATTCTTTCTCTTCTCTCGCTTCCTTCTCTCTCGGTGTTTCTCCCGCCAACCGACTGTTGGAAGACCAGGTCTCTACTGACTAAGAAGATATTGCCAACTCTTTCAAGAACAGGAATAAAGCACATGTGTCTATGTGACTACAAATAATATTACTTTTCATTAAGTTACTTGATCAGAACGTTTGGATAAGGTCACAGGAAGGGCTCGCATTTACTTTGTAAAAAAGTAGGAGCAAGATAGATGTGCCTCGTGCCATAGAGCCGCTGTTTGAGATGATAAAAGTATTAGTTCATTTGTTCATACCAAATGAGTATTTGACAGATATTTCTCAACAGTTACCCACTAACTGGTTTTAATGGGAAAGAGGAAAAGTATTTCTGGCATGTACATCAACATACTACTATACTGAATCGTAACTTTTATAATCAATTGTAAAGTAAAATTATTATGAATGGAAATGGCTGATATAATTACTGTGGTCTCCTTAAAAAAAGCTGTATTGGATGAATGTGCATAACACTCACTTTGTGTGTCTGACTGTCTGTCAGTTGACTATCTCTCTGTCTATCTTATCCCGTGGGGATGCGGATTAAAATATGTCCGCAGTACCCCCTTTCTTCTCGTAAGAGAAGACGAAATGGGGCAATCTTTCGGATAAGACCGCAAAAACCGAGGCCACGTGTCACACAGGTTGGCACGATAAAGGTCCTTTCCTGTTCAGTGGCCATTAGCGCCGACCATAGGCCTTAATTTTGCAGCCACTTCACCGGCAATGGTAAAGTCTCCATATGAGTGAAAATATTTCAAGTGCGGACGATAACCAATATAAAACCACCAAATTATCTTCTGTCCCTCGGTTTTTCTCACTCTATATCTGTCTAATTGACTATATATCTGTCGCATTATCTGAAGGACTCTCTGTTTGTCTCACTACAGGGCTGACTGACGATACATTTGCCTTACTATATGTGTGTTTTAATTTCCGCCTTGTCTGTCTGACTGTCTGTTTACTAATTATATGCGTATGCAATTGTCTCGCAGTAATAAGAAACCTAGAATCAATGTTAGTGGCTAGTTATCATTTATTACATTATATCAGTAACCCGTCATGGCTGACGTAGGAAATGTCGAGACTTTCTGCTTTAATGTCAGGTAAATCCCACATGCAAGAGTAATTTCATATATCATTACAGATAACAGCTGTTTCGTTGAATACGCATATGCTGATCAAATATTTCAACTTGTCCACATAATATGCCATTTGTGCCACCAAGAATTGACAACATATCAAAACTTCAATTAAACCCACAACAAAAGTTGCAATTTAAAATTTTTGGCCGGAGCGCAAATACTCGGAACGACCACTGAAAAGACTTGAATAGCGAAGTTTGAGCAAGGTAAGTTTAGCAATGATTGATTGATTGATTAAATATTGTTTAACGTCCCGCTCGAGAATATTTCACTCATATGGAAACGTCACCATTGCCAGTGAAGGACTGCAAATTTATGCCTATGCTCGGCGCTCATGGGCTTTTAGCAGGTAGGGATCCTTTACGTGCCACACCTGCTGTGACAAGGGACCTCAATTTTTGCGGTCTCATCCGAAGGACCGCCCCATTTAGTCGCCTCTTACGACAAGCAAGGGGTACTGAGGATCTATTCTAACAACCCGGATCCCCACGGGACTCTTTAGCGATGAGAATTTATCCAGTAGGTTATTAGATTTTTCAAACTAGTAAGTGAGAGAAAACCCTAACACGACATTCACAACATACAGGATTGGATAAAGTCTTTGTCCGTGCATCACAGTACAGTGTTTTTTACTTCCTAATTGTACATTTCATAAGCGGAGAGAAAGCTCATTAGTGATCCTAACTAATGAACTCAAATTATGACTATATTATTATTGCAAAATATAGTATGTGCTTTTGTGTGTGTGTGTGTGTGTGTGTGTGTGTGTGTGTGTGTGTGTGTGTTTAAAAACAAATTCTTGGAATACGGTCTCCTCATCACCACACTACCGACCATTAATACCAGGCCAGGTTCGACATATTGATATTGACGTCACATATGTTCACCTTTAATAAACAATTTGGTGTTATATACATGAGTTAGATATCATAAAATATAACATAAAACAAAATATTTTCTCTGATGAACGACAAATTATGGCCTTTAAATGTAAATTTTTTCATACCATGACAAGATCACAAACAGTCGTGTGGCTACAATGCATTAGTTTACACGTCATTGATACTGTGTGAAGGGTCGCTTAGGTCAATATTAAATGCACCTTGCAACAGGGGATGAAGATCATCTTCTTTATCTCACGATATCAGGTGATTTCAAAATGTAAATAAAAGGGATCTCTGTTTATCTCACGATATCAGGTCATTTCAAAATGTAAATACAAGCGATCTCCGAGTTGAACGGAATCACACGTAGCCCCTGTGAAACCTCGAGATCTGGATTACGGAAGAAAGATATATTGGCTGAAAAAATCACTATTCCGATCATTTATTACAAAGTGTGTGTGTGTGTGTGTGTGTGTGTGTGTTTACAAGACCCCATTACTCACTACACGAACTAGATAGCACACCTTCTAGTCACTACATGAGGAAAAGTCACTACTTACACTCGTGTAGTGAGTTTTCAAATGTATTGAAAACGGAATTTTTCACCGTTATTTACCTAGAAAATATAAAATTGTTCAATGTGTGAGTTTCCGGTCTGAACGTGATTTTTTTAACACACGTTTCCATGCTGCATCATGGCGTTTACACACTTTACCCTGATGAGATATTTTTGAGCATGCGCAGTGAATTACTTCCGAGAAAATGGATACTGGTTGACTCTTGTAAAAGTAAGTATCTGAAAACAAATTTTGACAGTATTTATGTATTAGAAAAACAAAATTAATTGTGTTCGAATAAATTTTAAGGGTCATTCAGTCACTGAAAGCCCAAACTATTGATGATTATTTCCAAGAGGGTTTCGAAAGACATTTTTTAAATGGATGACTTCCAGTCACTCTACACATAACTATTAGCTGATACAAAAAGAAAACAACAAATAACAAAAACAAAAAAAAACATAATCCTGTAATAATTGAAGATGAAGAAAACAAAATGCAACTAATGTAATGATGTCATAATGCTATCGTCTTATACTGGTAAGCTGAGATGAATAGAGTTTTTCCTTCGCAGTCAGAATTTCCTCGAAGGTCGGTCCTCTTGAAAGTGTGATTTAAGGACCATTGTAAATAAGATATTTTAGGATATAAAGCATTTTTTTTTTCAGAAGAAAGAATTTCCGAATGTGGTAGTATATCATCCTTAAAGTCAATTATCTTTGCAGTGCCCCCCCCCCCCCCCCCCCCCCCCGGGCCGTTCCAACGCTTGTAAATATAAACGTTTGGACTTCTGAGTTTTGGTGAAAGTTTTGTGTGACCAGTGCCAAATTCTAATAATTGAATATCTTTTGATTCGATCATATTTTTTTATTTATTAAGTTAACTCGATTTTCATTTCTTCGTGTGTTTATTTATTTGTTCCATCATTCCAACATCTATTATTGGACAATATCAATTTTCTTTTTGAGAGAGAGAGAGAGAGAGAGAGGTGTCCCTAGGGACATATGCATAAAATATAAACATAGCAAATGAAGTACAACATAATTGATTAGCAACAAAAGGATGATGCATAGGTAATATACATGTACAGTCATATCTAAATTATTTGTATTCTACCTCAACTTAAATTGGAACATTCTTCGTGTATTTCTTTTTACATTTCTAATCTTTCGAAGTTGAACTGGTTACAACTTAATAGAAAATGCATCGCGTCTCCCACAGAGCCAGACGTACAATGGGGGCATACTCTAAGAATGTCGCCTGCGTGGCAATGTCGAAGATGTAAACAAGATAAGAAAAACACAATGTCGACACGATGTCTTTTTTTTCCCGTCTCTCTAACAATTTTTCAGTTATCTGATGACATGGTGGAGGAGAGAGCCCAGGTACAATGTACCTGTTGAGAGACCACCGTCCTTCTGCAAGTAAACTGGGAAAGTTTCGCGCATAACGGTACGAGTGAGATTCGAACCCGCGCCGACCAGAGGTTTGAGACCTTATGATTTATTTTAATAGCCCAATGCTTTAACCACTCGGTCACGGATATCGTTTGAGCATTGCAATGTTGACGATGTGAACAATGTAAATAGGGTAAGGGTAAGGGAACTCAATGTCCATTAAATGCAAGCTTGATACCATCCAACATTACAATTAAACAAAAAACAATGTTGACTCGATATTAAATCAACAACGTTCATCAATATCAATAAAACATGGGTTCGTCGATTTACCCAAATGGAGACCAAATGGAAATCTAAACGGACCCAAATGGAACTCAAATGGGGATTTAAAAATGTATAATGCAATTATATAGATACATGTACAATGATGTATTAGAAACAAAATAAAAAAGATGTGTAAAACATTAAATCATGACTTAAATAATAGTAATCATAATGATCATATTGTTATAAAAGTGTACTATTATGATTTATTTACATACTAGATATTCCTACAACATTTGAAATTTTATTTTAAAAAATAGATTTCATATCTATTGAATATATAGCCAGTGGTGGCAGATTTATAGGGGGGAGGGGACAGCAAAATTTATCATCTAGTGTTACTTAAACTCAAGATTTGAGACCCAAAATATCTGATTTTATTTCTGTTATTTCGGGGGTGTACCCCCCTTTTTGGAGCCCTCCCCCCTTTCGAAATTTCTAATTCCGGACATACTTTGCCTTTTTCTATATATTTATATTTCTTTTATTATTATTTATTTTTTTTTATTTTATTCTTTTATTTGTTTATTTATCTTTTCATTTATTTTTTTTTAATTTTTGTATGTTTCGGTAAACTGACACAGTCCTACACGTCAGTTCCGGTTTTGATCAGGTTAGGACTTTGGCAATACTGTGACATGTGTTAGAGAACAATTGAACATGGTCAAGGTAAGCAGAAAAGCCGTTAAGCATTGGTGGTATCTAGTCCAGCTCAGTCTCTTATTTTTAGCTATTGGCCAGATTTCATACTAAGCGGTCTGTCGAGCTCGATCGTTGGTGACCTATCCGGTAGGTCCGGGGGGGGGGGGGGGATACCAAATTACCGAAAGCACCCAAAAAGGATACCGAAGACACCACTGCATCATACATCGGATCGATTAAAGGCTGTATCGTCCCATCCCTATGCAGAGGTCCTATGGATGCAAGAAATAAAACCTCTGCCTTTTTTTGGCCTGATGAACTTGAAGTGGTGTTTTCGGTACCCTTTTTGGTGTTTTCGGTAATTGTACCTGGTGTTTTTCGGGTTTTCCATGGACCGGTCCAGGGCCCGAGTTTGAATATACTCGTCTGTAGCATTTTCTTCCTTTCCTTCATAACACTTGGTGATTTTTTTGTGTAGGCTTTAAGTGAAGAAAAAAAAATACTCATATGGATAACTGAGCGGGTGATGACCCTGAACGACCATTGTCTTCCTGAACACAAGCACTTGCACAGGGTTATAAAGAAAATGGACCTAAAAAAGCTGCTGTTAATTCTCAGCTGCTCACTTCTAAGTTTTTTAAGATGGACTGCAACGGGTGACATAATTATGCTAAAAATTCAACATAATGAAGGAAATTTGCATGGAGAATATGGTGTAGACTTAACAACAATGAACTAATTCTGGGAAGATGGACTTATTTTTTGAAGTTTCTATTAAGTCAGGTAAACGATTTAAGGAAGCTAATAAAAAACAACATTCAAACTGTCAATTGAGAAAACTTAATGCATTTTCACAATTAATACCGACCTTTTTAAAGTTTGAAGTGAACAGCCGAGATTTAATGGCAGCTTTGTTAGGTCCATTTCCTTTATTTTTCTCTGCAGTACAGAGTTTCCGAAAACCGATGGTCCTACTGGCAAAATCGATAGAAAATCAATATGGTCGATAAAATTTGCTATTCTACTGGTCCGGGTAACTGATATTCTACATGTACTTTTAACATTTCAGAAATTTTCGGTTTCTACACAGCGATTTTGTCATTTAGTTGTAATCTCAAAAACACTTGAGGGAGCGTTTGTTTAAAATTTCTTCCAAAGTGCTCATCCTGCACTGATTGTAGCCTCATGTCGTGGCCAATTTAGTTTACTCCTGGCTCAAAGCCTAGCGTAAAACGAAAAGCTTTGCTAGAAAATACAAAGATTGAATAATAAAGGCATATGAAGAAATCCGCGTCCGAGGATTCTGTTACTGTTTAGTTACTGTTATATTCGGACTGATAGAATTTGCTTCGGACTGGTAGTACAGTACACTACACTAGTGCGTGCTATTCAATTTGTTTGTACACACTGTTTGAGTTATGAGAGCATGAAGAATTTATTGCTTAATTATTTGCATGCTGTCCCTATATTCATGAATTATATAGTAGAATAAGTAATAAAACACTTGTTGCATGACTTCTCGGGGGAACAGTTAAAATGTTGTCCCTCGTTAGAGGAGAAGACCTGGGAAACTTGCCCTCCTCTACCTTTTGAATTTTCTCCTCAAACCCATGCAACAAGTGGTATATTGAAGTCATGAACAATTTGAACATAATTATTATTAATGATTTTTGAATTGACATGCACTTTACAAGTTAATGACAAACAGATTTGCAAATTGTAATGTTTACAAACTGTAGAATTTTCATGCAGAATGATATATGTCAGCATGATCAATCTGATTATTCCTTGATTCTTTTTTCTGTAGCTCATGAAATTTAAGAATCATCTGATTTAAGTATGGCAGCCTATTCAAGGGGAAAGATTGCAGTAAGTATAAAGTTGATTTTTGCTCATCACGTCATAGTCATTCCATACATGTGATAAGTTGAGCAAAATTTTTTTTTGTTGAATTCATGATGTGCATTTCAGCTTATTGCATAATTTTCATTTTAATTAATCCTAGTTGAAAAGAAGTTTGCAAGCAAGAATGCAGTTTTTTAATGTAATCCATTTTTAGCAAAGCAATTGAAATAATATCTTCAACATTTCTGGGGATCTTTAATCTGACATAAGATTTGTTGTATACATTTATTAGAAACAACGGATAAGCCCAAAATCAGAGGCCGAATTGTGGTACCGTTCTGGGCTGGATGGAGATTACTTAAAAGTAAAGTTCATCAACAAAGAAATTGGTGAGTTCCTTATCAGTTAGTGGTACATGTATAATTGAAAAAAGTATATGGAAAAAATGTTGTCAACCTGCGGCACCTGCCTAGCAAGACTGTCATTCTTATAAATATCTCAACTTTGAACAACAGCAACTCTGTGAGATGGCCTCAGTGTATTTAGTAGTGCTTTAGGAACACAACAAAACTTTTTTTAGGAAGGTTGTCCTGACCGAGTGGGCAAATGCACTGGGTGCTTTATTTAGTGCTTTATGACTATATATATATATATATATATATTTGCATTTAGGGTATGGTGTTTTTGTGACAGAAGACATCCCAAAAGGCAGGTTTCTGGTTGAATATGCTGGCGAGAGAATTACTCCAAAAGAAGCAGAGGAGAGAGATAGAAAACGAACAGCGTCAAAACCTAATTACATTTTTTACTTCAGATGGAATGGTCTGAAATGGTGAATATATGCACACATGTATCTATACTTTGGTAATCCACATTTAAGGAATAATGTTACAATTTGTTAATTGTTTGTGTCATTGGTGCTGCTTACACTGCCAGGGGTGTTCAATTACTGATGCCCGGGGCTACAGATTTTAGAAGTCAGGCAAGCAAAAGACAATGCTACATTATATAGCTTACCTTTATTACAAATTTTCATTCCAGGTGTCTTTCGACATTAATAATTCTAAAACAAATACCAGACATTTACTTTACTGCATCAAATACATGTACAATGTCCCCTGATAGCCCTCACTGGGGCCCTTGCTGACTTTGTTAGTTTTCTGGTTAAATTTTGTAATTTGCACAGCCCTGACTGTGTGTGAATATGCAATTCAGTGACATGAAAGAATATTTTCATTAGATTCTCTGCACTCCAAAATTTAATGCCAAGTTTCTTTTCCATAGTATTGATGCAACAAATACTGAAAGGATCGCCAAATATGTGAATGACGCTCAAGATGGTTCACACTTAAATAATTCAACAATGAAGATGGTAATGGTGGAGAATCACCCAAGGGTCTGCCTGTTTGCAAACCGAGATATAAAAGGGGGCGAGGAACTGCGATATGATTATGGCGTGCCTTGGAGACAAGTATGTGATAAATTTTCATGTTTAGCAATTTATTCATATCAACTGTTATGGTTTATTGTATTTTGAAATGACATCTGGATTTAATATACATGTACATGTAATATATGAGTGTATTTTTTGTGTAATGGTTACAGTCATATAAAAACTTAATCATTTACTTTGTTGCTTGTGTGAATATTATACAGAGTGAGCTGCTTGAGAGTAATTCAAATCTGCAGAGTATTACTATTTAACATGAATTTATTATTTCAATACTTTACATTTATATTTGTAAAAATTCTATAATGTTTATACTAGGTTTATAATAGGTTACAAATTTTGAGAAAAAAAAATTGTTTGTTTGATGAATTCTCTTTGACATTATGTTTACTTGTTATGATGAACACTACTAATTTTCTTAGCTTTATCTTTGAAATATGATATAAACCTTTTTTTTTTCTTTTTTTTTTAACTTGTTGCACAATTTTTAAAATTGTAATGAATTCTTTTATTGTCTTAAATTGTTATGAGGTTGTTCTTAGAAAATTACCTCGTTTGCTTAAAATTGCATCAAAACAGATAAAAGCTTAAACAAGAGGCCCATAGTCCACTTCGCTCACCTGAGTCATCTTGTTTGTTTGTTTGTAGCCAGCTGAGCAATTTTTCAGCTATCTGGCAACTGTCACCATTACCCGGTGACATGGCCTGCAAATTTAGACCTATGCTTAGCACTTACGGCTTTTAGCAGTGAAGGTTCTGGTATGTGCCACACCTACTGCGACACGGGACCTTGGTTTATGCGGTCTCATCCAAAGGACCTATTCCCATGTCCCACAGTGGGATTGGAATCAGTGACGTAAGGATTTGTTACATATAGAACTAACAAAACCACAAAACTTCAACCATGTACATGTACCAGGATTTCCAAAATGGGGGACCCACAAATTATTCAGGCATATTAGGTGCAGAATCTGGAGATAGTTTTCCACAGTATTTTATAAGTTTGTGTCAGAAAAGAAAGTGTCCCCTTCCCTTTCTAAATCCACCATTATGTACTTTAGATGTCCTTTATATGAATATTTTGACAACTTTTATGACAACAAGAATGACAGACTTTTGTGTTTAAATGCACATGTACTTTGTTTATTTTGGGTAAATAATTGTATTTTTGTATTTAATTAAAGATTCCTCTGACACACCAATGGATGATGACCCATTCAATGTCAACAGTAGTAGATATGGAGACTCTGAAGGTAAAATCTATTGAAATTGATCATTTTCAATTTGATATTTAGAAATTTTTTAGTCATTCTAAATTATTTCATAACTTTCTGATATTATCTAAAAAGATAGAGGAATGATATGTATCAACTGTGGCATTGGTAGCCTAGTGGTTAATGTACTAGACTCTTGACTAAAAGGTTGTTGGTTCGAATCCTGACTGTGGCAGGTCAACGTTGTGTTCTTGGCCCTTTACATGAATTTCCTCACTCCACCCATGTGTAAAATGGATACTTTCAGTTTCATGGTCAGTACATATCACACACACAGATGTAGTGAGTTTCAGGGTCAGTACATATCATATACGTGTAGTGAGTTTCAGTGTCAGTACATATCACACACACATGTAGTGAGTTTCAGGGTCAGTACATATCACACACACAGATACAGTGAGTTTCAGGGTCAGTACATATCATACACGTGTAGTGAGTTTCAGTGTCAGTACATATCACACACACACGTAGTGAGTTTCAGGGTCAGTACATATCACACACACAGATGTAGTGAGTTTCAGGGTCAGTACACATCACACACAGATGTAGTGAGTTTCAAGGTCAGAAAATATCACACAGATATAAGAGTTTCAGGTAAATACATATCACACATATATAGAGTGAGTTTCAGGGTCAGTACATATCAAACATACAAATGTAGTGAGTTTCAGTGTCAGTACATATCACACACAGATATAGTGAGTTTCATGGTCAGTACATATCACACATACATATATAGTGAGTTTCAGTGTCAGTACATATCACACACAGATAAAGTGAGTTTCAGATTCAGAAAATATCACACACAGATATAGTGAGTTTCAGGGTCAGTACATATCAAAATACAAATGTAGTGAGTTTCAGGGTCAATACATATCACACACACATATATAGTGAGTTTCAGAGTCAGAAAATATCACACACACAGATATAGTGAGTTTCAGTGTCAGTACATATCACACACACATGTAGTGAGTTTCAGGGTCAGTACATATCACACACGTGTAGTGAGTTTCAGTGTCAGTACACATCACACACAGATGTAGTGAGTTTCAGGGTCAGTACATATCACACACACAGATGTAGTGAGTTTCAGGGCCAGTACATATCACACACACAGATATAGTGAGTTTCAGGGTCAGAAAATATCACACAGATATAATGAGTTTCAGGTAAATACATATCACACATATATAGAGTGAGTTTCAGGGTCAGTACATATCACACACGTGTAGTGAGTTTCAGGGTCAGTACATATCACACACAGATATAGTGAGTTTCATGGTTAGTACATATCACACATACATATATAGTGAGTTTCAGAGTCAGAAAATAACACACAGATATAGTGAGTTTCAGTGTCAGTACATATCACACACAGATATAGTGAGTTTCAGTGTCAGTACATATCACACACACATATATAGTGAGTTTCAGAGTCAGAAAATATCACACACACATATATAGTGAGTTTCAGGGTCAGTACATATCTCACACACAGATATAGTGAGTTTCAGGGTCAATACATATCACACACACATATATAGTGAGTTTCAGAGTCAGAAAATATCACACACACAGATATAGTGAGTTTCAGTGTCAGTACATATCTCACACACGTGTAGTGAGTTTCAGGGTCAGTGCATATCACACATGTGTAGTGAGTTTCAGTGTCAGTACATATCACACACACATGTAGTGAGTTTCAGGGTCAGTCCAGTTTTCTAGAAAGGAAAGCCAGAAAATTGTGTTTGGAAGTTAAAGATTGTCCAGATCTTTACACAGAACTTGCCCAAGTATGTCTAACTCAGATTATTCTTTTCAACAGAAGAAGAAGTGGGGAAGCAGAGAGAATGACATTATCAGCATATATGGAAGCAAAGCAAACAGGTAGTGGCAAACCCGATGCTGTGGTTTTAAGCACACTCAATGAATTCGAAAAAGCTCTGTGTCATTCACACCTGAGAGTAGAAATTAAAGGAAAGAGGGGAAGAAAAGTACCAGTTTTATTCACTGACGATATGAAAAGATCTGTCAACATCCTCATCAGTGTAAGAGAGATGGCAAACATCACACAGCCATTCCTCTTCTCAAGGCAGGGACCCATGTGTAAACCATTTAGAGGATGTGACTGTATTCAGCGCTTCTCAAAAGATGCTTCATTAGATAATCCAAATGCTATCAGCTCTACAAAGCTAAGAAAACAGCTGGGCACACTTGCACAGATTCTTAATCTTAGTGAAATGTCACAGGATTTATTAGCAACATTCCAGGGACATAATATTAGAGTCCACAGAGAGTTTTATAGACTCCCTGAAAATGCCTTGCAGGTAGCGAAAGTATCCAAATTCCTACACTGTATCAACAATGGGACAATTCACAAGTACCAGGGGATGGACTTCGATGAGATAAATTTTCCAGACAAAGGTATTTACTTTTGTGCTGATGTTTTTTGAAATTTGCTGAGGCCAAGTAAAATAATAAGTGTGTTTCCGGTTCTCCTACCTACCTGGAAAAACTTCTCCTGACCTGAAACTTTTTTTAACTGCACTGAAAGTCTGATATTGTCTGGCATTGTCATTTTATTATTTATTTCCATATGGATCTAAAGAACTAAGTGCAGTATGGTCATTTCTTACCCCTCTCCAGACATCAACAATTTTCACTCTTAAATGTCAACATGGTGTAGGATTTGTATATACAACTTGGGTTTTTTGTTTTGACGTCATGTTGCATAGCAACAATTAATTCTATAGCCACATATATAGAGTCTATTGATTTTTGAGGATTAATAATGTATGAAGTATTTTGAATGTCATTATTTTTTACCGGGTATGTTAAGTAGTCCATCAAGTAATGTTATTTGAGCATTTTAAAAAGGAAATAACATCTTTTTTTAGCAAGAACAGGACTGAATTTCCTCAAATTTACATTGCCGCATTGTTAAGCATATAAAAATCAGAATAACAGCTTATTTTAAAAGTGAGTGTATGCTTGATCAGATAAGATTTTCTAATCATCAATTTGGATCTTCAATATCTTTCCTTTATAAAAGTATGAGACCTGATGAAACATGCACTCATATCTAATATTGAAAATTTTCGAAAACATCGCAATGTTTTTTTACCTCTGAATTTCTTTATTGCGATATACAGGAATAAAATAATTTCCAGATATATCTAGGATGGATCCTCTTTTACACATTGATGTAAAGAAATAGCATAATTTTTCCAAGTTCATATTCTGACTTAAACAAAAAAAATGATAATTTTTATTGCATTTTTTATGTTGTTCAGTTATATTTATTTCATGATTACATTTTCATGATTCAAAAATCTTAATTTCCTAATTTTAGAAAAAGGTGAATGTGAAAGTGAAAGTGAAAGGAGTGACGAGGATGAGGAATTCATGTTGAATCCTACACCAACTAGCTCCGGAAATGGTAAATGAAGTCTTCATTTTTATCTTTAGGGGTGTCATGATATATCAAAATATCAGTATATTGCAATGCAGAACAAAATTGTATTGCTCAATATACATTACTATAGGCACAATACTTTATTTTGCAAATTTACATTTGTATTCTAGGTCCTAATTCAACACAGCACCCAACAGAACAATCCAATGAATGCAAAAGGGAAGAAAAATTTAAAAACAGCATGGTGAAATGTACCCCTACAGGTAATTTCTCTTTAGTAGTAGGTTGTGTTTTATTGCCAGTAGAGAGAGCAGTATTACCAGTTGCACTGTGACTAACAGTAGTTCTGCATAATTACAAATACAGATTACCTTGAAATTATTTATCAAAGCTTTTTCAAAAACCTATAGTTGCAATACACAGTGAGGTTTGAAGAGACTGGTTCATGATTGTTGGACCAAAAATCCTAATCTTTTTCATTTTTAATATTAGAGATTAAAAATATAACCCATTGTCAGTTGAAAAGCAAAATTTGAACTTTCTGACTTCAATGATAAGAAAGATATTTTAACTCAAAATCTTTGTTATGTAAACAAAGACTTTAGTAATTTTATGTAAACAAACACTGGTGACTTGTAATTTTGTTCTTTAAAGCATCTTTATATTTTGTACAGTTATAAATTTGTCTTTTAAGTGGCACATGTTACCCAAAGAATTCTTCAAATATGATATTTATCGTAGAGTTATATACTTTTTAGATAGTTTATAAACAATAACATACATCATTATAAACAATAACATACATCACTATTTGTTTACATAACAAATATTGATTTCTCACTGTTGAGCTTCTTTCATAAAATACAACCAATGTGATGGGACATTTTAAAGACAATAAACAATATGATGTAAATCATAAAAAGTGATAATCCAAGTTTGGACCAAATCATGAATCAGTCCCTTCAAGTATAACAAGCTTGGGTACCGAATATAAGGCCAATTCAACTTAATTAGTAGATTATCATCCAGGCTCACCAAAAAATATGGGGTGGACAGGGGGATTGTATTTTTTTATTTGTATTTCCCGAGGAAAAAAATAATGACAATATGCCTATACATGTATTTACATGAAATTCAGTTATTGCATGGTCCTTGGCATGGCACAGCATTGCCAAGCTTTGAGCAAGGATTTACATATCAGTTGCATTATGTGTGCATATGAGACACTAATCTTTGCTCTTTAAAATTTTCTAAAAACCATGGTTTTTTTTTCTTCAAAAAATGATTTAAAAAAAGGGGGGGACTGACTTTTGAGGGGCAGGTGGGGATGGTAATCCATCAAATAAGTTGAACTAGCCCAACAAGAAAAATTTTGTGTCCCAAACGACCCAAATTAGAAAATGTAGAAAGAGGAATTATGGATATAACAAGATATTTTTCATTCCCCATCAATCTTGTTATACCTGGAATATGCAACTAATTGTACAGTGCCTTTTGGCTATAGCTAGTAATGGTAGTTGAGTGGTTAGAATATTAGCTTTGCAACTGGAAGGTCTTTAGTTTGAGCATGGCTGCATCAATATTGTTAGTTATTTCTTTACTGAGTCTTGGACATTTACGAATCATAGGTTTTCAAATAGGACGTTAGAAATGGAGGTCTTTTGTTGAAGCAGGTCATTTGGCAGGTTAAATAACTTTCACTGTTAATGGGTCTAAATTTATGGCGATGTCATTTACAGCTGATGTTGTCTTAATATTACTGTAAAAATTCTTGAAGGGATGTAAACAAGTTACTGAAATAGTTTTGGCTGTATATTTATCCATTTATTCTAGTTTTAAGTATTGCATCATGTATTCCTTAACAACCTGTTTTTATTCAGTTGATTACTTTTATTCAGCATCAACTCCAAGGCATAAGTGGACATGTGAAGAAAAAAGATGTCTTGAAAAAGCACTTTCAGAGTTGTATACGTACAGGAAAGACCCCCAGACAGTTGGATTGCCTTAATGCCATAAAGAAGGAGCCAATCATAAGAAAATATTCCTGGAAGCAAATCAAATTTGCTGTCAAAAATTTGATTTCTTCTTAACAAAGACAGATGAAAAAAATACTGGACTAACATTTAGTGGGGGAAAATGGATACCTTATGTGGACTTATTTTGATGTGTTTAGAATATATTGTGGTCATGTTTGACATATCAGGATTTAGTACTTCTGTCTACATTATGAAGATGGATAAATAGATGATTTCATATCTTGTATTTTATTGTAATTATGAATCAATGCATTTTCTTCACTGCCAAACCACATGGATTTGATTCCCACTAAAATGCATTGTAATACACATGGTACATGGATGAATTTATCATGAGTCGAACGTCTTTCGTCAGTATTAACGTAACTTCTGAACTCTCTCATTATACATGCTCTAGATAGTACTTGTACTTGAAAGTGAAGACCTTCACATAAAAAGATTTATTTCAATTCAATGCTGCATTCTAACTGGGCATCTCGTTAAGGATATTGAAACCTCAACCGACATATCAGAGAGATTACAGAAATGTCAGGCTTCTGATGCTCTTTTAAAGAAAAATATATGTGATGTATAAATGATATGATGATGGGGTTATTATTATCTACATGCATTGATTTACTTAATTTTTCGATTGTATTCAGATAAATGTCACAAAATTGCATTAGACGTAAAAAGAAAAGAGCACACCAGGCCAAATGGACTTAAAATCTGAATGAAAACCTAGGACAAACACAATTTTCTTTATGATGATTCATTATTTTAGAAAATACGTTTCCTTTCTCTTATATATATAAGTCGTACTTGAATTTAATTCTTAACACCTGCACTTGTAACTTTTTTGTTAAATAATATACTGATGCTCTTACAACTTTCAGTTTGCATTAGTTTATTTATTTGTTCAATTGTTGTTATGTTTATAAATTTTGAAAAAGCACCCTGGAAGTATATTTACAAGTGCTTTTTTTTTTTTTTTTTTTTTTTACAAAAATTGTTTCTTGATTTTGTTTTCATTTTGAAATGAACTATTTTATACAACATATCTATGCTTACTTGGAAATAGTTTAAATCATAGATGCATCAAGCTTAACTTGCATCTGATCATGTACTGAGTTGCAGGTGTTTTTCCTATAAAAAAAAAAGTCCCGTGATATACAAGGGACACTTTAAATTCGTAGAGTAGGGCGGTCTTTTTAAAACCTCACGAAATATCAAAATTTTATTTATCTAAGACAGATATCCCTGTACCGTAGCGGATTTATGGGCCGGTGCGTTATCATGGAGTAATTTGATGCCGCGGACACTGGTGCGCGGTCTGCGTTTCTGATAGAAATCAACAAGTTGAGTAAGAACACTTTCTCTGTAAATCTTTCCAGTGACAGACCTACCTTTCGGGACTGGAATTTGAAGGACTGGACCTTTTGAATCAAAGAATATCGCATACAGCATGCGATTTGATGTTTTGCAACGGCACGCAATGACAGGTCTGTCGCCCTCAGATGAAACCCAAACCTTATTTTTAGCCTTAGAATCGGGTTGAAAATGATAGATCCAGGTTTCATCACCTGTAACTATCTCTTCCAAAGGACGTGGGTCATACTTATCATTTTTTTTAATAACTTGCGATGCAAGTCGAACCCGACTTTGTTTCTGCTCGTCAGTGAGCAAATGGGGCACCCAGCGCGCGCAGAGCTTACGTAGCCCAAGTCGTTCACGTAAGATCTTCAAAACACTTGACGAATGAATGCCACTTAATTCATCTATCTCTTGTACGGTATAACGTGCGTCTTCCTCAATTAACGTTTTCACAAGAGCAACGTTTTTTTCCGTCAAAACGGAAACCGGCCTACCCACTCGAGGGTCATTTTCAATTGACTCCCAACCATCATTTAAACGACGTACCCACTTGGAAACTATAGTATATTTTAAAGCACCATTCCCATAGACCTTTTACAAATCAGCATGAATTCCCGTTGACGGAAACCCGAGGTGTGCTCGAATCTTACAATATACCCTTTGTTCAGATATTTTCCCATCCACATTGAACGCTATATTTAACTATGGTGTATAAAACCACGTCTTGAAAATACCCAGCGCAGCGCGCACGTGGACCTTGTGCGCCGCATACCGTGATACCGATCGAGAGAGGAATATTTACGCAAGATCGTGCAACTTCATAATCGCGTTAAAAAGTTATAGGCTTACTCTACGAACTTAAAAAGTATCCATCGTATGTAGTGACTATTCCACTTCCGGTGTGTATTTAAACAAAGTCACGTGACCAAATGTAGTGACTTTCAGGTAAAAAACCACTTTTTTATTATTTCATTTTTCATCCCATTAAACATCGTTTGGAAATAAAAACATGACTAGATTTACAAATATGGTTTAGTTTTCTCAGTAGTATCCCTAGAACATAGTGTAGTGACTTTCAGGTGTAAAACCTTGTGTAGTGAGAATCGGGGTTATGCACGTATGTGTGTGTGTGTGTGTGTGTGTGTGTGTGTGTGATATTCTGAAGTATTTTTTTGGAAGTCTACCGATGCAATATGACTAAAATGTACGTTCATTCACATGTCAATTTATTTGATAATTTATATAACAAGTTTTATATTTTACTAAAAAAAAATTAATAATAATAAAATAAATAAAAGATAATATGAAAATAAAAACTCGTTGTTATAATTAGACTTAATGCATGCATCTATTTATAGCCTGAACATAAAACGAAAAGGAATTTAGTGAACATTATGCAAAGACTGGGAAAAGCTATTGTCTCAATGAAAACAAAAACTGAAACATTTAATCAATTTGTCATTTATGTCGTTTTGAATTGGGCTAAACTCGATTACTAGTGAACTGAAAAGAAATCTAAGCTCATTAAAAAAATAATTACCTCTACTGTTGGAAGGCGATTTTACTTTTCCCTACTTTCATATATAATTAAATGTAACACGCCAGTCTCTTCAATTATTAGGAAATAAAATCGTAAGAAAGCGTACATGCACAAAAAATTGCTATTTTCGTGTTGCCAGGCATTGAATATAATAATTATATATACAAAGAGCAGGGAATACGTGCTATTCATATATATATATATATATATATATATATATATATATATATATATATAAGTATTGCTTTCATAGGAAAAAAATTGCAATATATCGAAATGGCGAAGTAAACAATGTGTAAATCATAATCATAAATCGCCAAGACATACAAGTTCGAGTGTAGGGCAACACGGACCTCCGACAAATCGAAGGTAGAATCAGGTGCCATAGAGGAGTAAGCATCCTCTGCTGACCGGTCACACCCGCCGTGAGCCCTTAATTGAAAATAGGTATACGGGATTACCCGTAGTCAAAGTTAGTATGAAAAATGAAAATGGCCTTGTGACAATACTTTGCGTCATATTTTAACGAAAGAATCTTTCACTTTGAATGTCTATTTCAATTTATTGTTACTATTTACATAATTGATTTGAAATGGCTGAAAAATAGAGAAAATTCTACAAAAAATATGATAGATAAATCATATATCTCATGCCCATAGTTTCAAAGATTACTGGCACTTCTTTTGCGTAGTCTTGTTGACACGCAACCGGTCAAATTGATCGCTACAGTAAAAAAAAAAGATTAAACAATAAATACTGCACTATTTGAAAGCTGTATGAATTTTCCATTATTTTTGGGCAGTTGAACTCTGTTTAACTTCCATAGGCCATCACGCACAGCGCACATTAATACATTGAACATGACTTTGGTATTGACTTCTTCACATCCGCCAGAAAAAGTTCGCCAAACCATATCATTAGAACAAAGAACACTACATAAAATGAGCGTCGCGACCTTGGTAAGATTAATCCGTATATAAGATGAAGATATGGGGCTAACAGCAAGTGCAACTACACGACATGGGGTACCTACTCCTCTAGGCACCTGATCCTACCTCCTACCTGATCCTACCTCTGGTATGTCCAGGGGTCCGTGATTGTCATTCTGGTAATTTTATACCTTTTTAACAATCATGAAATTTGTTACAATACGTTCTCCTCACCTATTGACAGGAATTATTTTATTTTTTCTTGAAATGTTTGAAAAACTTCCAACTCCCAGGAGAAGACTCTGTACTTTAGTTGTGTATACAAACTATACGTGTTTAGTGTCATTCATTTCAGACAGACTCTATAGATTATGTAGTTTTTATCTTTAAAAACACTGTAAGATAAAGAAGATACCATTGTTGAGATTGATGTTAAATTTCGGTCCATCACGTACACTTTTTTATGTTACATTGGCGGATCTTGTATATCCGAAAGGAGGAGATATGTGAAAGTCAATGATTAACAAACATACTCAACCATGTTGCCAAATCTGGAGTTTTATTCACATTATTTCTATATTTTTATATTTGTTAATATATTCTTATGAAGCAAAAGCTTCTACCTGTGAAGAAAAAATATGTTGCTGTGACCTTCGGTTCGACATTTAGATTTATAGGCAACGTTTTATCCATTAACAGTGATCATATTCATTCATATGCGATTCAACATATCCCTGTGAACTTGAAATAAAAGACATCGAAGCGTTTTCCATATTTACTTCGTACTTAGATATTTTATTAAAAATAAGCACTGACGACAGACATAGTCTTAGAACTGAACTTTATGAGAGACATGATAATTTGAATTTCTCAATCGTCAACTCTCCTTAATGTAACAATATTCCATCATTACCTGCATATGGTGTTTATATCTTCCAACTGATTCGATAAGCAAGACCTTGTTCTCCTTATGATCAGTTTTATAATGGAGGCAGCTACTGAATAACAAGTTGATGTTACAGGGGTTTGTACAGTCTCGTCAAAATTCAGCATTTCACATATTGTACGTCGTTATTACGATCTAGTTTGCTAACATAATCTCATATTATGTCAAATGTGTTTCATACCAATTTTAAGCTGTTTTGGGCACACTGATTCTGATGACGGATTGCACCGATTACCTGATCAGGATATAGGGCTCACGGCGGGTGTGACCGGTCGAGAGGGGACGTTTGCCCCTCCTGGGCACCTGATTCTACCGTGTCGGAAGTTGGGCTCATTTTACGTAACACAGTGATAGTAAATTCATTTCTCATTTTAACAAAACTATCCAAATTAAATTATGACTCATATATTTTGTCGATAATACACCAAATAAAAAATGTACGACCTTGAGATTTCAGAACACGATACTATATCTCAGATCAGACCGCAACGTTTCTGAGAAAAATTGTAAAACTGTCAATTCTATTTTTATCTATGAATGATTTTACTAATCAGTTGATATCACGATAATGCATATATGTACTCTATACCTGTGATGTAAAGTAGATTTCTGCCAGACCAGTCGAACAAGTTTGCTTGGGTAGCAAGGAATACACCGCAAGTATTTCGTTGTATGAGTCCACACGACGGTCAGTACATTATAACATAAAAGTATCTAATTTTCTCAATGTACTTACACTAGTCTATAATGATGATAACACTAAGTAGACGTTCTATTTTACAACGATGTTTGATTGGAAGTGTAGTACCTGTTTATTTACACTGTACACTTTCCAGGAAAAAAACATGCGAAAGAAGTTTGCTTTAGCATAAATAGGCAGGGAATCTTCCACTAATAAGCACTTTACAGAATTCTATTTTGTTTTGACATCTAGGGATTTGATTTGTAAATTCTTATTATTGTGTATGAATTCAACTGTGCGGCAAACAAACATTAACTACCGCTCTGTGAGCTAAGATTAGGCTTACTGCAAGTTGTTAAATTTTTACTGATATATTTGTCTGTAATTAACTGGAAAGAAACTAATTAGTAAGCTTGACTGAACGTGATTGCTCTAAAAACAATGATCATATGATCGAGTAAGTCACAAATAGAACAATATAAATCTCCCTCATTAATTGATTAAATTTTATTGATGATCACTGAATAGCCATACGAAATATTTTCATTATGTGGAAATTATCCACGATAGCGTATCCTTACAAGAATATACACGAATATAAAAAAAATGACAGCTCTCCTTCTTTCAATAACAACCCTACCCTGTTATATTTATATCACATGAACTGTTCGACTTTTATTTCCCTACCATGTCATTTGTATGTAAGATATATCCGTGTGTAAATATGGTTTTCTCTATATCATGTTTTCGATTTAATATTTCTTTTTTCTCAACGTTATAAGTACTTAATATAATAAAGGAATTCATTTAAATTATTTCATGACTATCTCACATATGTCTTTCAATTGGCGAGAGAACTTCATCTCTATTATGCATTATGTCGAAGATTCTGATAAATCTGAAAAAACGAAGAACATGATACCTTGTCAGAATGGATAAAAATATAAGAGATATATTAAAATCCCGTGTCAGACATGTCAAAACAAAACTGCGTACCTTCTCCTTCTGTCTTTAGTAAATTAGAAGTGATAAAAGAATTAGATAGATTATATGAGGAATGTGTTTTGGTTCCAACTGACGAAGCTGAAAGTAACATTGTATTTGTTTGTAAGGCTCTTTATTACAGCTGCATTCTAAATGAACTTGGCATTAATTCCACATTTATTAATCGCAAGTATACTCCAACTGCGCTTTCCAAAGATGAAATTCTTTAACATCATGCTTCAGTTGTCAATACATTTAATATCCCAGTCAAAGAAGCGGATGGATATGAGTTACCGTACCTATACTGGATCCCCAAACTTAAAAAAAAAACCTTACCACGATACATTGCTGGATCCAGTAAATGTTCTACCAAGCCCATATCTTTGCTCCTTGCAAAAATATTAACTGCTGTGAAGGAGAATCTTCAAACGTACTGTACTGTGCCATTACATATGCCAGAAGTGGTGTAAATCAAATGTGGATTCTGAAAAATTCTGAAGAACGTTTAGTGAATTTGAAATCACAAAACGTTTCTCCAATTCATAGCATTAAAACGTTTGATTTTGCAACACTTTACTCGATCATACCTCACGATAAATTAAAGACTATACTTTTTGACATCATAGACAGTTGCCTCGTCAACAAAAATGGTAAAAGGAAATATTCATATCTAGTGATTGGTCATCCCAAAAATTACTTTGTTAAACACCACTCTGATTCCACGCACAAGTACTCTGAAGTTGATATTAAAAAGATGCCAGAGTTCCTCATTGACAATATTTTCATAGTAGTTAGTGATCAGGTCTTCCAACAGTCTGTCGAAAATCCCATGGACACGAATAGTGCTCCTTTCTTAGAGGACCTATTTTCATATTCTTATAAAGCAGAATTCATTCAAAAGCTTCTATATGAGAAGAAAAACTAACTTGCTGTGGCCTTTAATTCGACATTTAGATATATCGACGACGTTTTGTCTATTAACAATGATCATTTTCATTCATTTGTCGATTCAAAATATCCCAGTGAACTTGAAATTAAAGACCGCTTCTGCTTTGTACTTAGATATTTTACAGCAAATATATTCCGGAGGAAAACTAACAACTCAACATGATGGCAAATTGGATGGTTTCAATTTTTCCATTGTTATCTTCCCTTATTTATGTTGCAAAATTCCATCATCACCTTCAAATGGTGTTTATATCTCGCAACTTATTCGATACGCAAGAGCTTATTCTGCATATGATCAGTTCTTATTTCGAGACGGGCAAGTGAGAAAGAAGTTGGTGTTACAGGGATTTGCACAGTCTCGTTAAAAGTCAGCATTTCGCAAATTTTATGGTCGTTATAACGATCTAGTTTACCAGTACAACTTACCATTAAGTCAAATGTTGTCTGATGTGTTTCATACCAATTGTAAGGCCATTCTTTGCACACTGATTCTGACTACGGATTGCTCCGTTTACCTGATCGGAATATAAGTCTGATAGCAATATAGGGCTCACAGCAGGTGTGACCGGTCGACAAGTGATGCTTACTCCTCCTTGGCACCTGATCCCACCTCTGGTATGACCAGGGGTCCGTGTTTGCCCATCCCTCTGATTTGTATTTTCTATAGGAATTACGAGATTGAATACTGTTAGTTATCTAGGCCTTTTCATATACGTAAACGATCCATAACGGATGTTTATAAATATGTACAACATTAAAATGATGCAGAAGGCGATAATATGTTTATTTTGAAATTGGGTAAGAGAGAGAATTTCCTTTTAAAATTTCTTTTAACGTTAAATTTTATTTTTCCTAGTGAAAACACTACGATAGGATTTTTAAAACATTAACAAGTTCTCTCTCTCTCTCTATATATATATATATATACAAAATTACAAGCAGTTGCGGTAGCTCAGTGGTTAGAGTGTTCCCTTCATAACCGAGAAGTCGTGAGTTCGAGCCCCGTACGTGTCATGGCCACGTCAAACCTAAGACGTAAAAATAGGTAGTGACTGCTCCTTCGCCAAAACTTCGGAATATAGGAGTGAGAATCTCGGGTCTTTCAGATATGACTTTAAAAACGGAGGCGTTGGCACATTAAAGACAAGACGGTCCTGAGCGCTAAGTATAGGTTAGGTCTAAATTTGTGGTAATTCACCTACAGCTGGTGACGTCTCAATATGAGTGAAAAATTCTCGACGGGACGTAAAACAAACAAACAAACAAAATCATAGTATCTAGTTCCAGGTAGAATAAGAAAAACATTAATTAAATATTTAATTATTCTACTAAATTTTATATTAATCATCTCATAGATTATAAAATGTGAATTTGATATTGTTAGGAAATCGTTTCTTTATACAGAAATGACCCATAAAGTATTATTATATATGTACATGGTTTTAAACATAAATACGTATGCTTATTAGCATTTAAGTAAGGGAGATAACTCGCAATTATTTTTTTTTTTGTCTTGCAGTTGGATTTAAAAATTATTTTAAATGAATTAGATAAAATAAAATCCATTTATGGACGGATAATCATTCTTGATGTGTCAGTTGAGTCCATTCTCAACATGACTCATAGATGCCTATTTACAGAAATACATTTTCCGGAAACTTTGGCTAGGTAGGCATTTAAATGCTGTTCAAATAATCTTCGTAGTATCTATTTGAAATGAATTTGAATTGCAATGGCTATAAGGAGAGAAAAGACTTGTATGAACATATTAACCCATTTCACACAAAAATGTGTATTGCAACTACGGATTTTCTTCAAATCGAAGTCGAAAACAACATGAATATTTAGTAATATTAAACATAATAAATTGAATTATGTCACTAGGCAACAGTATAAATAAATGACAATATTTCACAAAAATATTGTTCAATGCATTACATAGCTCACAAGAAAAAATAAATAACTCATATAATGATTATAGTAATTCTGACTATCCACATATTTATGTTGTTTTCTTTTTTAATTTGAAGAAAAACCTTTAATTTGTTACAATAAATACACACACATTTTTTGTGTCATTATGGGTATTGTTAATATCGTCATCTAGATCTTTGTTCTACAATATTTACATTTCAAAGTAGATGCTATTCATTGAACATAATTTACATGCCAACCTAGACAATTTTATTTCCGGAAAATGTATTTCCGCAAACATGACATTCATGAGACCTGTTGAGACTTTGAAGAGTCAATCTCAAATGATGTAACTGTTTGCGTCATTTCAATTTGATTCTTTTAAGTCTCAATCCTCAAGTCATATTTCGCAAATTCTATGGTCGTTAAAACAATCTAGTTTGTCAATACAACCTTGCATTAGGTCAAATATTGTCTGACGTGTTTCATAGCAATTGTTAGACCGTTCCGTTCGTCGCAAATTTATTCTGACTGCGGATTACTCTATTTGCCTAATCAAGGTATAGGGCTCATGGCGGGTGTGATTGATAAACTGATGATGTTTACTCATCCTAGGCACCTGATTCCCCTTCTACTATGTCCAGAAGCCGTTTTGCCCGTCTCTCTGAGTTGTATTTTCTACAGGAATTGCGAAATTGAGTACTGTTCATTGCTTTAGCCTTTTCATGATTCATGTCTCATTGCAATGGAAAAGAGGGTTTCGACTCAACTGACACATCAACAATGAGTCGCCTTTCATAAAAGGATTTTATTTTTTTTCTAATTCATGAAAATTGCATTAAAGGGAAACTGAAAAAAAAAATTCTAAAAAGTAGTCTGACTTACTCCAATTTCTAATAGTTATACGTATTTCTGTTTTATAACCGTGTACACACACACACACACACACACACACACACACATATATATATATATATATATATATATAATATTAGGAAATCTTGTCCTTATACGAAAATGATCCATAAAGTATATATATATATATATATATATATATATATATATACTCTATGGATCATTTTCGTATAAGGACAATATTTCCTAATATTATAAAGTTCACAACACCGTATGATCCATGAGATTAAATTTAGTAGGATGTTTAGATAATTTCGTCTGATCATGCTGATGTTTCCTGTTCTGTTGCTAGTGATTTTCTCGTCCCTGTTTTATATTTTCAATAGTGCGTAATTGATCTGTAGTTAATTTTACTTCAAAGACTCTTTAGCTGATATCACCATACTTGTTTAGATTTATAACGGACAGTATTATGAAAGTGATTACTCGATTCGTAAGATTATGAAGTTCAAATTCAGAATGTTCGCTAGGTATTGCCTCCGTTAATCACAGTTTTCGTGACGTAATCTACCAAGGGTTTATGGGGAGCGGAACGGACCGAAATTTCTTGTTTTGCAGTGGTTATCCTATTTTAAAGGTTGAAATTTTATTTTAAAAAGATATTCAGTTATTTCGAATGTTAAAGGAAAATTGAATGGAATGGGAATATATGAAAATATATATTTACGTACACATAAAATATGTATATCAATTTGACAACAAAAAGGTAATCTTTTCAGAGATTTAAAACAAGTTATATTCTTGACGTTAATCAGCTTGTAAGGATGTATATTGTTTAACATACTGCTCGAGAATTTTTCACTCATATGGAGACGTCACCATTGGCGGTGATGGCTTGCAAAATTTAGATCTATGCTCGGCGCTCATGGCCTTTAAGCAGGGAGGGATCTTTTACGTGCCACACCTACTGTGACACTGGGCCTCGTTTTTGCGGCCTCATCCGAAGGACCGCCCCATTTAGTCGCCTCTTACGACAAGCTAGGGGTGCTGAGGATCTATTCTAACAACCCGGATCCTCACGGGGTAACAGCTTGTAAGTATATTTATATTTATTTACATTTCTTTTTGAAGGCTGCAATGGGCGGTTCGCAGTCACATACTGAAAATTTTGCGGATTTATGTAAGTTGAAATATCTTTCTTCTAGAAATCCTTACAGTTGAATACTCTAAAGAGAAAGTAAAGATGATCAAGAAAATGAATCTAACTATGTTTCTCTTCCATTCGATAATAACACTATTTAGTGTATAAAAAGATATTATTTGATATAAAGGCTACTTTGAATTTCCGCAGTTTAACTGCAGACACTTGATAACATAACGATTGAGGAACGATTTAGATTTGGTACTAATTTGTTATGTATAGTTGTTTCCACTAATTCAAAATGTTCATGCAGGGCACAATAATCAAATACTGGAGGGAATTGTCACCAACCTTCAAGAACAAATACATGGTAAGGTTCCACTGACACGCTAATATACATTTATTGATTTAAAAATATTCTATTGTCCAGATGTTATAACAAAAGGATTGGACATAATTTCTTAAAAGTTAGAATGCCCTTTCCTTTGATAATCAATGAGAGAAAATAATGTTCAAGAAATGAAATACAATGGTATCAAAGGTCAAGGGACGATTTACTTCCATAAAGCAAATTATATATTAAATTATGTCAGTAGATATGTATATGCAAATACACAGAATAATTTGCATGTGGTACTTGAAAAAATAATCGCAATAAAAAATTCTGTCGACGATGGGCGAAATGTGAATAAAAATTGATACCTTGTCAGAATGGATAAAACGTATAAGAGGAGTATTAAAATCCCGTATCAGACATGTCAAAACAAAAATGCGTACCATCTATCCTTCTGTCATTAGTAAATCAGAAGTGATAAAAGAGTTAGATAGGTTATATGAGGAATATGTTTTGGTTCCAGCTGACAAAGCTGGCAATAACATTGTATTTGTTTGTGAGGCTCATTATTACAACTGCATTCTAAATGAACTTGGGATTAATTCCATATCTATTAATCGCACCTATACTCCAAATGCCCTTCCAAAAGATGAAATTCTTCAAACTCTTCTTTCAGTTTCAATACATTTGATATCCCAGTCAATGAAGGGATGAATATGAGTTACCGTACCTATATTGGATCCCCAAACTCCACAAAACCCCTTACAAACAAAGATACATTGCTGAATCCAGTAAATGTTCTACCAAGCCCCTACCTTTGCTCCTTACGAAAATATTAACTGCTATGAAGAAGAAAATTCAAATGTAATGTGCCATAATATATGCCAGAAGTGGTGTAAATCAAATGTGGATTCTTTAAAGAAAAAAACTAAAGAACTTTTCATGAATTTGAAATCACAAAACTTTTCACAAATTCACAACATTAACACGTAACACGTATGATGTTACAAAACTTTACTCAACCATACCTCACGATGAATTAACGACTACACTTTTTGACATCACAGACAGTTGCTTCGCCAACAAAAATGGTAAAAGGAAATATTCATATTTAGTGACTGGTAATCCCAACAATTATTTTCTTACACACCACTCTAACTCCACGGACAAGTACTCTGAAGTTGATATTAAAAAGATGCTAGAGTTCCTCATTGACAATATTTCGTAGTCTTTGGTGATCAGGTCTTCCAACAGTCTGTTAAAATTCCCATAGGTTCGAATTGTGTTCCTTTGATAGCTGACCTAGTTTTATATTCTTATAAGCAGAATTCATTCACATGCTTCTATATGAGAAGAAAAAAAATTGCTTTTGTCTTCATTTCGACATTTACATATATCGACGAGGTTTTCTCTATTAACAATAATCATTTTCACTCATATATCGATTCGATATATCCCTGTGAACAGGAAATAAAAGACACAACAGAGTCTTCCATTTCTGTTTCATACTTAGATATTTTACTGAAAATAGATTCCAGCGGCAAACTAACATCTCAACTTTATGGCAAACGGGATAATTTTAAATTCTCTATCGTCAACTTCCCTTATTTATGAGGCAATATTCCATCATCACCTGCATATGGTGTTTATATCTCCCAAATGGTTCGATACGCAAGAGTTTTCTGTATATGATTAGTTTTTATTTCGAGGCGGGCTAGTGAGAGAGAAGTTGATATTACATGGGTTTATACAATCTCGTCTAAAGTCAGCATTTCGCAACTGTTATGGTCGTTATAACGATGTAGTTTGCTAGTACAACTTACCATTAAGTCAAATGCTGTCTGACGTGATTGATACCAATTGTTAGGCCGTCCCTGGCACACTGAGTCTGACTACGGATTGCTCCGTTTACCTGATCGGAATATAGGGCTCAAGACGAATGTGACTGGTCGACAGGGATGCTTTCTCCTATTAGGCACCTCATCAAACTTCAGGTATGACCAGGGGTGCATGTTTGCCCGTTTCTCTGATTTGCATTTTCTATAAGAATACGCTATAGAATGTTGTTAGTTATCTTGGCCTTTTCATATTTACCGATAGGTCTGTATAGCCAATGGGTGCATAACATACACTCAAAAATAGCAAGAATGACAAGAATGCATGAAATTATATAATAAAGAAATAAAGGTAACGAACATTGATAAGGAATAAGAAACTAAGGTCATTATAAAATGTTAATACTTATTAGCCAACTTTTTAATCAGGAATTTGCTCTATATTCATTTACAATGTAGTCCGACATTTAGGATTTGTATGAAATAACCAAAGTTACAATCTAATGAAAAATTGGATATTTAATCTGTCCCAAATTTGATATCGCTCCACAAACAATCAAAATAAAACACGATTGGGGCGAACCAAACATCTAATTTTTATTGGATTGCAGTTTTTTATCAATTAAGGTAGCTGATGACATCAAAATTATGATGTAATGAGTTCTACCGAAATCCAAAAGGGAAATTTTATCAATTAATTTTCGAAATGTGTACAAAAATCTTACACAAAGGCGTTTATAGAGGTGAAAGTGTAGGTTGCATAATTTAATGATGTACCAAACAATTTTCACTATCTGGAGTAAGTACGGAAAGTTTTCAACAGAGTGTATGGATCATACATTTTCTCGTCTCGGCTAAAGTCAGCATTTCGCAATTTGATGGTCGTTATAACGATCAAGTTTGACAGTACAACTTATCATTAGGTCAAATGCTGTATGATGTGTTTCATACTAATTGTTAGACCGTTCTTGGCTCACTAATTCTGACTACGGGTTGCTCCGTTTACCTGATCGGAATATAGGGCTTAAGGTGGGTGTGACCGGTCGACAGGGGATGCTTACTCTTTGATTTGCATTTTCTATAGGAATTACGAAATTGAATACTGTTAGTTATCTTAGTCTTTTCTTTCCACTCAATGAGAACATCCTTGAAGTACTTTTTTATTTCAATAAGGTGCATCCTCGCGGAGAAAAATATAAAATTTAAGACCAGTATTAAAAAGGGATGTGATTATTTATATGATCACATACCATTATGAGATTTTGACAAATAAATAGCTATTATAAATAACTACCGTGATTGTAAAAATACGGAAATTTTATGTCAAGTATGTGCACACCTTTTAACCTCTATATCAATGGTTGTAGGTTTTCTCTCTCTCTCTCTCTCTCTCTCTCTCTCTCTCTCTCTCTCTCTCTCTCTCAATTTTATAGGCAATATTTGGAATATTTCGACTTAGCTCACATGATATCCCACCTGTTGTGTCTCCAAGGGTCCGTGTTTTTCCTTTTCTTAATGTTTTCGTGTTAACAGGATTTTCATTAAGGTGCAGGGAAACATAATTATTCATTATACTTTGTGTTTTTACACAAGGTCAAATGTTGAAGATAGAAGAAAACGACAATACCATACAGAACCTCCGAGAACAAATAAACGGTAAGTTTCTATCAACATTTTAGATAAAATCACAATGGACGAAATCCTAATAATTCATTCAACTAAAGAACAATTGTGAAATTACAATGAAAAGTATAATCAAATGTATCAATATTGGAGTTGATTAACCTTGAATTACGTAGTTATTGCATATATATATACTTCTAAAATGCTCTTTATTCATACAGGAAGACAGTCCATATTTCAATGTTTTACATGTCTGCCTTTCACTGCTTTATGTAACTCATTATCATAGGTATTCTGCTGGCCTTCTTGAACGCTGTTCCTTTTCTGCAAATTTATTGGCTAAAACCCTTGAACCCTTCAACCTGGCTTATCAGATTGAGCGTTTAAGCATTTATCTTCAGTACCACATTGTTTGTCAGCCATAATATATATATATATATATATATATATATATATATATATATAGAGAGAGAGAGAGAGAGAGAGAGAGAGAGAGAGAGAGAGATTGTATATTGATTTACGTCCCGCTTGAGAATTTTTCACTCATATGGAGACGTCACCATTGCCGGTGAAGGGCTGCAAAATTTAGGCCTATCTTCGGCGCTTAGGACCTTTGAGCAGGGAGGGGTCTTTATTGTGCCACACCTGCTGTGACACGGGGCCTCGGTTTTTGCGGTTTCATCTGAAGGACCGCCCCATTTAGACGCCTCTTACAACAAGCTAGGGGTACTGAGGACCTATTGTAACACGAGTCCCCACGATATATATATATATATATATATATATATATATATATATATATATAATGCATTTTTGTTCTTTTTTTTTCGGCTTCGGGTGATATACATGCCACTGATGTGCACCTCCCTCGGTCATACCCAAGTTCAGATAATCCGATTGGATGTCTGCGTTTTGATCGAATTAGAGAAAAATGCTCATTACAAATCTTGCTATGCTTTGTCATAATAAAATCTTAATCTTTCTGGGTCACTGAAGAATTTGGTGTGTACATGTATATACAAACAGGCATACTGCACTAGAAATACATGTACAAATACGATTGCTATTCACCTTGATTTCATTTATTATGTATTAAGAGTATATTGGAGATTTATTCGACAAAGTTTTCTTGGGGTGTTAACTTTATCTATCACTGAAATTCACGTATAATTTATTTTTCGTTTGGATACAATCAGTTGATTCTGAGCTATGATCAGTTGAAACTGAATTTGTAAAAAAGCATTTAATTCACAATCCCCTCATGAACATGGATATTTGTATTCGACATCGAAAAGTGGCACATATCTTATCTAACTGCAAGTGCAGGATTAACGTTTCTTCTATCCTTTCTAAGTACATTTACACACCAAAACTCATCTTGTGATCCTTTTATAAGCTAAATGCCTGTACAGTGGGTAAAATAACATTATACTGCATCTGGACATAAGAGGTATTTTCAAATATATGTGAAATTAAGCAGTATTTGTTTTATTGAAAAAAAAATATTTCGGTAAATCCATACAGGGAAACTGCCAAAACATCCACATTCTGACAATTCCTATGAAAGTCCTCATGTTCTGTAATACACAGAAGCTGTTGGAGTAAATTTTCTCCAAAATTTGAGGTAGTTAATGACATCATAAAATTCCTTTCCTTTCTCCAAAATATTGCAATTTTCAGTCACACCTATCATTAATTAGTTATATGGCAAATAAAACAAGCATCATCAATCAGTGTGACTTGGATTACAGAAATTATACATTACTATTACAATGATTTTGCCATGTTACATTGCCAGTTCTTCTCTTATCTATGGCTATTGTATTATTCTCATAATTATCTTCTGTATCAATTCCAAAGTCTTCAGATGCACTTTCATTTAATGATGCATTATGTTTAGCTAAAATTCATTATCATTCGATCTAATGTTATCAGAAGCACCACAAATTTGTCTGTAAAATCCTCATTTTTATCGGTGTGTGTATTGTAGAGCTGAGTGTGTCCTTAGTCACGTATGACGTACAGCAGAATATATTTTTTTAAATAACTAACGATCGGCAGTACTCGGGAGATCAGTTACAGCTGAGATTTTTATCATTCTATTTCAAACTGCGTTTTCTTGTCTGATGCTAGTTAAACAGAATGTTTGTAATAAATTGATTTATTTTTATGAAAGAAAAATGTTTTGAGAACAAAATGGTTTTGTGTTGCAAATGCTTTAAGCATATAAATATTAGAAATGTTAAATTAAACTCTGTAAATTTTCACTTCAAATTGTGTCCATGTTCCTTTAAGAAAGACATAAAACTTTTTACTTTGAGAGAAGCTAGACTTATTTTAGTTCAAGCATTTAATGACTTCCCATTACATTTTTGGTGCCGTGTGAATCACAATTTGCTACAATTTTGGCTCTATCGTTACCAGTTACACAAATAAGACGCACTGCCTTACCTTGGTGGTCATTGTCACTCTAAAATTTGACCGTCCGTTTCGTCAAAATGGAAAAGGGAAGTGATGTTGTAGTAAATTTAGCATGGTGTCTGTTAAAATCCGGAACAGAATTCTAAATTATACAATACCTGCCATTGATGCTTAAATCAACCGGAAGAACTGTTTTAGATTAAACAACACGTTCAATAATCAAATAACAATCATCTACTTCAACGCCATATTACCCATAGATTGATTAACTGATTATATATTGTTTACTGCGAATTTTTCACTCATGTGGAGACGACACCATTACAGTGAAGGGCTGCAAAATTTAGGCCTATGTTCAGCGCTTAGGGTCTTTGAGCAGGGAGGGATCGTTATCGTGCCACACCTGCTGTGACACATTATTGGAAAGAAGAATGCCAGATAATAACCAAAATAGTCCTTGACTTTTAAAATAAATGCATACTTATGTTTATTTTATTTTTATCATTTCAGTGAGAACATTTTCAAAAAACGGTAAGTATTACCGTAATTGAATTTGAAATTGAATGCGAGATAATATGCTTGGACATTCAGTCAATTTCAGGTTTTGAAAATAGAAAGTACTACATTGTTCTTTGTTATGATTTTTTTTAATCCGTAAGTCCAATCTAGCAGTATTTGTCTTTTTTCATATATATAGTGTAAGAAGACATGGATATCTATTTAGTAAATGAAATGGTAATGCTGTTATGACACCAAAAGGCAAAATTAAGTGATGCTGTCGACATCACACTTTTAATTTTAAGTACAAAAGGTCAAATGCATCACTCTGTAACTCTATGAAAATCACTATATCGCCAATTTTAATCTCCCTTGTGATAACCCCCTTCAATTTAGAAGCTACAAATGTACTTCCAAATTCGAAAACTTATAGAAATCGTAAACGGGTCCAAACCAAGTTATACTTGTATGATGCAGCCCAAAATTAGAGTCCTTCCTTATAATCTAATGCAAACACACAAAAGTAGTAATTTTTATTTATAAATACATACAACAATGCTGAAAAATACAAATCATGTGAGCTGCACAATGATTCACTCAGCATGCACGACAAAACGACCAGCTGTGAGGTCAGCCATTTTAATTCTATGTAGCCTATTTATGAAAATTGTAAACGTAGTTATTGAAGATCAATTTTATTACAAACTTCATAATAGAACTTATCTATAGAATATGCATGCAATGCATATTTTGTTACCCTTTAAAAGTCGAATTTAAAGTCGCTCCGACAAATTGAGAAAATACGGGAAATTGCATTGTTGACGGCGTACCCAAAGTAAGTCTTCAAATATCCAAAAATGCAATAATTTGCGGGTTTTAAACTTATAAAGAGATCTACTACATGTAAACTTCCCCTTGTATGCAACATTGTAGCTTATATCAAATCCGACACATGATATTACATCGCAAGCGCTTTCATTTAAAACTCTTCAGCCGTAACATCTCAAAGTGGTTTTGAAAACAATTTTAAGATAACACATACACGATACTAAATGTGATGTACCAGATGCGCATTTCGACAAATAAGATCTCTTTAATGATGATCAAGTCAAAAATGTTGGAAATCCGAAATAGGAACAGACTTGAAAGAACTGAAGTAACCAAAAATACCGAATAGTGGAACCAAATCCGGCATAGGATCAGAGCTATGCGTGAGGGAAATAATCCTTAATTTTGAAATGAATTTCTTAATTTTATCACAGCAAATTTTTATTCGTAAACCATGCTAGTACCAAAGTGCTTAGCAACTGGGCTGGTGATATAACGACCGAAGATTTGCGTTATAATTTACCTTTGTGTGTGCTGTTGTTGCTTTTTTTATTTCAATATATATATATATATATATATATATATATATAGAGAGAGAGAGAGAGAGAGAGAGAGAGAGAGAGAGAGAGAGAGAGAGAGAGGAATGATTTTGTTCAGCGTACACACTGATGCACATGTACATTACTGAGTCAAATATACTTTTCAGCTCGTGTACTTGTTGCAGTATTGATAGGTGGCGGAACACTCCTCTTTGCGGCTTACGAGATAAAAAGTAAGATGGCAGTACTTTGTATGTAAATTTATCAAAATCGTTGATATGACTATTGGTGAAGAAAGTACTTTCTTGATGAACTTTTGAAAAGCATCATCACATTTTAGTGCTGCAGGGGTTTTTATATATAGATAGATCATAGCAGTTTTTTTTTAATAAATAGGTCAAGTTTTAATGGCTATTTAACCCATGAAAAGGTATCTCAGTATATAATGTGAACGTGTATCTTTGTTGTTCAGAAAAGTAGAAAATCATCGAAGAGAAAGTTACTAATTTACTTTATAGCTCCATATCATATCGTTGAATGCTTAAGACAGTAACGAAAATGATTTTTAGGTTCGTGTTATTTTTCATGGAAATGGTTTAGATCAGTGTCGAAATATTTCTTTTAGATATTACATCAACTGGTTTTATATAAATTGCAGTAGAGTATCATTGACAGTATAAAAATGATTTTCTATATTTAGAAATAGAATTCTCTAAAAATACTATGCAGATCGTTATGTTTTTAATAACAAATTACAGAATTTTGTTCTCACAATATGAAAATAAGGATCGATACGTATAGGAATTTCAAACACATATAGACTGAATTCTGTGATTATGGATGTTGTCCATCACAGGGTCCTTAAACCACCGAGGGTTTTGGATGATACTACTTCCGAAACAAGTCGCCATTTCCTTAAACTCAAATTTATCAATAAATTAATTGATGCCATCAACGTAAGTAACATTATTCTTCAAAAAACAAATAGTTCAGTCTTGTATTCCAGAGTATTTTAAGGTCAGGCCTACACCTTGTATTTCCTACAGATATCCTTCCGCTATTGTATCCAAACCTTTTAAATACAAACAAACTTTGCAGTGTCATGATGTAGACCATCTTATACTCAATCCACCTACGTGTTCTTGTTCTTCGTCTTCTTTTAACTATTGTCCAGCGGGACATGCCATTACTGGCAATGTTGATATAGTTAAAAATGAAGACCTAACATAACTTATTTTGAAAAGTCCTAGATTCAGAGAACTTTCAATTCAGAGGTCTTTCAATTGGCGACAGAACTTCATCTCTTTTATAAATTCTGTCAATAATTATGGCACACGATGGGTGAAATGTGAAAACGAAGAAGTTGACACCTTGTCACAATGGATAAAAAGTATAAGAGGAATATTAAAACCCTGTAGTAGACATGCCACACAAACATGCGTACCATATCTCCTTCTGTGTTTAGTAAACCAGAAGTGATAAAAGAGTTATATAGGTTACATGAGGAATATGTTCTGGTTCCAGCTGACAAAGCTTGCAACACATTTGGTTGTAAGGCTCATTATTACAACTGCATTCTAAACGAACTGGGTATTAATTCCATAATTAGTAATCGCATATATACTCTAAATGAGGATGAAATTCTTTAACATCATGCTTCCGTTTTAAGTACATTTGATATTCCAGTCAATGGGGCGGATGAAAATGAGTTACCGTACCTATACTGGATCCCCACACTCCACAAAAACCCTTACAAAGATACATTACTGTATCTAGTAAATATTCTACCAAGCTCCTGTTTCTGTTCCTCAGGAAAATATTAACTGCTGTGAAGGAGAAACGTCAAACGCACTTTGCCACTCCATGTGCGAGAAGTCGTGTAAATCAAATGTGAATTCTTAAAAAGTCTAAAGAACTATTTAAGAATTTGAAATCACAAAACGTTTCTCATATTAACAACATTAAAACGTATTCTTTTACAACACTTTGCATGACCATCCCTCACAATAAATTAAAGACTAGACTTTTGGACATCATAGACAGATGCTTCGTCAGCAAAAATGGCAAAAGGAAATATTCATATCTAGTGATCGGTTGTCCCAAAAATTATTTTGTTAAACATCACTCTAACTCCATACACAAGTACTCTGAAATTGATATTTAAAAAAAGCTCAGTTCCTCATTGAAAATATCTTCGTAGTCTTTGGTGATCGGGTCTTCCAACAGTCTCTTGGAATTCCCATGGGCATGAATTGTGGCCCTTTGTTACTTGACCTGCTTTTATATTCTTATGAAGCAGAATTCATTCAAAAGCTTCTACATGAGACGAAAATATCTCTTGTTATAGCCTTCAATTCGACATATAGATATATCGACGATATATGATATATATATGATAAATGACCATTTTCATTCATGTATAAATTCGACGTATTCCAGGGAACTTGATATAAAATACACTACAGAGTCTTCCACTTCTGCTTCGTACTTAGATATTTTAATGATAATAGATGCTGGCGTCAAACTAACAACTCAACGTTATAACAAACGGGATGATTTCAATTTCTCCATCATCACCTTCCTTATCTAAGTGGCAATATTCCATCATCACCTGCATATGGTGTTTATATCTCCCAACTGCTTCGATACGCAAGAGCTTGTTCTACATATGATCAGTTTTAAATCAAGGCAGTCTACTGACAAAGAAGTTCATGTTACAGGGGTTTATACAATCTTGTCTAAAGTCATCATTTGGCAAATTGTATGGTCGTTATAACGATCTAGTTTGCTAGTACAACTTTCCATTAGGTCAAATGCTGTCTGACGTGTTTCATACCAATTGATAGGCCGTTTTTGGCACACTGATACTGACTACCCCGTTTGCCTGTTCGGGATGTAGCGCTTTCGGCGGATGTGACCGGTCGACGGGGGATGCTTACTCCAACTAATCCCACTTCTGGTATGTCCAGGGGTCTGTGTTTACCTATCTCTCTTATTTGTATTTGTTATAGGAATTTCGAGATTGAATATTGTTTGTTATCTTCACCTTTACATTCATGTTCATTTCTAGATATAATTCTTTTTATTGTATATCGTTCCAGTTTTACGTGTTTATTTACAGTTTGTGGGCAGATTAAGATAGACTGATATGACCAAATTCTATAGAAATTTGATGCCTTCCAATTTTCATCCTCATATTTCCCACTATTTTAATCTACAAGCTATTGTTAGTATATGAACCTTAAATCGATATTAATTTATATATCTACATTACTAGCTATCTATCTAACTATCGCTAACTATCGATACACACACACACACACACATATATATATATATATATATATATATATATATATATATATATATACCTTTATCTTTCAATTATATATCCATGTAATAAATGAAATTTTATTGTAAATAGTTTATATAAATCTGAAATTTGGCGGGGATACAGAATGAATGTATTAATAAATAAACATAGAGCAAGGAATAAATCAGACAGGGAACTAGAATTCATTTTGATCAGCTTATAAAGTGTTTAGATGTACTTTTTACAGGAAGGTTCTTTAGGAGTGAGGGCAGTGATGAGGATTCTTGTATGTATACTTTTTCTCTATTAATCCATTTACCATTGATTGATACGTAATACTGTATGAACCATATAGCGAAATGTTTTTCATGTCAACCATTTTTACGATTCGGAGTTCATAAAAATGTAGTATGTAAGCGATTCGTCCTTACATTTACCTTGTAAAGATATCTTTATCATATGATATTAACATGTATCGTGTAGAATTGTATGTGAAATTGGGGGGATAACAAAGAAATGCTTCGGGCGCTGAGAATATCTGGACAACGCAGGAACCCTGCTGTTGATTACTCCTCTGCATCACTAGTATTGGTTTGTCTTCATGTTAAGAAGCTTAGCTGGCATCTGAAAGGTTCTTTTGTAATACTACCATTACAGTTTTGTGCTGTTGTACAATGACAATCTATATTTCATTACTCGTAACATTGATTATTACCCACAGTTATTTCGACACGCGTCCAGCATCAGAAGTGAAAATCACGGATCTTTAGGATATGACGTGTCACGGTAGGTGTAAGCACTATTAGGAATCCTCACTACAACGGCTGTAAGCTCCAAGCAGAGTTCAAAATGGGTGACACTTCAAAGAAAGTGTCGTAAAACATTCTCGAATGAGACGCCATACAACATACAAACACACTAAAACAAACTACATCTTAGACGGGTTCCTACTGCAAGGTATATCAAAAAATAGAATTCTTATTTCTAATATACTGACACTGAAAAGAAACGCAATCACCAAGATTTTAGTAAATCTTTTATCAGTCATACAGATATATTATTTGTATGTATACAACGCATAGAAGATACACATCTCATTATTAGATAGCACCATTATTACTTCGACAGAAATGCTAAGACTGAGGAGGTGGTAGCCATTTAGATTGTCCTACATCATTAAGAATGTCCCCGTTAACGATGTATAGAGTTTGTTACTCACTATGTGTACCATGAGGATATTCTGTCATTCTTTTCCTGAAGTACCTGACGCAAAGTGGGTAGAGAACGATTTGATTTAAAACATATGCTCTATCACTCCTACGTGAAGAGCACAGGGTGATATCTTTGCGTAGGGAACATTTGCGGAAGGCGAGTTGCAAACATTGAAGTCTGACATCACGTCCATAACAATTGAGGAGCATTCCCGTCGCCACTCACAGTTCAATACCATAGGAGCAAATCTGAGTCTTCCATCGGGCCTCTGCTGTAAAAATCAAGATTCGTCGCTGAACCAGACTGTCAGCCAGAGTTGCCACGGCCATCCATATTCTATGAGTCTGAGACAATTAAAGTTGGTTCTGGTGATGATGTGGAGTCCGAACAATGTCACCAACAAGGCTTCGTCCTCTAACTAATCCCAGCATCCTTTAGTCGATTACGAACAGTCTGATAATGAATAAAGTAAAATAAAAGAAAAAGAAACAAACCTTCGGGGCTAACATGTAGGAAAGTTGAATCTTCATTTGTGTGCTATATGAAAAAAAATATCATTATATTAAAGACACGGATTCAGCACCCTATGATATTGTTCTAATTTGCTCTTTAAGAAATACTTCAATGCTATATGAGGATTTTATACAAATCAATGATTGCCAATTGTGTTAATAATCCAAACAATCTTTTTCATAGACATATACAATATATTTGCATTAATATTTACCTCTTGCTCCCATGCCGGTCGAGTTAGCTCAGTGGTAGAGCGTTCGCTTCGTAACTGGGAGGTCATGAATGTATGCTCCGCTCTTGTATTAGCTATGCCAAACCAAAGATGTAAACATAGGTAGTAATTGCTCCTTCACCAAACACTCGGAATTTAGAAGTGAGAATCACAGGTCTTTCGGATATGACCTTAAAAACGGAGGTCCCGTGTCGTTGGACATTAAATGGCACTCACTGCTACGGCAAGAAGCACTATGTAGTTCTAAATCTGTGGTACTTCATCTGCAGCTAATGTCTCCTTAATATGATTAAAACAATGTACCATTCATAGAATGAAAATTAAACGCAAATGAAACATTAAAACGAAAAACAACCAAACAACTCTTTGACCGAAAGCGCTAAGCATATGACCTCACCTACAAGTTGTGAAATCGCAATATGAGTGAAAACTTCTAGCATCTATGGAACATATATCGAACAACTAACCAACCATATGAGTGAAAGACTCTGGACGGAACGTAAAACAGATAACCAACTAACTGATTACAATATATGTATTAATCTAGTTTTAAATATGCAATCAACAATTAAACAAAAACTTTCTGACTATGTTTTTATGATCCTTGTTGACACGTGTGAAAATCTATTTAGATTTGTATCCAAAACCATGGCGTACAATCCATCCAACAGAGACAGACGTTTCAAAGGTAACTTGATATACATGTACGTTGATTTATGTAATTAACTATGCTATTGAATACGTAAATACATCACGCGTTGCTGCAAGTGATGTTTTCCATTTATGTTCTACAAGTTTTCCATGTTTATCGTATAATTTACATAGTCACAAAATAGTATATAACTTGCTAATTGTTTTTCGATATTTTCTATTTATTCATGTATTCTTATTTTGATTATATATCAGAAGCATCCCACAGATGACACGACTACTTTAACTAAAATCCGAAAACACCAAACAAACAAACAAAACAAAACAAAACAACAAAACACAAACTATTACCAAAACACGTAATCCACAGCCAAACACGAAATTCCCTTGAGATAAAGATTTTAGATAGATAGTTTACTGGATTCCTAACTTCATCCGTTGAGAGACACATCGCTATATCCAGTAAATGTTCTACCAAGCCCCTATGTTTGCTCCTCACAAAAATATTAACTGCTTTGAAGGAGAAACTACATATATATTGTGTCATAACATATGCAAGAAATGGTGCAAATGTAATGTGTTTTGAAAAAAACCCTTTTCGTAATTTCAAATTACAAACCTTTCGCAAATCAATAACATCAAAACGTATGACTTTTCAACACTTTAAATGACCATTCGTCACAAAAAATTAACGACTAGACTATTTGACATCATAGAGAGCTGCTTGGTCTATAAAAGTGGAAAACAGAAATATCCATATCTTGAGCTCAGTCATCCAAAATATTAAACACCATTCGGACTTCACGCACAAGTACTCTGAAGTTGATATTAAAAAGATGCTGGAGTTCCTCATCTACAATATCTTAGTATCATATTGTTACCAGGTCTTTTATTATGGAATTTCGATGGATACGAATGTGTTTACCTGATCAAGATATAGGGTTCACGGTGAGTGTAATCGATTGACAGGGGATGTTTACTCCTCTTAGATACCTAATTCTACCTCTGACACAAGTATACCCAGGGGTCGGTGTTTGCTCTACTCTTATTTTTGTATCCTTTAAAGCATCTGTGCGTTTGATCACTATTTGTTAACCTTCACCTTTCATACCCAAGATAAAATATAAAATGACTTTTAGTTTCGATTACAATGTTATTGAATACTGGATGTGTTGGCATTACAAATAAAAGAGGTGATCATAAAACAACAATTAGAAAAAGTCGTGGAATCGTTAGAGCCACTAATGCAAGAAATGCTACCTGGTGGTTTGTCAAGTTTAACATTTTCATTTTTCACGTTATGTTTAACTTATACATTTGAAAAATGTGATTTTTCTTGTATGCATTATGCAATATTTTTTGTACCCCGCTTAAATTCTAGTACCCGTTTTTCCTTTCGTCGTATATTGATATTAACCTAATAATTGTAATGTAAAGTCCCCTGTAAAAATGAGCTTTTAAGAGCCATCCTAAGAAACTTAATATCATCAGTATATCACGCCATTTTCATGACCTTTTTACTGAATTGCAAACTGCTGAGATTATAGGACAGGTTTTGGTCATTATATTTTCATATTCATGACAATCTCTAATATCGTATACCTGGATAAAATGAAATTAGGTTTATATCTGTGTTCTGCTAGTATTGGTATTGTTTGTTTTATTTGTTTTGTTTTGTTGGTTTTATTTTCTTTTTTTTGTTTTTTGTTTTTTGGTTTGTTTTTTTTTTGTGTTTGTATGTAATATATATCATTCATTTCCTTTCAAAATATTTCATTATATTATTATCCTTCGTTACTAATGAGGGCAATGTTGATCACGGTTTTCAATACCACGACGATACAGATTTCCTATTTTCTGGGACTTCCTTACTTTCATGCAACTTGTTCTTTCAGTTAAAAATGAAAGTATCCCACATCGTCATATACATATTGTGTAAACTGAGAAAAATGAAACCAAAATTTTAAAAAAAAAATTGGTAAAATTATAGCATTCGAATGACAAACAATCATATCGAATGCAAATGAATAAATGCACAATAGGGAGAGAAAAATTAGAGTACAAACAGCAACATAGAATACAATGGTAAAACAACAGAGAAAATGGAAACTTCTACAATCATATATAGATAGATCATGCAGATTACATATAGAAAGTTACGGAATTGAATTGGAGTACAATGCATAAAGAAAATTTAAGCTAATTTAAGTGATGCAGAATACGAAGGGAAACATCGGAACTTTGCCTGTCTCTTTTACTTGCACATTTTTACCACTTACATACATGATCAAATAGGATTGCTACATTCCATACAATAAGCGTGTAAGCATATAATTACCGCATCAATACATTAGTAAACGATCTGCATTATTGCATTTCATTAGATCAAAGACTTCTACTTGACAAAAATAGTTGACATCTGCCATGATACAAACACAAAGCTCAATATTCTACTTCTGGGTCAAGCTGCGTGTGGAAAGTCTTCCTTCATAAACACCTGCCGAACTGCTTTAGGACAGAGGGGTATGATTTCTTCCATAGCAACTGTTTTGGAAGGAAGTTCGACATCTGTAACGAAAGAGGTGGGTTTCACAAAAGGGATTTCTGCATAAATCTATATCGCATTTTACCCGGAAGAAGAATTGATTACAATATAACTTGCTTCTGTCAATAAATTTTCATTTATCATTGGTGCAATTGCTTTCTAGTTGAAATCATATGGCATGCAAGTTAGGGATGGCGATGGAAAGCTAATGTTACCTGTCCGGCTGTTTGACTCTCGAGGATTATTGGACAAGACCAGAGGAGTGCAGACTGATGATATCATAAATATTTGTGATGGTCACGTAAAAGATAAGTACACTGTAAGTTCAGCAGTATATTTATGAATCAACTTTTTTATAAACTTAAATTTCATGATTTTGCACCACGGGTATCGTGTTCTTTTTCCACATGAGTTTCGATAATTATATTATTATTTGCACGTGATAAACACTCAGCTAAAATTTAGTAAGTTTATTGAAAATTATCTGAATGTAAATACATATTTTACTATCAACTTCGAAATATGCGTATATTGTCTTAAGTGTAATTAATTACAGTGTATACATATTTCTTAATGGATCATCCTCTTAAGCACCCACTATTTTCCACTGATTATCATTTTTATAGTTTGTTAAATAATACATATATCAATGTTAACTAACACTTCAAACATACCGAAAACTAAAGTATCACTATAGAAAATACAGCTACATATGTAATAATTATTTGTTTAAATTTTTACAGTAGTAATATGAGTAAACTTAGTGGATTCTTTTATTTACTAATGTACTAAACTTATCCAAAATAGCAATGTTTATAGTAAAGTAAATCAAAGTACCAAGGTCACATAACATCAAATTTGAGTTTTTACTATAAGTACTTCAATGTTTACTTTTTATACGATATCGAATGGCGAAGTAAACAATGTGTAAATCGTAATCATAAATCCCCAAGACATATACAAGTTCGAGTGTAGGGCAACACGGACCTCCGACAAATCGAAGGTAGGATCAGGTGTCATGGAGGTGTAAGCATCCTCTGCTGACCGGTCACACGCGCCGTGAGCCCTTAATCGAAAATAGGTATACGGGATTACCGTAGTCAAAGTTAGTATGAAAAATGACAGTCTAACAAAGGGTATGAAACAAATCATTCAACATATATCCTAGAGACACTTTGTAATCGCAAGCAAGGTCATTATAGCGACCGTAAAAATTGCGAAATGATGACTTCAAACGAGATTCGTCATTTTCCAGTGACACCATACATAGCTCTATTAGCTTTGTCAAACAGTTCTTTGATAGTTAGGTTATATGAATCACCTTTCCTAAATGTAACACCCAAATATTTGAAACTTTTGGATTTTTAGGTACATTTTATAACTTCAATTAACCCAGAAGAAACCACCGACCCTCCGAAAGTAAATAGGCAAACTTTCTCTCATATATCGCCGCGAGCGAGAATCGAAGCCGCGCCGACTAGAGGTGAGAGGCCTTCTGTTTTTGAGCGCAATGCTCTAACCACTCGGCCAAGGAAGCCACTTAAATCATTAATATATACACATATAATTGGTAAAATAATACAATATTTTATTGTAGTTAATAATAGTAATGTGATTTAAAGTGAAATCAAAATAAGTTTTTATAGATCATTCTATGCATATATTACTTTTTGTCTAAAATCTGTCTCAAGACAATTAAGAACACCACATTAGATAATGTAAGAAATGTTATTCACCCATCATGAGCATTATTACATGTTCAATGAACCCGATCTCATTTTAATTAATATTGTAGACCGTATTCATGTCCTCTCTGACCATTGGTACTGATTGTTGGAAGGCAAACAAGATTTAAAATAAAACACCGACATTCGAATCGCAATATCATAAACAATCTGTGTAACGCTCGGAAGAAAAACACAAAATCTAAATCGTTTGGAACCTTATCTGGGTAGTAATGTTCCATTATCACCTGCATATGGTATTTATATTTTTCAACTGATTGGATACTTAAGAGCTTGTTCTACATACAATCAGTTTTTAAATCGAGGCAGGCTACCGACTAACAGGGCGATGTTACAGGGGTTTGTACAGTCTTGGTTAAAGTCAGTATTTTCAAATATTATGGTCGTTATAACGATCTAGTTTGCCATACAACTTTCCATTAAGTCAAATGCTGTCTGACATGTTTCATAGTAATTGTTAGGCCAGTCTGACTGTTAATTACTCCATTTACCTGATCAAGATATAGGGCTCATGGCTAGTGTGAGCTGTTGACAGGGGATGTTTATTCATCCTAGGTACCTGACCCCACCTCTGATATATCCAGGGGTCCGTATTTACCCATTTCTCTAATTTTGTTTCTATACGAGTTACGGAATTGGGTACGGTTCGTTACCTTAGCTTTTCTTACACTTAATGTAAGCAAGATTATGGATCGTCGAGGATGGGTATTCAGATAATTTCAATCTGACCATGTGACCAAATCTTTTAGGAAGAGGCGTAGGTCCAAATATTCAACCTTGACGAAATTTGTATGTGATACATGTTGTGACTGTCACATATTTTTGTTATTTTTTCCTAATAAATTATTCGTGTGGGGAAAAGCACCTGTAAGAATCGATGTCGTCATGACGTCAAATTGCACGCTCAATTTAAAGCTATATTTACCTCTCATCCCTCAGAAGTACAAAATACCAAACACAAAATGCATAGGCAAACATTCTCATTTAGTTTATATTCAAGTGTTTAAACTCCGTGACCTCCAGACGCTGGGTTATGCCATAATTATGACTAAGAGTTAACATGGGAAAATTCTACTAACCAATAGAAGAAATGACCCATTGACAAGAGAGAGATTTGACCAATTGTCACCTTCTCTGTTTTGTATTTCATTAGATACAACCTGAGACACCTATCACCAAGGACAACGACAAATTCCGTGCAAACCCAGAAGACAAAGACAAGATGCATTGTGTTGTCTACGTTATAGATGCTCAGAATAGGGATGGATACAGATTTGTTTCAGAAAATGTTGAAAAACAATTTTTGGAAGTCAGGGAGAAATTATGTCTGCGCAGTAAGTATACAATATCAAAGTAGATTTCTGTTTTTTAAAAAGTAAAATGTATGATGCAAAGAAATATTTGTTTTCCACGTCTGAGAAATAGAAACCAATTTTAAACATACAGATGGACATAACATAGTATAGGTGACATGGTCAGGTCGACAATATATACCGGTTTAATAAAACGTTTTATAGGGGGCCTCCGTGGCCGAGTGGTTAGAGCATTGCGCTCAAAATCACAAGGCCTCTCACCTCTAGTCGGCGCGGGTTCGATTCTCGCTCGGGCCGATATATGTGAGAAAGTTTTCCAGTTTACTTTCGGGAGATCGGTGGTCTATTCCCGGGTACATTGTATCTGGGTTCTTGCCTCCACCTACAAAAACTGGACACTACCAGATAACTGAAAAGTTGTTAAGTGTGGCGGAAAACAACAATCAATCAATCAACCGTTTTATAGAATGAAAATATCCTATGCCAGTAGTTATTGATAAAACCCATTATGTGACTGTCACTGTTACTGAGCAATGACTTTTATAGCCGCTTACAATACGTGCATATCGACACACCGATTTTCGTTATATCTAGAAAGCAGTGTCAATAATAACATTTTTTGCAATTTATGGCTGTTTGTTTTAAGTCCCCTTGACCATTTCTCGTTGATATTCAGACGTCACCAGCTTCTGGGTTTGTAGTATTGTCAAGGTTTTGGAAGTATATTGTTTCTGAAATTAGAATTAAAAACTGGATTCATAGTGCTTGTTATTGAGCTGCAGTGTGTTAAACATGACTTTTCTGCACTTAAATTTACTAACGATTTATTCACATCAACTCGATCTGGCTGTTGGTGATAATACAACATAGCCGACTAAAATTAAAGACCTCCATCTAGAATTTCTTCAGGAAAGACGTGGAAACCTGGGCTGTCATTCTTCACGAAGTTGAAAACCCCCTCCGATCGATTACATGCCTCCTACCGGCATCCAGTGATAGTGAATACAATCTCGAGATCCTGTCCCAAAAAGTAAACAAGTGTCAACAGTCAGTGTCATCGTGTACTAATTGGGGTTTTGTTTGTTTGTTTGTTTGTTTTTTGGGTTTTTTGGGGGGGGTTTTGGTTTTATTTTGTTTTGGTTTTTTTTTTTGGTTTTTTTTGGGGTTTTTTTTTTTTTTTTGGTTTTTTTTTTTGGGTTTTTGTTTTGTTTTTTTTTTTTTGACTTTTTTTTTGACTTTTTTTCTTAAAAATATATTTATTATTGTATTATTTTTTTAAATTTTAGTGCGGATAATCTTATTTTCGTCTTAAGTAACATGTGAATGATTTCATAAATTACTGATCTACGATATTGTGATATGTACTTTCAACTGTTTAGTTTCCACATGTATTATTATTGCTATCAAATTAATCATTATATAAAATACACTCATAACGGCTATCAATATGAATATGAACAAAAGTCTAAATTGATCACATAACTACCCCGTGGGGATCCGGGTTCATAGAATGTATCCTCAGTTCCCCTTGCTTGTCGTAAAAGACGATTAAATGGGGCGGTCCTTCGGATGAGACCGCAAAAACCGAGGTCCCGTGTCACAGCACGTTTGAGATCCCTCCCTGCTCAAAGGCCATAAGCGCCGAACATAGGCCTAAATTTGCAGTCCTCCACCGGCATTGGTGATGCCGGTGACTTCTCTATATGAGTGAAAGATTCTCGAGCGGGACGTTAAACAATATATTATCAATCAATCAATAACATAATTAACAAAATCGCCTTAGAATTTAAAATGAAACTTTAGAAAATGGGGATTATGAATCAATTTGTTTCAAATGCTGGACAAAATTCCGAATTTTTAAACAACATTTTGGATAAAACAATATAGATATTTTAAAGAATCGGTGTTCTGTTTTCAAAAATATGAAAAGGCGAAGCTAACAAACATTGATCAATCTCATCAATCCTATATGTAATGCAAATAAGAGAGTTGGGCAAACACGGACACCTGGATATATCAGAGGTATGATCTCATGTGTTATATCATGTGAGCCTTATATTTTTCATTAAGTAAGCGAAGTAATCCGTACTTAGAATGTATGTTCCAAGAACGGCCTAACAATTTGTATTAAGCACGCCAAACAGCACTGCTTATATTTAAAATTTCTAAAAAGTAGGTCAAAGGTCAATCTTCCGGTGACCAGGTAAAATGGAAAGGTTTTGTCACAAGGAATGAACATGCGACAGGTCTACCTCTTATGCTATAAAAATTGACCAAGGTTACTGTTTCATTTATTTTCAAAAAACTAGTTTAAATTTCAAGGTCAACAAATCTGATATTGTTAGAACGGTCTTCTTGCAAGAAATGCACTGCTAAAAATGAAAGCAGTACCTCTTAAGATTTGAAAAATATTAATTATAATCGAATTTCCTAAAAGTAGGTCAAAGGTCAACCAAATTAACATTGGAATAAATTGAAAGTCTCTCCTACATGCATCGTAAATTAGAAAATCGTAATGCATATCTGCAATTATTAATTATTGACGATATGTTGAATAAAAAAAACTATAAGATTGTGCAAGATTTTGCAAATTTAGACCTTGTTAAGGAAAGAATCCTTATGCTACAAAATGTAACCATTTGTAAACCCATTTAGAATTTAGATTGGCATACAAATCGTCCACTGGATAGCTTTAAATAGTAAATATATAATATATTTGGACCGATAGAATAATTATTTAACGCACATCTATATTATTACAGCAATATGTACAGATGTGCTCTATAAAGGTTGCAATATTCAAAGTAGGGCAAACACGGAACCATGGAAAGATGAGAGGTAAGGTCAGATGGCTACAAGGTGTAGGCATTCCTTGTTGATCACCATGAGTCCTCTACCTTGTTCAGGTAAGCGGAGTAATCAATATCTAACGAATGACCTAATAATTGGCAGGAAACAGTTCAGACGACATTTCATCTAACTCCAGGGTGTATTTGCAAATGAAATAACTATGATGACTGTAGAATTTCAAAACACTGACTTTAATTGATATTGTTGAATCCCCTGCAACATTAACTTATTTCTCAGTAGCCTGCCTCGGTTTGAAAATCGATCATACGCAATTCATGCTTCGCTTATCGAATTTGATAAAAGACAGAAGCACCATGTGGGGGTGATAATGGAATATTGTTAAAAAAAAATATGGGAAGTTGACGATGGAGAAACTGAAGTCATCCCGTTGGTCATAATGTTAGATTGTTAGCTCCCCGCCAACATCTATTGTAAAACATCCAAATATGACGCAGATGTGAAAACTTCATTCTAAATTCACTGGAATATATCAAAATGACAAGTAAATGAACAAGAATAGTGTTAATAGATAAGACATCGTCGATGTATCTAAATGTTAAGATGATGGCAACATCAAGATGAACAAGTGAAGATAACGAATGGTGATTAATCTTGTAAATCATTTTAGAATACAAAATTAAGAGAGGGTCATAAACAGACCCCAAAACATACCAGCAGTGGGATCAGGTACATATGAAGTGTAAGTATCTCCTGTTAACCGTTCACATCCGCTGTAAGCCCTATTTCTTAATCAGGTAAAGACGAAATCCTTAGTCGAAATCAGTGTATAAAAGGGTCTAACGTTTGGTATGAAACACGCCACACAGCATTCGACTCAGTGATAGCTTGTTTTTGCAAATTAGATTATTATGATATCCACAGAGAAGAACAAATGTTGACTTTAACAGAGAATGTTGAAACCCCTGTAACATGAATGCATTTTTAAGTAGCCTCCCTTGATCTAAAATTGATCATAGAGAGAATATGCATTTCTGTATCAAATCAGTTGAGGGACATAAACACTATACGTAGGTGGTGATGCAATATGGGAAGTTGACGATGGAGAAGCTGGAGTCATTTCATTTGTTAAAACTCTCTTCTTGGTTTGACGTCGACATCCTTGTTCAATAAATTATCCAAATATGAAGGATGTGTGGAAGATATTAAGTTGTCTTTTATTTTGAATTCACTGAGATATATTGGATCGACATATGAAGATATTTCTTCCTCTGATGTAGAGGTTTTTGCCTAATAAGAATACAAAAAAACAGATTTGCAAATAAAGAGTACAATCTGTATCCATGGAAATTCCAAAAGACTGTTTGAAGATATGATCTCTAATAAAAATTTGTATCTTATAAATGAGGAACGCAGACATTTCGTTAATATGAACTTTATAGTACTCATGCGTAGAATCAGATTGGTGTTTAACAAAGTAATTTTGGGATGACTGAGCACTAGATAGGAATATTCCCGAGTTTCCCTTTGAAATGCAGAGCATCTGTCTATTAAATGAAAAAGCATATTCCTTAATTTTACGCGAGGGATACTGGTGTAAATTTTTGAAATGTCGTCTGTTTTCATATTGTTGATTCTGGAAAAGTTTTATATCATGAATTACTTCTGATGTTGTAGACATCCCTCTGCTGGTACTCTTGACAAAGGTAGACCGACTTGGGGTCAAACACATAGGCAAGATTTTCCACAACAAAAGAGTCGAGGAGTGCTGCGAAAAGGCATCTTCCTTCCTCGGATTTCTTCAAGACGATGTGTTGCCCCAAGTCAACTACTGCTCCGAGGTTATTCCTGATGACGAGAGAGATATGATAACCATATTCAATATCTGGAAAATTTTGGAAAAAGCGAAAGAAAATGTAGAAAATGGATTTTAAAAACAAAATAAAACCAGAGTAGCATTTGCTGATTCCAGTGAAGTACCAGAATCAATACAGTTATATACAAGAACCAAATGAATTATCTTTCTTGTGTCATATCCATTTTATGTTAAATGACAAAAGTAAACATTGCAAAAAAATATTTCGCGTGATTTTTTTTTCAAAGCATTCACAAGCACTACGATCATCTTATGAACAAACATCGAACACATAATAGCAATGAGTACTAATGATCAATGCATTCACTATATATTATGTACAACCTCAATTGACGATATTTCGTGTATCGGTAACTCTGGCGTCGGGTAAATTTAGCAGATTTTTCTAATCAAATAGTTTCATCTTTTGCCGCAATATCATTTAACAAATATATCGTTATTATGAATAGTAATTTTAGCGTTTTCAGTTTTAGAGAATTTTACTGAATAATTTGGGTCCCAGAGAGAACCATTGAGGAACTCCAACAGACAAATGACCGGAACGTCTTTTAGGTTATAAAGTAGACAGAATTAACCCTGGCAACTGTAGATTTTTGTACAGTCGTTTGTAACAGAACGAGTTTTTTTATGCGTTTACGTTTGTATTGATTCAGTTATGGTATAGAGTATTATCGATGAAATATCTATCATGACATCTTGTCTGTTTATAGGAAAACATACAGTTCCTGAACATGCGCAGTTCCTGGGCACACAGTCCCTTACATACTTGACCTATGTCAATGAGAATAAAATAAAACACACAAGTTAACAAGCTAACAACACATATGTGACACAACTGGTTCTCCATAGTTCGAAGGTGTAGCACTACGTTTGAACTTTATAACATAATGTTAATTAACATTCAACATGATACAAAGTTAAGCACACACTTGATAATACATTACCGAAATATTTTTCAAATACTGAACGATGTTTACAAAATTGAATACGGACACAAATGATAAAATTCGATTACGCATCACAAAAACACATGAAATACAAATAACAAACACCGTACCAACTGCAAAAATACGTCAATTTTAAGATTTTGAACACAACGATAGAAAACACATGTATGAGCAAAGTTATCCCAGGACCGCACAATTAACAAAACTATAACATTACAGTAACATCTATTGAAACCTTCGAGCTTCCGAGAGCCAAGTGTCTGTATAATCAAATGAATAAATCCCCCCCCCCAAAAAAAACGCCTTATTACCGAACATTACACCATGTGTATGTCATTGGGAAATCCGTATCAGCTCTTGTGCTGTTCCCACATGGGATAAATCGAGCAAAACATTTTCTTGGCATTATAAGCTAACCTCTTGTAAGCAAAGTCCGAGTTAACCTTTGATTTGAGTGTAAAACGTCATGCCTAGACTACCTCAAACACAACGAGATGAAGCCGTAACCATCCTACTCTGCTGTGATGCACAGAAAGATGTTGCTTGTCATTTCCAGGTGCATGGTTAGGCTAAGATAACTAACAGTATTCAATATCGTAATTCTGATAGAAAATACAAATCAAAGAGATGGACAAACACGGACTCATGGATAATACTAGAAGTGGAATCAATTACCTAGTAGGAGTAAGCATTCCCTGTCGACCTGTCACACCCGCCGTGAGCCCTACATCCCGATCAGGAAAATGGAACAATCCGTAGTCAGAATCAGTGTACCACGAGCGGTCTAACAATTGGTATGAAACACATCAGACAGCATTTGACATGATGGAAAGTTGTACTGGCAAACTAGATCGTTATAACAACCATAAAATTTGCGAAATGCTGACCTTAGACGACACTGTACAAACCCTTGTAAAATTAACTTCATTGTCAGTAGTCTGCCTCGATTTAAAAACTTATCATATCCACACAAATTCTTGCGTATCGAAGCAGTTTGTAGATATTAAAACAATATGCAGGTGATGATGGAATATTGCCACATAGATAAGAGAAGTTGACGGTTGAGAAATTCAAATTACCCCGTTTGTCATAAAGATGATTTGTTAGTTTGCCGCCGGGAACTATTTTCAGTAAAATATCTAAGTACAAAGCAGATGTGGAAGACTCTGTGGTGTCTTTCATTTCAAGTTCACTGGGATATATCGAATCGACATGTGAATGAAAATGATCATTGTTAATAGATAAAACGTTGTCGATATATCTAAACGTTGAATTGAAGTATAAAACATAAACGGTACAAATATTGATGCACCAGATGCGCATTTCGACAAATAATGTCTCTTCAGTGAAGCTCAAGTCAAAAATGTTGGAAATCCGAAATCAGAACAAACTTGGAAGACCCGAAAGAACTAAAAATACCAAATAGTGGAGTCAAATCCGGCAAAGGATCAGAGTCATGCATGAGGGAGATAATCCTTCATTTTGAAATTAATTTCTTAATTTTATTACAACAAATTTTTATCCGTAATTCATGCTAGTACCGAAGTACTTAGCAACTGGACTGATGAATACCCTCGGGTACTAACAGTTCACCTGCAGAGGCATCAACCCAGTGGTTATAATATAAAACAGACACGGTACAAATTTTTATCCAACAGATGCGCTTTTCGACAAATTATGTCTCTTCGGTGATGCGCAAGTCAGAAATGACGGAAATCCGAAATAGGAACAAGGTCACATCAAGACATTTTTTCTTCTCACGTAGAAACTTTTGAATGAATTCTGACTCATAAGAATATAAAAACATGTTAGGTAACAAAGGACCATAATTCGTGCTCATTGGGAATCCTAACAGACTGCTTTATAAGAATATAAAAATAGGTCCGCTAAGAAAGGAGCACTATTCGTGCCCATGGGATTTTCAACAAACTGTTGGAAGACCTGATCAGCAAAGACTACGAAGATATTGTCATTGAGGAATTCCAGTATCTTTTAGTATCAATTGCAGAGTACTAGTGCGCGGAGTCAGAGTAGTTTTTAACAAAATAACTTTTGGGATGATCAATTACTAGATATGAAAATGTCCTTTTACCATTTCTGTTGACGAAGCAACTGCCTATAGCTTCAAAAGGTCTAGTCTTTAATTTATCGTGAGGTATGGTCGTGTAAAGTGTTGTAAAATCATACGTTTTAATGTTGTTAATTTGAGAAAAGTTTTGTGATTTCAAATTTACGTAAAGTTGTTTCGAATTTTTTAAGAATCCACGTTTGATTGACACCACTTCTGGCATCTGGAGTGGCACAGTATGTTTGACGTTTCTCCATCACAGCAGTTAGTACCTTCGTGAGGAGCAAAGACAGGCTCTTGGTAGAACATTTACTCCATCCAGAAATATATCTTTGTTTGTAAGGTTTTTGTGGAGTTTGTGGATCCAGTATAGGTAACTTATATTCATCCACTCCATTGACTTAGACATTACTTTTTTTCAGAACTGAACTATGATTTTGAGGAATTTCATCTTTTGAAAGGATAGTTGGAGTATAAGTGCGATTATAATGTGGAATTAATGTCAACTTCGTTTAGTATGCAGTTGTAATAATGACCCTTACAAAGAAATACAATGTTGTTGCAAGCTTTGTCAGCTGGAACCAAAACGTATCCCTCATGTAACCTATCTAGCTCTTTTATCACTTCTGGTTTACTAAACACAGGAGAGATGGTACGCATTTTTTTTATTTTTTTGATATGAGATTTCATTTTGGGATTTTGATTTTCTTCATATATTTTTTATCCATTCTGACAAGGTATCAAGTTCTTTTTCAGATCTTTTTCATCGTCTGGCATAATCTTCGACAAAATTTATCTGTGATGGGCAACATCTATAATCATAGAATTCAGTCTATATTCTGGTGTGCAAAAATCCACGTATGGCCTAGTTTTAGTTTCTTCAAATAACGTATTCATAACTCTCAATGGAACAGAGTAAAGTTTTGTGCGAATGTGATGTGGACCTAATTGTCTGTTTGACGTAAAGTAAAAGCGAGTCAAGTGTGCCATCCTGTTTACTAGGTCTTTTATATGAACGATGTCTATAGCTGAGTTTATGTCTATGTGTATTAGGAAAAAGTCCCATCACATTCTTTTTATTTCCTCGTGGAATAGTCAAATTTCCGACATTGGATATATCATCGTTGCATCCATGTGGAAAAGCAGTGCATAGTTTTAATTCACTGATCTTCTCGTCTACAGAAAGGGGTATTTAGAGTAGAAAGATGCATCCGTCGACAATTTCGAGACTACCGTAACGTTTCCTCGTTTCGAGAAGTTACGAAATATTCGTGGATCCTCTTATCTCTGAAATTTACCCAATAACAAATTTTGTCAGGGATTTTCTATGAATTTATTAAGATTAAATAGCTTATCAGATAAAGTAAATTCATGCAATATAACAAAACATAAAACAGTATTTGTACATACAATGAATGGTATTTATTGTAGGTATAATATTTACCCTATGTCATTGGGAATTTACCCAATGGAATAGCAATTAGGGGACCCAACTTAACCAGGCGCAAATCGTAAGGTACCACACGAATTGGCGCCATGTTTGAGAGAAATGTACAAAGTAAACTCGTAATAAAAAGGGGTTTCCTAGGCAGCGATTATAAGGCGTTTTATGTGATAGATTGGGTGAATCAAGTCCTTAAATGATGAATTTACGGAAATAGGTAAGTCTATTGTGGCAAGGTGATCTGTTTAACTAATTAAATTTTCTACATATTTTTCCAATATTAGGTTGTGCTATATTAATTGTATGAAATTTATTCACAACTTCCTATTGGTCAGCTAGTTTGTAGAATTTCACTCACTCTTGCTAGAACCGGTTAAACAACTTTTTTATATCCTATAAATAAAAGCTACACGGGCTATTCTCCTCAGAGTGGGAAATTGTCTTGAGGATACCTGAACTGTCCGTTGTTGCCACACTTTAAGTAAGGTAAATTTTTGTAATTTTTGTTATCAACTGATTTATTAATATGTAAGTTGAACTTTTTAATTATAAACTAGTATGTTTCTCTACTATGAAATGGCCGTTTTCCAATCAAGAACTGTAGATTTTGTTACTTTTTGAAGTAATATCAAAAGTAATGAAATAGGTCATATACATTTCAGTGGAAGCATATTTCATTATATGTGTGAATTTAAGTAATTATTTATTTTGTTGTATGTATAATATATTGGTGTTTGATTTGTAATTTCAGATCTGCCATTGCCTTATTCATTTCATTAATAAATTTATAACTGTCACCTGCGTTGCTTATGCCGCTTGTTTATACTATATTAGTATTTCTTCCTTTTGGTATATAAATAGATGTAAACGGGTTCGTTTCGCCGAGGAAATTCTGAATCGTAATACATGCATAAGCAATTAGTAGTATGAATAGTGAATAAAATAACAGTAATAGCACATTCGTCCAATGTATCATGTATGATATATTTGCAATCATAGTGTGAATTTATGTATCATCAGATACTAGAGACGATGCATGGAGAAGTTGTGCAATTCTGTAACACTACTCCAACGACACCTGAACACCGGACTAACGCAAGACCATCCACGGTGCAAGGGTGACGTCTGCCCGACAAGACCATCGTATCAGGCTTGCACACCTATGTGATCGAATCCTGTTGCCGATTGTTACGGCCCAGAATACCCCAAGGATGCATAACACAAGGATCACCGATCAAACTGTCCGAAACCACCTCGGTGCTTCTGGGCTCCGAGCTACAAGACCTTACATTGGTTCATCACAGACAGCCAGACGACGCGAGAACAGGATGACGTGGCTGAACGTTCATCGCCCTCCATTGTTAACGCTGGAAAAGAGTCCTTTTCATATATAAGTTCCGCTTCCTGTTATAGCGCTCAGATCATCGTCAGCGGGTTGCCGACGTTGAGGTGAACATTATCGAAACTCGTGCGTCGTGGAGCATGACCGTTTCGGTGGTGGCGGTCTCATGGCTTGGGCTGGTATCGCGTATGACCATAGAACCCCTCTCGTCTCGCCTAGCCGCCTTCTTTTTTTGTTTGTTTATTTCTTTATTATTATTATTATTATTTTCATTTTTTTTATTTTCATTTTGGTTTTTTTTTTTTTTTTTTTTTTTTTTGGTTTTCTGGTTTTTTTATTTTATTTTTTTGTTTGTTTGTTTTGTTTTGTTTTGTTTTTTGTTTTTTTGTTTTTTTGGTTTTGTTTTGTGTTTGGTCGTTGTTGAATATATAAAACTATTCGCATACCAACGGTACGCCTACCATTCGAATACGAAATCCGCGCTGGTGAGGGACGTTACACGGTAGAATGAATGGCTACACCCGGAAATCAGACACAGGAAAACGGCGTACCTCACAGGTTAAAGGATTAAATGAAAGAAGAGGCCCTGGAAAGAATAACTATAAATTAAGATCAAAAATAAATACACAAGTAAACGTAACATCGTTCCGTCTGTTGTACTTTAAGTACCTACATTGTATGATTATTTCCAAATAATAATACTTGAACAATTATGGAAAACGAGTATGGATTCTTTTCGTGTTAACACTTAATACCACAGTTCTGAAATTTACTCGGGGGGCCTCCGTAGCCGAGTGGTTAGAGCATCGGACTCAAAATCACAAAGCCTCTCACCTCTGTCGGCGCGCGTTCTACTTTTCTATTGATTTTTTTTTTTTATCCAGGCGTTCAATCGTAGCTTTTCGGTTATGGAAAAGGGCGAGCGAAATCCAATTTCAAAGTGGTAAAATATTTCACTACGCTCTTGATTTTTATCAAAAATAGAGTACCTGTAGTTAAATTTTCCCAGACTCCATTTAGCAATAAATGATGTACGTGCCTCATAAATGAGGAAATTACGTGCATATGTGGTGAAATTTTCTTACTTTATCTTCATTATTATAATAGGCCATTAAGGTTCCAATGAGGATACAATCACCGCGTTTTGTAAATCATCAGCGGATTCGCCCATTAAACAATAACTGTCATTTAAACGAAAGAAAACATTTCAGATGTAATGTTTCGTTCAGATGTAATGTTTCGTTACTAAATATAAATGTAGTCGACTCTCTCTCTCTCTCTCTCTCTCTCTCTCTCTCTCTCTCTCTCTCTCAATTTCTTTCTATAGAGATAACAAAGAACGTAGACCTACAATTTGATTTAAAAAACGCCCAACATTATAGATCAAATAATACAGACATCACATTATGATATAGATATGAAAATAACAATTACAGTCCCTACAGTTCAGACAAAACACGGATTTAGATATAATTATTTATTGTAATTGATCTAAATTCAAACTTGATGGACACGATGAATTATTTTACAACTGCGAACTAAATGAAGTACAGATTTAACAATACAAATAGCTACGAAAAAATAAATCCTTACGTAACAATGAACCATGCATACCATAGGATACAGGCAATACAGAATGGATATGCATCATACAAACGTACTACTGTTCTGACTAAAATAGATACAGCGCGGTTAATTTATGCATGCCAGTTGATGATAATTAAAAACAAAATAAACAATCATATCAAAGAACCAATGTACTTGCAAAGTAAACGTTTACTCAGCCAGCTCACTCCAGATGAGCATTAAATCTTAGGATAATTTGATATGTTTTATTGTTTCAAGCGAAACGAATAACGAATATTAATTAAACGATTAAAGATACAGAGTGTCAGATATTATCACATAAAAGTGTCTTCAACGGAAGCAGTAATGTCTCATACCAACTACAGTTGTTTTACGTTCCGTCACGGGTCAAACAATACTCTAACGAAATGCCAGAAAATATTAAATTTAATACCCCCCCCCCCCATTATTTCCATAAAGATATATCAATAAGCAATTATTAACTTACAGAATGTCTAATCAAAGTTCCCAAACAAGTGTCTGTGTCCGTTATCTACACAACGTAAATTTCCACACGGGAATAAGCCTAAATAACACTGTCGAAATCGGACGTTAAGTCCAGTCTCTAATAATGTAATATCCAATGCAATATCTCTAGAGAGTTGCTTGCCACAACTCTACGATCTACTTATATTAAAACATATATCTAGAATTCTATGCTACAAATGATAAACAGTAAAGTGGTTTGTATTATAAAACATTGTTCTAAAATTAACCGCCATGAACCTTCTGGAACTATGGAAGCTTACATAGGTCACATGTGTCAGTACCAAGTACACATACACTACACAACAATTTTTATATAATGAAAGCAAAATTCAATGAAGTTAGCTTGTTGAAGTAAAATGAGTAAGTGACTTATTTATACAAACACATAAAAACCAAAGTACATTATATTAACGTGAATATCTCGAATGATAAACACATTCTCATTCTCGACTGTATAAATGAGATCAGCAGGTATGCTTATAAAACCATCACCGCTCTTAGCTACATCCTGAGACATGTTTTATAGAAAAATAATTAGGAACACTCAGCCGTCATCAAGGATTATTCATCAGGTGTAAATCAAAGCCATCAAAAAACTCAAGATGGTATATTAATTGTCAGATCATGAAAACAGAAAAATAAATAAAGGTGTAGGCATTTGTTGAGAAAACGAGCAATCTTTGAAGCTTTTTACGACTAAAAAGCAATCAGTCCCAAAAATGGATGATAACTAAATTTAATTACGGAGATCCCAAGTTCTAAACAATGATGACTAATGAATGAAAAATAGAAGATAATACAGGAACATGTGTTGACTGTCGGGGTTGTTTTAACGCTTAAAGCTATATGTTTGTATGATTACCAAGACTAGCATATTTTGTAACGTTGTAAAAATGTTGACATGGTTTTCGCATGTGTGACAAAAATCGATAATTCATATATCATTTCTTCATTTTAATAGCGTCCACCGCAGAAGTGTTTCATTTAAAAACTTAAAATTGCTTAACTATATTTTTTTCATTATATTATTTTTTTTTCTTGCGATTTCAATTGTATTCAGGTTTGTAATTATGGACAGTTAACAAGTTTAAATTTATCAGAGGAACAATATAAACTCGTATCAGTTTTTAGATGATCGAAGGCATTGGTTACCCTGATGGAGATTGATTGAAGGCGCCTTACAGAAGCTGAGAAAAACAACATAAAGAGTAGGATATCTTAATTACAAAATAACTTCGTTAACATGCCTGTTAAATACTAGTAATGATTTCATTGAATACTTTTATGAATGTGGACACGAGAAACTGGACCGGCAGAAAACTGTGCTCTGTTTAAGAATCTCTGACGTGGACCATGACGTGTCACCTGTTACGAGAAAATCATATTTATATTAATATAGTAAGCACATGTAAACTTACAGAAAAAACTGTGAGTATCTGCTATTTATTCACTGACAATAATGTTTTCAAAGTAGAAAATCCCGAGAATCTTTCACTCATATGGAGACGTCACCATTGTCGGTGAAGGGCTGCAAATTTAGGCCTTTGCTCGGCGCTTATGGCCTTTGAGCAGGGAGGGATCTTTTACGAAAAGCAATGGGTACTGATGAGAACCTGTTCTAAGCTGGATCCTCACGGGGTGATAAGTACTGTAAACACATTACTGTAGAAGTACCAAAGCTTCGAAAATGGATGTTGACTTTTTCACTTCACCCACCCTGAAAACCCAACTGTTGTATATCTATCATCTGTTAATTTTTCACATTTCCAGCATCTTCCCCAGTGCGCCAATCAATCAAACTTACATACATGTCAAAGGTTTTAAATGATTCAAGATTATACGAATGAAGGACATTACAAAGGAATACAATTAGAACAAAATATATTGAAATATTCATAAAATATTAAAATTTAAGACACCCTGAAACATACCCTTCTTTTGCGAAAATGGATCTGTGCTTATCAAACAATTTCTGAAACCGCTATCGGGAATTTCATCTTGTTTATATCTATACATATATATAGGGGAAAGCAATAAAATGTCTTTGTAAGAAAATCACGAGGCTACAAATTGCCATGAAAGTTCGTATTTTGTAGATTTATGTTTGTTGCGGTTTAACAAAGGATTACATAGGTAAAACGTTTACTTTTAAAAAGTATTGACGAATTTCAAGAATCACCAGTTCCCCTTTCACTTATTCCAGTATTTGTCATGTGGTGTGCATCCAATTCAATGAAACTTTGACAGGTGGTGCCCGGTCGCGACTACAACTGGGGTTTGGAATTTAAGATATAGGAATTACTCAAATTAATATAAATGTGTCCTTATGAGTTGTGCATCAAAGCGTGTTCAAATCACAAATCAGTAGACTCGCAGTGAAGGTACAGACATCTACGCTAGCCAAGTGTTTTCGGTCCGCTCCGCTCCCCACAAACCCAGGGATGGGATACATAAATATGAAGTTTTAAGCACGAATATAAATGAGCTTTAAAAACTCTGTTGAGGAAGTACACTGTAGAAGGATATCGTTTCTCGGATTAATTTGCACCTTCCCTTAGTGTATACTATGGAATCATTCATGTTCGTGGTTAGCCAAATATTTATTAGTTGCTGGAGATGTAATTTTGAAGGTTGATAACATTTCAAAAGTATGCAACATTATACTGTAGAAGATATCGTTGGAACGTAAATTCGATGGTAAATGGTATCCACAAAATTCATGTATATTAAGTCCTCCCAAACAATAATGATTGTACAATATGTTGATAAATCCACGTTATTCCCCTTGGATCCAGCGCGGGGTTACAGTAGAATTTTAGGGGTTTATATTAGCATAGGGTCTCACTTCATTAACAGCAATGTATGAGAAACTTTATTAAGGTAAGCGTTGTGACACAGGGGCCTCTCATGTAACAAATCTATTCACCCTTACCATTGTAATTTGTCTCATTGCCTGGTTGTTGTATATCCATGGATTTCCTGCAATATCAGACATATTTTTAATTTAGAAAACATTACGATAGCATGACAAATAAACTGAAAAATGAGCGGAAATGAGTCGTGCCTATGAAATCATTGAAATTTCAAACTAGAAAAGGACCGATAACTCTGGAGAGAAATTGGAAAAGTTGGATCATAATAATACGGGATCCTGTTTCTGTCGTGCGCTTTATTGCACTGCTGCCGCGATGGTACAGTAAAACACAAGAAATGTGGTTCACGTGATTCTTATAAACCATTATAAGACGAAAAGTACGGCGTATATTGGCATGAAATATTCACATGATTTTCATGCAAACCATTTCAAAGGGAAGTTCTCTAGACATGATCGGTCTTGTGATGATGACAATTAGGTCAGTACATGAAGTGAAGAGAAACGTATATGATTTTATTTAATTCAATTTTTATTATTATTCAATTTTTATTATTACCCACCGTAAGTCCTATATATTGATAAGGTACACGGAGTAATAGAAAACATATACGGTACAACTTTTGATGCGCCAGATGCGCATTTCGACAAATAATGTCTCTTGAGAGATGAAAAATCAAAAATGTTGGAAATTCGAAATAAAAACAAAATCAAAAAAAACAAAAAAAAAAGAGCTGAAAGAACCAAAAATACCAAATGGTTGAGCCAAATCTGGCAAAGGATCAGAGCTATGCATGAGGGAGATAATCCTGAATTTTGAAATGAATTTCCGAAATCAAAGTCAGTATGTAAAGAGCGGTCTAATAATTGATATGCACAAGTCGGGCAGCATTTGACCCAATGGCTGGTTGTTTTGGAAAATCAGGTCATAAGAATGACCAATGAATTTACGAAATGCTGATTTTAGATGATGGTGTTGAAACTCCTGTAACATCGCCTTCTCCTACAGTATCCTGTCTATAATCCTATACAAAATTCAAACACCATCTGCTGACTCACCTTAATCCTATGGATCAGAATCGGTATATTTGATACATTCTGCCATTCTTGTTTTGTCCCACTTATATCATTCTAGAACTTTAAACGCCCATTGCTGTGGTTTTTGCGAATTTGTAACAGAATATTTTAAACTTTGTACCATATTTGCCGTGACTCTACATGAAAATGCTTGCATTCAAGACAATGCACCCGTGTAGTTATTCATATGTAGAATACAATGTCTTACATTTTACTCTAAAATTACAGCCGACCGCCTGGCGCAGTGGTTAGAGCGTCGGGCTCAAAGATCTGATGATCCTTGAGTCGGGGGTTCGAATCCCACTGTGGGACGTGGGTGCCGGTCTTTCGGATGAGACCGTATAAACCGAGGTCCCGTGTCGCAATAGGTGTGGCACGATAAAGATCCCTGAATGCCGAGCATAGGCCTAAATTTGCAGCCCTGTCACCGGTAATGGTGACAGCCGCCGGATAGCTGAAAAATTGCTCAGGCGGCTATAAACAAACAAACAAACAAACTCTAAAATTACAAATACCGATCGCTGGTTTCTGAGTTCGTACATTGGATTGAACAAATTTAAACCTATACTATATCAGAAAATTGTACTATTCCGGTTCAGTGGTTCGATAGAAGATCATTCTAAGCACCTCATTATACGTCCATTGTAATGGAAACGAATATCAATTAATTAGAAAACTTTGAACTCTCGTGGATAGATACGTTATGTCACGTTTAGTTGATATTGATTGATTAGTTCTGAAGATGTTGAAAATATGAATAGTTGAATACAACCACGTGATCGACGGAATTTTAATAGGCGCACTGTAACAAGAAAACTTTTTTCATGAATAAGAAATAAAAAATTTACAATGATGTCGACAAAATATATATCATAAGGATTCACTTTAAAAAGTTTCCACAATCTTGACCATTCAAGATTTGTTCTCCAGTTTCCTATTTGTTATCTAAGATCGTGCAGTTCAAACATGAAAATGTAGCTACAAGAACAGAAAGGATTAAATATACTGAGTGTCTTAATAATAATAATAAATTCTTTATTTAGACAGGATAGCACAATTAGTATTACATACTAGTTCACATTGTGGTCCTGTATAAAAACATATTTACAGACAGATTAAATGAGAGGATAGAAAATCATAAGACATTTATACATAAAATATTTACACATGTACATTATCACTAAAAATAACAACAACAAAATACTATAAAAGGTGTCTTACTGTTTTGAATTGCATTTGTAGTTTTTCGTCGGCCTACTTTGAGATCTAAAGGATAATCTAGACCTATACTGGACCTGGGACGCTCTGGTCGTCTGTACAGGATATCCGGATGCCAGTCAAACTAAGAAATGTAGCATGCATTACTTTCCGTGGAGACATGCTAATGATCGCGGTTAAATGGATACATGCGTGTGAATGTCATCGAATTGAATACTAATGTGTTAGTAAGTCACAGATGCATATATTTACAGTACATTGTACTTCCTTTTGTTTCTACAGAGGAAATTCAATCTATGGATAATTTAAAGTCATTGAGTTTTAGCTCAGACAGTTGAAGACCAGTCGAGATTTTACAGTGGCAGGTTGTATGTCGTCTATAAACAATTAAATCACTCCTAGTTCCACCGTTGTCAGAAGTATCAATGTGAAAATGTAAAAAATAACAAACAGTGGTCAATTTCTTAACTCCTATAAGGAATATGAAATTATGAGTTGGGCAAACATGGACCCTTGGACATACCAGTGGTGGGAGCAGATTGACGACAGGTTACACCCGCCATGAGCCCTATATCATAGTAATCCTTACGCAAAATCGATGTACAAAGAGCGGTCTAACAATTGGTATGAAACACGTCAGACAGGATTTGACTCAATAACACGTTGTATTGACAAACTAGATCGTTATAACGGCCATAGAATTTGGAAAATGCTGATTTTAATCGAGATTGTTGAAACCCCTGTAGCATCAACTTGTTTGTGGAAATATGTAGAAATTGTAAGAAATTTCTAAGATATTGCACGTATAATCATTTCATTTGGAAAAAATCTACTGCAGTGAATAAGAGACTTTTAAAAAGTCACTTTTATTCCAAGCGCCACTCATCGTACTTGACTTTACAATTATTGAAGAGTCACATTCAAAACATTGATTTGTGTACAAAACATCAATGTGCATACAGTTACATAATTTGGCATGGTTTGATTCATCAGCAGCAATTGTGATGAAAACCAATTCAAAGAAACCTGCTTTCCTTTTAAGATTTAAAATTAGGATCGCCGTAATCACAATATAATTATTTATTCTCTACATTTTTCACTTTTCCGTGGTTTTTAAATTTTATTATTGACATCAAATCAATTCAAACTTGGGTTTATTTATTGTACATGTATCATATAGCATATCACACTGCTTAAACATATCATACGAATTTGATTGAATTTTTAAAAGATTAACTATAATTCATTCTTAAAATTTGAAATCCTTTATTGTGCTTCTCTATTCTGTAGGCAAAGGAAGACGACCAAGAAAGACGACCAGGAAAAAACGACCAAGAAAGATAACCAAGAAAGACGACCAAGAAAAATAACCAAGAAAAACAACCCAGAAAGACGACAAAGAAGGACGACCAAGAAAGGCGATGAACAACGACAACCACGAAAGACAACCGTTACATTTAGTAATCCTCTTTAATGGGGTTGTATGGACTTTTCTTTCGATCTTACTCTTCGGTTATGAAAGTATATTTGTGCGCCTGAAGCGAAAATTTCTCCTGACCAGCTTCACACCCGTACATTGAAATCTTCAACAGAGGCCCTATATAGTGAGTGTAGTAAATTCTCTTTCTCTGAATAAAATATTTCAATTCCAAAGATGTTTTAACATTTATATTCAATCTGCTATTGTTCATATTAATTACAGTGTAACTAATCAGTTTGTAAAAATAATAATTTACCCTAACAATTATTATTATTATTAAAGAAGCAGAACCAGTGGAACCACTGTGCTAACCACAGACCACATCCTATGTAACCATACTAGTCATATTAACTGACTCAGTCGTTATAGATTATTTTCAAACCTAGATAATGAGTAGTTAATTTTCCTTTGCCAAACGCTCGGCATTCAGAGGTGAGAGTCGTGAGACAGACCTCAAAATAAAGAATGGTACAGGCCCGAGCGCCTTGCATAGGTTAAAAGTGGCATTTCACCCCCAGCTGTTGGCGTCTCGATATGAATGAAAAAAATTGCAAAAGGATATAAAACAAACAGACAGGTATCAATTACCATATGTGACTATTTCGTACATGCACACAAACTAAGAGTTGATGAAAGGGTCATCGTACTGTAAAGTTTCGTTACATCAAAAACTAAGTGTAGGACATTTTACATATACATTTATCCTCCATCAATTGAAGTCAATGTATACATGCTATGTGTAAAAGCATAGTCTGGTGCTACTTTCATAAAGACTTTTATACAAATTAGCACTCTTGTTGAAGTTTGGATGAAATGCAAAAAACAACAGAATAATGGATTAATTCATACAATACATTAAATCTGATAAGAAAATATTATTTGTATTCTTAAACAAAACATAGGAATGAAAATGTCTGTAAAACATTTGTAACTTTAGAAACTTGTCAAAACGGACGCGAAGAAAGCCAAATCTTTTTTATTTCCAAGACCAAAAACCAAATTTATTTCCAAAATATTCAAACATAATGTTTAAAACAAAACACCTTGTAGTGAAATATTGCCCCAACATTATTCATGATATTGTTGAAATTCAACAAAGGATTAATTATGTTGCGAATTATATCTCTGTTACTGTGTTCACAATTTGTTGTTGTTTGTTTGTTTTACGTCCCATCGAGAATTTTTCTCTCATATTGAGACGTCACCAGCTGTAGGTGAAGTACTACAAATTTAGACCTATGCTTAGCACTCAGGGCCGTGGCAGTGAGGGTTCCTTAACGTGCCAACGCCTACCGTGACACGGGACTTCCGTTTTAAAAGTCATATCCGAAAGACCCGTGATTCTCACTTCTAAATGCCGAGCGTTTGGCGAAGGAGCAATCACTACCTATTTTTCGTCTCAGGTTTGACGCGGCCATGGTAGAAGCGGGGCTCGAACTCACGACCTCCTGGTTACGCAGCAAACGTTCTAACCACTGAGCTACCGCGACCGATGTGTTCACAATTACATCTCCAATAGTTAGCGAATTCTCTTAACCTCAGATGTATTATTACTAATCTGTCTACTGTGCTTAAGACTAAAGTAACTGTGTTGACTTTAAAACTAAACAAAATACCTGTAACATTAACTTATTTGTCGATAACCTTTCCATAAATCTTATCATGTCTAGAACGTGCTCTTGCGTATTTAATCAGTTGAGAGACATAAACATGACATGCAAGTTACGATGGAAAATTGCTACATAAATTACTGTGAGTATGGGAGAAACTGAAGTTTGTCATATCTGAGTTGCTAGTCTATGTTCAATAAAATATCCAAGTATGAAACAGCTCTCCAGTGTCCTTCCATTTCGAGTTCACAGAGATATATCAAATAAACATGTGAATAAAAATGAATTTTGATAGATAAGACGTTGCCGATGTATATAAATGTCGAGGTCTTCTCATGTTGAAGGTTTGAAGTCAATTCTGTGATTTTGTAAAACTATATATAACACTTCAATTTTGTTAATATATTTATAAAACAGTGCAGCTAATAAAAGAACACTATTCGTGCCCATGGGAATTCCATCAGACTGTTGGATGGGTTTTTTTTTTTGTATGTTTTACGTCCCTTCAAGAATGTTTCACCTATATCGAGACGTCACCAGCTGTAAGGCGAAGTGCCATAAATAACCCATGGTTAGCGCTGGAGACGTAGCAGTGAGGGTTCTTTAACGTGTAAACGCCTGCTTCGATACCATGCCTTCGTTTTTAACGTCATATACGAAAGACTCGTGATTCTCACTTCTAAATGCAGAACGTGTGGCGAAGGAGCATCCGCTACCTATTTTTACGTCTTAGGTTAGACAAGGTCATGACACGAGGGAGGTTCGAACTCGCGACCTCCGGTTACGAAGCGAACGCAATAACAATGTGAATGAAGAACAACAGCAGATTTTAATATATCAACTTCAGAGTACTTGCGCGAATAATCAGAGTCGAGTTTAACAAAGTAATTTTCTAGATGACTGATCACAAGAAAAGGATAGTTTCCATATTTATCGAAGACGCAGCTCTCTGTGAAGTTGCAAAACGTGGCCCCTTTTTGTTCTTTAACAATGATAGGCTAAACCGTTTAAAAATCATTTTATGAATATGTATGTATATCATAGTTATGCACGTTTTCAATGTTCATCCATCTGTATCGATCAGTGCTTGTGAAATGTTACAAATTGTGAATGATAATAGCGAGCGCTATGACCCGCCGCTAAGTGCTAGCTCGTACTGAAAGCATTAGCGATTACAATGACTAAACGTACGAAATAATCTGAGGTGAAGCTGCACATTCTCCTAAAGAAGAAAGAATTGTCATAATCCCAGAAGTACCTCATTAAAATGACGGAGAACTCGCAAAGTCACATATCTTTATCTCAGATTACGAAATTACGTAAAATATCTCCATTTCATCCTAGCATTGTAGTCCTCTGCCATGGCAGTGCGCTGCACTAGGCCTGAAAAAACCATGGCATGATGCCAAGGTATACATTTTGACGTCACAATACACTTGAAGCAGTGGCGGATCTAAATCATCGAAATTTATTATTGTCTGTGAAAACATCTGACGTCAAATGATCGTGATCAACTTTGAATTTCAATGTGCCATTACAATAACAAAAAGTTGAGGAGGGGGGTCAGCCATATAAGAATCTAATTACTATTATGCGAAAGCTGAAATATATTAAATTAGTGTGCTGAATTGAAATACTTCATTGATACATTCTTTAAATGAGGATTAATGTAGAATCATTAATGTTCGTTGGGTCCAATGTTCGTGAGTAGCCAAATATTTACTAGTTCGTGGGGATGGAATTTCGAAGGTTAAAGTTATTTTAGAAATATACGTTATACTATAGAAACTATTGCAAAGAATAACTAGTTCGAGGGGACGTAAATTCGTTGGTAAAAGGTATCCACGAAATCCACGAACATTAATGTTTCCACTAAAACATTTTCAGTACAATCACTGCTTTTCCATTGCGTAGTGATTCTTGATGATTTTTATTATCCATTTGTGCAATATTCAGTGCACTACAGATTTTTACTGTTTTCTTTTAAATCATATATTGCGAGATCGTGTACTGTTCTAGGCTAGGTAGAAAATAAATATCTGCCAATATCTATGCACTTCCAGTTGTAAAGTATCATATGTTAATTCATACTTTCAAATGGAATCCTTAAAAAATGCATGAGTAGATTCCACATCCACTGAGGAAAATTTCACGTGCATATGGCTGTGCTCGCTATAACAGTAGCTCCGTCAATATATCGAATGGTGAAGTAAACAATGCATTAATCGTAATCATAAATCCCAAAGACATATACAAATTCGAGTGTAGGACAACGCGGACCTCCGACAAAGCGAAGGTAGGATCAGGTGCCATGGAGGAGTAAGCATTCTCTGCTGACCGGTCACACCCGCCGTGAGCCCTTAGTCGAAATTAGGTATACGGGATTACCCGTAGTCAAAGTTAGTATGAAAAATGACAGTCTAACAAAGGGTATGAAACAAATCATTCAACATATGTCCCAGAGACACTTTGTAATCGCAAACAAGGTCATCATAGCGACCGTAAAACTTGCGAAATGATGACTTCAAACGAGATTCGTTATAACCCTGCAACATATTAATTACCGATCATTAACTGTAAATCAATTCGAAACAGCTACCAGCGCTTACCAGATAATAACTGCCTGTGCTCTCAGGTAACTTGTACCCAGAACGTATCGACACAGACCTTATCATTTCATGAAAATTTGTGTTCAATAATGACCCAGATATTGAAGGCGAAGATTCTAGAAAATTTACAAACACTTTTGTACTAAAATTTATTAGCGATATTACAATAATGAATATCAGCTTCGTCCCTTTCTATTTTACAGACCTATCCTGTATCTCGGTTTACGAACGCCCACATCGCCGTTTATATTTACAAATGATATGCGGAAAATATAACTATGTTGTTATTTTTACATTATGAAAATTAAACTTGACGTGTAAAAAGCAATTTTATTCAATGAACGTCATAGGGGCATCTAACCTTACTAACACAGTGAATACTGACACTAGTTGGGTCAACATTCTGCAACCTTGCACGCCCACCTTTTACACTGACAGCTTTTAATATCCACCAATAGGAGTTTGGAAAATTCTTTATAATACAGCGCTAAGTCATATTTCAGTACAGTGTAGATTCATGTTGAAGCGCATTTATTGTCTTGTCAAGTTAAAAAAAAAAATAAAGCACTCCTGAGACTGCTATAGATAGGTTTGAATATTAATTACATGTATGTATGTGATCAACAATCAGCCAACTGCACTGATTAATAAATAGAAGTTTGATTTTTTAATTCATTAATAACAATGCACGTGTTTTCTGGTGTTTAACGGTAAGTTGGAAATAATTTGGTAATTAATAAATGAAACATTGAAATCAGTTACATATACAATGGTTTCCGTCATTTTGTCTACAGCTAGAATGCAATGTTTCGGTCTGAAACGCATTATTCCATGAACAGTTCGCGTTTAATTCTGGTCCAGTTATAACACGTTAAAATCCTCTAACGTTTAGGAACAATTTTATTGCTATCAAAATATTGCATGTAGCCATGGAATAAATTACGATATTTCACACCAGAAAAATGACATAAGTTATCATTATTCCCCTACTGAGAATACAATCAGAACGAATACCTCCTCTTCCTTGGCTCCAAGTTTGATGAGGAGCTCATTTTCGGCTTCAAGTTTTAAATTTGTTGATTCAAACATCGTGTCTGGTTGGATTCGCTCGTGGTTCTCCATTGCCATACATACACCGCACAAATCACCTTCACCTGCAAGCGAAATTTGTCCGAAATGATTCACCAGCTTCAAAACGACGAAATCTTCGGGCCACCTCGTTTCATTTCCTAATCAAACGACAGATGAGTTTTGCTAACATACTAGGACGTATTTTTGTGGCCCCATACAGCTCAGCAATATGTAAACATACGCGACATTATTACTATAATGCTCTTACATTTCTGCACGATATAAACCGAAAGTCAATTATATCATTTAAATACTATAATTATGCAATACAAAAAAGCATTTTTCAATTCATATTTGGATTATTTACCCACTATTGTTGGTCAAATGTCCGGCCTGAAATTAAATACACAGTTGCTCAAAATGATACTTTTCCTCTCGCTAGAATCAAATATGTACATAAATCGTTTCGGTTTTCACCAGCGGTTCTAATAATGCAAATAAAAAGTAACAAAACTTCTACATTGATATCCTTTGGCATATATTCTGTTTCTCTTTACTTTAGCGATAACACATGGCCAAATAAACTGCTAACAAATTGTAGATATTATCTGCACAAAGATTTTGCATTCTAGTAACCAACTCCTTCTTTATCCTGCATTATAAGGGTCCAATGATTGTAAAGCTAACCGTACTAGTTTACTTTTAAAAAGACGGAAAATTAAAGATAACACACACCATAACTTTGGCCTAGATATGTCCATTATTTTCTCAAATATCAGTTTTCTAAGTCGCGCACATTACCTACATTCTTTAGAATAAATGAAATGACGGAATATCCTGTATGTATCTTAATATGGAACAGAACAACATTGGAGTATATCGGAAACTGAAACTATTACGGCATCTACTGCAATATACAAAGTGCTTGGCTGTCTCCCATTAAAAGAAATAATGCCCCAGTAGACAAGTGTATGTTTATATGTATTTCATGCTTGTATATTCTCAACTATAAACAATGCTTCAGAAAACTCGGTAATATAAATCACTTTTTTCAGAGACCGGTGGAAATGGCTAGTGATACATAATTTGCAATGGTATGGTCCGCTGTAAACTTCACACACAATCTACGTTAACTTTAAAGATCGCTATAAACGTATCAGTTATTCAGTGTTTTGTTTGCACAAAACTTTGTATTGGAACTCTCCAGTTGAGGAGATACGGAATTACACTCTCTATTATTCTGGTCGATTAGAAATATTAGATATCTAGGCACAACTTTGAACCAGCTAAAGAATTTTAATCCCCCCTCTTGCTGTTGGATGGATACTTTACTCCTAGGTATCATTCTTCCTAATGCCGGTTCGGAAGAAAATTTAAATTTGAGGATCTTGCACGGATTAAAAGTCTTTACCTATATAGCAGGTGCCCCTAAAGCAGCTAGGTGACAACACTTCACACTGACAACGCACTTCCGATTCACATGCCTGTCTTGATGATCACTGCATAGCTGCGCTATACATTCCAGTCCAAAAAATATACGAATGTCTTGATTAAAGTTCTAGAATTTACGTATATAGAAACGCTGGTGAAATAAGATATCCATTCCACGCTCATTCACATAATTTTAAAAACTGCATTTTCAAAGAGAAGTTAAGACACACTGTCTCAGTATATCTTCTTATCTAATTTACAAATACGATATTCAGTAGGCACATGTCCCTGCTGTAATTAAAGACATCTAAAGTAGATATAACAATTGCATGTATCGTATCATTCTACGATACCTCTACTGCTGTGACTCGCACATGAAAAAAGGTGAAAAGGTATGAAACAGCGATCAATATTACAATGCCATAAAGACACAATCTTAGAGTAGGCCAAACATGGACTCCTGGAAATATCAGGGGTGGGGTCAGGTGTTCAGGAGGAGTCATCGCCTGCTGTAATCTCGGCTGAGATTCGCCTTGACTGCGTGACTTGATGGTTAAAAACTCTCTCTTAATATTAATGCTGTTTTGCGTACCGTCTATGTACGAAAATCCAAAAATAAAAACAATCACTAAATTTCCCGTTCAGTTGACTCCCATGAATAATTGTTTATCCTCTGATGTTGTAGAGTTCCTGTAGTTCTATTTTTTTTCCATTAGTGTTTTATTAGTGATATGTAGTAATTGCCCATGTCTTCTGCATATCATTATTTGAAGTGAATGCATGTGTCAGAAGCACATTAATTACTAGAACCAGCAGAAGTGGAATGTGAATTTCCAGACATGAATTATGAACCACTTTTCCAAAATTCGGTGAAGAAGCCAGTCCATATAACCAGCCGAGCCGAATCTCAGCCGAGATCAACATCACCCAGCAGAGTATTAGTTGAGATATTATCTCCTGTTAACATAGATGACGAACGGTGCGACATGATAGTAAAACATGTGTGTTAGTTTCCTTTTGATTCGGGAGATTATGATAAGCAACAACTACTGTATGTATTGACATTTTTCACTATCATGCCCGTGAGGATCCGGGTTGTCCGAATAGATCCTCAGTACCCCTAGCGTGTCGTAAGAGGCGACTAAATGGGGCGGTCCTTCGGATGAGACCGCAAAAACTGAGGTCCCTTGTCACAGCGGGTGTGGCACGTTAAAGATCCCTCCTTGCTCGGAGGCCATAAGCGCCAAGCAAAGGCCTACATTTTGCAGCCCTTCACCGGCAATGGTGACGTCTCCATATGAGTGACAACTTCTCGAGCGGGACGTTAAACAATATATAATCAATCAGTCAATCATATTGCAACGACAGTGATATAATACCTAGAATATTAACCAATTGTTGACTGAAAGGTTTGTTTAGCTTCAGTGAAATACCTTTATTTCCAAGCCTAACAGTAACCATCTTAACTTTGTTTTGAGGTGTCCCTTCAGCTGTTTTACACTTAATTTCTTTTAGTTATCACCATTCCCTGATGAAAACGTTTGGATTGAAGTCCCTAGATTTCATATATTACATGGTGTGTGTGTGTTAACAACCATCTTCGCTTTTGATTTTCGCTCTTTGACATCAGAATTTCATAGAAAATGCCTACTATCCAATGATATATGTATTTTTATTAACCGACAGGAATACACCCACTAGAAACAGTTTAATGTCAATTTAATGTTTACACAGAAAATGCACGAAATATGTCAAAGTTTCAGTACACGTGACCAAGACCAGCGACAGTCATTACTGAAAATTTGTAAAATTTCACAAGCATGGATCAATGCAGCCAGATGGATATAGAAAAAGCGCGTAATTGCGATATTGCATGCATTCATATCAGTGCCTTTTTTTTGTTTCAGTTTCTAACTTGAAGAAAAAATGAATAAATAATAAATTATTAAAATAAAACAAGAAAATATACCCGGTAGTTAGTTAACTTATGTTGGCAAAAGGCAATTGTTGGTTCGACAATTTGCTCACAAGTACGTGAAGTTTTCAAACCCATTTTGGCCAATATTCATCAATGTAAATTCAACAAAACGTCCAATTGATTGATTGATTGTTGTTTCCGCCACACTCAGCAATTTTTCAGTTATCTGGTGGCGTCCAGTTTTTGTAGGTGGAGGAGAGAATCCTGATACAATGTACCCGGAAAGATATCACTGACCTCCCGAAAGTAAACTGCCAAACTTTCTCACATATGTCGGCGCGAGCGAGATTCGAACCCGCGCCGACTAGAGGTGAGAGGCCTTGTGATTTTGAGCGCGATGCTCTAACCACTCGGTCACGGAGGCCCCTTACAAGACGTCCAAAGGCCTTATTGGTCACTTGATTTTGATATCAATCACTAACCCCACGAGATAAAATCAAGGAAAACAAATTCCTGATCAACATATCTAATCCAAATTATTATACTTAGCAACAGTATACATTGCCTCCGAAAATGACTATAGTGATGAATTAAAGACTTTACATAACATATGTAGCATCAACAGGATACGATTAATTTTGGACACGTCCTAGAGTCAAAATCCTGGTGTTGCAAAATAATTTTGGTACAGCCTTTTCTGCTTTTCCTATATATGCATTTAGTTTTTATACTGTACCTGCTAACATCATTAAATCTTTCAAATGATAAAGACAATCAATATGATAATTTTGGCCCCATCCTGAAACCAAAACCCTTACCCTGGGATCATAACATTTACAATCATGGTAAAGAACTAGCTACTAAATATTTATTTAGCGTCAATTTATTTAAGACGTTTTTTAAATGTTTTACATACACACACTCATGTTTTGCCCCTGCCCTGGAGTCAGAACCTCTACACTGGATATCATGATACTTACAGTTTTGGTAGAGGCTTTCCTGCTACGCATTTAGTTTCTCTTATAGAACTGCAATTATAAAGATTTTTTTTTCAAATTATAAATATTCGTCAATGTTTGACAATTTTTATTCCACAATTAAGGCCCCGAGAGTGCAGAGTGTATGAAGTTTAAAATATATGACATCCTTGTCCCATTGATGACCCATACCAAATTTGAAAAAAAAAATTAAAAAAATTGAAAATGTTGAATTGTTAATATATTTAGCATTGACCTTTTTGGACTCACCCTGGAACCATTTCCCTCTATATCTGGTATCATTAAATTTGCAATTTTGGGAATGGGATACCTGCTCGTTCTAAATATCCATTTAGTTTTATTTAGTATCAATGGCATAAAAGGTTTTCTTTTAATTTTACATAAACACTAATATACCAAACCTGGAGTCGGAACTTCGTGAAATTTACGATTTTGTTAGAAGCTTTCCTGCTCTACATCACTATTCATTTTCCTTTCAGATATGAAGTTGTTGGGGGGGGGGGAATTTAAAATCAATTTCTGACTTATTTTGCCCCGCCCTAAGACCTCGGGACGCAGAAGTCCTGAAATTTACAATTTATGCCCCCCCCCCTTTTTTTGAAAAAAATAAACAAAACAAAAAAATAAAAAAAATAAACAAACAAACAACAACAACAACAACAAAAACAAAAAAAAAAAACAAAAAAACAAAACAAAAAAAAAACAAAAAAAAATTACAAATTTGAAAAGAAATGGAATGGTAGTTATGGAGAAGTTAAAAACTCTTAATTAATAACGCACGACGGACGACGACGACTGAATCTGACCAATTCCAGCAGGTCACCCGAGTTTACTCAGGTGATTTAAACGCCCTGCTATATGCTGACGCAGACTCCAAATCATGAACTACAAGCAGAACGACCTTTCGCTAGCCGCTACCGCTATTGAAAAATATATTTAGGAATTCAAACATACAAGATTTTATCAGCAATTTATTGAATTTTTCAAAAAAATAGTGTACTGGGAAAAAATATAAATGTCACTTAAATACTGTATCCGACTCATGAATCTTACGTTATCACAGTACATAATGAGCAAAATTTTAACATCCTCTTTTATCAAATATTTGCCCTTTACAATGAACATGATATGCTATTCAAGCTATTCGAGGACTGCATTACATGCAAACAAAAGCTGAATATTATAAAGTCTGAATCACACCCTTTCACACATGTATACCAGAGTTCAAAACCTGTAAACACTCTTAACAACCACTTGTGCAGTTCTTGGAGCTAAATGCATATTTCTGTGTATACAACAGAGACTACATTAAAAACAAGCAATTAAATAAGATCATAACAAATAAAATTGATAACAAGCAACAATCATATATATATATAGATACATATTATTCTAAACTTCTTCAATAAAAATAAAAATACAAAAATGCATTACCAAATCACTTTAAAATATATGGCTTCATGACAAGGTCCTATCTATATCACAGAATTTTACAATTAAATTAAAAAAAAATCACATATAATAAAGATGTTCATAACTTTAAAATCAAGCGAAAACATGGTGGATATATGATTCTGCTATAAAAATGAATAACCAGCAATACTCAAAAACCTTCTTCATTCCATATCAGACTCAAAATGGGTCTTTATAAAGAGAAAGCACTGCTTTTCCCCGTTATTATCTTGAAAACTACACCAGACTTAACATTGTTTTAAGTTTCTAATTTTGGCACTCAAAATTATAGTATTCAAGTCTAGCTGCTTTTAAAGGGCGACCAAGAAAGGTTTCTACGACAACAGCAAACGCCAATTCCTATCTTGTCTTCTCCTGATGTGTTAGTAACAAAGAAAAGTGCTTTGTTATTGTCAATAATTATGTTAGGTTAATTAATGCAGTGTAACTAATTATACACAAGAATAAAATTTAATATTAATCAGATCACAAGGTAAATAGTGATATAAAATAAAATACGTGCAAGGAGTCGTACCAGCGATTATATTTCATATTTTAAGCAAGAAAATGCTTCAATTAATTTTTTTTTTTTTAAATCTTTCTTACAATAATTTTGGTATTTCAAAATACTTTACAGCGAGTCATATCTTCATCTGTTAGGGACTCCATGTGGCGTGATAGACAGTGGATTATTAAGTTGTGACGTGTCAATAAACACAGCAGACGACGCATTCATAAGTGGCAACTCGTGGCATTGAATGGAGCGACGCCCTATGTACCGCCGCACAAGCCGGGGCAGCGCATTAGAAGAAGCGGAATAATTCACTGGTGTCACAGGCTGTTTAATCCCCCCATCAGTGTAACGGAGGAGTTGCTTCTCAGTTCTTAACCTACTCGGCATGACGCCGAAATTGGTGGCAGTAGAAGTGAAACTTCCAGTGGAGTTTAACGAGCAGGCAGAAGCACTCGGAGGGCGAGGTGAGAAACTACTTTTTGGTCTGCTGGGGAATCCCCGCGCCGCGCGGTATGATTCGCTACTGGAGTATCCTGGAGGAATACAAAGGCTATCTTGTTTACATATGCATTGAGGATTGCTGTTATCAAGGTGTAAATTCATTCCACTGCCACACTCGGCACAGGTACGCCCCCAAGCACCATCGATTAGCGGACTCAAACCTGTTAAAACATTATAACACACCAGATTCAAAAAGGGTTAGTGTAGCAGTAGATTCAGACAAACTTGCTTATGTATCTATACCCACCACATACTGTATCAAACTCAGCTCAAATAGTATTATAAAGACTGTAGCTTAATTAATGTTGGCAAAGTTAAAGTGAATTTCTGTTAAAGCCATGTTTATTACATCACATAAGCAGTGTCTGTCATAGTTCATTAAAACATCAGTTTTCATTAGTTTTGTGAGTTATTCGAACTTAAATGAATTACCATCAAATCATTTTGTTATACCAATCGTAAATTAGCCAAACTGTCTTTACTTCAGTGTCATACTGGTGCTCTTAAAAAAGATGAAGACTGAAGAAAAAACAGCTTTCACTAGTGAAAATATTAGGCAATCATGGATAATCATATTTAGCACAAGTTAATGTATTTTTTGAAGAAAAATACGATATTTGATAACATTGTAGCATTTAAAGATAAAAAAGGAATATAATTACACAATATTTAGTAGAAAATAAGCTATTTAACACAGCATTACAGCTAATCTGGCAGGCTACAGTTTACATAGTTGAGGATAGGCACCAGAATTTAACTCATGCAATTGTAAATTTATTCCCGATTATAAGAAAAATGTAACGAGGGAAGAGCAAGATATGCATGCATGCACAGTACAGGGTATTTCCAACAAGCAGTGAGCAAGAAAGAGAACACTCCGAGAAAATAAGTGGGTCATTAAACTTGTTGAAATTATTGTCATTGTTTTAGATATCAACATAGGAATTGATACATCATTTTTCTATAATATTACACAGTAATTAATCAGAAATTTAATAATAATAATAATAATAATAATAAAAAAAAAAAAAAATAAAAAAAAAAAAAGGAGCAAAATACATAATCTTAATATATTCTATCTTCCAAGGAACAGTTCATAAAGTTGAAGCTGAAATAAATATCAATTGTCTTTGAAGAATATTTTTGGGGGTGAAGTGATGACGTTATACACACACTGGTGAAAGCGATATATGAAGATGGCGGGAAAACAACAAACATTGAACTGAAAGCCAAATTAGTTAGCATATATGATGGTAATAGTTAAATAAAAACTTTCTGACATTTTTGTGAGAAGATTCCTAATCAAGATAAAATTACAAACATCGGAATGATTTAACAGCTATAACTACAAAGTAAATATAAAATTAAAAAATCATCTTAATCTGTAGCAATGGAAGCCAAAAATTAACAGTGAAATCTATACCAGATCCAGTTTATTGAACACCTAATTGTAAACGTTTAAAATGTGGACATCATTGGTCTAAAAGATGGCATCATGAAAGCTGTGAATTCAAAATAAAATACGATAAAACACAGAGAAGAAGACACCGCCACCCAGGTGAGACTGAAGCCAATGCTGAAACATACTGTGACCGGGTAATGGAGTTTAAAGCCCTAGTCTAAACCCTGAATTTGGTTTATGACGTTAACCTTGATGACGGGAAGCTTTTGAACCATAACATATGGTGATGCTTTAGTCATGTTCAGTTTGACTGGGCTCCTAGCGTACTGCGGAAGAGAGAAAAGTCTTCTGGACGTGATGGACTGATGTGGAGGACTCCCCAAACCGTTCACAGTTTTTCTACGTCGTCGTTTCCCTTCAAAAAGATTCATTCTTTAAATCAAAATGTACCTAGCTGTTACATTTAGCTCTGCAAAGTATATGTACATGTGTTTTAAAATACTGAATATTGTTGCAAAGTTTGTTTTAAAAAACGATACTGAGATATTTTGTGTAAATTTATCTAGTAATATACCTTCCATGTAATGTAATGCAACGCGTATAGTCACAAATGTTGGGGATCCAGGTTTGGGAAGTGTATTAGTTCTTTCAGTCTTACAGATGAGTGAGGGAGGCCCATGCTGTACACTTGTCCGATTCATAATGACACGAGATATCATAAAAATTCGCATCTTAATACCATCATTTCCAAACCATTTCTTTTTTTTTTTTCCCAAGAAAAAGTCATTGACACATCATACCAAATTCTGAATAACATCAAATCACCTCGTGTCATATCAGTTAATTGCACAAAATAAATGTTAATCTTTCATCATTGCTGTTAGTGCTAGAGTGTTAATGTGGTGTTACATCTATGAATGTTATTATATTATTTTAGAACGTTTCTTTTAAAATTCGACGTGTACAAAATGGGCCATCATGACGCCATGCATGTTAATGAGAAGGTGGAGCTTACACGTTTGTATATACATGATTGACATTCTAGCAAACTTTAACAACACAGTTCCAACGTGAGTTTTCCTGCTGACCACTTCCATTCTTCGTGTGTAGGGTGGAGTAAACACTCAAAAGAACAATGAAGTGCATGCATGCAAAACTTTTCTCCCTTAATGAAAGTTATACCAAAATGAAAGTAAGGTAAAAAGTTAATAAGACCTACAATGTTAACACTAGATTTCAGTTAATAAACCAAGATTTGAAATCCGTTTCGCTGTAAACGGAATATTATTTTGTTTTTCATTTCCTTTACAGTTTTTGTCTAGCATAATCCTAGCCTATCTTGATTTTTTTTCAGAGCATGCAGACAAAACATGCATTGTTAAGTGTTACCATCAATATCTTAGTTATATGATACTGGCGTCATAGCAGGACGGAAGCTGCCTTCATTTTCTCTACTAATACTGAAATACTTTAGTCTGGGTGCCTGGTCCTGCAGTCCCTTAAAGCTCACGTTTATGCTAGCGTAGGGAACGCGGGGGAACTTTATCATAACTTCAGGCCGTTTACTATAATCCTTTTGCTTTCGAATCTGATGCCCCAATGGCCTATGGACATGGGTTCGCTTTTTTGAAGTGCGGGGAGGCTTTGTAACAGGAAGGGCTGTCAGGTTGTAAAGGCTCGGCATATCTCCATTACCTTTAGTTATAGCACCGGCCAATGACATAGGTGGTGGTGCCGTATTCACTGGTTTAATGGTCTGGAGGTCTGTAGATTCCACGTTATTGACAGCTAAGGTGGGTCGATCGAATTTGTCCAAGTTGGGAATCGTGTAGTTGTTGGACACAGATGTAGTGGAAACCATTCTCTTACCAGTCCAAGCACTGCAGCTAGAGATGGGAAGGGAACCTGATTTTTCTCCTTTTGGGAAAGTCTGAGGCTGAGACAAGGAGATCTGACTGCAGTTATCCCTATCCTTGTTCTCTTTGTTAGTATCCTTAGTCTCCTTTATGCCCTTGTTGGTCCTGTCACTGTTTTCTGAGTTACAACTAGAGAGACTAGTAGACGGTGTTACTTGGTTTTGATCATTTTGTGATTTGTGACTAGTCCGTTTTTGTGTGTTATTTTTGTGCTGATGATCCAGACTTTCGCCGGGCGCGGACTTACCCTTCGCTGGAGCGCTATTGGATGCATTCGTATTCTTATGACCTGCATCACAACTTTCGCTTTGAGGTCGCTTTGCTGTGGGAGGTGTTGGCTTGAAGCTAGTTTCTTTGTTTTCTGGGGCGAATGTCGGGGGCTTGCGTGGAGTAAAATATGCTTCGTTATCCATGCTCTTTCGTAAATTGAATCCGTTGGGTCTCCTGACTGTTTGGCCCTCTACACACAGATTGATGCCTATGTAAGGAGGTACCGTTACTAAGGGTTGTTTGTAAGCCAGTTCAAACCTTCCAATGTCACAGTTCCTGTCGTATTTCCTGTCCACCACCACTGAAAAATAATTGCATACATATTAATAACGACAGGAATTCTTGTTCTCCTAAATATCGATTTCATAAGACACAGAAGTTTTATGTCATTTTAAGAAATGTATTCCTTTTCAATTTTCATACCTGTATTTTTTTGTTCTTAATTTATTTTTACATCAGACACATGGAAAAGGAAAAATAATGATACTTTTTGTTCCGAATTCTTTTTAATGCCACTATAAGAACTACACAATTATTGTCCTACCTTTGATGGAGTCTTCCAACACGTTGGTACACATACGACGAGTGATTTCTGTGCTACTTTCCATGCTTGGGCTAGAGTTGATTTCAATTAACCATGGACGATAGTCTTCGGTCAACATGAAATCCGCTCCGTACAATTCAAATGACGACTGTCAAAAAAAATAATACAACAATTAGTGATTATCTCTTCCGGAAATAGTATCGAAGGACGAAAGTCTGAAATCGGAAATGTTCAAACGGCGACACTATTGAAAAAAGCACGCATCATTACATGAATTCAACGCCTACGCTTGTTTATTTTCGTTTCTAATCATTTGGTTCTAATGATTAGTTGACATGCAAATCTGTTTTAAAATCACTTTAAATGGTTTTTTTAAATTATTCTTTAGCAAATAAGCGTTATTTCTAGAATAATTAAGTATTTTAATTTTAAATCATATAACAATCTCACGTGCACAGACTCCAGTGAAAAGCATATTTTCTAAGTGCAATTTCAAAAGTGTGACTACATTTCTAACTATAACTGAAGGATGGGGTGTTCAAAAATAATGATTCACGAAGGAAAAGCTCCAGCTGTTACAAAGATTCATGAAATACGCTACAATTAGGTTACACAGGTACCGAATACAATACTTCAGAAATTAAATTAGTGTATCTTAATTATGAAACAATTAATCTTTCTCAATATTTGTGTTCGACATCATTTATCAAAATAATTATCTAGTAAGAAAAGTATTCGAAAACTAAACATGTTACACTTATTCTAAAAGTGCTTTACAACTCACCTTAAATGTAGACGGCTAAAACATAGAATATGTGCTACATGAACTATGCCAGTCCTCTGCTTATTTTGCACTTGTCATTCAATGCATAAAAACGTGAAAATGATTAAATCGATTTGTCTGAAAATCTGATACTGAGCATCGAATTTTCAGAATTATAAAATAAATTTCACATATACAACTAATCGACTGGTAATATAAAGCACAGGATTGACATTCATCAAAACAATTTTAACAATGAACAAGATGTGTTTGTGAAACAGTAATTGCCCCGTAAGGAAGCAAAATAATTCTGGTACCCAAAGAAAGGTTTTGCCACAAGAAATACAAATGTGAAATATGAAAACTCTATCAATAACCATTGAAAAAAGTTATGGCCTAGGTTAAAGTTTTTCGAAGTAGGTCAAACTTCAAGGACATTATCATGAGAAAAAGAATTTTGCTACTTCAAAACATTGGTACGGTAAAAAAAATACTCATGTAAAATGTGAACGCTCTATCGCCAGCCATTCTAAACTTACGGTCAACGTTCAAGTTTTTCAAAAGTAGGTCAAACCCCGAAGCAAAAGTCGTATGGTAAATATTTTGGTACTAAAGGAATGGTCTTGCAATATGGAATACTAATGTGAAATATGAAAGCCCTATCATCATCCATTCAAAAATTATGGGCAATGGTAAAATATTTTGTGGACAGACAGGCAGACCAAAAAAAATTTTAAAAAATATCCGAATCTCCAATTATGGAAACAAAAAAGAAAATCTGACCGTTACCAACTAAAACCAGTGCTTGGTGTTAATTTAAACCAATATCACGGTTAAGCGTTTGTCTAAGAGAATGACACCATCACACCATGATAAGATTGTAAGGAAAAGTGCAATACCTTTCTGTATTCGATGACATCTTGTGTAGACAATAAGGCACAGATAATGGCCTTCTTCATGCCAGGATAAATTAAGTCTTCCCACTGATTACCATGACCTTGACCCCTGAAAAGAAGGGACCACTACTGGTTAAAGCATATGGATTCTCAATGTATATATATATATATATATATATATATATATATATATATATATATATATATGAGAGAGAGAAATTATCTTCATTTCTACAGTAGCAATGAGAAATGTTTCATACCTAAAGCAGTGATATTTTAATATTGCTGATTTCTGGAGTCTTTTCATTATAGATATGCAGACATGTGATATTCATTTCCTTGTTGACATGCATATTTAACTTCAAATCGATACCTGGACCCATTAAAATGTTTACCAATCACCCCCCCCCCCCACCACCACCAATACACTCCCTGGGTCTATAAGAGACACTCTTGATATTTGAAGTACTTGGATATCTTACTTGATATAATCTTTGAACTGCTCATGCGTCCACATGTTCTGTGGCGGCAGTAGTGGGTGCCTGGGGCCGTTCTTATAGTGTTTCTGGATTGCATTGTTAGATAAGTGTATGGACTCATCGAAATCCTCCAACGTGTACTCCTGAGAACAGAATCTGAGGTAGCTATCCTGGTAAAACCAGATCGTCAGAGGATTCCAATCAGTCACAAGGAACCATTGACGGATGTCAAACTTACAGTTGTATATCAAAAGGGGTCGTTCTGAAAACATATTCTGGTCACTTGAAGGTTTTATCTATTGAACAATCGAATTTGATATATATCATACAGACATAAGCCTATAATATCTTTATTATTCACAAGTTTCATTTTTGATGGGGCGTCTCCATATGAGTGAAATATTCTCGAGTGGGACGTTAAACAACATATAATCAATCAATCAATTATTTTTGATGAAGCAGAAATACTTACCCATATATTTTTGTACTACATATTTGTTGTCTTTGCGTACAACTTGACTATTCACTAATTTCAGCATGTCCTCTAGTTTATCGTAACACACGATTCCTAAAGTAAAGAAAATCAAACAGGCATGGTTGATTTCAAACTTAATGCTTTCTCTTTCACAACATAATCAAATATGCCCTACAAATAATTCTTGCAATACCAAATGCAATTTAGAAATTGGTAATTAAACATGTCTGACCTGGGACAAATTTCATTTGACATTAATAACTTGTAAGAAATTTTTCTAATGTCATAAGATAAAGGTCAAAGAATGATACCTCTCCCTCTTGATTTGGCTCCAGGTTTGACAATCCAGATGTTTTTATAGCCATCCATCTCAAACTGGGGCATGTGGAGTTTAAGATTGTACAAAAGCCTATCTACTTCTGCTAACAGACTACCGGACACATTAGCTATAACGCCACCATCGCTGTTAATGAAAGTCAATATGCTTGTTTGCTTCATTTTTTTTTTTTTCCCATTATAACAAATTCCATAATGTAATCTACCTTAAAGTAATATTTTTATCACCATAATCTGGTATTCACGCTATTTTAAATTTGCTAACTAACTTATTGAATACGCCAAAAATATTTTATGTAAAAATATTGTTTTAGTAAATATTTGTCTCGTCGATTAGCAAAATAACTTACTCATGAAATTTATTAGTAACAGGTAAGTAAAATAATGATATGCACCATCATTTTACAGATTATAATGTTTCTCAGCACTGTCATTTATACAAGTAAAGAACTTTGTAAATGGGAGGCCGTGATTTCAGTATCTGTACCCTCCGAATAAGGATTTTGGTGTAGGATGAAACTGCCTTTTTTTTTTGGTCAAGAATTTCACCACTAAACGCTAGAGTATTAGATATCTCGCATGCGGCGTTATGAACTTGTATTTCATGTTACGGTAGCGGTTGCAACGATAAAGAACATTTTACAGCTTGCTGCGCTGGTCGTTCATAGCACGGATCTAAGTTGAATACCTCACATGTCACACTATTCTCACAAGCAGAATCCATCAACATCAGTTAAATAGTAGTATAAATCAGATGCAGATTGAGATCAATTTCCAAAATTAAAACAAATAAATAAATATGTTGTTTGCTTCATTAAAGATTTAAAAAGAACTCACTTTACGAGCTGATAGTACCACTTCAATGTCTCGTCCCACTGTTGGTGTGTCAATTCATGTGGCTGGAAAAGGTGAAAAGGGGAATATAAATTCAACAATCAATTGTGTAAAAACCATTATAAAACCATCGTAAGAACACGTCAAGAGCAAACGCCATTCCCATTGCAACTGCTTTCAAATGAATCAAACAAACTTCGAAAATAAAAAACTGTTTTTATATCCTACAGAAACGTGCTTTAATCCCATGAACCATGAAAGAAAAATGTTATAAACATGCCTGAAATTAAACTTACATCGTTTAAAATGTCTAGATCATCATGACACCTCTCTTGTATAAACCTATCACACTGCTCTATAGCTCTCTCCAGACACGTGATCGGTACCGTTACTTTCTTCTTCTTTTTGTTTCCTTTCTGTTTTAGAGATCGACTAGATGCTGTAAAAATATTAATTCGTACATAGAAATCTGTAAACATAATCTGAACTTTAAAAACTCAAATTAGTTTTGAAACTCTTATACAATCACTATAAATCATCTTTTCTTCCTATTTAACTTTCCTTTCATCAAACAATTGTTTTCAAAAATTCCAAACACAGTAATATGGACTACATACATGGTGGTTTAGCACTTTCAATGGGTTTTGCTATATCTGGAGTTTTTTCCTTTGGTTTATTTTCCTTGTTTTCACTGTCCACTTTTTCTTTTTCTAGCTTTTCTAAACGTTCCTTGGCATGAGCACAAATATTGCCAGAGGACACACCAGGCCTAGACCGAGTACATTCCGGATTAGTGCAAACAAACACATCTTTTGTGTTAGAATCGGAGTCTTTTTTCTCACTATTTTCCTCATTTTCCGTTTTCTCAGATCCAACATCCTGTTTTTCCTCTCCGTTTTCTTTATTGTCCTCTTCTTCAGGTATACTTTCATTCTTGTAATGACTAGATACCATTTTCAGTATATTTACACACATTGTCAACCTATAATCATCTGCAATGAACCGGAAAATAAATAATTCCACTTCTTAGTAGTCTCTGTAACACATATTCACATCTATTTAAGAGTTAATCAAAATTCATATCAACCTTTCAAAGGCAGAATTTTTACATTCGTTTCTATCGAATTATTTCTACATTATTTATCATTACTTTTTTTTATCACATCGTATTTTTCAAACATTCATTAAATGGTTCTTATTATAAAACCGCTTTAAGCGTTTTCAACACTTCTAAACATAATTTTTAATAACAATATATTTTTTTTCCAAATTTGATATACAACTGAATACTGCTAAACTGCAGTTATACCAATGAAGGAATTTTTCTCCTCCTCGTGACTTAAGCGGTAACATCGAGGATAGAAGGTATCTGGGTCTGAATTATCAAACCAGGGTATATTCCTCATGTTTACACACAATCCCACCTACAAAACATTAATCTTGTTTAGAAGATACACCTTATATTTATACACAATACACATACAAAATAGTATTCATCTCACATTACTTATGTTTGAAACATTAATCATGTTTATACACAATCTCACATATAAAAAACAAAAAAACAAAAACAAAAACAAAAAAAACATTACCGATATCTACACACAATTCCAGCTACAAAATTATTACTCATGTGTATATACGATCCCATCTACAAATCATTAATCATGTTAATACATAATACCACCGACAAAAAATTTTTCATGTTTATATATAATCCCACCCATAAAATACCCCTCATATTTCTACACAATCCCACCTACAAAATAATATAATACTGCCTATATTTCTACACAATCCCACCAATAAAAACATTACCCATATGTATACACAGTCCCACCAACAAAACTTTAATGATGCTAATACATTATACCTCCTACAAAATATTATTCATGGTTATTAAACCGTTCACAGAAAACTCCATCCAGAAAACACTCCCTGTGTTTATCGTCAATTCCACGAGTCAGAGGTAGTTGCTTTTATTGTATTGTTATATTTAGGATGTTCGGTATAAAATGACATCCACTGTAGAAGATTGAGCTAATCCTACCTTAGTGGTGAAGGACCCCGCCTTTACGTAGTGGTTGACCATCTGATCGCGGGTCAGAAATCTGTAGTCCACGATATCCCTCTTCAATACCCATATAAAGGTGGGATTTACGTTCCTCACGATGCGTGACTACAAATACACAAGCAGACGAGTGAGTAACATTTTATTTTCTTGTTGCAACTGTTTCACGCCAAAATGAAACAAATCTCAGAAGTCCATTAGCTGTATACCATTATTCCATATATTCCATCGTCCTCTTCCCATGGCGGAATTTTTGGCTGATCGTCTGCAAAAGTGAAATAAAACGGAAATAAAGATATGTAAAGCGTGCAGTGGGTACACATCATTCCTAGAAATAAACATTCACAGCAGAATTGGTTGAAAAAAAAACTTACTATCACTATCGCCATCGTCATCATCATCGTCATAATCATCATCGTCGTCGTCATCATCATCATCATCGCTGTCATCAACCGTTTTACGACGCTTTCTTGGTGTTTTCTTTGGAGGCGTAGCCATTTTGTAAAATTTTTCTACCCATCCCCTTTTCCGCAGACTTTGTCTTACGGCGTTATATCCGCCCTGTATTGTGAACACTTTCCGGTTCTGTTAAAATTGATAGTAAAGTAATTTATAACGCTGGTATACATCATTCGTGACTGCAAAATATTACTAGTATGAAACCCTGTGGGGATCCAGGTTTTTAGAATAGATCCTCATACCCCTTGCTTGTCGTAAGAGGCGACTAAATGGGGCGGTCCTTCGGATGAGACCGCAAAATCCGAGGTCCCGTGTCACAACAGGTGTGGCCCGTAAAAGATCCCTCCCTGCTCAGAGGCCATAAGCGCCGAGCATAGGCCTAAATTTGCAGCCCTTCACCGGCAATGGTGACGTCTCCATATGAGTGAAAAATTCTCGAGCGGGACGTTAATTAGCGAGAATCACAAGTATAAGAATAGCGGTTTCTTTTTACTATTTACATTATGCTGCTTTTACACCTGAGAGAAATGAGCTACTAAAATATTTGTGCATGTATTCTTATTAGTGTACCAGCATTTATTCAGATTCTTCAACATGGAACAGATGATTTGCCAGTGAAATGTTAAATAATCAAAAAAAATTTTAAATGCAGCCTATTAAACCAGTACAGTCTGTATAGTAAACCTTATGATCAAACTATATTCAAACTTTTTACATTATACCAGATAAAATATGTATGATTGTATATTTTGCTGTCATTAGAGGCTGTAGTCCTCGTATTTTTTTTACTCTTCTATTTCCTGTATTTTTATGTGTTTGTTACTCTGAAATGTGTCTTTCACTATCTACACGTCCACATAACCCATACATATGTATGTATACAGTCGCCGGATAGCTGAAAAATTGCTCAGGCGACTATAAATAAAAAAAAAAAAAAAAAAAAAAATATGTATGTATACCTGTTGCATTATCACTTTGTAATTGAATATGGTGGAGGCGTTTAATAGCTGTTGACATCTTTTCTGTATTGAATAAATATTTATATAACTTGTTTGTTGATTCTTTATATGCTGTTTTACGCCCCATTCGATAATGTCTCAGACGTCACCAGCTGCAGATGAAGTGTAACATATTTTGACCTATACATGGCGCTTACGGCCGTGGCAGTGATGGTTCTTTATCATTACCAATTCCTACCGCGACTCAGAACCTCCAATTCTAAGGTTACATAGGAAAGACCCGTAACTTTATTCTAACGTAAGACACTCAGTGAAGGAAATGCCACTACCTAAGTTAACCGTTTGACGCGACGCTGGGATAGAGAAATTGAGTTTAGAAGCGAACACCCTTGGCACTTAATCTAGTTGCAGCTAAACTGAGAGAGAGAGAGAGAGAGAGAGAGAGAGAGAGAGAGAGAGAGAGAGAGAGAGAGAGAGAGAGAGAGAGCAACTTCTGCAATAGTTAGTAACAATGCAGACTTATTTTCTGCCAGGGGCCTCCGTGGCCGAGTGGTCAAAATCACAAAGTCTCTCACCTTTGTCGGCGCGTGTTCGAATCTCGGCCGCGGCGTTATGTGAGCAAGTTTGCCAGTTTACTTGCGGAAGGTCGGTGGTCTCTTCCCAGGTACATTGTATCTGGACGCCACCAGATAACTGAAAAATTGTTGAGTGTGGAGGAAAGCAATAAATAATCAATCAATCAATTATTTTCTGCCATCTTCAATTTCTCCAGTTTTTTATTTTATTATTTTTTATTTTTTTTCTCCAAGCAGAAGTTTCATCTTTCTTGGTATTTCTTATTTTAAGTCTAAAATGCATTTTTATCCATTTTCTTGTCATTCTAAGTACAACTTCCCATAGTTTCCATAATTAAATTCCATCATTTTGCCCGAGCGTTCTATTCTGCGCTATTTCACTGCTATCTCTCTGCTACTAAATATCAATATCTCATACTTACCTTAATAGCTTTCTCTGCCTGTTCTTTTGCTGCCTTCAGACGGTCAGTGTTAAAGTTACAATTTATGTTGGTCAGTTTTCGAGAGATCTTTGGTCGTCCCAAGGACGGCATAGTCTTACTTCTAGACAGGGACCCCGATACATCGCCATCTAGATCTGCACACCCAAAAATACCTGATTAGTTCAATAAACACCTTCGCCTATCTAGCATGAATATCGATTACCTATTGTTAATAAATTCCAAAATCTGCGGAATCCAAGGTTCAGTTAAGCTTAGAAGAAACATTAAAAGAGGGGTTTTCCATAGTATCCAATAACCAAGGAAACTTAATTTTGATAACAATTTAATTTGATCTTCCACTAAATGATTTAACAAACGCTACAATCAATTATTCACCCACATATAGGTGATTCTTAGAGAATGTGACTATGTACTGTTAGTAAAAATTATTCTAACTGGAAATTCATGCAAGTGTGAGAAAGTTGATTTCATTAGATTGGCTCTATCACATATCCAACAGCACTTAATTAATAATTAATATATAAAGTATTTGTGCTATTAACTTGTATCTTTTTGATCTCTTATCTGAATGAACAAGTGAAGCGTGTGTTATTCAACAGATTTCAGTCTTGTAAAAGCCGTGAAATACAATTAACTGGTATTATCTATCTGTCTAAATCTACAACTGAAGCAATATTATATGAGAAATAAATTGTGATTTTTAGAATTTGTTTTACCTATTTCTTAAGTGTTAAAAATAAAAAACAACAGAATGTAGTTGGCAATTGTTGTCAAAAACCACTTGTTGGTTAAAGAATACACCATCAAACCACGTAGTCAGGATTTATACAGATTAATTTCAAGTTATGCATACTTGTCACAGATCTAGAAAACTCGCCAAGATCAAAGAAACGCACCACACTTTCAGAATTCAAGGTTGTGAAAAGACACACTGCAAAATTATTCATACGAAGGAATAAGAGTGCCGTGGATTTAATTTGCAAGTACAATAAAAAAATGAATGAATACACTGTGGTTAAGAAACATTCGGGTATTTTTGACAATGTACAGAGAATCAAGACTCCGATTTTCAAAACTGAAGCATCCATTTTTCTTGGTTTTTTTACTGTCTCTTTTTCTTTTTCTATCATCTATATTACTTTGTTGATTGAATTTAATTATATTTATGTGCACAATTACTCATAAATTTCATTATATTGACCATAAATGAATTCGTAATAAATGACAGCTTGAACCAGATTGGATTCATCCTGTGACAAATACGCCAGTGAATCGGGGGGGTTAGAGGTTAGGGTCGGTCAATTATTACCTCCGTTACTGTTTGACTGGGACACAGAATTATCGGGGTTTTCGTTATTGGTAACCCCTTCCTCTGGAACTGACATAAAACACAACATCACCTGATTTTCTTTTTTCGTCATATAAAATGTACATTGCTACAAGCCAACATATGTGATGTAATACATTGTATAATATCATTCATATATATATATAAACACTACCTCTACATTTTCGTACTAATATAATCTCTCCATTTTCTACCTTGATAAAAAAAATGGTCGGTATGAAAAAAAAAAAAAAATAAAAAAAAAAAATAAAAAAAATAGACAACAATTAACAAATACTAGTAACAGTTTCAAATATGGAAAGTGAAGATAATGAACATTGATCAACCTCATAAATCCCAAATAGAATACAAAAATTAAGAGCAAAGGCAAAGCGGAACCCTGGACACACCCGAGGTGGGATCAGGTGCCTAAGAAAAGTAAGCATACCCTGTTGACCGGTCACACCCACCGTAAGCCCTTTATCTTGAACATGTAATAGCATACATTCGGTAACTCATCTCCTGAGCATAAAGAATTTTACTACTGAACCAACATATATGTCAATACTATAAACACTCTCTGGCAGCAGAATATACAGGTTATTAATGATCTGAGGTTATTCAAATGTAGTAAATATACAATACAGGAACAGGGACTGTGAATCGCGCATTCATAAAGCAAAGTGGGTAACAAGAACATTAAGTTTCTTGGTGAGTATCCTGAAGCTCATCTTCTTTTTAAATATTGATAATTTTTTAAGACTTCTTTAGTCACACTGTGTCAAAACCAAACTTATCTAAAAATGCATCTTACTATTGCAATATCTGGATTTTAAACAGTACTGTCAAAGTTCAATACTGTTATCAAACACACTTTACATGCAGTTAATTTATACATTTACATGCATTTTGTGACAGTTAGTTAGACTAATACAATAAAGTTTGTGATAATAATGGCAAATTTAAACTAGGTCATATTGACAATGCCATGCACGTAATATAAAAGCCATATTCAACAGATTAGCAGACAACACATGTTTAAATACCCCTTCTTCTTGATTTAGCTTTGTTATTATCTGTAAAAATATATTGTCTGAACTTTCTGGCAGATTAAAAGAAAAAGCTAAAACGATAAAGTCAACACTTTTTGTTTGTAGATAACACATTAAATGCTTTTAATACTACAGGTTTATCTTAACACTGCACCATTGTTCAGAAATTCTTAGCGTTTTTGTTCTGTTGCTGACAGCTATTATGCAATTTATTGTTGTTGTTTGAGATTAAATTGCTCAGGAAAAAATATGATTTCTCATGTGTTCAATATCTAAATCATTTATTTCTTTAATTGATTGCGTGTTTTATCTATTTTAAAAGAATTTTAACTGGCCTATCACAATATCCATATATAATCTTAATAATAAAGACAAAAAAGTTTGTAAAAGATATATCTGACGACAAAAGTAGCTTAGATTTAATAATTAATGTACCCTTGCCTTGATTTACTATGGCAATCAAATAGGAACTCGATAAGAAACGAATGGTTTTGGAACCATTGATAATCAGCTTTTATCTTGTACAGCGGAACGGGTGGCTTCTGTGTTCCTAGTCATTTTGTCAGTAATTGTGATTTTTCGTTGGTTCGATTCCTGGGAGAGCACCAAGATGTATCGTGTTGTGGTCTATGGAGGACTTTGCATCCACTCTACCTTAACGTCATCTTGAGATTCCACCCCCACCCACCCCTTTACTTTGTTTTATGTGTGTTCATAACCACCTTGAAACACAACGATACTGCATTAATATATACTATTAATCATCTCGCAATATTTACAATTCGTACTTTGAAACCAAATCGATAATATTCAGGAGCACTTTTATGAGAAGACTGGTTTCTTTTAAAAATACCTATATGTATGTAGGTCAAAGATTAAATGGCCAGGCCTCAACAAGGGTAACAGATATTCCACGAAGACATTTTGAAATACGCATAATCCTAAATACGCGTCTCCTATTTACGTTTACCAACAAGGAATATTTCAAGCAAGACTTTTAAATTTTCAACTTGTCCTAATTTGATTCAATAAGTAATGCTGTGTTTCGTATCTAAGGCAATTTTTTTTCTCTATTTGTAATGACACATAGACTACCTGCTGTCAAGTTTTAAAATTTTGCGAAAAACAACATCATCCAAAACATATTATAGTACTTCTCAAGAAATGAATTCTTAAACGATTTTATTTTGAAGCAAATCTAAACGGCTTCTCTATCACAAAATCCTTTTTTCTTGACTATTTATAACTCTTTATGGATACCTACCATCCAGTTCCGAGATGACCTTGGCTTTGAGTTGTTGGTTGACCAGCCTGGTTTTATGACGTTTCAGAACCATATCACTGTTGTTCTGAGCATAAGGTCCTACAAATTTAATAAAAGCATCCACGTTATTGCAGGTATGGTGTTATAGGTTCGCAATTTCTACATCAACAAGTCAGTAGATAAGTTCCAGCAATGCGGCTATCCATTGATTTAACTTGATGCACACATTTTTCATTTAAATTTTCGATTTTATTTTATTGTTTCTGATTAAGATGACACTGAAAATAACCAATCGAAATCAATATGACAAAAAGCCAAATGCAGTTTCCTTCACAAAACGAAATCACATACATGACATCAAATTTTTATGAACGCGGTGTCAGCACCATAGTTTCCTTCATACAAACATAAATACACTGCATTTGTTCAGAAGACTTTAAATCTGATACAACACTGATGGTTTATATATCCCATTAACAGTGGGATTCGTTTCACTAAACTAAAAAAAAATCTCTTTGTCAATCCCGAGTAATTGATTATTCATTTCCAATCCAAAAACAATATATGTGAGAACTCCTGGAACTGTTCAGAAGCAATAACGCAGTTGCAAATTTCACTATGAAACAAATATCCAGACAGGTGGCTTGAAAATGTTTCCTATTTGATGACCAACTTTTGATAAGGTGTATGGGTTAAACCTTAATAACATTACCTGACGACTTGTTTTTCAGGCGTCTCGTCAAGACCACATACACATCACTGGTAGGCATGGGTCGATACGGAACCGTAAACATTTTCTTAAATTATTCTCTCAAATCAATAATAAACTTTAGGAGATTTAAATGCCACTTTCGGAATCCATTTCGAGGTATATTTTTTTTTTCTTCTTTTTTGTCGATTATAATGAAGAGGCAATGTACTATATTGCATGCATACTTGTGAAAAGGAATACAAGCATAACGTCAAACTAGCTGGTTAAGCTTTATGGTTAAAGAAGTTCAAAATAAACAGCTCTCATGTAGAATATTGATCCATTATACTGTAAAAGACGTTCCAATATCTGAAGCAATAAAGCTTACATCCTTGAAAACCTTAAGAACGTCATGAAAATTCACTCAAAGTGACCATTAATCAATTTCCCAAAACAGCGTAAAGGTTTCCATGGGAACTATAAACAAATAAATCCAATTACATAGATATTGTCTCTTGTTCAATTTCATACAGATTCATTTATCCATTTGCAGCTCATGTGCATTTCGGTTAGCAAAGAGTGGATACTGCAATGGTTTCAGAACAAGGAATGAAATAATTTCCCGGAACAACGCGACTGGATGAAATGATAGCATTAATAATGAATCAATAGCTCAAGCAGGACCTGTATCCCCGGTATCTCGGACGTAGGAGAAAGCATGCAGAAGATCTTAATTACAGGTCCACTTTTAAAAGACCTTTGGGAAATCAAACCTAGTTTTTGTCGATAATTGAGGGTTACCCCAGTCCAATGTAACCAAAAGGACCATAAACCGTAGTAACGAATGCACCTGGAACCCTGCACTACTTATTGTTGCTATCTTGACGTAGTAGCGTAGATAGGTTAGATGACAAAACCGGTCACAGCAAAGAGGAGCCACAGTAAAATAACCCTACAGTTGTTTTAGGACCTTAATGATTGACATCAGCATAACATGTATCAAAAGAAGCACTAGTATATTGCGGATTGCTGACTTACATTGTACATATACCTGCATACAGAGATTGTTATTGTCTCTACATTCCCAGGAGTCGTACGTATGCATAGTTAACAGTCACTTATATGTATGTCTGCTGTCTTTATGCTGTTTTGATGAGTACTTTATCATCCATACTGAATATATTCATTATGTTTATTGCTTTAAGTCCGATTTGGGGATATTTCACTCATAATATCACATGTAGACCCGCTACCAGTGTCACAAACTTAGCTGGGGTGATGCTTTACTTTATAAACCCGATCATTTTACGGAAGCTCGCTTTTAAGGTTTTATTTAAAAAAATCCTCATTTTCACATCTAATACCCGGGGCTTAGAGAAGGAACAGTCACAAGCTTTGCCAGAGGAGTTATTTTTTCTGCAACCAGTCCAGGTCTCGAACCTAGAACCTTCTGACCAGCATCCTACCAACAAGGCTACCGAGAACGTGTTGCATTGATGTAGCTTACTGAATATGCTATATTATAACATAAGATCATTTTCTATATGCTTAAGGAAGTATAAATGATACTAACAGAAACGCAATGAACTTTTATTACTGTCAATGTATATTTACATAATCACACAGAAATCTAAGGGCCATTATGGCTTGATCGTGATTCAAGCGGTTTAAATTATTAGTCTAATCATATCTGCACTTAAAGATCGACCTCTAGCCTTTTCAAACTTATTATTGTACTAAACAGAACGGATGAAATAGAAATAGAATTTCCCCAGGATTTAAACCTATATATCCATTAAGTGATTTAACACAATAAGATATGAAAATGGATTTTGTGTCCTTGATATATTATGAAATCTCATACACACTCTGTTCGTGAATTTTTCTTTTGAAGTAATAGATTAAAAGGTGCAAAGCTTCAATTTTTATTCAATTCTGTGTAATTGTAACTGGCATCATGTTTACATGTTCTATACTCATTGTTCATTGGTGTATTCATTGCCATGCGAGATTTTGAGAAAGGGGGGGGGGGGGGGGGGGCTTCAGTTAATGCTAACACAACAAGGCAATGAAATTTTGGGAATCATGATGCATGGGTCTCTGGTAAGTATTAGGGTGTCCGTGAAACCGAAATGGAATTTGACAGTCAGGAACGCAAAATCGATGTCAGCGGAAACATTGGGTCTAAGCAATGGAACTTGAACACATACTGCATTTTCCCAAATTTTAATGGGCATGTTTGCAACTATCACCCGAAGACTGCTCAAGTATACTGTAGGTGGCACTTAATAATCTTCTAGTTACTCATTTCCACTTCCTGTAGAAAATTATTACATGCAATACGAGCATCATTTACGTATGGGACATAATTCCAGATGGATTTTAACGAAGCTGTTCTGATATACTATAGTATGCAGGTTAATTATTGTTAATATGTGAATGTTTTTTCGCTGTTAGAAGTAAGTGAATTGAACAAATCTATCATATTTCGTTTTCTTTCTTTTTTAAGTAAATCATTGGTTTATCAAAACTATCCAGAATGCTCTCTCTCTCTCTCTCTCTCTCTCTCTCTCTCTCTCTCTCTCTCTCTCTCTCTTCTTAGTTCTTTTTAATCATATATCATACTAAAGCTTCAAATTAACAAACAGATAAAAGTCCATCATAGATCCTAAAGTGAGGGCGACATATTTCTCTATTCCTCCACAGACCCCGAAACTGAACCATTTCTAATTCAAATTACAAAGACAACTAACTAGTGCTGTTGATGTCTAATAAAGCTTTAACTGAAGTGAAATTTTGTTACTTTTAAATCCCTAGTGTGTTATGAGAAAAGATCTTAAATAATGGCCATGTTCCCTCGCTAACGGTGTTAAACTTAGATTCACTCTGTAATCCGAATTTCGTTAACACTGGGGAAGGGCGAGATTGAAACATGTCAGGAGTTGCTGGACACAACCAACAGAGAAAAACTATATCAATCTGTGTAAAACTAACAACAAGGAGAATACAACACGTGATGTTGACTTTTTTTTAAGCTAAACTCTAAATATTCAAATTAATGAAAGCTGTAAATTCCTAATCTGATTGCACTGATTGAAATGTCTACAGTCCTTTGAGGCTTCTGTCAGTTCATGAAGTTTCCTATACCAGCTATGGAGATACTGGAAGATCTCACGTTATTTGGACAACAGTGTACTTTCAGAAAATGATCATGCTTTAATTTTTCATTACATATATTTCAAAGATATCTTCTAAAATATAAGGTACTGACATAGTTGTATTTGGATAGTATACTGCTACATTCATAGACCATAACTTTACTATCGTCGACTTAAAATACCAATATTCATAATCTTTGAAGGGACTTATATTTCTTGACAGAAGCTGAATTCACACGAACACATTAAACTATTCTAATAACTAATTGTTTTTATTTACTCCAGACTACTGCTAGCAAAGGCACAAGTTAACTTCTCATTTGAACTCATTGCACACAAATGATCATATTTGATTCAGTTGAACTCTCTCTATATATAATTTACTCTGATGCTGCCGAGCATTTTAGATAATGTGCTTTAAAAACGATGAGTTGAATGTTTTCAATGTCAAAAAATGTGGCCCATAACAAACATCCTTCACTGCATTCTTTTCAAAATCAAAGAATTTAGGCTATGAAAATGTGAGCTATATGAATTATCAATGTTTTTATACAAATAAAACTTGCATGTACATGCATTACTATTTGAAATCAAATTTTACATCCAAAAATAAAAAAAAATAAAAAAATAAAGTAAAATAAAACGAAAAAGTAAAAATCAGTATTGTTAGACATTTACTGGATTGTTGAATACAATCTCTTTAAATTAGGTTTAAGTTTTCATGTAAGAATTTGATATAGCTTGCTATTTATAACAAACTGACAGTGAAAATTTGATATAACTTGATACTTGTAACGCAAACTGACGTGAAAATTTGATATAACTTGATACTTGTAATGCAAACTGACAGTGAAAATTTGATATAACTTGATACTTGTAATGCAAACTGACAGTGAAAATTTGATATAACTTGCTACTTGTAACAAAAACGGAATGAAAAATTTGGTATACTAGTAACTTGCTACTTGTAGTGAACAAACGGTGAAATTCTAAAATTCAAACTTCCAGGTAAAAAGGCAAAAAACGTGAATATTTAAATATTTCCAGAAAGTGCAGCGTTTTCCATTTTCTTCTGATTGCTATATATTTTCTCATCATGATATACATCAAGAATATCATTTCTTGCAAAGGATCTGTTATAAGAATTAAATACTGTTATAATCCACATAATCTTAATGTTCTATATGATGATTAAATTCTATATTTTTAAAATGTCATAATCTCTTTGTGGTCTGTCTGAGAAAATTTCACAGTTTGTGTGTGTGTGTGTGTGTGCAATGACAAAGTGGAGTGTGAGTGGGGTGTGGAGGGCATTATCTACATCAAATTCTCACAATATTTCTTTAGAATTAAATAAAACAAAAAATAGGTTGTCTCCGTGTCCCCCTTCCCCACTTCATTTCATTACAATTCTAAATACAGGCTTGTGATGACCCATTACTTGATCAGTTAGAAGTTAACCATGTTAACAAGGCAATGTCAACAAGAATACTGACTGAAGATGGATGAAGTGTATTCAGAAAAACAAACCACACCATCACTAAGCTAGCGGTCTTTTTGAAACTTATAACACTAGTATCAGAATAATCCTCAGCAGCAAATGAAGAACAAATGTCAACAATCGACTGCAAACGACACTTTTACAGTTAAAATTCCATTTTAGTTGACTTGACTTTATAGATTTAGTGCTCTTTCCAGGTCATAGTTTATCCATTGTCTGTTTGTCATCTATCAGTAAACCTGCACATTTTCAACTTCTTTTTAAGAACTACTGAATCAACTTCAAACTTCATGAAATCTTACCATCCAGGATCCTCTGTAGACCAGGAGACACGTTCTTGTTGCGGTTACCATCTTTTCCATCGATGCTCTCAATGTCTCCATCTTCCACCTGGCCTTTGATCCCATCTGCTGAGTCATCTACTGAGTTACTGAGCTCCCCCTCCTCAGCTCCCTTGTGAAAATAAAAACAACCAAAACTTGTTGGCTTGTATACATATAAGAACCACATTTATAATGGCTCTTTAATCATATGCTTTAGAATACAGATAAGTAAAAGTCATGCATGATATCATGCAAAGAGCAAGCAATTATTATATGTGTAGTAGAAAATGATAGAGGTCAAGGTCAGTTTCAATATTTCATTCAGATATATATATATACATCAAAGATAAAAGATTCATGCAGTGAATTAAATGCTCACCAGTCTGACAAATTTAAAAAAAAAAACATTCATCAAATCTATTCAACTGGTTATGGTAGCTCAGTGGTTAAAGTATTCGCTTTGTAACCAGAAGATTATGAGTTCGAGCCCCGCTCATGCCATAGCCGCATCAAACCTAAGTCATAAACGTAGGTAGTGATTGCTCCTTCCCCAACGCTCAGCATTTAGAAATGAGAATCACGGGTCTTTCAGATATGACCTTAAAAAATGAAGGTCCCTTGTTACAGCAGGAGTTTAACATGTTAAAGAACCCTCTCTGCTACGGCCCTGAGCGCTAAGCATGGGTCTAAATTTGTGGTACTTCACATACAGCTGGTGATATCTCAATATATGAGTGAAAAATTCTCGATGGGATGTAAAACAAACAAACAAACAAATGATACATACAAAACTCAGATCTTAACATATGGAAATCATCATGTGTGTTTTTATAGGCTGGCATTTATTATGATTGTATTTTGCTCACGTTTGTTTTTAAACTATCAACGAAAATATGATAAACATAAATTGTCATTAGATGACAAGATGTCGTTAGTGACATTTACCTCTTTTATTTTCTTGAATTTTCGTACTTTACTGACAGGAGAGAGTCTGCCATTATAACTGGAGAAATGGATGGAGGCTTGTTCAATCTGTAATGTACAGCACCACAGATACACCACAGCTAATGCTATCAACAAGCTTTGAATGCTATAATTGTTAATTATAGTTTTTTATTATTACAATACAAACAGAAGATATGCAGTTAGTGTGCTGAAATTAATCAAAAAAGTTATTGTCAGCTTAGAAAATAGTAAAGTTTAAAGCCGAATACATGTAGTCTGCAAGGATGGTTTTCTATGTCACCAGGTCAGATCCAGGTTTTGAAGAGGGGGGGGGGGGGGGGGGGGGGGGGGGGGGGGGGAGAGAACAGGGGCTGGGGTAGAAAAGTTGACTACAGAGTCTGGGCATGCACATGTTGCCAGTAAGTCCAGGACAATGTCAAGATAAGGATGATGAAATAAAACAATTTTGACAAATAATCATTTGACAAAAGTCTGAGATTCATAATTAACTGGCAGTTTCACACTACAAGGTGATCATACACAAACTGTAGGAAAACTTAACATGATTAGGACTTTGAAATCCATGAAAAGTGATGTTTCATGGAATATGTAATGAGCTGCCAATGAAATCACACTGCTTCAATCAACATCTTGAATTCCATACCATTAAATTTATAGGATAATGATCTTCTATGAAAATTTTCAAATTGAACTTTAAAAAGAAAAGATTGTGGGCTCTGTTTATCCATCGCTACATTTCAATAAAGTTTACTTTTAGAATATACAAGTTAGAGGAAGAGAATTTCTATGTTGGATATACACACAAAAATAAGTTAGATATTTATAGATATGAAAAGGAAGGTACACACATGCAAGCAGTAATTATCATGATTATCCATTATGTGCATTAAATGATCACAGATAACAGAAATACAAATACTTATGCATAAAATACATCCACATTATTGACATACTTTTAGTAATAAATTTGTGTTGAATTCATGTTCTAAACTCCTACTGCTGTTTTTAGCAGATTGTATAATTGTAAAACAACTTTTATTTGCAGTTGCTTGTAAGAAATTTTTGAGAGGTTCTTGAATATATTTCACCATAAACCAGTCCTTTAAAGTCTCTTATTAATTTTGTTTAAGATTATCTTGTTCATGAAAATTAATCACCACAAACCGCTTTTTATCACTGGTAAATCAGGAAATAAAGTTCTCATGAAATTTTTTTTGTTATACTCACCAATTACATGTACTTTTTTCTGCAAATAACTTGCTATGACATCTGTATTCTAATAGAGACACCATAACTTATTTACAAAAACAAGTGCCAATCTATCAAAAAATTTCACCTCTGCAACAAAATTCACTATCGAGAACTTGGCAAAGCCCCATCCTAGACGGTGAATTTAATGTCCCCTCAATGGAATTTCCAATTCCTAATGAAAAATTTCATTACTCCATATCAGCATATCATCATTTTGTAACAGTCTGATGGCCTGACGGCTATAGGGTTAATACCTTAGACGATCTGTAGAAGTCCAACAGGGGGAGTCTATCAGGCAAAACCCCCCCAGTGGCCTTTACTGGTCTTTAGTGGTTCCAATCTAGGAGCAGAAGGTTGGTGACATTAAACATTGCACCAAAGACCTTTACATCAATCAAAATATCTTTTTCCTTCAACATTATGTATGTCCCAAATGAGCCATTTCCATATGTCACCAATTATGACTGCCTAAATTTTCAGTACATATAATGTGGCATCTTAGTGGGATGTGACTCCAAAATGACATCACACACAGCTGTAAATGACACTACAAAGACACTTTGATGTCATTTGTAAACAATACACTGGGCAGCAAAGTCAGAGAGTTACTATCATATTTTCCTGATTGCCCTATGAAATTATGTGACATGCTATTTCACCCATCATTTTCAGCAATTCTGTCTGAGGTGTAATAAAGGGAACTGAAGAACTAATAATATTATATCCTCCATATACTGAAGTATGACATTTCGGGAGGAGGAGAGGGGGGGTGGCAGCATTATGTTTTTTGTTGTTGTTGCTTTTTCTTTTTTTTTTACAGAATATATAAACAACACCTATATTGCACACCAATGCAGAGTCCTTTTCTGTCTCTCTGCAATACATATCCGTGTTTCTAACATTCCAATTGGGGAGTTAACTTACATTTCTCTTTTGACGATCTAAATGCTGTTGTTGTCTGGCCATAAAATCTGTTCCAAGATTTTGGACAATTTTCTGACTAGCAGTACTGACTTTAGGACGAAATGTAAATATATTATCATCTAAAAACACGCCAGATTTCGCTGTCATCTTGCCTGTTCGTAGATCGTAAACAGACGGTTTGTTTACGTTTTTATCGTTATGTTTTGAAGTTGAACAACTTTCGTTTGATGTTTCTTGTGCGTTTGATTCTCCTTCCTCTTTCTCTCCAGAAATTACACTTCTATCTGAAGCAATTGGTCCCAAAGGTTCAAGAGTTCTGCATTTTATGTCACGCATAAAATGAGGAACAGTTGTGTCTAAACTTTTCATACGGCGGCTTGCAATTTTTCGACTTGCTTCACTGATCTTTGGAATAAATGCAGAACTCTTCCTGGCATCTTCCTTAAGTTTCATCATTTATCATGTCTGGTTGATTTTCCAGGCCATGTTTGCATTAAATGCAATAAAACGAGTTTTTTCTTCACTGCAAACAAGTTGGCGTACACCGTAACTATGGAGCCGCCATTTTCTCCTCTACTGAACAGTCTCTAAAGAAATAAGCCATACAAATAATGATCAATCATTTACATAGACATTGTACTACAGATAGGTAATACTTTAAAAAGAATACCGAGAAACATAAAACTGTAAATAAAAGCTGATTTTTTATAAATCTTATTTCTAACGTTCAAATAGCCTCTAAGCAATGCCATATGAATTATATTAAAGATCAGTGGCGGATTCATAGGTGTGGAAGTCCTGGTCCCCTTCTCCATCTACGTCCCCAACAGGACTTTCACAATGTTCAAAATGGAGCGTGAATGTGACCCTTTTTTACTTTACTTAACTTCCCTTCTTTGAATTCATAATCAGCCTTTCAGAACTATAACATATGAGGTCTAACCACCCCCACCCCCTATATTGTAGGCCAATTTGTAAATAAACAAACAATTATCTACTGAAATCTAAACAATAGTTTACCTTGATATACCAAACGAATCGGATTTGTAATAAATACCCTTTGATAACTTATTTCCATTAAGTTGTCATTTCCTCAGTTACATTTAGATGGTTAGGCCTTTGAAATTTTGCTTAACGGTAGCAATTAATGAATTAAATTATTTCAGGTGTATGACAGGTGTCAGTTTCAACCCATCGTCGCAAGCCACGGCTAAAATGTACGCTCGCCTCCTCTTTCAGGAGAGGAGAGTGGCTTGCGAAGATGGTTTCAACTTTGCCAGTGTATATTTACCTACGAGGGGAATGATCCAATTTCACAGCACATATTTCATACATGCACATATATATTATACATGAAGGAAGGCTGTCCAGAAATTATTGAGATACCCAATCACGTAATTTTCCCCATAGTAAAAACATTTAAATATAGCGGGGAATTAACCGATATTATACGAAACTTCGAACTTCATCTTTTTGAAAGGCGTTATTCTGTGTAACAATTTAGAAAATATTACAAATAAGGAAAAAAATCAAGAGTTCCCATATCAAATGGTAGTTCAATCCTATCGCAACTTTTATACAACATCTATACCAATGTTATGGCGGAGCAGCGGATATTCATAAAATATTTGTATTGAAATCGGAAAAAAACGCCTGTTCAGACGAAGAAATTGTTGGTGCAAACAAGGTGTCCAGCGGTTCATTTGATAATTTGTCCACCCAAAGTGAATGAAGAGAGCTGAAAGATTGTCCATAATTTCGGAAGAGTTGGGGGTAACATATTATTAAAATGCCATTAAAAAGAAATATTAATGATAATAATAATAAAACCGACGTTCGTCATACTATCAGGGGCATAGAATGCAATTACGTTCAATTAATAAATTTCATGTAATTTCGAAAATGCATGACGATATGAACTACGACGATTTACGCCAGCGTATTTCATGAAGCGCGTTAGCGTTTGCGCTTCATGAAAAGTATGCTGTCGTGAAACGTTGCTGTTCATACCCTCATTTATTTTCAAAAATGAAATATATATATATATATATATATATATATATATATATATATATATATATATATTCAATATTTAAATCTTGTATTATAATGTTTGCTTGTAGGGAAGGGGATGTAACATCAAACGCTTGTGGTACCTGTACTCAATATTCTTTAAATAATGCCACTCTATGTTCTTAACCAACCATAACTATAATCTGGCACCAATCGCAGAACCCGAGAAGTTCCGAAAATGAACGAGCTCCGAGTACGGAATCTACTTCTGGATCGGTATAACACAAAATTCTTCACGTTGGTTCACAAGTTCACTCGTCCATTTACTGGTAAGGTTTTTTTTTTGTATTTATGTATATTAATGCGGATAAATTTTACCTATAATTTGATAAATATCCATATATTTACCAAATTAACGTACTCGAGTAATTAACGGGATCGTTAATAACAGTATTTTGAGTGATAAGCTAAAGCACGTGTAAATTCATTTTTTTTTTCTTTTCAATATCATTTTGCGCATATATGGGTAATTTTTGGGCTGTACAGTTTTGCTGTTTTGAAGTGTATGTTCCTTACTGTTCAATTTGTTCTGATTTCCTTTAATAGGATTTTCCGACTTGTTTAATTTATCATTTGAAATCATCACATACTTTAATTTACATACATTTTTCAAACATAGTATTGTTTTAAAAACAGAACAAGACAATAAGACTTTCCACGATACTAACTCTCCCCAGAGTGAAATGATTTTAGAGTGTGCTGTTATTTGGCACCATCTGTGAACCACGCCGCATTCCAATGCTGTGAATCTACTTAAGACAATATACACACGACTGCACGTGCAATGCGTTGTTAATAATAAGCAGTTTACAAATGATTGTTAGAATAAATTGTGCTTTATATTTTCTTCCCATGAGCTTCCACACCACATTTACACTTCTGAATGATTCAACAGAAATTTCGCACATTAATAGTCACTGATTTAAGCTGATGAGCTCAAGGCACGTGCGATCCAGCGTCATTAAATTAATGAGGAGAAGGGAGGGCAGATGTATATACGCTTGGACATTTTTATACGTCACTCTATGGCAAATTTTAAATATGTCTTGTAGCTCAAAGTTGAATCACAATGTTTAATCGGAAAGCAGAGAATTTTTTTTAAAAATATTTCAAAGCTTACGAACACATTCAACAGATAATCGATGATGAAATCTGACCATTAAAGACTGAGTTAGTATTGTTACTAGAAAGTCATTAACAAGCTACCCATTCTAACTAGAAGAGATCGCTAGGTTGGCAAATGCCAGTGGCTTCGTAACCGGGAGGTTGTGAGTTCGAGCCGCGCTCGTGCCACAGCCGCGTCAAACCTAAGCGGTAAATATAGGTAGTTATTGCTCCTTCGCCAAACGCTCGTCATTTAAAAGTGAGAATCACGGGTCTTTCGGATATGACCTTAAAAACGGAGGTCCTGTGTCGCGGCAAGGAGTTGGAACGTTAAAGAACCTTCACTGCTACGACCCTAAGCGCTAATCATGGGTCTAAATTGTGATACTTCACCAACAACTGGTGACGTCTCAATATGAGTTATGATTTCGCAACGGGACGTAAAAAACAATCAATCAATCAACGACAATCGCCAAGTTAACAAACATGGTGGCGCCAACAGAGGAAAAAGACAATTGCTCGAAAACTGGTGATATCAAACACAAAGAATCTGAATTATTAAACACTACTGGTGTCATGAACATTAACAATCGTCACGTTATCAAACACTAGTGATGTTAAATAGAGCAACCGCGCCAAATTATAGCAACACTGTTGGTATGAAATATAGATAACCTTCATGCTATCAAACGCAAGAGGAATCAAATAGATCAACCACCGAGTAATCAAATACTAATGACATTAAACAGGTAACTACCAGGTTATCAAAAACCTAGTGATGTTAGACAGAGCAACTACCAAGTTAGTAATCACTAGCACTAGTGGTGTCAACAGGCAACGGTCATGTCAGCAATCATTAGTGTTGTCAACAGGCAACGGTCATGTCAGCAATCACTAGTGGTGTCAACAGGCAACGGTCATGTTAGCAATCACTAGTGGTGTCAACAGGCAACGGTCATGTTAGCAATCACTAGTGATGTCAAACAGGCAACGGTCATGTCAGCAATCACTAGCGTTGTCAAACAAGCAACGGTCATGTTAGCAATCACTAGTGGTGTCAACAGGCAACGGTCATGTTAGCAATCACTAGTGATGTCAAACAGGCAACGGTCATGTCAGCAATCACTAGCGTTGTCAAACAAGCAACGGTCATGTTAGCAATCACTAGTGTTGTCAAACAGGCAACGGTCATGTTTTAGCAATCACTAGTGTTGTCAAACAGGCAACGGTCATGTCAGCAATCACTAGCGTTGTCAAACAAGCAACGGTCATGTTAGCAATCACTAGTGTTGTCAAACAGGCAACGGTCATGTTTTAGCAATCACTAGTGTTGTCAAACAGACAACGGTTATGTTAGCAATCACTAGTGTTTGTCAAACAGGCAACGGTCATGTCAGCAATCACTAGCACTAGTGGTGTCAACAGGCAACGGTCATGTTAGCAATCACTAGTGTTTGTCAAACAGGCAAAGATCATGTTAGCAATCACCAGTGTTGTCAAACAGGCAAACGGTCATGTCAGCAATCACTAGTGTTGTCAAACAGGCAACGGTCATGTTACCAATCACTAGTGTTGTCAAACAGGCAACGGTCATGTTACCAATCATTAGTGTTGTCAAACAGGCAACGGTCATGTTAGCAATCACTAGTGTTGTCAAACAGGCAACGGTCATGTTACCAATCACTAGTGTTGTCAAACAGGCAACGGTCATGTTACCAATCACTAGTGTTGTCAAACAGGCAACGGTCATGTTATCAATCAACAGCCAAACGCCAAGTTTGCAAACAATCGTAATAATAAACAGGCAACCGCCACGTTATGAATCACTAGTGATATCACACAGGGGCACCCGCCACGTTATGAATCACTAGTGATATCACACAGGGGCACCCGCCACGTTATGAATCACTAGTGATATCACACAGGGGCAACCGCCACGTTATGAATCACTAGTGATATCACACAGGGGCACCCGTCAAGTTACCAAACACTAGAGATGTCAGACGGAGGCAATTGCCATCTTATCAAAAGGGGTATCGAAGAGAGCCATGCTTTGTTATCAATCACTAGTCATACAGAGCATATAGTCATCAAGTTATGAATCACTAGTAATTTAAAGAGAGGGAATTACCAAGTTATCGAAAACTAGTGGGGTCAAGTATAGGGAATAATGGTTTGTATATCACAATTTGTGTATTCCATTTTCATGTGATTGACCAAAATGTATCGTTTAACTTCCACTGATAGCTTGAAACAAGAAACTCAAAATTCATTGAAAATTCTTTTAAAATAAGCATAAGCTTAGTTTTTCCTATCGTCCTGCTTGACGCTAACTAATTATGATGCGACGTATTTCAGGAACGCCATGCTATTCTAACAACCTCGCCTGCCATCCTGCTGTTGGAGATATGCGAAGTGTGCTGAGATTGAAAATACAGAATGCTATCAATTCAGCAATTCTTGCCGAGTCTGAGGACCGCGGGATATTTGTAGGGGGTCGGAGAAGAAACCGGAAGAAAAAGAGAACCAAACATGGTAGGATAAAGATGATTAAAGTTTCCTCAACAGAAATCATAGTAACAAAGTACTTCATTCAAAGTATCATTCTGAAATACTGAAGACTGTAAACTCGTATGTTAGAAATACATACTATACATATTGTTGTTACAAACGAACGTGGGCATAGATATCTGTACGGTTTATTGCTAATAGATAGAGAAGGGAATGATGTATATATTTTGTATTAGTAATTTCCTCGAATACTGAAACAAGTACAAATTCTCTGTATTTCGGCTCAAAAATACCAAGGTTATATAGTAGAAATATCAAAATGTATATGATTTAAACACTTTGAGTTGAAATAAAAAAACAAAAACAAAAATGAAAGTAGAAAATAAAGCCTTTTCGTTAAAATACATGAGGGTGTAAACTGTAACGCTTCACGCTAATAACATGTTTCCCGTATACATTGTGTCTGGATTCTTCCTTCAACCAATTAAAACTGGACGCCATCAGATAACTGAAAAATTGTCCAGTGTGGCGGAAAACAACAAACATTCTATCAATCTTTCTTTTATATGCTACTAAATACTTGTCAATATTTTTATTTACTCCTTTTTTTTTCATTTCAGTAAAATCAGAAAAGAAGAAGGCTAAGAGGCCTGATGGTGTTAAGGAATCCCCCAACACAAGGAATAAGAACAAAGGTTATTTATAGTTTCTAATTTGCATACACGTCTACGTACTTCTATAAGGTGTTAATTATATAAACTCGAGCTGTTGCAATCCCCAATGTTCTATTGTTCTGCACGTACAAATTCGAAACAAAATTGGAGATTATTCGCCAATAGTATTCATTCTGCTTTCCGGAAACTTTCACAACTTCACTTTATGGTCACCTTTCAGAAACGGCATTCGAATGGAAGATTAAACGCCAGAGTATACTTACTTGTATTACTTTCAGAACTTCATTCAATGATACAGGCATAAATCTATTACTTCTAGTATTAGGGCTTATAACTATATTTCGGTAGACTGACTTGCTGCAATGCCTAGACACCGTTGGTGATCTACCCAGCCGATGCTTAATAACCAGGCAACTACGCACTAATACAACCAATAAAGAAAATCCTTGCGGTATATTTTTTAAGATTTGATACGGGTTGGATGGCAAACATTCTGTCCTGCAGCGGATAAAGTAACATGAGATGGACCGTGCAGAGTGCGGTCTAGTACACCTCCCACCGAATGAATCGAAGTCCTGCTTACCATACCTGTAAAGCTTTTTAAATGTAATTAATTTGATCCATAAGTTTCATTGATTTGATGAACAACAATTCACCTGTTTATTTGATTACATTGTTCAAGATGCTACCTCGCGCCCGGTCCAGTTCTGTCATCTGTTCAGTGTGTATTGGATCGGTCATATATGTACCTACATATGCAGAAACGAGACTGGTAATATGATAATCAGTCAATAAACACTGTATAGACCGGCGGGAAGGCAACAGCTGCCTCTCTGAGTAATTCATTGATACACCGTTTATCCTCAAATCCTCTCCATCAGTCATTTTGCTAACCCATATAGACTAGGTGCACAGAATAGACATAACTTCAAAATCTTTGAGAATGTAAGTATGCCTATAGTAATGTCTTTCATAGGCGTGCATTGTGCACGTGCACGTCAGAATGATGCAAAACGCTACTTTTATAAAACTGGTTATATGTGACGTTAATTCAACAATTTCATATACTCTCATGTTAATGTTCATGTTGACAGCTTGAAATACATTGAGTTGTATTGAGAAGGCAATTGTACATTTCAACTGCAGTGGAATGTTAGCAAGAGCCTGGGAGTGATTTATTTCACAAGTAGATGGCATTAATTCTATAATAAATCCTACAGCACTGATATATAAATATGTAGCGATTATATCCCATTAAAAAAATCATACATTCGTCATATACAGTCAACATGTACATAACTTCAGTGATGTAAACATGTTCATGTATAAATATCTGCCCATGTCTTTTTCTTTAAATTCAGTTATCCAGCAGCAGTCAGTGGAGGACGATACCAAACCCCTGATAGAGTCTGGATTCTGTGACAGTATCATCTCGTTTGAGGACGTCCTTGGATTTGACCTTGAGGAGGAACAGGAAGGAGAGGAGGACATTCCGCCTCTTGTGGAGACCGATATCACCTTTGGGCCCCTTGTGCAGTACACGTATGCGGTACCAAACATCATCAGCTACATCGAACAGATAGAGTCTAACAATGTAAGCGGAAACCTATCGAATGGTTACGGTAACTCAGTATAGGAGAGCGTTAGCTTTGTAACCGGTAACATGGAGATCGTGAGTTCGAGTCCCGGTCGTGCCACGTCCGTGTCAAATCTATGACTTAAACATAGTGATTGTTCCTTCGCCAAATCCTCGGTATTTTGATTGATTGATTGTTTGTTGTTTTCCGCCACACTCAACAATTTTTCAGTTATTGGTGGCGTCCATATTATTTTCTTTTCTTTTCTTTGTTTGTTTTTTTTTTTTTTTTTTTTTATTATTGGTGGAAGAGAGAACCCAGATACAATGTACCGGGAAGAGACCACCGATCTTCCGACGAAAAACTGGAAACTTTCTAAGATATATCGGCGCGAACGAGAATCGAACCCCCGCCGACTAGAGGTGATTAGCATTGTGATTTTGATGCTTTAACCACTCGGCCACAGAAGCCCCCTTCGACATTTAAAAATGAGAATCACTGCTCTTTTTGATATATACCTTCAAAACGGAGTTTCTCGTGTCGTGGCAAGCTTTGGTACTATAGAACCCTAGCTCATTACTACGGCCCATGAGTGCTAAACATAGGTCTAAATTTTTGATACGTCACCGACAGCTGGTGACGTCTCATTATGAGTGAAAAGATCTCAATGGGACGTAAAGCAAACATACAAACAAACAAACAAACGGAAACGTATCCGTGTTAATACACTTTGTATGTTTTGTCTGCTTCAAATTTATTGCTTAGAGTTTACTCTTCATGACTGCTGAATGATACAGTTCATAAATATGGTATACATAGATCCTCAGTACCCCTTGCTTGTCGTAAGAGGCGACTAAATGGGGCGGTCCTTCGGATGAGACCGCAAAAACCGAGGCCCCGTGTCACAGCAGGTGTGGCACTTTAAAGATCCCTCCCTGCTCAAAGGCCATAAGCGCCGAGCATAGGCCTAAATTTGCAGCCCTTCACTGGCAACGGTGACGTCTCCATATGAGTGAAAAATTCTCGAGCGGGACGTTAAACAATATATAATCAATCAATCATTAATATGCCATATGTAAATATGCGTTTGTTTTGAATTGGACTTTGGTTGCTACGCATCATCTAAGACTAAAAGACACCAGATATTGTTTGAGTATTTGGGTATAATGATCGTATGCTCTTTCAATGTAGATGCCGATTTTCAAGAAGAAACAACCGCAGGAAAACGTTGAACAGCTTCAAGAAAAGACAAATGGACAGCTGGTAAACACAGAAACTGAACAGGAAAAAGCACAAACAGAGAAACCCCAAGAAAACAGTACAGAGGAAACTAAGCAACCGGAAACCCAACCTTTGAACCAAAACGAGGCTGGAGAAAAATGTGACGTTCCCTCGAAAAAACCGGAAATAAAGCAAGAAGAGACAGATGGTGGCACTTCTATTTCTCCAACAGAGGATGGCAAGGCGACACAAGTGAATGATGAAACAAAACCCGAGATAATACAGGAGAAAACAGGTGGAGAGCAGACAGAGACTGTGTTTGATGATGACGTCACCACGAAATACCACAACGATGTTGATGGCGTCGTTATTGAAGCAGAACAGGTAACTGCAATGTTTTAAAATTGCAAATTCATTGTTTAACCTTATACTGCAAATAGTTCTAACAGAATTTACAAATCGGCATCTCGTATTAATCATTTGTTGCCCAGATCCGAGGGCAGTGCGTAGTTTGGACACGAAGAATGGACCTTTCTTTTGAAATCGGAGACAACAGCTAAGACTGAAAAAAAATACATTAAAAAGTCTGAGAACCCAATCAGATGTGATATGCTTTTCTGTGGGCGATATAATGTTGCTTCTCGTCACAACACGAACAAAATATATTTTATTTGACGTTTGAAATTAAAACTCCTGATGTAAAATCGAACATCATATTATTTTATAGAAAGCATAGTTACTGGCATGTACTCTCTCGGTCGATATTACAACAGACCGGTCCAACATAAAAATGTCGACTGATGGAAAATAAATTGCATTGCGAACATTTACGTACGGCGTGCCTGATCCCCTATTAGTTTATTATAAAAGATGATATATAAACCTGTGTTTGTTTCTACCAAAACTGCCATTTTTATTAATCTATATTTATTTGTCATACAGAAAACAACTGTTGTTACATCAGAACAACCAAGTGGACAGCAAAACTCTAAGGAGTCGTCTCCCTTGATAAATAAGGACAACGACGCCACCTGCCTGTGTTGTACAATCCTTTAAAAAGATATGCAACAATACAAACTTTATTTCGTCAGAACTAAAGCTTTCGACAGTCAATACGACTGCACAAGATAATAACAGACTTTGCATGCTGTTTGTAAATTTGATTTGGGACTGCTTTTTGTACGAATTTGGAATGTTACTTGATGTGCACGTGGCGAATTCATTTAGGTGTCATATCACATTGGAACTTCAAATACTAGTTTTTGTACTAAAAAAAATCAGTTCATATGATAACCACTGAGGACCTCCAAGTTTCCTGTTGTTGACATGAAGGCTTGGGTAGTGGTTCTATATATGGACAATTCAATTTGAAATACAAGTCTTAGAATGCATTTGCAAGCATTTATTTTTTATGCTAAAATATATAGTAGTGTATACGTAAATCCTTTCTCTATATATGCTATCAGTATGCATACATGTACACGTGTTTAACTTTTCATAGTAAACTTATATAATTATAAATCAAACTCCAAATATGATTCATTGTGTGGTCTAACTCAATATTCCAATAAAGCGGTATTCTCTTTTCATTATATACTTCATCAGGATGTGTACATCTATCCTCATGGATACATTATGAAAGTCTTGGATTATTCATTACTAATATACTCATGTGTGAAACAATCTGATAACGAAGGAAAAAAGCTTGAATTAAATATTATTTGCATTACAATTGAGCGTTCGCTTCAAGATCGGGAGACTGAAAATTCGAGCTGCTCGTGTCATGGCCGCGTCAAACCAAAGACGCAAAAATACGTCGTGACTGCTCCTTTGCCAAACAATCATCATTTCTAAGTGTCGCGGGTTTTTCAGATATAAGATCGACGTTGAAAACGGTGATCGCGGCAACCGTTGACACGTTGAAAAACTTACATTGCTAAGGTTCTGATCGCTGTGAATAGGTTGCGTATCAAAATGAGTAGAAGGTTTTCAAAAGATAAAATCCGAGCTTACGCATAAAATCATATACTTGGTAATGATTATGCCTATTCTTTACCGTGCGATAGGAATGACGTCACTAATTAGCATGGTAAATTAACGTATTGATAAATGTTTTTACCACAATGAGGGGATTTCTTGATTTACCTTTTAAGAAATAGAACACCATATGTAAAATCAGCCGAGACCCCGTTTCAAATTTAAATTCCCTTCTAAAACACTGTACTGTATGTATACAATGTTTTAGCTCACCTGAGCTGAAAACTCAAGTGTGCTTTTCCTATCACCCGTTGTCGGTCTGCCTGCAAACTTTTCACATTTTCAACTTCATCTCCAGAACCACCCAGCCAATTTCAATCAAACTTGGCAAAAAGCATCCTTGAGTTAAGGGAATCCACATTTCGTGAAATGAAGGGCAACGCTTTTCTCCAAGGGGAGATAATAGCAAAATAGCGAAAATACACTGATAAATTTTTAAAATCTTCATGGCCAATTTCAATCAAACTTGGTACAAATCATCCTTGTGTGAAGGGGATTCAAATTCAAAAGGGAGATAATAACAAATATGCAAAAATTTGGTGGCGTCATTTAAAAATCTTCTTCTCAAGAGCCACTGGTCCAGAAAAGTATAAATATATATGGCAGCTTCCTGACATAGTGCAGATTCAAGTTGTTCAAATCATGGCCCCCAGGGGTAGAGTAGGGCCACAATAGGGGATCAAAGTTTTCCATGCGAATATATAGGAAAAATTCTTTAAAATATTCTCAAGAACTACTGGGCGAAAAATGTTAAAATTTACATGGCAGCTTTCTGACATACTGCATATTCATGTTTGTTTATATCATGGACCCGAGGGTAGGGTGGGGCCACAATAGGGGATTAAAGTTTTACATGTGGATATATAAGAGCAATTGAAAAAAATACTAGTAGTCTTCTCAAGAACCAACGCGCCAGAAAAGTTCAAATTTCCATGGCAGTTTTCTGACATAGTGCTGATTTCAAATTGTTAACATTAATGCTCCCGGTGATAGAGCGAAGTCACAGTACAGGATGAAAGTTTTACGTGTGAATATATATAGGGAAATCTTTAAAGAAGGTCAAACTCAGGTGAGTGATGTGACCCAGGGTCTCTTGCTAAAAGTATATGGTACATGTAAATAGAATATTACACGCTAAAATCCATAACATATGTCGTATCAGCCCCGGGCCCCAGCTTTTCATGAGGACCCGGGTTATAATAGGTCCTCAATACCCCTTGCTTTCAAAACATGCAATTCTTCAAAATCATAGATATACATGTATGGGAATGCTCGTACGAATTTATTGTAGATTTTATCATGATCATGTAATCATGTCTTCTTTCAGTTGTTGTTCTTACGATCAGAATTATATCACAAATGTACTTATTCATAAAAAGTCTATCTGTATATCGTGTAAGAAGAGTTTAGGAGGAGACTGTCAATTTATTGTATGGGGTGTTTTAATACCACTGAATAAAAAAAAAGATCATTTCAAATTAAGTTATATATTTAATCATGTTAATTTAAACAATATATTTATCACAAAATAAGGGAATGGAATTTGGGTAGCCTATTTTAGCGGCCATCTGAATCTTTCTAAATTATTTAAAATTATTTCTAAAAATATATGCAATATTTAGTTTAGATTGATTCAATGGAAATTCAATAAATGTTTCAAAATTATAAAGAATGGGAGGATTATTAAATCAGTCACTGAACTGTTGATGACGATGCTGGAACGATGCCTAAATTTATACGTGTAGTGGCACACTCGCTGCATTCATCACATTGTGCTATATTTGACTTTACGGTCATCCGCATACCAAAGTTGTGTCGCCTGTCCAGTCCAACTATTTCCCGGTGTTTTCGATTTACATGGTTGAATGGAGCATACATTCAAGGTCAGTATAAAAATAAAATGAAAAATAAATAAAAAAAATAAAATAATCGGGCTCGTCCGGGATTTGAACCCGGGACCTCTCGCACCCAAAGCGAGAATCATACCCCTAGACCAACGAGCCAACATGTTAACATAAAGTTAAGTGCAGCTTAAATCAAACATTTGTCATGTAGTTGCGTTTTACATTTACTTCCGGTAAATACTATTCCTGGTGCATGGTGATAATTAATGAATGTGCTACACGGGCCATATTGACAACAACATCGTGCGTTTACTAATTGTAGAATATTGTATTCTCTCATAAAAGTTGAAGAGAACGATTGCTGATATCAACTCACTGGTAAGTGTTTGTACTATACTGGACAAAAAAAGTTAAGGATCATAATTTTGACCTCAAAAATTTTTATTAACCAAATAATTATTTTGACAAATTTTAATATGTATAGTTTCTCCAATGTGTCCTTAACACAATAGATTTACCTGGTTTCATATTGCCGTCATAAATGCACGATTTTTTCGCCCAAACACAGGCAAGGGGTCAAAATCAAAGTGTGCCAACGTGTATATTGAAATTGAAAAATTGTGATTTTCATTTTATTGTGGGTATTTATTGCTCAAATCAACTCTTAAGTGAACAATTATTGACATTAAAAGCCATGAGGCGCCATTTAACTGCTCTGGAAACTGGTCAGGCAGTAGGTATGCTTCAAGCTGGCAAAGTCCAGAGACATTTTAATGTGTCCCAGTCTCTAGACATTTTAATGTGTCCCAAAGTGTGATTTCAAGGTTGTGGAATCGTTTTAGGCAGACAGGTAATGTTTCTGAGAGACTGAGATCAGGTCGTCCAAGGTCCACAACCGCTCGCCAGGATCGCTATATGTCACTTATGGCTCGTAGACACAGGTTTCAGAGTGCTGTCCAACTCAATACTGACTTTCATGCAGCAAGTGGGGTGCGCATAACACCACAAACTCTCAGACAGAGACTTCATGCTGCTAACCTTCGGACTCATCGACCTGCTGTTCGTCCCATTTTGAGGAGAAGACATCGTGTAGCACGACTCAATTGGGCTCAAAATCACATAAACTGGCAACTGCGTCATTGAACGCCAATTCTTTTCACAGACAAGTCACGGTTCTGCGTGGACTTTCATGACAGTCGTAGGCGTGTATGGCACATGCTTGGAGAGCGGTACGCTGATTGCTGTGTAGCAGAGCATGATCTGGAGGTGGCTCTGTGATGATTTGGGCCGGAATCAGTATTGGTGGATGTACTGACTTGCACGTGATTAATGGCAATCTTACTGGTGCAATTTACAGGGACGAGATACTGCATCCAATTGTGAGACCTTATGCGGGAGCTATAGGCAATGACTTTGTGTTAATGGATGATAATGTTCATCCCCACAGAGCACGTATAGTGACAGACTACCTTGCTACAGAGACAATTGAATGTATGGATTGGCCGAGTTGTTCTCCGGATTTAAATCCAATAGAACATGCCTGGGACATGTTGCAGCAAGCTGTTTCCAGACGCCCTGTACTTCCGACAAACCGCTAGGAGCTTACGTTAGCTTTACAGCAGGAATGGGCAAGGTTGCCACAAATTGCGTTCCGCAGGCTCATCAGAAGTATGCAGAGACGTTGTCGTGCCGTTATACAGGCTCAGGGTGGACATACACCCTATTGATATTGCCTTTATAAAGATTCAATCATTTGTAATGAAATTTGTTATTGTTGCTCATACCGATTTTCAAACTGTTTTGGGGGGTTACCTGACAATGGTTGCTCTGGCTGCTTAATGTATTGACGAATTTGTAAAAACAGGTTTAAAATGTATTGTTCGATTGTCGTTGAACATTTTAAGTATATCTTTAACATAATTTATTTGGTTTTGTTATGAATAAAATAATTCTGCAATCATGATCCTTAACTTTTTTTGTCCAGTATATATTGTACGCATGTTTTGGTTGGGTTTTTTTTACAAGTGAAGTGCAGAGATCATGACATGGGGATCGGTGACCTATACCCTGGCATAACGTTTTATAAGTGTGTATATTTAGTAAAAGATTGATCAGGCCGAAGTAATATATATATATATAGAGAGAGAGAGGCGTACCCAAGGTACGAATTGGATTCTACTTTACCCAAGCAAGCTTTGTGACAAGTTGGATTGAAATCGGCAGGGCGAATTACCGAAAACACATAACTATATGGGTTGAATTCAGTTTGGTTGTGTATATATTGTTTAAGGAGGTACAGGTGAGTTGAACAGTTGATTGAATGCTTGGGTCTTCTTCAGGTTCTGAAGTTTTCTCTCAAGCCAAATTCTTCTCTGGCCAAAATATGTGCAAAACCAAATTAATGATATTTTTTTTAAATAAGCTCTTGATCTTTCATTGGTTTCTCTAGTATTTATCATCCAAACTGAATAAAGATGAAATTAAAGTATAGCACAATCTTACTGTATTTTTTCCATTTTTAAGATGCAAATATACCCATATCTTTACAGGTTGTAAAAACAGATCATTGCCAAAACAGACCATCAGTTGATGCAAGATTAATACCTATGAAAACATGTGCTGAAGTAATGTAACACTAGGCCTAAGAAGTCCCAAAATACATTCAACCCAATCTTGCCCACTTGGGTCATAATTATTCAATTACTGCACCAACAAACAAGATGGAGAAGAAGCACAGGGATGCCATACAGAAAACCTGGACATTTCTATTGGAGAACATCATTGTAGATGAACTTTTGGACTATCTTATTTCACATTCAATCTTCACAGAAAATATGAAAGAAGAGGTGGAGATCCAGGAAACTAGGAGAGGGAAGGCCACTCAGCTTTTGTTCATTATACAAAAGAGGGGACCTACAGCCTTTCAGACTCTTGTAGATGGACTAAAGGAATGTCAGATGGCATTTATAGCAGAACGATTAGAAGAGCAAGTGTCGTAATTTTAAAACCTTTTCACATTTACTTATTTACATATGGACATTAGTTGTTATGATTATAGTCTTTCAGCAGATCAAACTAGAAAAATGTAAAAATCCCAGGGCAATCATAAAAGATTATGAATATTTTCTGAAATTTCAGTACTGAGTCAACCATCACATTCCAACAAAGTAACTATTGCTTTTCTACGGATGTTGTATCCAGCTGACTGACAATTACACATATGTTATTACTACAATAATTTGATCTAAAGAATTGGATCACGTCAAGTTGACAAGTATGGGTCATCGGATCAAACGAGTCTTGAAACGTCAAGTTTGATCTATGCAAAAAATATGAGTTGATGTATTGTGAGTTTCAGAGGGACATGATCTGGAATCAGGTCACCACAGTATGGTGATCTAGAAAGTCAGATATTTCAAAGTATCTAAACACAGATTATCAATGAGTATGTAATAAAGACAGTTCTTAATTAGGAAGTTACGAGGAAACTTTCAAATATCAAAGGCTCAAGCAGTGGATGGTTATTTTCTGAAATTCACATAATTTGAATCTCTTGGTGAGCAGACAAATCTTTAACTTGTACTGCATTGATGTGTTATTTATTTCTCACCAAGAGGCATTCATACTAATGTGAATTGCAAATAAAAACAAGCATTCAGTATTTAATTTTACTTCTAGCATGCCATTTCACTTGTTCATTTGACTTTATCAACATTCTTTATATTGTATAAACAAAGTTGCCATTTAGTCCTGCTACTTGATGTCCTAAAAATTGTCACATGTTTGGCTGTTAATTCTGTTTCCATCTTGTTGCTTCGGCATTATACAAAATTCCTATTTTCTTAAGAATCATTCATCAGTGATACCGAATGTGATTGACTAAATTAAAGTAAAAGGAATGAAAGTAATGTTTCCTCATCTTATACAATATAAAGTATGTTACAACAGTTACACTACTTTATAAACTGCTTCATGGTTTATAATGCATAAACTGCCCAACTTACTTTATACCCTATAAAGTAAATAAAAATTATAACTTTCATTCTTTAAATAATCAAGGATAAGTGGAAAGAATTTTATAACATCATATGTTTATCACATCATATCCAAAAGCAGTGTTGCTCCGCTGAGTGAGATGGTTTGTATACCCTAAAACATTAACATGATAAATGGCCCCACCATGGCTTGTTTATGCTTAAGTCAATCACCTGCCCTTCGATAGGGGGGACAGATATTGGGGCACGCAAGTCAAAGCTTAACAAGTTTATGGAGAACACAATCGAGACAACTAGTAGACAGGGTACACCCAGTGTGTTTTCTTTTGAATTGTATTCATTTTGTCTCGGTAGCTAGTTTATTGAAATTGAAATTTTTTACGTCACAATACAATCAAAGAACAAAAATACTCGTAAATAGTCATACTCAAGTCGGTATCAGAAGGTGAGCTATTACACTGCAAGTGACAATGAAAATAATGAAGTTTTCAGGCAGTCTTCACTACAGTACTGAATATTATAGGGTTATATACGACTGAATATAATACTGTATAAGCAGATTTGTTAGCGAGAATTTAGTTTTGGCATTATTAGCTAGGGTGTTGAGATTTCTGAAATTGAGTAAACAATTTATTATGTATCATAGGTAATATAGTGATTATCTTTCTTGAAATCAAAATGTTGCTAAAATTAGCTCTCGCTAAATATCCATTCTTATGAAAAAAAATCACTAAATTTGTATCTCGCTAAACAATTCCACTTATACATTATACTGTGTAATCGTTTAAATTTAGAGGGAAAATTTTATGGTGCGTCAAAATTTTACAGTTTTTGTTGCATTGTAATGCCTTGGATATGGTTTCTACACATAGAGCATTTAATAAAAATTTTATTATGCCAATCTAATTAAGATGAGATGTTGAATCATATACTCGCAAGTATGCAAGTAGATCCAATATCTAATTTTAATTAGATTGGTATTTCTTCATGTTTGTTTTTAACCATGAATTCTATGAAAGTTGAATATCCACGAAATTTGTTGATTCCACAGTAAATGATAACTGAAGACAATAATATAGTATTTTTGTAATTATACATGAACATTAATGTTATTTGAAAGCATGACTTACCAACTCCAGTATGTACATGTGTGAAATGATAGCATCACTTTGTATGATAATTTATATATACGAATTTAAACACCATTAAAAATTGAGATATACATGTAGTATATGTACAAATTGATTAAGTGATTAAAAAGTGTATGCTAAGCTTGTTATGGTGTGTTGGTCTTCATTACATGTGTTTTATCATGGGCTAACAAATAGATATTTAAGGTAGAGCACTACATCTTGAAATTCTCAAATCAGCACAGAATGATTTGATTATGAAAGTTATGATGATATATAAATATATATGTCAAAAAAGCAGAAAATATTGATTTTTGGATTTAAAAAAATCAGCACAGAATGATTTGATTATGAAAGTTATGATGATATATAAGTATATATGTCAAAAAAGCAGAAAATATGGATTTTTGGATTTATAAAAATCAGCACAGAATGATTTGATTATGAAAGTTATGATGATATATAATAAATATATATGTCAACAAAAAAAAAGCAGAAAATATGGAGTTTTGGATTTAAAAAAATCCTGATTTTTAAAAATTCATTTCAGTAAATATGAACAAAGTCTTAAGCTGATTGAAACTCCGGGATATGTGGTTCATCCGTCTGATGCTTTAACCACTGACCTATGATAATATACAAACAAATCGACAGATACAAACAATTTCACAAAACATTTACTGGTAAATCATCAACTTGTGATGCATCATGAGGAGTATAATCCTTGGTGTAGTGAGCTACCTTAAAGCATTTGCCCAAGGGCAAGTGCATAGCCAACTTTCACTTGCCTTACCTGTAAATTTACTTGCCCTACCTACCACAAATTATGAAATAATAAACAAAACATACTTCATGTTCATTCTTTTATTTTTCTGGTCTACTTCACATTCATAATGTAATTCCCATAAGCATCACTGGTTTGATGAAATTTACGTTCTTCAACTCTACAAAATTTTGCATCCACTTACAATATAAATATTCACAATGTTTCTGCCTTCCATATCATTATACCAATGTAAATTAAAATTATTTATTATTTGGAATCAAACATAAATTCATAACATAAGATAAAATCAGCTTATTTTCCATTTTGATGATGAATTCTTAACTTTCGTTATTCTTGTTGTTATTAAATTTCACAGACAAACTGAGAGCAAGCAATGATCCTGGGTCGAGTCGTGCTTATACTACAAAGAGTAACCACGCATCACCCAAATAGCTGAAAAGTTATCTTTTAAAAAACAAATGGAAAATTATAATATCAGTAATACATGTATAATCTGATCGCTATCCTGTGAAATATTCCCAAATTGCACGTTAGCTTATTGGGTTAGTGTACTAGGCAACTGATTGTAGACCCTGTGCTATATTCTTATACAGCTGGTTAAATAGTGGGTTAGTGTACTAGGCAGCTGATTGTAGACCCTGTGCTATATTCTTATACAGCTGGTTAAATAGTGGGTTAGTGTACTAGGCAGCTGATTGTAGACCCTGTGCTATATTCTTATATAGCTAGTTAATAGTGGGTTAGTGTACTAGGCTGTTGATTTGCAGAACACGAGTTCAAGTTTCGCTAGGATTACATTTTTTTTGTTGTTGACTTTCTACTAAAATTACTGTAGATTTCTTCACTCAATAATGTGAAATTCAAATTGTTATTGAACATTTTGTACTCTTTACATCCATTATTCTCTCGTGTGTTACACCTTAATTCTATCACAAGTTAAAAACTCGTTCTATTTCCACAATATCAACATCATCAGAAGTGTCCCTCATGGCCTGTAGAAGTCTCTGTACTGTTGCTAATTGTCCCTCTTTGTTTTTCCAGGTGACAAGCATTTGGAATATCTGGGTCTGTACGCTGTTGCCATTGTTCATGATTATTTGTTGGATTTTAATGCTGCTTAATCCAAGATTCACTCCCACTAACTGGAAACTGGTCCCAATATGTTTACTCACTTCCAAGAGTTCCATCTCAGTAGGTGTTCGATCTTGAATATCAACTAAAAGAGTAAAATAGTATTTGGATTGTACTCACCGCTGTAAAATTTGCCTTCAGTTATCTAACCTCAGAGTTTGTAATACAGTATTTCTGTCATGACTATTCTTTGTGTAACTGAAAAAATATTATGCAAGTCCAAGTTTGAATCCCAGTCTGCTCTGTTACAGTTTTTTCGATTCTTTTACAGCCGGGACACTGAAAATGACATGTATAAGAATATATGCTACGAGATAAAATTTGTGGGTTGTGTATTCTGGGGATAAGACCTTTGAGGAGGGGGAATGTGCTGGTCAGCCAGTTTAGATACGAGGGGCACTTTTTAAGTTCGTAGAGTAGGGCGGTCTTTTTTAAAACCGCTTGAAATATCAAAATTTTATTTATCAAAGACCTTCGAAATATGCCCCGTCTGCCTCAACACACATTTTACACCGATCTACCCATTTCCGGAACGCCGCCCGATACTCCTCTTTAGGTATATGTTGCAGACACTGGTAGACCGCACTGTCTATACGACAACGGGATTCAAAACGGTGCCCTGCCTGCATTTCCTTTTGTCTTGGGAACAACCAAAAGTCACAGGGGGACAGGTCAGGGATGTATGGGGGATGATCTAAGACATCGAGCCCAGATTATTTCAGATATTCCTGTACCGTAGCGGATTTATGGGCCGGTGCGTTATCATGGAGTAATTTGATGCCGAGGACACCGGTGCGCGGTCTGCGTTTCTGATAGAAATCAACAAGTTGAGTAAGAACAATTTCTCTGTAAAACTTTCCAGTGACAGAACTACCTTTTGGGACTGGACCTTTCGAATCAAAGAATATCGCATACAACATGCGATTTTTTTTGGGGGGGGGGGTGTTTTTTGTTTTTGTTTTTTTTTTGCAACGGCGCGCAATGTCAGGTCTGTCGCCCTCAGATGAAACCCAAACCTTATTCTTAGCCTTAGAATCGGGTTGAAAATGCTAAATCCAGGTTTCATCACCTGCAACTATCTCTTCCAAACGACGTGGGTCACATTTATCATATTTTTTTTTTTATAACTTGCGATGCAAATCTAACCCAACTTTGTTTCTGCTCGTCAGTGAGCAAATGGGGCACCCAGCGCACGTAGATCTTGCGTAGCCCAAGTCGTTCACGTAAGATCTTCAAAACGCTTGACGAATTAATGCCACTTAATTCTTCTATCTCTTGTACTGTATACCGTGCGTCTTCCTCAATTAACGTTTTCACAGTAGCAACGTTCTTTTCCGTCAAAACGGAAAGCGGCCTACCCACTCCAGGATCATTTTCAATTGACTCCCGACCACCATTAAAGCGACGTACCCACTTGCAAACTGTAGCATATTTTAAAGCACCATTCCCATAAACCTTTTGCAAATCAGCATGAATATTCGTTGACGGAAACCCGAGGTGTGCTCGAATCTTACAATATACCCTCTGTTCAGAGATTTTTCCATCCATATTGAACGCTATATTTTACTATAGTGTTTTAAACCACGTGGTGAAAATACCAAGCGCAGTGCGCACGTGGACCTCGTGCGCCGCATACCGTGATACAGTTCGAGAGAAGAGAACCCAAGTTCTGTGTAAAAAAAAATCGTGCAACTTCATAATCACGTTAAAAAGTTATAGGCTTACTCTACGAACTGAAAAACTTTCTATCGTACCACAGTCGGTGGACCTGACTAAAGATTTAGGGGGCCTGGGTTCAAATCCCAGTTTAGTTTATTGCATCTCTTGACTTCCTTTTGCAGTATTAATTGACTCATTGAGAGACATGAATAGCTTACCTCTTGCCATCTTGCTTCCTTTGTATTCAAGTAAATCTAAAATGTTTTTGAAGTATTAATCTGAAGAGAAAAAAAGCAAAGGCATAGTACTTTGATACTCAGAAAAATTTAAGCAATAATATATCAAATTGTGCAAGAAATATTACATTTTGCTGTGGTGAATATTGGGGGAAGAGTGTTACATTTTAATTTACGACTCACTGCACCTGTCTGATATCTCACATCTACTATGATAACCTGCAGACCTGCATATAGTAAAGGTTACATGAACTTGGCACTCAGAGACCCGCAGTTTGTTTTAGAACAGTCTGTAAGCTGATAAAGGTTCTGATATTACATAGCTAAACATGCTTTATTTCTTCTAAACTAATCTTGCCCATACTTCAACATGTCGGGATCATATACTATATATATGAAAATGATTGTTTGGTATTAACATGAGACAATTGCCTTTTCAGTGCTATAATAAATAAAAACTACACTGGTATGTGTGTATTTAAACAATATCCAAAATAGAATAATGGAGCAGTTTTCTGTCACACTTAAAGACCCAAATAGTACCTTAAATCGTTTTTTATTGAGCACAAGCAGCAATGAAGGGCGTGAGTAGTACGTGATTATTTAAAGGCAAACTGGCTGAAAATTCAACATACAAGTATATATATTAGAAAAAGAAGTTTAACATGCCCTGTGTGATTTTAATCTTAAGTATCACTTTGTGTCTTACAGCATCTAGAAAAATCATTCTATTTCAATCGTTGGATTTTGCATCGTCTCAACTCAAGCCACGGTTCAGATTCCTGCGCGCAGTCCATTTTAGCCGTGGTTTGCGACCATGTGAAATTTCTGAACATAATCTTTCAGCGTAGTTTTCATTAGGAATTACATCAACCGAGAGTAATGACAGGTGACTCCTGCCTTTGTGTGATCTTCATGCATCAAAAATATTATTGCCAGCATTTTATACCGAAGGAAACGATCGCGAGTGATCTGGTTATCTATATCTAGAGAATTGTAAACTATCATAAGAAATCACACCACTCCATTGCTTTGTTTGAAATACCAAAGTGCTGAGAGAAAAAAATAATAATAAAGTTACCTTGCGGTCTGCTATCAAATGTTATTTCTTATTACTAAAAAAGAAACGTGCACTTTCTACTTTCGATTTCACATTTAAACTCTTTAATTTTAGAGGTAAATTAAATCTGTCAATGAGTACCAAACCAAGATTGAGCGGAGGTATAAATGTTTAGGTGTGGCGTGATTGGCTAATATCAAGAGTGAAATTATTTGAAATTGAGAGAAATAATATAGAAGTTTAAATTAATTGTCGGGATGAAAAATTATGGGACAAAGTCGAGAAATGGCTGAGGAAATTGCCATGGTAGGGGTGTGTTTGAAATGAAAGGTGAAATTTACTGCTGATTGCCATGTGTTGTAAAAAAGTACAAATATGACCTATAAAAGGAACGGGACCCTATATATTTTTTGTCGTTTTTTATTAGCACTTGGAATGAACTTTGAAATCTTGGCGGTCATTTATCTAAAATTAATTTCGTTAATTAGTGAGAGGATCCTGTAAACGAATGCGGATGGATGCTTGTGAATGCTGACCTGGTGTCGCGCCGGTGTGTCTGATTAAACTAAAGCGACGTATTGTCGATCCAACTAGTATGGAAAAGTTCATTTCAAATTAGGTTCGATAAAAATCACAAACGTGACAAAGACAGCACAAATTGATACGGACGCGGACGCCGTGCAAGTCGCCTGTTGCAGTTGAACATCGAACCCGATACTGTAAGAATGAAGTTGGGAAATATATGTTGCTATTTGTTATGTGTGTTATTTGTGTCTGGGAACAACGTATGTGACAAGAATGATAAAGAATGTAGAGAAGAGGAAGATCAAAAGTCCAAGTACTCGAAAGGTATTTAGTTAGGAGAAAAAATCCTTCAGAATCTAATAATTTGAAAGACTGAATGAGGATAGAATTTATTCTGCTATGCTATCGACTTTTACCGATTACAGAGAATTTTTAGCTACTTTTATATTGGAGGAGACAAAATGTAATGGATCAAGAAGACCGGAAACCCTTTAATCTCCCTTCAGGTGCTCTTATTGGTCACCAGAAATTGAACAGAGGTCTGACAATTACATTCAACTTTATGTGTGCTTTAATATTAATTACGTCTGCAAGTGTTAACTCCAAAACACTGTCAATTCAATATATCTTCAATAATCTTTTGAACAATATGTGTAATTGAGGGTTGGTTAGGTCATCAGAAACAATTTTTTTTTCAGTGCTTTGAATTGAAGAATAGGAGACTTAGTGATCTCAGTGAGGTTCGCAGAGGCAGGATAGCCTCTTAAAGGCAAATATCCAGCCGCAACAAATCTCACTGATATTGGGCTGAGTGGCCTGTATTTAAAACAGTATAATAGTTAAGTAAGCTGAATGAATAGGAATTGGATGATTAAGAATGTTGTATAACTTGCACTTGCAAGGCCTGAGCACAGCAGGCTATCTGATAATACCATTATCCATCTCTGATCATGTGATATAACATGTATATAACATATATCAATCTAATTAAAATCAGATCTTCTCTAATCGTCACATTGCAGTGTAATAATTAGAGGAATTAAAATCAGATCCTCTCTAACCATCACACTGCAGTGTAATAATTAGAGAAATTAAAATCAGATCTTCTCAAATCGTCACATTGCAGTGTAATGATTAGAGAAATTAAAATCAGATCATCTCTAACTGTCACACTGCAGTCTAATGATTAGAGAAATTAAAATCAGATCTTCTCTAATTGTCACACTGGAGTGATATGATGAGAGAAGGTCTGACTTTGATTAGATTGTAACATAAATCACAATACAGTTTTCATGACTTTGATAATTTAAGATTGATTATTTTTCTGTTGTTTGTTTTAGAGTAGTAATAGTAGTACATTTAATATCATTTCTAAGATAAAAATCACAAGATCTACTGTATTTTTCAAAAAACTCGGGACATTTTCAATAGGATTTAAGTCAGGGGATTGTACCGGAGACCAAAAAATTGTGGGATGTCATTTCAAATCTCTGGAGAGTACTGAACGGGACAATGATTGTCCATCAAATGCCAAGATGAATTTCCAAAATATTTCACATCTACAGGTCCTACATCTATCATGTCTAACACACATACAGTATGGAATTTTGTTACCGTCAACAAATACTTGTATTTCAGTTCCATGGTAAGTAATGGTCACTTGAACTTCAAACTGTATGAGGATACCATAAACCAGCTTTTTATTTGCAGCAACTTTATTTTGCAATTTTCCAGTCATGAACTGGTTTGTGGTGACTAATTTCATGACCGAGATTATTTTAAACAAATATACAAGAGATATTAATCTATTGTTGCTTGTTGGTGACAAAATGAATGACATGCACAACATTCTCAATAACAGCGTAAAATTTTTCGTGACATTTCATGTATAATTCACATGCATTCTATTTTGTTTCTACAAAACTTTCTGGGATATATGTACCGCAAACAATCGAAACTTCACTCAGCCTTTTTCAGAAAACACCGAGTGATGTACCGATTGATATTACAAAGTTTGTTTTAGAGTTAATTTAATAGATCCTGGATATGGCTAGTAAAAATGTAAAGTTGGTTCTTATGTATTGCAGCAAGTTGTTTCAATGAGCATTACTGTGTTGTAATTTTTAAATTTACCGGGTGGGTACAAATTATACAAAAATTTCAATATATCATTTTGTAATTTTTCTAATGACACCCACCCAGTAAATTAACATTACAATATATTGTACGTAAAAAAGGAGAGAATAATTTTTGATCAATCAGATTTTGAACCTAAGACCCTTGCATCATGTGCATCACTAGTTAAGTGACCTAACCCCTGAGCTACCCAGACTGATATACAAAATATGGTAATATTACTTAAACCTATTTCGGAAATCATGCAAGAACTCTTTATGTCAAGGAGATGGAGAAATAATTTCCAAGAAAAGATGTCTTTAAATTCAAATTCTTCAATGTAAAATAAAATTTCATCAATAGAAATTATCAGTTTTTTGTTGTTTTTTTTTTCCTTGTTTTTTTTTTTGAAGGCCATCTTGTAAAAATTGACATATTTTTTATGCTTAACTTTTGGCACAAGAGTATATATTTTTTTAAGTTGAATTTGTAAACTGTCCTATGTTCTTTTATTCTGAGGAAGGGACATGTCATCTGTAGGATTTATCTTAAAACTTTTCAGGTTGTTAGTGCTTTTAGAATTTTGTGACTTTTGTATTTGAATCTACTACATGGATCCGACACTTCTTGGTTTCGGGTGTTGTTGGATTTTAGTGCTGTTTTGTACATGTATCATTTATTAATTCACTGCATCATTTTGATCCATCTGTACATAAGGCTGTCACGTTTACAAAATTTTGTAAACGTTTAAACGAAGCATTGTAAACGAAACGTTACCGTTTAAACGAAGTGTTGTATAATTTAATAAAATAAAATACGCACAGAATTTTAAGACCCATTAATGACCATTATGTTTGTGTTTCAGTTTTCATCGTTATATGGACGATGCAGAGATTGTCACCGGACGTTCCAGAGTATAAATATAAGACAGAATAAAATACACGAACATGAATATCCGGATAGCATTTAAATTGAATTCGATTTTATTCATACTGTAGTGACTGTACAACATTTGCACAATACAAATCACAAATTCACAATAAACTTCATTTTTCAAATTTTCATTTCAGTGATTTCACATTAGATTGTCCAGAGAGGGCAGAGCTGGTGCCGCGGCTTCTTCCGTCCGTTCGGTTTTAACATGGACTTCACGTGCAGCCGGTGCAGCGCAATTCACTTTATGTTTTAATCTTTTGTTCAAAAAGATCAGTTTGTCCACGTTCTCAGCGTCAAGGGAGGAGCGCAGTTTTGTAACAGTTCCACCCGCTGTGGAAAAGACGCGCTCAGAGGCAACGGACGTTGCCGGTGTGCATGGCAAATCCTTTGCGAGACTTGCTAATTTTGGAAAATTAATACGACTGGTTTTCCACCAAGTGAATGGGTTGGTATTTGTCGGCGCACTTTTTTCAGATAGATATAATTCGATCTCTTCATCTGAAGTGGAAGGGGTAATTATTTTTGCAATCTCTGGTGTCAAAATATGATCCTAACAGGAAGGATATATCATCCTGAGAAAGTTTACTTGAAATAATTATTCAAATAATTTAGATTGTAATTTGAACCCTGCAAGATTTGTGCCACATATATAAGACATCGTTTAAACGTTTAGGGATTTTGTAAACGTTTACAGCCCAAACACGAAACGTTACCGGTTACACGTGTACACGTGACAGCCTTATCTGTACACCTTATTTTCTTGGGGTTTTTTTTGTTGTTTTGTTTTTTGTTTTCCGTAGTTTTTCCTCAACCACCTCTCCCCCCCACATTATTTGTTTGTCTATATGATTTCTGTTTTCATGTCTTTGTTGTGTGACTTGTATTTGCTGGTTAACTCACCTTATTTAATCTATATAATAATCACTTAAGTATTATAGTACATAACATACAACTCTTAATCTTTCGTTTTGGCCTTGGATGGTGACCTTGAGTTTACCTTTATTGTTCTAGATTCTTTCATGTAATTTTGTCTTCTACAAATGTTTCAATGTGTAAATAATTTTATTTCATTTCGGCCTTGAGCAGCCACCGTGTGTTTCTATATTGTACCATTATTGAATGGATTGTTCCAGATTTTTTAACATAATTTTGTCTTCTAAAACAGCAATTTCAGTCCCAAGTACAACTCACGTTACTTCGTTTCGCTCTTGAATTTTTAAATCATATTATTGTTGTATCATTCTGGATTCTTCCACATAATTTTTCGCATTCCAAAACTGTAATTCATTAAAAAAAATCTTATTATTTTGTTCGGTGGAAAATGTAATGTGACATAGATACATACGCCTTTGATATTTCAGATACAAACAGTGACAAATGGAAGAAATACCTCACCAAAATAGAGACTGCAGTTAAAGATTACAAAGAATGTTCACAGGATGACTGCAGCTGCCATAGGAGGTACATATGTGACTGAAATGTGTACAGTAATGCATCTATACTTGACAACGTGTCCACGAATATTTATCTTTCAATCTTTAAGATATTCAGATCTAACTTTATTGCAAAAAATAGGTGGGGATCCCAGGGAATCAATAAATGATAAACTGGAACAATGATATCTACAATACTGGCAAATTTTGTGTCTGCCAGGTTAGTTTTCTCCAAACTGTTGTTGTTGATGAAGATTTCACTAATAGCATGATTAGTCATTTACAATGATTAGACTTCTTTTATCTGACTGTTATCATAGGTCTGACATTAAGCATTTAAAGTCAGCCCTCTCTCTCCAAGAAAAAGTAATGAATAATAAAATGAATTTTTCAATACTGGTAAGTATGTAGAGCAGGAAAAACTTACATATGACGCAAGACTGTGAAGAAACTTACAGTAAAAGTGGTTATTTATGCGTTGGGGAAATTTACACTAATTACACGGTCACGCAATAAGCACATAAATTTCCTCAACATGTACAGTCATACAAAATTGTATGTGGAAAGTGCATTTTATGTTCCTATGTATTTTCCCCACACGCATAATGTTGGACATGAAGAAAGACGTACTTAAACCCCAGCGTAAATAACCACATTTACAATATTGGATGTGGCAGCACCGCGGTACGGGGTATAAATTTGTGATTTCGTATTATTGATTTGTAGTGTTATTGAAGAGGATTTATCACTGTGGAGAAATGGTATTACAGAGGAAGTTTTCAACATTGCCAAAAGCAGTAAATATGGCTCCCATTACCAAATTATCAATCATAAATTATACAGAGAAGACGACTGTATGTTCCCATCAAGGTATAATAGTATATTGTGTAAATGGTATGTAATTTAAATCTTAAACCACCGAGATATGGGTTATAATAATTAGCTTTTGCAGACCATGCCCATGTTCATATGTTGTGTGACGTCCATCATTAACTTTTGACCATTTTTTTTTATTTCATTGCAGATTAGAAATTGCATGGCCAATTTTCACCAAAATTCCTATGTAGTATTTTTTAAAGCAGAGGAACAAATATTGAATTTTATGATTTAAATTCTACAGCTCTTTTAGGGCCTTAGGGGTACGAAGGAAATTTTTATAAATAATACATTCTTATGAAATTTTATTTACTGCTGGAAATGGGGCATAAAGACTGTGGGTGCATAATTATACTGAGTATGAAAGCCAATGCCAAACTTGAGGGTTTCATGCCCATTGATTGAAACCCCAGGGAATGAGATCAAACTCTGAACAGCTAACATACAAATTAGGTGTGTCATTGTGGCAAGCACAGAGGCCTCTCATATCTCCTGGGTTTGTGGTTCTATCTGGGCCCCAGGAAGTATTTGGCTTTAAAAATTCTCTTTGCCCTTGAGCATATAGCATATTCTTTGCACAATTAAGGTTTTAAGAAAAAGCAATCTGTTATTACCGTGAATTCACACCATCTGACCAAGGTCAAGGTTTCTTAAAAATCTGGGCCATAATTAAGTAATTGTGAGGTATTTGTGGCTCATACTTGGCACACAAGTTGATAATGACCAGAATCAGACAATTTTTTTTTCAGGGTTCAAAACTCACAATGAAATTATGAGCCAGTTTCAGGGCTGACTACACTCAAAGAGTTGACAGCCCTATTCAAAATTTTCAGTTTTGTGATGTTTATTATTTTAAATCCATGAATGAATTTACTAACAAGACCTCTGCAAGGTGGGACATTCCCGCACAATTTAGGCTTTTTCTATTACAAATGAAAGTCCCCTAGTAACTTTGACCTTTTGACCCTAAAATCAATATGGTTCTTTCTATCTTGATAACAAAGTCTATGTGAAGTATCAAATCAACTGAGCAAAAAATGTAGTCTTTAGAGTGTCTACAAGCTCAGAATTGCACACACACACACACACACATGTACGAATGGTCCCTTTACTTTTTCCTCTCTCGCAATGAATTGGAAAGAGATCTGTTGCTGTGTACCGGTTGTTGAAATTAGCCCACCGCCAGGCAAGCGGGTGATATTTTGTCCCTGCCCATTGGCTGTTGGGCAGGCTATAATCCCATTTCTTTGCTATATTAATATTCATTGATGCATACTTGCACACAAGACTTTTGATTTGTGTTTAGCATGATGTATGATACTCAGGTGACCATTAAGACCAATGGGCCTCTTGTTCAGAAGAAATTATTTGTAGAGGATTTATATAAACTAGTTAATTTATAACCTTCCTGCATGTCATTGAAATTTTTTATCTCCACAATGTTTGGGATTAGAATTCCCATAAAAGCTATGGTTCTCTGCAGCTGTTGTAGAATATTCAAATTAATTTATTAAACCATCCAATTAATCCACAAGACAGTGTAAGTGAATACTACATTTATGTTGCAAACAAACAAATGACGTAATAAACTATGTGTTGAGTGAATTTGTCACACTTGTTTTATGAATTAATAACGCAATAAACCAAATACAGTATAAAAGCTAATTCTGGGTCAAAATTAGAAGAAACTGTTACTAATGAATATATTTACAAGATATATATGTGATTCTTACAAATTAATTCCAGCTAATACACTCCTATAAACACTACCATAACTTGTGAAAATATCTCGTACTCCTCTTCTGTATGGGACAAATACTGGTAACAGGATTCCATGTAGTCTCCACTTCATTGTGGTACACAGCATATTTTCATGCCCTCCTGAATCGAAGATAAGGAGCATATTGTTTTTTGTTTTGACAAGTTATGAAGACCATAACTGGATTTCTGGAAATTAGTTTACTACATCTATGCATTGATCTGTCATTTCAAAACTTTATATTCAAATTTGTAATGCTTGTATGCTACATCATTGTATGGACTGACTTCCTTTTAAAACATGAATGAAAATATGAATAGAAATAATATTTGTCCATTAAATCCAATGTTAGATTTAATTGCCTAGCGGAGTAGCTCAGTGGGTTAATCTATCGACTGCTGATCTGTATCGTGGGTTCAAATCCAGCAAGGGTTTAAATCTTTTTCAGATTACTTTCTACCAAATCTGCATTTTTGACTTGAAAGATTTTAATTTCAAAATAATGTTGGATGTATCAAATTTCTCTGGTGTAGTATTCCTCCTTAATCACATTGATAGATATCATGATTAGTTTCTCATATAATTTGCTATCATAATGCCTTTTTCAGAGATTAAAGATATTTTATTTAACTGGAAAAGTATCTCCCTTTCCACAGGTGTAGCGGGAATGAGCACTTTATTCTGCAGGTGATTAAGAAGTTACCTGACATGGAGTTTGTTATTAATGGTCGAGACTGGCCACAGATCTCATCCTACCAGCAGCCCATTCCTATCTTCTCATTCAGTAAAGTGGTAATGTCTCCTCTATATTCTGGTCTAATTTCATGATTTTGCTTAAAGAGACAAAATGTTTAGGCCAAAAAAAAATAATCTATGGTTTCTCAGGCCAAGAATTTTTCAAAATTAAATGCAACAGGCAGGCTTTTTGCTTCTTTTTTTTTTTTTTCTTATTTTTAGTAGGTCTTAGGTCTTTAATATCTCTCTTTTCTCGTCAGTTAATCAATAAATAAAATGAAGATATCAACTGATTCTTTCTTTTTTGATTTCTTACATTAATTATAATGTGTACTCAACTGTAAATCATTGGTATAAACGTTATTTCATAAAATACCATATTAACAAGAAATATATGCATGTATCCAAGCACGGATCTAGAAGGGGGGTGTTGGGGGGGGGGGGGGGGTCGAGGGGATCTGGAACCCCACCCCAGAATTTCCAACTGAAAGAAAGAAATTTTTTAAAAAATGAATAAATAAATAAATTGAAAATTAAAAAAGTTCCATTATATGGAGGCCTCCTCGTGGCTAGAACTGGTAACATTTTAATAAACGGCTAACATCCATGCACTATAATTTTTTCATCTTAAATGCCCCACATATGCCTTTATTTTCGTTGAAACATTATGCATCAATTTTGGGTGCAGATTTCACATTGTCTACTATCTGTAAAAACGTGAAATTTCCAGAGGCTTCGCCCTGGTCCCAGATCCCTGGCCTTTTGGACCCCCCCCCTCCTTCTGCGATGAAAAAAGCTGGATCCACACCTGCATGTGTCAAATAAAAACATCTCTGTACTAGCATATGAATAGGGGAATAGCTCAATTTTTTTTCAACTTGGAATAAATTGAGTTATTTCCCTTTGCAATAGATAATGTGGCAGTGTTTGACATGAAGGAGTGGTGCTTGAGAAACTAAAGATTAATTTTTTTTTTGCCTTATGGGTAAATGCATTGACAGCTAACTTTTCTTCTACCTTCTCATTGTTGATTTAGCATTTTTACTAAACACCAATTACCTTTGTCGTTGTATACACATTACCGTTTGTAACATTTTGAGTTATTAACGGAATGCCTACAGTGTTTCAATGTTACTGGTGAATTAATAGACAGTACATGGATGTAATTTATCCATGGTGTACACATACTCCATCGTCAAAAACCCATGGTTGGTCGCACATTAGGTAAAAGAAGTGTGATCGACCATGGGTATCCAACGATGACATACTCAGGTAAGTCCTGGTAAGTGATCAGAAGACACAGAAATGGATGTCAAGGAAGCAAATTTCACCTGAGGCATGGGTTCTGTGTCTAGTTGTTTTCATGGTTGTACACTGTTGCTTTATCAACTCTATAGTTTCTCAGTTCACGCCCACATGTGAAGAAGACAACAGCTGAAAATTGTAACAAGTTCTTTTTTACCAACTTTTTTAACGACAAGTTCTTTTTAATTCTGCAACGATTTCACCTGTTCACAAGGAATGTACAGTCTACTCCACTTATATTGAAGTTGCTTATATTGAACTGTCCGTTATATTGAATTAAAAATAATTCCAAGAAACAGTATTTATATAATTCCACATCAGTCACATTGAACTTTGGATACAATAAGCAGTTCATGTTGGTCCCATGTTAGAAGTTCAGTATATCTGGAGTAGACTGTACATTGTGAAGAGATGGCTTGGTTACCATTTTTGTTACAGACTGACAGATGGATGTATTTTCATATTATATATGGAAAACATAATTTTCTTGACTACTACATTGTAATTCACAGCCACAGCTTATGCTTCATAGTTGTCCCCTACCAACCACAGCTCATGCTTCATGGTTGTCTCCTACCAATCACAGCTTATGCTTCATGGTTGTCCCTTACCAACCACAGTCTATGCTTCATGGTTGTCTCCTACCAACCACAGCTTATGCTTCATGGTTGTCTCCTATCAATCACAGCTTATGCTTCATGGTTGTCTCTTACCAACCACAGCTTATGCTTCATGGTTGTCTCCTACCAACCACAGCTTATGCTTCATGGTTGTCCCTTACCAACCACAGCCTATGCTTCATGGTTGTCCCCTACCAATCACCCAGATAAAACAGTATCTTCTACACATGCATAACAGTTAGCAGCCATAAGCAGCAGCTTGGGTATCACATGTACATTACACACATAATCACAGCTAGCCCACACCTATACCAATCTAATCTAGTGTAAACTTGTTCAGGTAACTGTAAAAATCCTGGATCTACATTTAAAAACCTTTCTGATTGTGGTAGATAACTCTGACAAATGTTGACTTGTAATGGTGAAATTGCTGTTTTGCAGAGAGGACAGAGCCATGACATCATGTACCCAGCATGGACATTCTGGGAGGGCGGACCAGCTGTTTGGCCAATTTACCCCACAGGATTAGGACGCTGGGACAAGCAGAGAGAGATCATTCCAAGGTATGCTTGTTAACAGAAACTGCTTAAAATTTCTTTCAAATATTTTCATTTGTATATTATTAGAATTTTTTGGCAAGAGTCAGTTACATTTATAAACTTCACTCTTGAGTCAGTATCAGTATTATGTCTTTATAGATCCTACTAATTTTTCTTTCTAAGGACTATTATAGCTTTTAGAACAGAAACAAATACCTAACCTTGATTTATATACTTATGTTAGTGCTGCTAAGAAATGGCCATGGGAGAAAAAGAAAAACAAAGGATTCTTTCGAGGTTCCCGGACCACCTCAGAGCGGGACCCTCTGATACTGCTATCTAGATCCGATCCAGAGCTAGTAGATGCAGAATACACAAAGAACCAGGCTTGGAAGTCGGATGCTGTGAGTGAGAGAAACTAGAGCAAATGACTGTTAACTTGAAACAGGATGCAATACTAAGATTGGTTCCGAATATTACTATTGACCTGCTTTTCTACCTATTGAAGGAAGAAAATGCATTTATTTTAATTTTGTATACATAAACTATCTTAAGATAAATTTTCCACGGGAAATTTTAGGCATTGCCAAAGAGAATGTAACAATGAGTGGAGTACGATAGGTGGTCAGGAAATTTTCCCATCATATTGTGTCTATTATGTCAAATCAGTAAAAATACATATTTTCTCATATCTCACTAAACTATTCTATAATCAATTATTTAATAAATCAAGTAATGTTTTGATAGGTAGTTGAAATTATTTCAAGGAAGATAACTCTTGTTTATATTCCCCATTTGAGAGATGATAAATCCTTATATTTCACAGTTTGTCTTTTAAAACAGGATACATTACATAGGCCACCAGCTAAGGAAATAAAGCTGGAAGATCACTGTCTGTACAAGTAAGGCATTACTAATTTCTTAATGTCATTGAATTAATGTTTCTTTATTGATGTAAAAAGCAGTGTATATCAAAAACTGCATTAAAAATCTGCTTATGAAATGAGTAACCTTTATGTTTCTACACGAATTCTGACAGGTACCTGTTTAATTTCCGTGGTGTGGCAGCCAGCTTTCGGTTTAAACATCTCTTCCTGTGTGATTCTGTTGTGTTCCATGTTGGGAGTGCTTGGTTAGAATTTTTCTATCTAGCAATGAAGCCATGGGTACATTACATTCCTGTGAAAGAAGACTTATCTGATGTTCAGTGAGTTTTCACAATTATTTTCTGAATGAAAGAATTTTGATTGGCTAACTTGAAATCACCTACTGTGTCAGTCATAGGATTTGAAGGATAAGTTTCTGATTTTGTGTGTGTGTGTGTGTTTGTCTTCAGCCTCAACCATTACTGTAATCTTAAGGTAACTCAGTGCCCCATTTATTTTCTGAATGTAGTAAGGGAAATATTATCGTATTGCCCTCCCCCCATTGTCGAAGGTCTGTTGGTCAGTAGATGAGATGTTATCCAACCAATACTAGTAATCTCTTATTTTATTACTGCTGAATGACCCCTAAAGATTTTAAGGCAAAATGAAAGGTGAAAGGTTATGGGCTTTCTACTAAGCATGTATGTTAAGCATGATCCATCTCATACTTCTAACTAAGAACTGTACAATGGACAGAATTCCCTTAATTAGTGCTGGAATCCTATTCATTTTCTAAGATGATGAATATATGTCAGCTCTATTTGTCATTTGACGGATCACTTTTTATGTGCCTATCTAGGATGTATTGTGGTATGGGGATTATGTCCGTCTGTCTCACTTCACCAATACTATGCGACCAAAAATCATCAAACTTCGTCAGATGATACATCTTGGATTGAGAGTGAGTTGACCTTTAAAGTTAGGTCACTGTGACCTTTGATTCAGAAGATACGGCCAAATATGACAAAGTCCTGTCTGACTCATAACTGGACAATTATTTGCTCTAGAATAATTAAATTTGGTCAGTAAATGCATCTTGAGAAAAAGGTGTGTCATGCCCTAAATCAAGGTCACTGGTTTATGATAAGATGATATGGCATAACCCTATTTTGGGCTCATGTAGATATGAGTCCTAGAATCAACAAACTTTGTCAGTTTGTGCATATGTATAAAAATGTAAATTGTAGCTTAAAATAAGATCATTAAAACTTTTAAATTGGTATTAAGTACTTAAAAAAAACCAATGTTATAGGGGAGGTAATCCCTATGTATGTTAGAGAGTAATGCAATAATGATATTCATGACATCAATACACATTACATCATTTCACATTTTTTAGGTCACCTGAATAAACTCAGGTGACCAATTGCAATTGATCTTTGTCATTATGCATCATTCGTCATCCATTGTGTGTTAACAATTCAACGTTTTTAACTTCTCCTTCATAACTGCCTTTCCATTCCTTTTCAAATTTGATACGAAGCATTGTTTGGACAAAACAGACATAAATTGTAAATTTCAGGACTCCTTCCTCCTGGGGCACTAAGGGCAGGCCCAAAACTGCCAAAAAGTGACCAATTTTCAAAAACCTTCTTCTCTAGAACTGTGCATTTGTAAGAAAAACTAAATGCATGGTAATGTGGAGCTGGAAGGCATCTACCAAAATCATATATTTATTGATCCCTGGGGTAGAGGTTCTGACCCCAGAGTGGGGCCAAACTTGGTCTATTGTATTTATGGGTATAACAGTTTTAAAACATCTTCTTTAATGCTATTGATACCATATTGAAACTAAATGGATATTTGGATACTGAAAAGGTACTTTAAGTTTCAAGATCCAAAGGGTAAGGGTTTTTGTATGAGGGTGGGGCCTAAGTGGTCAGTGATTAAATATTGTCTTAAAAACTGAACAGCTTTAACTTCTTCTAGATACCTTTTCAGATTTGCTTTGAAGCAGCATTGGGACAAGGCAGAAATAAATTGTAAATTTCAGGAGTCTTGGCCCCTGGGGCCTTTGGGGTGGGACCAACACTACCAAAAGTGACCAGTTTTCAAAGTGTTTTTCTCTAGAACTGCACATTTGTAAGAAAAACTATATGCATAGTAATGTAGAGCAGGAAGGCCTCTACCAAAATTGTAAATTTCATAATCGTTAGGGTAGAGGTTCTGACTCCAAGGCAGGACCAAACTTGGTATATAATTTTCAAGTGTAAAACATTAAAAAAAAACATCTTTAACATTTACCAAACTGAAACTAAATGGATATTTAGAATGAGTAGGCAGGCCTTTACTAAACATTATAAATTTCGTGATCCTAGGGATTTGGTATAAGGGTGTGGCCAAAATGATCGGTGACTAAATATGTTACAATTGAACATTTTTAACTTCTTGATAACAACCAATCCAATTCCTCTGAAATTTTGTATGAAGCATCTTTGGGACAAGGAAGGGAGACACAAATTGTAAATTTCATGGCTGCTGCTCCTCTGGTACCCTAGGGGTGGCCAAATCTCTTACGATTAGAGGAATGTATATTGTGAAATTTATCATAATAGCTCCCCAAGGACCTCATGGTTAGGGAAATACTGAAAAAATAAAAGTTTTAAAAATCTTCTTTACTCCCACACATGTGGGAGAAAAACCAAATGCATGGTTATTGTGTCCAAAGAAGTGCTTTGCCAAAATTATGAAATTCATTGCTCTTTGATTGGGGTAATATTGGTTGATTTAAATCTTCAAACTTCATCTTGCCTTGTATTGTAATTGAATAGGACTTATATGCATATTAAGAAATATCATAAAGTTATGAAGAAAGGACTCCAGAATTAGACTTCAATGCAAATATGAGATTCCCCGACTGGTATATGTATGGGCTATGATACTCAGATGACCATTAAGGCCTGTGGGTCTCTTGTTTTTCATAAAATGTAGCTACACTAGCAATTAATATGAATATTTATTTTGTTTTTAACATTAATGATATGAATATATGCAGTATTGTACTACAAAATTTGCAAAGACATAACAAGCACATCACAGAACAGAGGAATCTGTCTCATGGAAATGGTAGTGTTTCTAACAGTTTAATCTGTCCCTCCAATTATTGATTGATTGTTTGTTGTTTTCCGCCACAATCAACAATTTTTCAGTTATCTGGTGGTGTCCAGATTTTTTAGGTGGAGTAGAGAACCCAGATACAATATACCCAGGAAGAGACCACAGACCTTCCGAAAGTAAACTGGCAAACTTTCTCACATATATCAGTGCGAGCAAGAATCGAACCCACACCAACTAGAGGTGAGAGGCCATGTGATTTTAAGCACAATGCTCTAGCCACTCAGCCAAGGAGGCCCCATCCCTCCAATTACGATTCTATTATCCCGATAGGAGTAAACCATGATATTTCAGAGTTCAGTTGGAGATTCAAACATCATTTTTAAATTACATCTGTTCAATTAATGATTAATTAATGAGTATAATGTAAGAAGGCTGTGGAATACTCACTCCTTTTCTTTGTACAACCCAAAATAAGTAATTCATACCATGTGAAAGAAATTATCTAAATATCAGTAATAAAATAAAAATATGTTTTGGAATATTTCTGTAGTTATTTGAACAATTCAAGAAATATATTGAAAGGTCAATTGCAATATGCAATAGACACTTTACAAGGAATAATTTTGATTTTATCACAGACCAGAAATCAAAGATATTGGTGCAATCTTTGCACCATTTAAGATTGTCATGATTTTGTGTCATGCACTTTTGTCTGTTTATAATGAATAATATAATGAATAAACATGCAATGGGCATATCATGTGTCATGGTGGTGCACTTTCCATTGTTAAAGCATAGATCAAGAGGTCCTTAATGTCAAGTCACTGTATAAACCATAGACCAAGAGGTCCTTAATGTCAAGTCAATGTATAAACCATAGACCAAGAGGTCCTTAATGTCAAGTCAATGTATAAACCACAGACCAAGAGGTCCTTAATGTCAAGTCACTGTATAAACCATAGACCAAGAGGTCCTTAATGTCAAGTCAATGTATAAACCATAGACCAAGAGGTCCTTAATGTCAAGTCATTGTATAAACCATATACCAAGAGGTCCTTAATGTCAAGTCATTGTATAAACCACAGACCAAGAGGTCCTTAATGTCAAGTCATTGTATAAACCACAGACCAAGAGGTCCTTAATGTCAAGTCATTGTATAAACCACAGACCAAGAGGTCCTTAATGTCAAGTCATTGTATAAACCACAGACCAAGAGGTCCTTAATGTCAAGTCATTGTATAAACCACAGACCAAGAGTCCTTAATGTCAAGTCATTGTATAAACCACAGACCAAGAGGTCCTTAATGTCAAGTCAATGTATAAACCATAGACCAAGAGGTCCTTAATGTCAAGTCATTGTATAAACCACAGACCAAGAGGTCCTTAATGTCAAGTCATTGTATAAACCACAGACCAAGAGGTCCTTAATGTCAAGTCATTGTATGAACCATATACCAAGAGGTCCTTAATGTCATTGTATATAGCATGGAGAAAGAGGTCCTTATTTGATTTGGTGTAATACAGTATTTTGATATGGGATATTTTTGATTTATATGTATATATACATATTTTTTTTTATAGGGAACTTTTACAGTTTGCAAAGGAGAATGATGAAGTAGTTCACCAAATAGCCAAGAGGTATGTGATAAGCATAATGTAGCCATTATCAATAACAATATCATACATATCTGTCCATCTCTCTATCTTAATCAATAACAATGTCGTACATATCTGTCCATCTCTCTATCTTAATCAATAACAATGTCATACATATCTGTCCATCTCTCTATCTTAATAACAATGTTGTACATATCTGTCCTTCTCTCTATCTTAATCAGTAACAATATCATACATATCTGTCCATCTCTCTATCTTAATCAGTAACAATGTTGTACATATCTGTCCATCTCTCTATCTTAATCAGTAACATTGTGGTACATATCTGTCCATCTCTGTATCTTAATCAATAACATTGTCATACAAATCTGTCTATCTTTCTATCTGAATCAATAACAATGTCATACATATTTTTTCCTATCTTTACCCCTTTATGTACAATATATTAAATAGTATTTTTTGATGTTTTGTCAATATATCATTATTGATTATCTTGTACAGAGGACGACAATTCATTTGGGATCATCTGAGAATGGAAGATGTGTCTTGTTACTGGGAAACTCTACTGAAGAAGTATGCCAAACTTTTAACTTTTAAACCTAAACGAAACCAAAATTACAAGCAAATCAAATAGAATGTGCAGTTTGATATTTTAGACGTATATTTTTAAGCCACACATATATCACGCAATACATTCCTGTAGAATGATATTTTTAATTTTTTTTTCATTTTAAGACCTGTATGTTTGCTACGTGTGAGTTAGTGGTAGGACGTGTGTGATATTTTATTGCTGTATGAAAGATTTTGTAAATCCTTGTAATTAAGAAATCCAGTTAAACTGATGAAGATAATCTATTTCAGTCAAATCCAATGTGAAGATAAAACTGTTTAGTTATTGTTATTTTTATCATACAAGCTAGCTTGTAGAAATATTTATTAGTATGATGGTTAGCAGACATGTTAGTTTGTATAGAAATAGTTTGTGTGGAGACGTTTTGCATGGGCTTCCATTAAAACAGCAATTACTTTATTTTTGTGACAAGGATGTACTATTCCAATAAATATATATACATAAAGAAATTTGTTCTTAGTTTTTAATATTGATAGGCAACCAACAGGAGCATTGTGAATATTATCAAATGTAGTTACTTCCCTTATCACAGTGACAAATCCCCAACATGCCCAATTTTTTTTTTAACTACAATGCACCGGCATATATAATGCTGACAGTAAGTATATTTGAAGCTTTATTTCTGATTTATGGATTTCACAGTTTGGGGTACTGCAAATATTGAAAGCAATATCTGTTTGGAAATATCAATCTGTAAAGAAAAGAAAATTACTAAGCCTTCAAGGATACCTAACAAAAATAGCCTACAAGGGATAGCATGGGAAACTGATTTTCTTCACAAGGTGACAGTCAGGGGATTAGATTAAGGGCCTGCACTAATCAAACTGCTGGCTTTTGCTCTAGGTCTGCTAAATTTCAAAGTGAAAAGTGTATCTTAAATCTTATACACTGCCACTGACTTGTACATCTTTATACTGACTGACACTGACTTGTACATCTTTGCACGGAGTCCAACTGACTTGTATATCTTTACACTGACTTGTACATCTCTATACTGACTGCCACTGACTTGTACATCTTTGCACTGCCTTGTACATTTTCATACTGACTGCCACTGACTTGTACATTTTTTACCAACTGCCACTGATTTGTGAATCTTTACACTGACTTGTACATCTTTACACTGACTTGTACATCTTTGCACTGCCTTGTACATTTTTTACCAACTGCCACTGATTTGTGAATCTTTACACTGACTTGTACATCTTTACACTGACTTGTACATCTTTGCACTGCCTTGTACATTTTCACACTGACTTGTACATTTTTTACCAACTGCCACTGATTTGTGAATCTTTACACTGACTTGTACATCTTTACACTGACTCGTACATCTTTACACTGACTGCCACTAACTTGTACATCTTTATTCTGACTACCAATGCCTTATACATCTTTATACTGACTACCACCGACTTATGTATCTTTATACTGACTGTACACCTGTATCCTGACTTGTACATCTTTACACAGACTTTTACATCTTTATACTGACTGCCACTGACTTAGCTCCAAGTGTGCTAGATTGCCAGATCCAATGACAGTCACTGTGGCCTTCTTTAGTAAATGACATTCACTAAGCTATAAGGATATTGAGACTTACTGTTGTCTTTGTGTTGATTATATGAAGTTCTACAATATCTGCCCACCAAAATATTTATATGTGAAGATGTGCCAAAAGAAAGATGTTATTAATCCATGTTACAGAGATGCTGAATTTGCTGGTGTTTCCACACTTACCTTGTCCAAATGAATAGAGGTGAAACTCCCTACCTCCAGATTACAAAGTTAATGACTGTGGTCCCCTTCCGGAACACAACACCTTTGCTGTTATTAAAAGTTACACAATGTAAAAATGCATTTAAAAGTCCGAGTCAGCATGAAAAATTCTTTGAATTCCAGTGATCTTAAAGCATAAACCCCGTGAGGATCCGGGTTGTTAGAATAGATCCTCAGCACCCCTAGCTTGTCGTAAGAGGTGACTAAATGGGGCGGTCCTTCGGATGAGACCACAAAAACCGAGGTCCCGTGTCACAGCAGGTGTAACACGTAAAAGATACCTCCCTGCTCAAAGGCCATAAGTGTTGAGCATATGCCTAAATTTTGCAGCCCTTCACCGGCAATGGTGACGTCTCCATATGAGTGAAAGATTCTCGAGGGGGACGTTAAACAATATATAATCAAACATAATCAATCAAAGCATAAAGCAAATTGAGGCATTTATATTGTTCAAAATTGTTGGCAACTACATAAATATATACATGTATGTATATCAATACCTGTTTTTAAAAATACTTGATTAAAATGTGGAAAAGGAGCTGTAGTGTCTCTTTAAAAAAATCAAATGTTATATTTACCTTGAAAGAACATGGGAGGTGAACAAAATGTTCTATATTTCTATCTTATTGGATTAAATTGAAAAGCTCAGTAATTTAATACTGTTTTCACTGATCTTGTCCAAATGACCTTAGACTGGATAGGTATAAACACTGCCAAGGTCATTTTTAATTTTATCAAAATGTCCATGTATATATATATATATATATATATATATATATTCACTGCATTTTTAAAGAATACATATGGCAAGTTTAAAAGTTTTCAATTTCAAAATATTATAGTACACATATTATCCACTTTCCATATCCGATTACTCTGTTGTGTCGTTCCTCCTTTAGAGAAATGCCTCTCTATATGAGTATTACAGCATCGACTTCAAAATCATCCAAAACATTCCAAAATTCCATTTTACTACCTGTATTTACATAACACGTGTAGTGTGCAATGTATACCTGTCAGTAAGCACAAATGAAATGAATTGATAAACACATTTTTATTATTGTGATATATGCAGTCTACATTCTGAAATATGATAACCTATTAAAAGTATTCACATTTCAAAGTATGAATAAATATGACATATCTGAATGAACAATTGAAATGTACATGATTCTTCCCTAATCAATCGACACCAGACTTTGAGAAAATGATATCAAGTGTATGGACAGGTAAAAACCAACACATTGTGACCAAACGCTGACAAAATGAACAACTCGACAGTAAGTGAACGACGAGAAAACAGACACAGCATACTGTGTACACTACATAGCAATGGAAGAATTTGAAGTTTGACCGCTGAACACAAATACTGGTGCATGTCTACACAGACATTTAAGAAAATCAATGACTGCAGTGCTTTTACCTTTAGAAATAAGATTTTAAGCATTTGTGTACATACTGAGAGTATTTCTTGTGAAGATCATTGTGATTGTCCATGTGTGTTATAACAGTTATTACCAAGTATTTAAAAGTAATCAAACCGGGCACATTGTCGGGATCCCATTCATGATTACATCACTATCGAACATCATTTGTAATGGTTTGGGAGTATACCATAGTAAGACAAAAATTAAAATGTAAATTTATCACAATTTCAAGCGCAAAATGGTCCAAACAGATACAAAAGATATTATATACTGTATGAGATTTTTATCAAGTTTAAGAATTTTACCATTTTTTTTTAAAGTACATGTATAATAAATATTTAATCATATTAACTGTACAAAATTTTAAACAAATCTTGATTTTTGATTTTTACAAAAAAGTTACAATCCCATGCCATCTGGCTCCTTGAAAACACAACCTCATTTTTTCTCTCTATGAATTTTGTAATTTATCAAATATAGAGGTAATAAAAACATACTTTGCAAAAAAATGTTTGTTTTTTATTGAAAAATAATAACAAACAAAAAACGAAAAAAAAACATTCTCAGCACACAAATGTAGAAGGTCCTGGTCTAAAAAAAAAGTATGTACAAATGTAACTTTAAGGAATTTAAAAATACAAATATTTTTAAAAATTCCACAGAAAAAGACTAAATGTTAAATTCCAAATGTAACTAATTTCACTGTAGTTTTATTAGTGGATAGAACAGTTGTACATTTAGTGTGCTGTATTACACAATTCGTAAAGTAGAGCTCAACAGCAGCTTCATATCCATTAAAAAAAAAGTCCTTTTAATCCCAATCTTCATCATCATCATTACCATCACCTGATTTAGGAGGTGGGGGTATCATAGAAGAAATCTTGTCCATAGCACCACCTCCCCCTGTAGGTGGTGGGGGTGGGGCATCAGAGCTCTCATTACCACCCTTATTGCCACCCCCACCCCCAGAAATTCCTTTCCTTCTCATGGTCAGTCTGTTGAAGAGGTCACTCATCAAATCTCCTCCTCCACCTCCACTGGGTGCCACTTCTTTCTCTTCCTTCTTTTTCTTTTTCTCTAGTTTCCTATTCTTAGCACTCTTTAATTTGGCCCCTCCCACACCACCTGTCTTACGAATGGCATCAAGTAAGCTGGACCTAGAGTCACCTGGGTTTGTAACTTCTGGTGGTGCAGATTCTGGTGCACCACTTGGTGGTCCTGGTGGTGGTGGAGGTGGGGCTGCTGGAGCATCTGGGGGTGGTGGGGGAGGGGGAGGTGGGGGTGCAGATGGGGGAGGGGGAGCTGGTGCAGATGGGGGAGGGGGTGGTGGGGGAGCCCCAGGAGGAGGGGGTGCTGCTGCACTGGGTGGGGCTTGGGATATTTCTGGAACAGAGGGGAGTGTCTCCTCAGGTACCACAGAGGGGAGGTCTGGAATGTTACTACCAAGGATAGAGGGCGCTATAGACTTGTCCTGGTCCGACACAAAAGAAAGATCATCTGCAACACCTGCAAACAAAGAATACAGATTATCAAAACCATGCAGCCTTTCATCTCTCCTAGGTGATGATCAATAATGACAAAAACACTACTGTATTACATAAATTACTTGGAAGTAGAATCCACAATTCTAAATACATCATGCATATACACTTTCTGCTCTTACACTGAGATTATATTCTGCAACACCTTGTATACTGAAGATTTGAATTAGATTTACTATGTAGTTTGTTACTGTTTCAGGCCTGTAATAAGACAATAAAAAATTTTCCCTATCAAAATTATCCCTGTTTCTCTGACGAATGCTGCAAGATTCACATACTGTGGGACACGTTTTTCCAGACTTGGAAAACATCTTCTTTGCACGATTACATCTACATGTACAAACTATTTTGTTGGATCAAAACCTTTGATTACCTGGCAGATTTGGCAGGAAGTCTGGAACAGCAATCTCAGGGAAGTCAACAATCACTGGTTTGAAGGATATGTCATCCACCTTCTGGCCCTGCAGGCCTTCGTTGGTGGTGATGGTGGTGGGGGCTGCGTCTATTTCACTCTCCTCCTCTATCGCAGTTCGTGTTTTCTTCACCACTCCCAGTGGATCCAGCATTGTATATTGCTTATATCTGTAAGAGGAACACCCAATGAAAGTACATAAAACACTATATTTTGGCTATGTCCACGGGTCACATATTATCCACTTAATTTCATACCAGTAGACTTACAGCAATTCCTTGTTACGGTAAGCCATATGCAATTTGGTGATATTTCATACCTGCAGACCAAACCGAAAATGATAATCCACAAAATCATGACTCTGTGGAATTAAAACATCTGCAGTGTACATTGTACATACAATTAATTTATTATGATTTATTATAATGTATTATGAATAAAAATGATGAAACACAGTTGAATACTTAAAGACATATGTGATGTTTCTTAATATAGAATTTTTCATGAAACTTCAATATAATTCACTTGCATTCTATCTCACTGGGTAAAATGGGGTATGTTACCACGTCTGTTTTACAGTTAGCATATTTTGATAGTTCCTGGTTGTTGCAAGTAAAAAGGTAAATTCAGATCTATTGTATAGATGGGCATTATCATAGTAAAGAAGCAGAGAAAAATCTTTGTAAGAATGGGGTATCGAACTTGGGAGCTCTTACATTACAAGTTAGGTGATCTAACCACTGAGCTACCCAGGATTGGTAATATTACTTCATCACAAAATCTCAACTTATTATACAAGAACTCTTTATATCGAGGAGATGAAAAAATAATTTTTGGAGAAAATTGTCAGAAATGTTGAATATATCCTTAAATTGAAGTAGAGAGTACAAAACGTTAGTATATAAATTAGTATATATGTCACTCATCAAGTGGACTTACAACTGCATGCAGAACCAATAAAAGTTACATGTGGTGAGGCAGGCATATCCCCTCACGATGATATTTGGTAAGTGTGTCAAGTATTCCAGTAGGTTTAGTTGGTTTGAAAATATTTCATCACATTTTTGGACTCTAAATGAAAAGTTGCAATTAGGTTCTGGGACATACTCTCCCAAATGTGATCTGCACTAGCTATATTGTGTATGTGTTTACTGAACTAGTTAGGAACATCATGGGATGCTTTCTTTGCCTCAATAAATAAAAAGATTGACATAAAGTTGATATCAAGTTAAAAACGTTATTGTTAATAACTCTTGGCATGCTTGGTGAAACAAACATGTGTTTGGTCTCTGAGCACTTCATATAAAGGCAACTTTATCATCAGATGTTTGTGACTCAGACTGAGAAAAGAAACATTATTGTTGCTCATACTTCACATTTCAGTTACCCACATGTTACAAACAAAGCTGGTTTTTTGTGGCCTTCTTATTATTTTTATGTGGTCTGGAACTTCACGAGTTTACATATCAGACATCAAACACAGTTTTCAGAGGTGGATCCATAAATTTCTGAGAAAGTTTGGGGGCAGTAAAAGGCTGGTGTCAGAGGCCTCTGGTAGGTCCTGGGCAAAGTTTTGGTGCTGGCCCACAAGGCAAAATTCTTGCAACTACTGATTTTGGCAAAATAAGACTGAATTTATATTTTTTTGACATATTTCTATATAAAGAAAAAAATGGGGGTCATATTTGCAAAGGAGATTCACCAATGATTTATTCTGACACGCAGATTTTGTTCTTCACCAAGTTAAAGACCAGTCATGTTTATAAACCAAACAATCTTCCTACTACTACAGATACTTACAAGTTTTCAGAGGTATTAAACAGCAGAAGAGAGCTGGCAGACGGTATGGATTTAGGCAATCCACCCAGTCCATCTCTTTGACTGGCATCATCTTTCTGCTTTAACTTCAAATGAACATTATAGAACTGTAGCTTTTCCTTCAAAGATTTATCATCAAGTACTTTGTGTTTAGAGGTCACTTTATAATGTGGTCGTTTGATATCTTGCAAGCCATTTGTGCTCTCCAATGGAAACATTAACTGATATTCCTCCAAGCTGTCAGCCACTGGATATTTTGCTGACGCAAACACTTTTGTGGCTTTATTGCTTCCCTTGATTTTGTCCACTTTAGCTTGAGCTAAACTAATTCTGTCATTGACTTTCTGCAGTTTTGTTCTATTTTCACTGATTTTGGTGTTAATCCTTTTAAACACTTCATTTGCCACTTGGTCTAAATAGTTCAGAGAATCTGCAATTTGATGCACTGTTTCTTCCCGCCGTAAATCTGGTGGTACATTGGGGATATTGAAGCTGTGACATGACATCTCTGGCATTTCAGTAATTCAAACCTGGAAAAAGTACTATCATTAATTTTGTAATCAGATATTTAGTATACTTTACATCATACAAAGTAGAAAGGGCAAATTTCATGCAATAATAGGTCAGAGTATCGGAGTATGATATGAGCTAATGGAGGGATTTAGTAAGGAACCACTCATTGACTGAGAAAAATGTTGGCAAGACAAGATAAATTGTTCTCAACCTCTCATTAAGTTCCATGTTAAGCTGGTTCCCTTATGATTGATGCTGTGTATAAATTTTGAAAACCAGCAAAATGATGTGTAACAGGAAATGGATACCAAATATACTCAAAGTTTTCTTCACAGAGCTAAAATAAATTTGTGAGCTAATGAGCTGGGTTGGCAGGTTTCTACCATGGTAGGTAATTACCTGGGTAACTACCGGGTAGTTACTGGTAGGGTAAAAATACCTTTCTACTAATAGTTTTTGGGTAGAAATCTATTTTCTGATATCACATACATTTTACAGTAAGTCTGAGAGCCTAAATTCAATTTAGTAAATTGTGTTTTCAAACATAACCTTACATCTGTTCCACAATAAATTGCAATTAACAGCTGGTGTGATTAGGTCATTGTTTTGAGAGGCAGTCAGACAGAATCCGACACCCTGTCACCCCAAGTAGATAACCTACTAGTTCAAGTTCTAATTTTGAAACTGTTATTTAGCATGTTTAATCATTTAGTGGCTTCATCATCACCCCCTTTCAGAACATACATCAGGTATCAATTTACTTATTCAATTAAGACTGACACTTTGTGGCTTCACCATCACTTCCATATAGACACACACACACACACATATATATATATATATATATATATATATATATATATATATATATATATATACACACTTCTCAATTGTTCAAAAATTAAATCAGTTATCATCTCAGCTTGTTTAGTCAGAAAGAAACATTTAAACAACAATCACCATGTATAAGGGTGGATGACCTACAGATCCAGTTTGGAAGCACTTTGTTGAAATTCAAGTCAACAACAAAGTCTATGCAAAGTGCAAATATTGTGGCAATCAGCAGCTCCCAAAGGCTGGAAGGCTGAACTCACATCATGAAAAATGTAATGGCAATGAATGTCCACAAGTGAGCCGTGAGCGCCCCCCCCCCCCCCCCTTCGTAAACGAGCTAGACATACATCCCCATCTCCAGCAAAATGCCAGGCTGTTCCAACTCCTGTGCCTATGGTCTCACTATGTATGCTCCTAAAAGCTTTTTAAATGAAATCCCATCTGAGAATTATGAATTTTCAAAGAATTGCAACCATAATATGTATACCTATTGTACTGTAATAATCAGGGCTATATGGACTGTGGACATTGGCCAGCATATCTCATTGATTAAAGCATCTGACTAGTAATGTGGGGAACCCGGTTCGATTCCCAATCCAGTCCAAATTTTTCTCCTTTCAAATGTATATATTACAGTATGACCATTGGGAGTCCTTATCAAACTATATGATACATTATGCCGTATTGTGATATTTCTCATAAATATGGTGAAGTACTGTGATACTATAGTCCTATTCTCTTCAGAGAAGTTGACATACATATTGGCTTCTTGGACGTTATCTATATAATGAAAATACCCAAGTGCAAAAGATTTTTCAATTCATATAAATTTTCTTAGCTTACCATACACATCACCTATAAAATAAAAAAAAACAAAAAAACATTCACGTGTACAGTGACTTTAGCTTAACATCATTCGACAGTCAAAGGGGGCGGTATCACATGACTTTTAAATCACAGGCGGAATCGTACAAAAAAATCACATCACAAAGTAAATATACACGGAAAAATAAGAAAACGGTGATAAGTATCAAATACATTACAGCAAAAGAAGTTTAAAATTTCAGTAACAAACTGTAAGCGATGAAAATGAAAGTCCTCAATTTACCCCGAGTTGGATCCGGATGTGCACAAATTTTCTACTATTAAAGCCTGACAAAACGGACTACATTTTCCCGACTTAATAATCTGTTGCTATCGTTCGATTTTTTTTTTTTTTTTTTTTTTTTTATTTTTCCACATAGTAAACTTCTGGAAAATGTAAACTTTTAATTGAAGGTATTATATGCTACTGCATTGCATATTAAGAAGCGGAGTCTAATTTACAGGGGTGGTTACAAAGGTTGCAACAACGACACCCCTTTTCTTTTTGATCATTAGAAATCATTAGAAATTGATCAAAAGAGAAATTGTACAATCATTTAAGGGACAGGGAGACCGAAAAATGCGTCAAGTAAGGCTCAGAGACTATACAACACCTCATACCAGAAAATATCATGTGACAAAAAGTTATGAATTCACGTCCAGCGTCTTTTTTTTTTTTTTTTTTTTCTAAACAAAGCTGAAAAATCTTATTAACTCGCAGTCATTTAAGTATTTCAACCCACACTTTATTTTGTCATGTTTTCATAATTATCAATGACCCATAATACTCAAATGCTCATTTTAAGAGCGTACTTTTTTTCTCGCCAAAATCTTGACCTCCCTTGGGAAAAAAAAATCCCTGAATCTGCGCGTGGTATCCCTTGCACAGTTTGATTCCCGTTTTAAATAATGACCCACAAAATGTTTCGACAGCTGCCGTGCGAAATGCGGGTGAGTCTCAGGCGCCTTAAGTAATCGGAGCATGGTACGAGGATTATTCTCATGTTTACCAATTTTATCTACCACATACATCAACCCTCCGAACGTCTGCATATCCTTGATATATGCAAGGGTAACAAAGTGTTCGAAGGAACTGTGGCCATATACACGTAATCCATAATGCAAAGTGCTAAAGCCAGAAATTCCCAGATGCAGCCCTGTCAATCATAGAAAATCAAAATTCGGTACTGATTATCTTAATTCTGTCCAATGACACTTTCATTATTGTAGTTTTGAAACCTCACTTGTCGCTTTCAGATACTACAATGGCTATGGTATTTCCAAAGGGCTATGGGGAGAAATAATTTAAGACGATAGCAAAAAATGTAAAATGTTGTCGAAAATGTAAACTGTGACCTAACTAAATAGGCCGAATTTGGTACCTTGTGACTCTAGTCCTTTAAATACTGGCCGTCGTAACTGTTTGGAATCAAACTGATATAGCTGCATAAATTTTGTTTCTGAAATGCCCCACATACTGGAAAACAATTACAATAGCAAGCATTTTATGAAGGTCTTTTACAAACATTTCTCAAATGACTGTTATTTTGTCACCTATAATCGCTTGTTTTCTCATCTGGCAAATAAAGGATTTGTGGAGGGGGGGGGGGTTCCACGGTTTTGAAGTTTGCTAGGTTACTTTTATGGTTATTTTAGCTATACTTTATACATTATAAAATCAATAAATCAATAAACTATGTTCAACAAATAATTGATTGGTCTTTCTTTCCGCACCTCTTTGAATGTATAATGTCAAATTTTATTTCATTTTTTTTTTTTTTGATTTTTATTTATCTATTTATTACAAAAAGGGGATCTCGCCCCCTCCAAATACGCCAATGTTCTCCGTAGCTTTAATTTATGCATAATCGGTGACGTCATATACATGGCAAACCCACACACGCAAAAGAGAATCGATGGGGCATTTGCAGGTACCCGACAACAGTGGCAACAGGACTTAGACTCAGTATGGTTATTGGTTTTGTAAGTTGCTGCAAAAAGTCAAAAATAACTAAAAACCAATGTTTGCATAACTTTTTGTCTTGTTGTCATCATCACCACGGGTGCATAACAACCGAAGCAAAATGTATTTACTTAGCCCGTAGTACCAAACTGTATCACCGTATGTTTAAAAAAATTCTATGGTCATCAATGCCAAATAAGTTGAGGTTAAGTTTAGCTACGGAACTCCATCTATAAACAAATAAAATGGGATCGATTCTTTGCCCTGCACCCCCCCCCCTCCCCCACGAGAGCTACAGTTCTGCAGCTAACTTATATATCGATCATACACAAGAAGATAATGTTTTATGGAGAAGACGGAATAAAACTGCAGGACTGAGCTCAGACAGTTGCCGAGCGCACGGGGATAGGCGAGGTAGAATCAAGATAACAGATAATTTGATCAACATCATTATTCTCACTTTACGTAGTTCCACGCTCACGTGACTTTGCCTTAATATGGGTTCAAACCGGAAAATCGATTTTGACTTAATTAGTATGCTAGTTAGTATCAGACAACCGCACAATCTCCTTAAACAGCATAATAAAAGGTACATATAAAAGCTGGTTAAAATGGCATAATTCTAATGTTAGCAGTTTCAAATTTCTTTCAAAGTAAATGCTACTTTATAAATATGTATAAATTAATCGTGGATATCAGGGAAATCATTGTATGATAGAGAAAATAAAATAAAACGAATTTTAAAAAAAAGAAGAAAAAAACGTTATTGCCCTTGACGACATTTTTTGATTGATTGATTGAATATTATTTAACGTCCCACTCGAGAATTTTTCACTCATATGGAGACTTCATCGTTGCCGGTGAAGGGCTGCAAATTTAGGCCTATGCTCGGCGCTTATGGCCTTTGGGCAGGGAGGGATTTTTTACGTGCCACACCTGCTGTGACACGGGACCTCGGTTTTTGCCGTCTCATCCGAAGGACCGCCCCATTTAGTCGCCTCTTACGACAAGCAAGGGGTACTGAGGATCTATTCTAACAACTCGTATCCCCATAGATAATTGATTGTTGATAGAAATATAAACTTTTTCAATATCAAATATTTTACTAGATTTTTTTTATTGTCCTCAGTGAATAACATTTCTACAAAGGATGCATTTTTATCATGCACAAAGTTTGATATATTAAAAGGTTTCGAAAAAACAAAAATTACATGAGGATGGGGCTACATGCCTCAGAGGCCCGACAAGCCGGAAAACATCTCTTATTTAATTATTTTGAATATGTATGATTTGCGGATCCATATAGTCTCCTAAAAATACATCAAACAGTAGATGGTAATGTTATTTTGTCAAAACAATATAGTTTCAGTCGGAAATATAGATACCCAATTCTGAAAACCCTCTGATTGCAATGTCGGGCTCAAAGGTCAGAACATTTTTAATTAGTTTTAAAAGGTAATAGATTTCTTTTGTATCCAGCTAGTCAGTTAATATAAGAAGAATACACAGATACATTTTGATAGGTATTGAGGGTAAATCTTAATGAGAATGAAGCTATTCTAGAGATTTTTATCCTTCTGCCGAAGGGTTAATTGTTATATATCAATAAATGAGATTCATTTTCAGCATCTTGAGTTGTGATATGACACTAATTAATTACATTCATCAAGTATGAAAATAGAAGGGAGTGGGGCTATGACGTGTGCACGACTTTTCATGTATTTCAACACTCTTTCAACCTCTGAACTGAAATGCATTGGATCCTCCAATGAAATACGTTCTGCTCGAGTCATACCGCGCATGCATATTGTGTAATACAACACACACCGTGTCATTTAAAATCCATGTGTTAAATGTTTATCGATAATGTGTGTCCTGTTACCCTGACCTACTAAAACGATTTTTTTTTTTTTTTGAGATTGCTAGAAAAACAAATAGCATTAGTTCCACGTAGATAAAGACGGCTTATAGCTGCACTGCATGGTAGGACCAAATGTATCTGTAGAAAGAAGTGCAAAACACTGCGCGTACAATACGAAGAGAGGGAAATGGCAAAGGACAGCAGAAAAGTTGTGATCGCCATGGACGGCAGCTACCATTCTGGGTTTGCTTTCCAATGTAAGTAGATATATTTTCTCTGAACCAGCGAATTACTTTAAAGGCATCATTGACAACTATCAACCATTCAGTGCGCTGTGATCATAGTACTTAGTATTTGTCAAATTTAAATAACATGTTTGCATACGTGATATTTGCTATATGAAGGTCTATACTGACATCTGAGACGAAGTTCACACCTTATCGTTGTGAGGTACTTGTGTTATCAGAATGTTGAACTTTCTAAAAATGTAGTGTGCAGCGTGTGGCAGATTGTCGAGACCATACAGATCTATAGATAAGTCGGAAATACCACTCTTCATCATACAAGGAATAAATTTAAACAATATATTTAATGCAATATAAGAGTTGTGCGTACATATAAGTATATATTCAGAAAGCACGTTAAATTCGGAAAGGTGTTCTGCAAGTCAGTGTGCAACTCCTCATTTGCACAGTGAGAACTTGAAAACTTTTCCAATATTTAACATTGATTTTTAATGATTAATAGATAATTCAACAACAAGGAGTCTACTATGTTCATGCCGCTGTCGGTGATAGAGCACGTTATGAAGACAATCTTCTTACATATATAAAGAATACAATCGATAGACGAGACATGTAGATGACACGTTAGCAGCACGCTTTCTAGCAGTACAGGATGCTTAATTAGAAAAAGTGCAGGAATACAGTTCTGAATAAAAAGCTGTCACACAGAACAATCTGTTCAGCCCACGAAGTACATGTGTATAATCAGCGCAGTCTTATCTCGCTCAAACCACATTCAAATTGTAAAACAAATTCAATATTCTATTATGCATATGTTACGCAATGAATGTCTTTTCAATTCATTTTAACTTCGATCTAACATCTCAAGTAGTTCCACAGAGCTCTATGCAATTCAACGAGGAAAGGTAAACACAGAGAACCGAACATAGGTGATAGCGAAATTCCTTAGTTTCTCAAATCGAAATGACAACGCAAGGCGCCATGCGCATATTTCGATGCACATGTGTGCTGTTAAACCAAAAAAAAAAAAAATGCTTTCTGAGTTATTGCAGGCATTACAAAGTCCCGTATACCGGTAGGATAACCCTGTCTAAAGTAGGTCAAGCGTAACGAAACTCAAACTAGATTTGTAACTATTCAAGACAAAGCCATATATCAAATTTCAATTAAATATCTTCATTTGATGCTAAGAAAAGTCTGGAAAACTGATTCCTGCAATTCATCAAGGGGCATAATTCAGTCAAAAGTAGTTCAAGCGTAACGAAACTCAAACTTGATCTGTAAGTATCAAAGAAAAAACCAAAGCCAATTTATAAAATTTCAGTTAAATATCTTCATCCAAAAAAGTCCACAAAACCTCAATGGGAATGCCAGACGGACGGACTGACAGACCGAGGGTAAAGTAACTGTCCCCTCAGGCAAAGTTGGTAGGGATTTAAAAAGATATATCATAAACTACATTAAATACAATAAATCAATATCTAGCATCCCCATGGGGATCCGGGATGTTAGAATAGATTCTCAGTACCCCTTGATTGTCGTAAGAGGCGACTAAATGGGGCAGTTTTTCGGATGAGACCCCAAAAACGTGTCACAGCAGGTGTGGCACGTTAAAGATCCCTCTCTATTCAAAGGCCATATGCGCCGAGCAAAGGCATAAGTTTTGCAGCCCTTCACCGGCAATGGTGACGTCTCCATATGAGTGAAAAATTCTCGAGCGGGACGTTAAACAATATATAATCATTCAATATAACCAGTATCTAGCGTAGTGATAACGTCCAAGAATTTCGTATGTGAGCAACACTTCAAATGTGCGTACTGTATATGTCGTAAACGCACAACATTTGTAAACGTAGCTATGTATGATTGTACATAAAATATGCATTGCCGAAATGTGTCTTTATTGCTTTTTCAGGGTACTTGGACAACATACGGAAACCAAACGATCTTGTTTTCATCGTCCACAGCATAGAACGCCTGCGTCACGAACCGTTCCAGACCGGTCAGTCTGCTAGGCCTCTTACACTCTGTTACATATACTGCCTGTAATGACGAGTTTAACTGGTATAAACGAAATAGAATTTTAATGCGAATATCTAATGGGCTTGATATGATGAAGAACTCTAGCCAAAACACTATCATTGCTGACAGCATGTCTCTAACTGAAACGCTGTTCCATTCATATCATGTGCACGTACCATCTATTTCTTCTTCCTTTAGTTTTATATATCGGTTCCCATTTCGTACAGACTTGATGGCTAGATATAGAACAGGACAGTTCTAAGAATCATGGTCTATCTTATACAATGCACAGCTACTTTGCTATTTGTGGTTGAAATGCCTGCGTTTTATCAAAAAATAACGTATTTCAGTTCATTTTTTGTACATATAGATACACCAGTAGGTTGGAATTTCCATGGGCACGAATTGTACTCCACTATTAGCTGACCCGTTTTTAATTTGTTTGAGGCAGGATTTCTTCAAAAACTTATACATGAGAAGAAAACGTTCCTGCTGTGATTGACATTTAGATATATCAACGGCATTTTGTCTATTAACGATTCTGACTTTCATTGATACCTCAATTCGATATATCTCATTAAACTGGAAGTAAAAGATGCCCCAGAGTCTTCCATTGCTGCTTGATATTTGTATATTTATTGGACATAGACGTTAACGGTAAACGAACAAATCAACTTTGTGACAAATGGGATGACCGTCAACATATATATGTATCACCTAATATGATGTTTATGTATCTCAAATTCGATACACGAGTGTATGTTCTGTTCATGATCATTTGTTTCAAAATGACTTTAACTTCTCCATCGTCAAATTTCCATATTGATATAGCTATATACCATTATTACCTGTATATGGTGTTTATGTCTCTCAACTGATTCGATACGCAAGAGCTTGTTCTGCATATGATCAGTTTTGAAATCGAGGCAGGCTACTGAGAAATTTTTTGTTACAAGAGTCTCAGCTGTCTCGTATAAAGTCAGAATTCCGCAAATTCTATAGTCATTATGATCTAATTTGCAAATACAACCTGTCATAAGGATGAATGCTGTCTAACATGTACAGATTTTATACCAGTTGTTTGGCTGTTCTTCACATGCTAATTTTGACTACGGATCCATCCATATATCTGACGGTGGGTGTGACAGGTCAACAGGGAATGCTTACTCCTCCTAGACACCTGATCCCAACTCTGGTATTTCCAGGCGTCCACGTTTGCCCTACTTTCATTTTTGTATTCTTTGTGGAAATTATGGACTTAATCACTGTTAGTTATCTTCAATTTTTCACGAAGGAATTTTTACTTCTGTGTGTGATGCTTTTCTTTTTCGTATTTTTGTTGTTGTGGAGGAGACTTTGACAGGTTTGCTCATTCGATTTGATTTCGCACCACAATCGTACTCTACAGACATGATAAATCGACTGTCTTCCACCTTTCACTCAGATTTCTGTCTAGCACACTCTATACAATGCATGTAAACAGCATAGATACATTTGTTACATGTTATCTGCAAACTAGAGCTCTAGCGATAATACCATTTGCCACTTGAGCAAAATAACGTGAATTTGTTTACAAATGGTGCGAGAGAGAGAGAGAGAGAGGGGGGGGGAGGCGTTTGTATACATGCAACGAGTAGGCCTGAATTATTCATTAAGCTGTAAGGTTTAGCACGATTCTTCCTGGTTTGCCCAGTTGTAGTTGTGGAGCTTAATATGTAGTTCACTCGTGCAGTCAAAGCAGGAACTATTTTCACCCCATTTTTTTATCTACTTCATAGCCATGGGAACGGCGGACGTACAGGCTATTTGTAAAGTTCTTGAAGAGGAAGAGGAAACAGAAAAAAAGCTGGTGGAAAAACTGAATGCCTTATTAAAGGAAAAGGGAGTAAGTGCTCTCACCATTTATTTTCTCAAAAAGAGCTCCCGGTATTCTTTAAATGATACATTCGTATATGCTGTATATGTACCAAATGCCAGCTGATTGTAGAACTTGTATCACAGTATAATACCGTTATATATATATATATATATATATATATATATATATATATATATAATATTGATATTTTTACCAATTGAAATAACAGCTATCTCCTCATGAATGTGAACAGTGTGCGCAATAATACATGTTGTACGACTATTCTAACGGCGGCAAATTCCGACAAAAATAAAAGTATTTCATTGTATATTGTTTAACGTCCGGCTCGAGAATTTTTCACTCGAGTAGAGACGTCACCATTGCCGGTGAAGGGCTGCAAAATTTATGCCTTTGCTCGGCGCTTACGGCCTTTGAGTAGAGAGGGATCTTTAAAGTGCCACACCTGCTGTGACACGTTTTTGCGGTCTCATCCGAATGACCGCCCCATTTAGTCGCCTCTTGCGACAAGCAAGAGATATTAAGGATTTATTCTAACCCGGATCCCCACGGGACGTAATATGTAGCGACAGGAACGCTTCACGCCAGCATACTATTAGTGAGGCGCTAGCGCTCATCGTGAAGTACAATAAACTGTATCCTCCGCTGTCGTAAAGATCACAGTTCAAACCCTCGTGTATTTTCAAAAATGAAATTTATTTCTTGAATATACAGAGTACTGTGAGGATATCTGTCGTGAAAAGAGACAACACGCACTAAATATATGTATTTCTGGGGTATAGATTTTAGTATGTCCACTTTGTTTTCAGTTAAACGGAGAGGTCAAAACCGGATCTGGAGCAAAACCCGGAGAAGTCATAATGAGGATCGCGAACGAGGTGGGCGCAGACGCCATAGTCTGCGGAAGTCGAGGTCACGGGAAGCTCCGAAGGACAATGTTGGGCGTGGTTAGTGACTACATTGTACACCATTCGGAAGTCCCCGTGACTGTTTGTCGCCACAAGCCACACAACGAGGAGGTTAGAAGACAGTCTAGTCTGGAAAATTGATTTCTTATCATGCACGAGTGCATAATTCATTCCGTAATGGACATTGACAGGGATTTAAAATCAATAGAGAAAGGTGCAATAAAATATACAGCACCGCCACTTTACAAAATGATAACTGTTGTTCATATGATCTGTGTGTTCACTTGGAAATACAAATTTTGTGTTGTTTTTTTTTTTTATACAAAATAAAGTGCAAATGTACTTGGTTTTAAGGGTCTCATATGGAGTTTTTAAATTTTTGATAGGAGATTGGTGTATTATTTGGTGATATGAAATTACGTGAACTGTATCTACAGGTCCTTGTACATACATGTGTGTATGCCAATTTACACCGTGTAGTGTGAGTACGGTTATCAAAATAAAATTTAGAAAATGCCAAGAAAATGAAAAATATAGATCGCTTATTTTTACACGTGTTTTGTTTGAAATAGCCAATAATGGCAATTCATTCAATGAATATGAATCATATCGACCAGTGGTGTGTATTTAAGCAGTTTATTAGACCTATCGATAGAAAGCAAATCAACATGGGGGAGAGGAAGGACGTTTGGTTGAATGCTGTCAATTCACGGGGAATAAGATTTGAGCTACTGATTACAGATTTCTTGAGGTAGAAGATATTCAGCTATTAGAGTATGCGACCTCCTTCCTCCCAAACAAAATCTGGTTTTGGAGACTTGTTGAGGAGGTGTCAGGAGCGTGCATGCTATTAGAACATCACAGCAAAGAGTTGCAAAATTTCCCCTCGTTCTTAGTTAATGGTTGCCTAAGAAAAAAACGCTTAATACCAGGATTTCGAGATAAAATGCTTATCGTATGACGTCATTTAGTTTTAGATCGTAGTTGATGGGATGTGATCATGTACTGCGGTAACGATCAAATATAAGCTATCGGATATTGAAGAATTATAGACCGACGACTCGAAAAAATATTGTAATCATTTGTCGGATGAATTTCGGTCATATCATTCTTACAAAAGATGGGGTCGTCCGATTACTTTGTTTATGTTATATAAATTTACACTTCCTTAAACTGACTAATGCAATCGTCCTGTTTACTCCCGATTAACTGCAATAATGTAGCCCTCTCCGATTTTTTTAAAACTGACGTTTCGTTGGAGAGGGCCACAATGCCATAAGATCTCTGTAATGGTGCAAAATTAATTTTTTATTGGGGCTGACTTTGGTATTAAAAGATCGCTTTTAAGTTAGACTTCCTTCAGATAAAATGAATTTTTTATTCACGATGAACAAACTAATTCTTTATAAATCAACACCAGATAAACCACATCAGCATGTTTACCAGTCATCTTTTTCAGCAGCCATGATAGGTCTCATGTGATTATAAGGGACTTTAGCTTGGAGTTTAGATTGCTTGATAAAGTAAATATCAGTGTAGATAAGCGGATTTACCTCATCTTGTCACTAAAACATCACTAAAGAAAATCGTTTATGTTTGAAATTTCATATTTACCAAATCATTTATGCTTGAAATAGGGAAATTCCTATATTCAGTTCAAGATCCGCTCCTGAATTCTCATTGGGTGTCACAAAATAAAACCAATCAAGGTCAGTAAACATGGCTTCACAAATTTAACTTTTGATGTTGATATACACGACAAATAACCGATATATGGACTGTACTTGATATTTTTGGATTAATGTATGTCCTGCATAACTACATTTTTTTAAGTTCAGGTAAGGAGTGCAAATGTTATTGTCACTTATCAAATTTTATGATTTGAGCCAAATTCGTTGTTGGAGTGAATCACTCCCGCATTCTGCACCACTACAGAGATCGTATGGAGTTCTCTCTCTCTCTCTCTCTCTCTCTCTCTCTCTCTCTCTCTCTCTCTCTCTCTCTCCCCAAAAAAGGAGAGGGCTACATTATTGTAGCTAACTCCTCTTCAGTTGATGTTACCTTATACATTTCCTGTATGTGAGGAGAGGGAGGGGAGCTTCAGACAGTTTCCAAAGCTTTCCACTCTGATCTACGATTAACTTTTTGTATGCAAGATCCGCCGTCAACATTGTAGGATCCACCCCACCTAGCGTCCTATCCATACTGTCATCTGAATTGGAACGACATATACTTCAGTGGCGGATCCAGACCTGAAATTTTCAACCCCCATTAATCTCCTCCCTCCTTTTAGATCCGCCACTGTAATTTGCAACTTTGTTCAAATGTCAATCATGACAGTCTGGTCAGGATGCAGATTTTCTCGCACTGGTACAGTTATCAAATCTAACTGATCGTGCTTGCAAGATATTTAACTCTCAAATGCTCGTACCTAAAGAAACTTGTTTTGTGAAGATTTTCTGTACCAGCGTAGGCTGATTATGCTTGTCACATGTTATTAAAACGTCTTTTGCTAGTATTAGGGGATTTGATACTGCAATGTACAGGCATCCTAACATGTGACAGAAGTTGGCCACTACTAGAGCGATAGTACACCAGCTTTGTCTATAAGACGATTCCACTAAAGGGTCGGTGAACCAGATACGTGTTAATCTACTGCTTCCTCCCTTCTCCCACCTTCGCGTCCTATCTTCACTTTTACAATGTCGTTTCTTTATTTTAAGCAAGTGAAATCAATGTGGCCAGTAATAACGAAGACATTTACCTTCTGATGACTGTCGGGGTTTTTTTTATTGATAAATTTTTATGCCGTGTAGATTCGAGCCCCCCTCCCCCTTTCTTCTTCCATTACTTCTAGGTTAATTTTTCCTTACCTGGTGACGGTTCGTTCACAAATGTTAATTATAGTGAGTTCAGCTTTCGAAGAAGCAATTGCTAAATACGATTCTCAAAAGAGCCCCTCGCTTAAATTTCGTACATAATCAGTGTCTTTTAAATGCATTTTGATTTAAGATAAGTACATTTCATTTTTGAAAATACATGGAGATATGAACTGCAATAGTTTACGTTTGCATACTTCATGAAGCGTGAGCACTTCATAAAAAGTCCTACTTTCATTTCTGTCGAAATATAGCCAGTCGTTAAAATAGACGTTTAAGCACATACTCTAATTGTTAACAACCGCAGCGCGTTCATTAGGAAATTAATACGCGCATCAATTCAATTAATGCGCGCAATAGTAAAATTATGATCTATTTAATTGGACTGAGGCGATCATTATAATTTGTAAAAATACACTGGGAATGTAAATTTAATACTATAGATTAAATGTGCTTGTCCATCCATGCAGACAGTAAGTATTGGTATAATTATATGAAGTACTCTGATGTTACTATAGATGCAGGTTTTTTATAGAGCGCTACATGACCATTAACTCTAATAGCTGAGGATATCTTTAATTATTTCAAACTATCATCAATTCATTTGATGCGAGCAACATTTCATTTAAAAATCTCGTCAAATAATTAATGGTGTCTTCAAATCTATATTAGTGCGCGCATTACTTGAATTATTGGTAGCAGTAATTATTCTATTGAATTGTTGCGCGCTTAAATTGAATTGTTGCTCACTTCAAATGAATTGATGGTATCAGTTCTGGAATTGATACGCGCTTTATTGATTGATTGATTGCTTCATGTTTTCCGCCACACTCAACAATTTTTCAGTTATCTGGTGGCGTCCAGCTTTTATTGGTGGAGGAAAAAACCCACATACAATGTACCTGGAAAGAGACCACCGACCTTCCGAAAGTAAACTGGCAAGCTTTCTCTCTTATATCGGCGCGAGCAAGAATCGAACCCTAGGCGACTAGAGGTGAGAGGCCTTGTGAGTTTGAGCGCAATTGGCTAACCACTCGGACACGGAGTCAATTAAAAATGAATAACAATTCGATTAATACGCACATCAATTCAATTGATGCGCGTAATAGTAAAATTATGTTCTATCTAATTGAATTATTGCGAACATCAATTCGCGCAACTGCGCGCAATAGTTGAATTATTGCCCTCTTTCATTGCATTGATGACATCATTAATTCAGCTGATAAATCTTTTAGAGAGAGAGAGAGAGAGAGAGAGAGAGAGAGAGAGAGAGAGAGAGAGAGAGAGAGAGAGCAATTTCTTTCAATTCAACATATTTACAATTGAATTAATGATCTCTTTAAGTGAGTTGTTAAAAGAATTAATAGCGCATTACTTCCTTCAGCAAAAATCGTTGTAAATGTTTAAAGATGTCTTCAGCTGAATGAAATAGATCATCAAATCATTCATATTGAACTCTAAGTTAAATTTTGCAAAAAACCAAAAAACCAAAAAACAAAACAAAAAACAAACGTAAATTCCCTGCCGCCTTTTTGAATAGTCAATTTACATTTTCTGTAAGTTTTTGATTGATTGATTGATGTTGCTTTCCGCCACACTCAACAATTTTTCAGTTATCTGGCGGCGTCCAGTTTTTATTGGTGGAGGAGAAAACCCACATACAATGTACCTTCCGAAAGTAAACTGGCAAACTTTCTCACATATATCGGCGCGAGCGAGATTCGAACCCGCGCCGACTAGAGGTGAGAGGCCTTGTGATTTTGAGCGCGATGCTCTAACCACTCGGCCACAGAGGCCCCCCCCCCCCCCTAAGTTTTTGAGATGACCTATTAAGATATTAGTATCTCACACGTTGCCATCTCAGAAGTTTACAGAGAGTAAAAATTGAACATGCAGAACGATTTACGAAGGTGATCGGCGGGAAAAACCACATCTTTTGGACAAATGATGGGCTCTATATTCGTTTTTCAATAAGCCCCAAATTAAATACAAGACATGAACATGATAAACCTAGGGTTTCCTGTCATGTTCCGTTGTTTTTTGCCTTGCCGCCAAACATTAGCGCAATAAGAGGCCGTCATGAAACCCCTGCACGGAGTGAGTCATGTGGAATTTCAAGGTTCAGGCGAGTTAATCCACAGTTTTTGATCACAATGACCGTATAGAGGTATCATTCCCCAGATATAATGAAAGAGGAGGTATTGTTTCATTACTGAGTCCTTTTCCTTACGACACTTCCTTGTAAAATTTCTTTTCTCCCGATTTCTTTGGTTAGAAAGCAATGCTAATCACACTTCAGATAAACGTGTTTACAGAAAAAGTTTTTTAATGCAATGTAACTCTAAATGGATTTCATTGGGACATGAAAATAGGATCAGTCTTGAGATAATAAAGCATTCCACATCATTTAATTTTTCGTTTTCATATAATATATTCATTGGTACTTAATCATTAAGATCATAGTATCCTGGTGAGTTAAATAATCAATTTACTTTCATGTACGGTGACAACATTTATGGTCCAAAAATATTCAAAATGAAATATTTTGTTCCATCCCTTTAGTACAACATTACTTATTATAAATTCAATTCACCATTAATATGTAACCTCTCGTGCGAGTGTAGTTGCTCATGGGTGTTGCGATTCACATTCATTAATTGAAAAGATGAATTTAATTCAAATTTTCCTTTCCGTAAGATAGAGTTCAAATTACGTGTTGGAATTTTTCTATGAGTACTCACAGTCCTTTGATGATTTTCCTTAGCGCGTGCTAGCTTCTACGACCTTATTGGCTGCTGGTTTGTGGCTGCTAGCGTGACTGGTAGGGATGGACGGTGATTTCCTTGGGAAGTTTGTATATAGGGAAACAAATTGACATTTCTGTATAATTTTATCCAGTTGGAGACAAGAGGGTCGACAGAGAATCTAATAATTGATGTTTTTAGGTTACCCCGCCATTTCTTAGTAAACCGTGCATGATCCATGTTATGACTGACGTGATTAAAGCAGACTAATTTCTCCCTCTTTATTCCTTCATATTGGGGAGAAATAATAGCCTTGTCGATCCGGCCTTGAATGACAGCTGTGCTGTGTGACCTTGAATGACTCAAAGTGAGCGACAGATAGCAGAAAACAGGCTGAATTGTGTTTACTTCAAGTTAAAAGTACAGATAAAACATTCAACTGACCATGGACGTGAAGGAGAGGAAGGTGGTGATTGCTATGGATGGAAGCACACACTCGGAGTATGCCTTTAACTGTAAGGGAAAAATCTGTTGTTGTTGTTTTTCTTTTATCCTTTTATGATTTTCATTGGGGAGATTTGTTATCACCTTAAGATATTTACGTTAACAGAGGCCATGTTCGACTTCAATGTTTATAAAATCCATTCACGTGCTCATGTTTTATCGAGCACCGGTAACATTCTGTATGTCAGTATTGTCGTTTCTTTTACACTTGACTGTTTCTTTAAAGCATTTTTTTTCTTCCAATTTTCCATTTAATTGTAATACTTCATAGTAAATCCGTTTCATGACAGGAGTTCATCCTCTTATGATATCTATATGCAATTACGTCCTCTCATGTTCTCTGTATGTAATTACGTCCTCTCATGTTATCTATATGTAATTACGTCCTCTTATCTATATGTAATTACGTCCTCTCATGTTATTTATATATAATTACGTTCTCTCATGTTATCTATATATAATTACGTCCTCTCATGTTATCTATATATAATTACGTCCTCTCACGTTATCTATATGTAATTACGTCCTCTCACGTTATCTGTATGTAATTACGTCCTCTCATGTTATCTATATATAATTACGTCCTCTCATGTTATCTATATGTAATTACGTCCTCTCATGTTATCTGTATGTAATTACGTCCTCTCATGTTATCTGTATGTAATTACGTCCTCTCATGTTATCTGTATGTAATTACGTCATCTCATGTTATCTATATGTAATTACGTCCTCTCATGTTATCTATATGTAATTACGTCCTCTCATGTTATCTATATGTAATTACGTAATTACAACTAATACATGTATGTGCCTTCAATTTTCAGGGTACCTAAATAGTTTCAGGTTACCACATGACCTCGTATTACTCGTCCACTGCATTGAACGACATGATAGATTCCATGCAGGTAATGAGCTTATTTGAATACAGACCATCTCTTTTTTCATTGATTCGATGGTGAATTAATGTGTTTTTCCTTTGGTCTATCGATGAATTTAATTTTGACTGTATTTTTTGTTTTGGTCAGTTGGTGAGTTTCTTTGTTTTTGTGTTTGATCCGTCGCACAGTTTCTTTGTTTTGGGGGTTGACACGTCGGACAGTTTCTTTTTGGGGGGCTTGATCCGTCGGACAATTTCTTTGTTTTTGGGCTTAATCCGTCGGACAATTCTTTGTTTTTGGGCTTGATCCGCCGGACAGTTTCATTGTTTATTTTGGGGTTTGATCCCTAGGACAGTTACTTTTCTTTTGGTTGTGATCTGTTAGACAGTTTCTTTGTTTTGTGTTTAATCCGTAGGGGAGTTTCTTTTTGCTTTTCGGGTTTGATCCGTCAGAAAGTTGCTTTGTTTTGCGGTTTGATCCGTTTTACAGCTTTCTTGTTCTTAGATTCGAAATGTCGGACAGTTTCTTTGTTTTTGGGTTTGATCCGTCAGACAGTCTGATTTTGGGTTTAATCCGTCGAACAGTTTGATTTTGGTTTGATCCGTTTGACAGTCTCCTTGTTTTTGCGTTTGATCCGTCAGACAGTTTCTTTGTTTTTTGGGTTTGATCGGTCGAATATTTTTTTTTTTACGTCCGTTGTCAAGGTTATGTGATGGGCTTGACACTAATTGGCGATTTTGCTTATTTTTGGTTTGGCTAGTGGATTATATATATATATATATATATATATATATATATATATATATATATGTTCCTTTGTTGAGTTTGTAGGAACTTGGTGTAGTCTGTTATGTTGATAAGTTTATAGAGTGTTAATTTTGGTTGTTTATTTGTTTTAATATGGTCTCTTGGTGAGTTTGTATGCTTTTAATTTGTTCTATGGTTTTAATTTCATTCCTGGGAGTATTTTGTTTTTAGATTGTTTGTTTGGTTACATTGTACAATACGTAAGATTCCATGTAGATAATGCGCCTAATAAAAACCATGGAGATATATAATTAATCAAATTGCGTATCCCAGTTTGTAAATGTTTAGTGTGGTCTTTTAATTGGTGAGTATGTTTATGAAGAATGGTTTTCGTTCGTTAGTAAATTTGCTATTAAATTAACATTTAATCAAAAGGTAATTATGCTTTAATGAAAAATTAAACAAATTGCAAAACTCATAAAGAGACATTTATTCTTGTCAAATTGAAATAGTAGTATAGGGGAGCATTGAGATTGATATTATTCTCGCAAAGCAAAGCTTGTGCTGGTATGGCCCAACAGCGATACACACATAGGTAATAGTGCTGAACTTATGAAATTGACATCAGTAAAAAACGTTTTCCATCGTCAAATTTGTAACATAGTTTTCTAATTTGTAAAAATACACATTTTTCAATTTTCTGACTTGATAGGTATTTTAGAAATTTTATTTTAGTTAAATAAAACGTTGCAGATACGAGTATAGAAATACCATGTATTGCTCCTTTATACCTACCTTTAAAACACGCGTTAATTTGCTTGGCGAAAATATACAGAGGACATTAAGCTATTAAAAGCAACACGTATGGAGAGAATTTTTATGAAATGTTCATGTACGAGTTATGTCGATAACAATGATTAAATATTGAAAGCAGTCGGAGTTGGATGATTTAAGGAAGTTTAAATCTTTGAATATTTATAGATGAGCACATCTCTCTTTAAAACATGTATACAGTATGGGGCCACAGTGGTGATTATTAAGTTAGAATTGACGAAAGTATTCTGAACACTATTTCAAAGTTTAATTAAGAAAAAGACATGGTAGGAATAAGATGCTTTGTGATCTGTTGGTGTTGCCGTTGTTCTGCGAAAGTAAAAGTATTGATTGACAACGTGATTGATAATATCTCGAATACCATGTATAAAAATGTTAGCGATGAGAAGCTTCTACGTCACCTTTTGTGTTTTGGCTCACGTTAAGATCACTGGGTCAAATATGACGAGCAATGGCTATCTGCAATGCACTTCCATCTATAGTGATGGTACCTGATATATGAAAAAAAAAAAAAAATATCTAGGACTGTTAAAGAATAAGTTATTTTTTTTCAAGATCCAGGAGAAAATTGCATACCGGTATTGTTAGAAGTGGTTCATTTGAGTTTATTGTCAATCAGTGAAAACCCTTCCTCACTACTTTTAAGTAAACGTGTTACATAAAGTATCTTTTTTCAAGGTTAAGAGGTCGAAGGTCACTAACTCGTGTGGTTTCTGAATATTATTGGAGTTTCTACAAGAAAATATTGTCTATTAAAGAATGTCTATTTCTTTTTCGTAGGTAAAGGTCATTATATTGCCTTAAAAAAAATCGATTCGATCCCTTATGACGTTTATCAAACCTGGCGGTTAGGGCGTCCGTTTCGCAATCGAGAGGCCTAGTTTCGATTTTCAACCCCGGCGTCAAGTCAACCGTAACACGTTTAACATAGGTATATCTTGTGGTCGTTTCTTCATCAAACGCCCAGCGTTAGAAATGACAGTCTCGGGTCTCTCAGATATGACCTTAAAGCGAAGGTCCCCTGTCGTGGCAGGCAGTGGTACGATTAAGAATCCTCACGGCTACGGCACTGAGCGCCATGCATAGATCTAAATTTGTGGCACTTCAATTGAAGCTAGTTACGTATCTACATGATTGATTGATTGATTGATTGTTTTCCGCCACACTCAACAATTTTTAAGTTATCTGGTGGCGTCCAATTTCTTATTGGTGGAAGAGAGAACCCAGACACAATGTACCCGGGAAGAGATTACCGGCTTTCCGTAAGTAAACTGGCAACTTTCTCACATATATCGGCGCGAGCGAGAATCGAACCCGCGCCGACTAGAGGTGAGAGGCCTTGTGATTTTGAGAGCTATGCTCTAATTACTTGGCCACGGAGTGAGTGAAAAATTCTGGAATGAGAGGTAAACAATGTAGAAACAAACATCAACATGTTGTCCTTTATGATTAGATTCATTGTGACATTTAACTTGTCTCCCAGTGTTTTCCTGGCTTAAAGGTGCAGATCAAGTTAAATCAACTTTGATGTTGCATGAGCATTAAATTTTGATGCAAGTCCATTACTAGAAGTGTAAGGGACCAGAGAGTGTCATGTTATAAACATGTATCGTTTCGTTGTTCTGTATGAAAAAAAACCCGTCATGTCTCGAGTAAAGGTTTCATTCTAGTGGAGATAAGATGGAAGTTGTGAGAAAATTTGATTTCGTATATAATGTCATAACATCTTTCAGCCCTGGGTATGTCTGACGTCAAGACGGTGTGTGATATCTTAGCCCAAGAGGAAAAGGAAGAACAAAATTTGAAAAAGCAGATGGAGAGGAGGCTTATAGACAACAAGGTATGACCTGATTGTACAGTGCAAAATGCGCGATATAGTTTACCAGAATGCAGTGAACATCGCGCACTTTGTGATCATCATTGGTATACATTACTGTATAATTATTGACTGGATATCGAGAAATATGCCTTTCCTATGTCCTTGTGCGGTAAAGCAGACCGAGCTTGTGAAGTTCGCTTCCGCGGAACGAGCTAGGGCGGGCATATAATTTTTCGATATTCTTAAATAACCTTTCAATTACAAATGTTTCAAAGTTTATGGACATCTAATTCTAGAAGTATGTATTGTTTATATTTTTCATAGCAGACGAAGTATTAATATTTATGTCCATTATTATTTGTAAAGAGATGTGACATCACAATGGAGTATAAGTGGTCATTTAGTGCGGGCTTTTATAATTAAGTAAAGGTAGGGTACTCTCTGGAGAAAATTGAGGGAAAATATCAAAATATATAATAAGGTGTATCAAACTAGTAAGTTCATTATATAAAATACATTTATAATCATGGATTTCTTCAATTATTAATTGAATACATACCCTGTCGTGTTTCAGCTAACGGGTACGGTAAAAACAGGTATTGGCAAACCAGGTGAGCTAATTGTTTCAGCCGCCCGCCACGAGAAAGCTGACGTCATTGTTTGCGGCTGCCGTGGGGTCGGCAAACTCCGGCGGACCCTCACCGGAAGTGTTAGTGATTTTATCGTCCACCATTCACACGTCCCTGTCATCGTATGTCGTCATCCAAGTCACTTGAACGAGTTGAAGAACCAGAACTGAACAAGCATCGGGATAAATCCCGCCACTGCACTTTAAACATATAATTATGAAATATTAAAGATGAAATCGTTACCTGTGATAGTTGGGGCATACTTTAAAGCTTGAGTGAGGGAGCTTTGTTCGGGGATATGCTATCGTAGTCGACCATGCATATTAAAGTAGGAATATGATATTGCATTCGTTTTTGTATGAAAATAGTATAAACTTGATTGTGTGTGTTGCACGTATGCTTAGTCGAATGCTCTTGTTACTTGTCATATTGTTTTGTTCAATAAAGGAAAAACTCACAACAATAAAAGGAATACGAAAGATTTCAATCTATTCATAAAATCACGAGTACCTCTTAAGCAGCAATCATAGGATAATTATCTCTGTAAAGATTATTTTGATTTCAGATTTTGTATGACGTGGTGTACCAGCTTCTACGCACCACGGTATGCCTCGGTGAAGAGGCTCAGGGTAGAGACTCCTATTCTTCCAAACCCTCATTACCCCCTAGCTTGTCGTATGAGGCGACTAAATGGGGCGGTCCTCCGGGTGAGACCGCAAAAACCGTGGCCCCATGTCACAAGTGTGGCACGATAAAGATCTCTCCTTGCTCAAGGTTCGTAAGTGCCGACCATGGGCCTGAACACCGACAATGGCGACGTCTTCATGCGAGTGAAAAATTCTCGAGCGGGACGTTAAACAAAATAGAACCAACCCACCACTTCCAAACACCGAAAGACATTTAATATATATTTTTAAACGCCCGCCGATATTTAGATTAGACCTTAAAGTATATCCATAAGCAGATGCAAATGTATACTAACGGACTTTAAAAACGAAACACACGTTGTTGTTTTTTGGTTTTTTTTAATTTATTCATTGAAAACATTAGATATAAAAGTTTTATTGCAAAATTTATCCAACATACATAGTATTGATTTTTAAAACCCATCTCTCGATGTACCTGTGTTCATTGTTTGCTCGTTGTGAGAAGCATCGCACGAAATTTTCAGGGCTTTATTCAAACACGTGGAAAGGTAATAGAGGATTTTTTCGCGATAAAATAATTTTGTTGGTGAAAGCATATACACCACTAACAGAAAAAATTCAAAACCAAGACTATGCTGCGCTTAAGCAATGAAGTGCGCAATGAGGCACTTGGTATGCTGTAAGCAGGCGTTAGTCAGCGTGAGGTTGCAAGGCGTTTTAATGTCCATTCTTTTACAGTTAGCCGGTTGTTGTCACGATTCCATTAGACAGAATCCCTAAATGACCGCCCAAGACCTAGTCAACCGTTTGTCACAACGCCACGGCAACAAGCGTTCATACGGCAACGTCATCTGTGCAATAAGTTTACGACCGCTGCGATCACGGCGAAAGAAATCGTTGGACGTCATGGAAGGCATAATCATCCTAGAACCGTTTCCAGAATTTTGAAGCGCCATGGGATCCGCTGCAGAAGACCTTATAAGGGGCTACAGCTTAAACCGCATCACCGACGGTACAGATTGCAATGGGCAAGGCAGCATCTGACTCAACGTCAAAATTTGTCACATGTGTTCTCAGATGAGTCCAGATTTAACGTTAGCAACGCAGACGGTAGATGTCGAGTTTACCGTCGTTTATATGAACGTTTTACAAATAATTGTGACTTCAAGCGCGACAGGTTTGGAGGGGTAGGCGTCATGGTCTAGGGTGCGATTAGCCACAATTTTCGGTCCCAACTGGTCGTTTTAAATGGAACTCTCACTGCTAGGAGGTATGTGGACGAAATTCTGCAGCCTGTTTTAGCACCATTATTGCAGCAGCATAGGCAAGGAAATGGGTTAATTTTCCAACAGAACAATAGGTGCGTACATACGGCAAGGTTGACACAAAACCTTTTTCAAAGGAACATCACTAACGTCCTTGATTGGCCCGCTATGTTCCCGGACTTGAATCCAATCGAGCATTTGTGGGATGAGCTGGGGAGACATGTGCGCGGCCGCCATCCTCAGCCTCAGAATCCGCAAGAATTAGGGAGAGCCTTGTTGGAGGAATGGCAGAATATTCCTCAGGAACCATTCGAAATGTTTGTCAATCAATGTCACGTCATTACTGCTGATGGAGGTCATACCGGTACTAGTGAACCAAATCACATTTTTGACGCACCCCTCATTGACATTCATTTCAATTGTAGCCTCTTTATGAATAATATGATGTTCAAAATCAAAGAATAGTGTTCATTTAACATGGTTTATAATATACCACTATGAATTTTTTTTATTAGATATATGAACAAATTTATAATATATAAAATTATCAAGTGTTGCGTTTTTAAAGTCCGTCATTATATTTCAAAAGTAGAAAGTTTCAGTTAAGGTGAAAATGTGAATGTAGTCATCGCAATTTAGACTACATGTAACGGTGTGTATTAGTCGGACTGTTATTATATTCGGACTACTGAGTAAAGGGTAGGTCATGTGTGCGGTTTTTCTTTATTTTCGCCATTTGAAAGTTATTACATCGTAAGAATTGCAGAACAGGGGCGGATCTAGGAGGGTTACAAAGGTTGTAACCCGGCCCTCTCCCCTTTGGTTAAACAATTTAATAGTAACTTGTTTGGGTTTTTTTTGTTGTTGTTTTTTTGTTGTTTTTTTTTTTTTTTGCCAGTTTTGGCACTTTACTCCCCACTCTTTTTGGGCGAAAAAGGTGCAAACTTGAGTCGCACATCCTTTAATTTTTTTTTTCTGAATCCACCCCGACAAAGGGTACGAACAACACACAATGCATAAGATATGTCGGCATTTTTTTTTTCTCAACGAGAAACATTTAATTATTCTATTCATATATCTTAAACATAGTATGATACAAATATATTTTAATGATTATGGAAACAAACATCTTGATTGAAAAACAGAACAAAACATGTACCGCGCATTAGGCTGACCAGAATTAAAATCTACGTTTAATTTTTATGTTGTTTTTTTTTACGTCAACAGCGTACAAAATATCACAAATTTTAAATTTTCAAGTATTTCATTTTTTCAGATGTGAAGACCAAAATTGAATTTAAAGACCAAAACATGCAATCATTGATATCATCTTAAATCTTGGGAGTATTTGGAGGGGGAATGGTTGGATCGCATGAACCAATTTGTCTTACATAGATCGTTTTGCAAATTCATTGCATGCGTACTAAATTAAATATTTTATCTAATATTTGTAAATTTTCTTTCTTGATTGTCACACAACTTTATAAGCTTCTACAAAAACGCAGAATTTGTAACGATCGGCCTGAGTATTATAACAAAGGCAGCTGCTCTAGATGTGGTAGTAAAACTACAAATCGTAGCGTCCACCTCCAATTATTAAATGTCCATCACTTTCATTATGTGGGGGTCCTTTTTGACCCCTTCAATGAATTCCTCTAGTGAAAGATTATCATCACAGTCAATGTCCATTTGGTTAAAAATCGTGTCCGACCTCTGCTGGGGGTCTTCTCTATCGGGGTCGTCGGACAACGCGCACTCCACCTTGTACATGGCCTAAAACACAAATTAAACACGGATATAATCCACCATAGTCTTTGATCACCCTTTAATAGAAATAAACAATGCGTTGGCGGATCAAGAAAGAACGGGAGTTTTACTGGAGTGGCGTTGCATTCACCGTTTCGTTGAATATATTTAACTAATTAATCCCCAACCCCCCCCCCCCCCCCCCCCCAAAAAAAAACAAAACAAAACAACCCCACAGTCACCTTGTGCATATTTTCTGGACCCGCTGCTAATCGTAACTAATTAACTATAACTATATATATATATATATATATATATATATATATATATATATATATATATATATATATCGATAGATAGATAGATATGTAAACAAACATAAGTGTGTACGTACGGATAGAACCTCCGACATCTCGTCCCTGGTGATAAATCCATTACCGTTAATGTCGTAGATCTGGAAGCTGAATTTGAGCTTTTCCTGCACACTTCCTCTCAGTACCACACTGAATCCACACACAAACTCCCGGAAGTCTAGTAAACCATCATCATTCCGGTCAAACACGCGAAACACATGCTTCGCGAATTCTCTAGCGTCCCCTAATGGAAAGAATGTCTTATAAGCTTTCTTGAATTCCTCCACCGTCAAAGCACCTTTCGGCCAGTTGCTCTTGAATTCTTTGTACCAGTCTTGAAGTTCCTCAACTGTAAAATTAGTCTGGTCCCTCAAATCAGCCAAAGTTTTGGGCGCTAATTTACTGTGGCGTTTTCCCATTTTTAATGACTTTTGTACTACTACAAACTCAGTTAATCACTAACAATTGTGAAGTGTTTACTTCATTTTAAATACGAGTTATATGGTTGATTGGAGTTTTATAAACCTTGTTTTGAAATACAATGCTCTAATGTTCATATTTGATTAGACATTATCGATTTAACGCTCTAAAATGTCTAAATACGCCGCACATTGGGGAGATTTAAATATACAAAGATGGTGCGCACTATCACACTAATCTCAGAATAATCTGTAGATATATCGACACCAAATCCCAACACTCTGGATATGTAACGTTAGTAATTTTTTGCTGTTGGCTTGAAGCAATTTTGAAGGGTTTCGCCAGAAGCATAATATCAATATTAAAATACATTTTACACGCCCCCCCCTCCCCCCACCCCCTTCTTATGTTGACTTGATCTGCCCATTTATGCATTACATTTAAGAAATAAGTACACGCGTGTGTAAGTTACAAAAATAGTTACCATAATATCTGTGTTCAGTTTGAAGGTATGGTTCAAGTGTGTATCTTAATTTATAGACATATGTCTGACTCGATTATATGCAGAAAGTTACGGTTGATCCGTGAGAGGGCGCTTCCTCATCTATCATCCATGGATTGGTTCAACAAAGTTAAACTGCTCTTGGCTTTTGGCTTGGTCGGTGAACTTTACGTTTGCAATCTCAATCCAAACTATTTGTTAGATCCCCACTTAATACAGATCGCCTCCCCATGTCATAGCTAAGACATGCATGGAAGGACCCCCCCCCCCCCCCCCCCCCCCCGCCACTTTCTATAACTCATATGTTCATATGTGTTTGTGCTATTTGTTTTTGCTTAATTTCTTATGTATTTCATAAAAGTTTGATTTTAAAAAAATACTTGTGCGATATTGTTGTAATGGCGAGTTTTGACTTATTTTAGGGATTTTTGTATGTGCATGTATAATTATTTTATAATCGAACACAAACAGATGACAAGAAAGCAACTTGACGCAAGCGTCAAAGGTATCAGGTCGCAGAATATACGAATGAATCATTCTACTATTATGGTTATTATCAATTTTTTTTATCAGATCGAACAATACTGACGATATGCATTTTGTGCATCACTACAGGATGAAGAGTTAATGGTGAAGTCATACTTTGATTTGGATTAAGTTCTATATACACTAAACATATCCGAGTCTATAGAGATATCATTAAATAGTTTCAAATGGGGTGGGGGGGGGGGGGTGGGGGGTGGGGGGGGGGGTGTACATCAACACCTGCCTAGAGTTGTCTCCCTCAAGTGGAAGTGTGGAAGTGTGTGCTGGTTCCCCGAACTTGTTTGATTGATTATGGGAACCAGATACTCAAAGTAAGTTTTACTAAATTTTCAAAGTTTATGGCTGCATGCAGACCTTCTTCGTGATACATATAATAATTTAACGATCTTACAAAATACGGAAACATTTTGAAATCCCATCGAGTCTCCGTACCAATAACAGCAAGGTTAACAGTTTATTTTGAACAAACCTTGAATGTTGAGGGTACAGGGCGGGTTTAAAAGTTAAATCTCATCTCTTGTCACTAGACCTGCATGTGTATCTATGTACATACCTTAGAGAGAGAGAGAGAGTACATCGTCTCTGCTGATAACCTTGAAAGGGGCACCACATCGCCTCAACAGATGACCTTGGACAGGAACGTTTCAATGGTGATCCTTTCCCTATAAGATTTATTTTTGTACGGATCACAACAAAAGATAAAATGAGTGTTATTTTTTAATGCAGGATCCTTTTAGGAGTGTTCAAGGGGCTGCCTCACGGGAAATTTTGGTTTAAATGAAGCAAAATGGTAAACTCTAAATGGTATTTTGGAAAACAAAAGTGTTTTAATTTGCCTCGGAGTAGAATTTCGCGCTCTTATATGAGTAGAAGTGATGAAAGTGTGTGCAATTTAATAAAGAAATGGGAGTTTTGTATACTGTCACGGAATCCACAAGGCTAAATATTCATTTCTACATTCTTCACCGTCAGGTATGGTTGATGCAGCATTGTACACTGCAAGATTGGCAAATTTTGTAAATTCACTCTTGGTGATTGGCAGTTTTTGTTACATGAGTAACTGTGTAGTTCCACCTTGAAAAATTTGAGAGTGGGGATAACAACAACCACTTTGAAATACGATATTTATAGTAAAAATAATAATACAGGCACAAAAAAAAAAAAAAAAAAATATGAAGGGGTGGGTGTTGTCGTCCAATATATAGTACTTCATGGGGTCAATATTCAAACCCCTGACTTCACGTACTTGTAATAAATATTACAGTCAATCAAAACAATACTAAGATAGGGTGTTTATACATATTGATATACCACTCCAATTGTTTACAGGGGTATAAGACATTTTATATATTATAAAGTTCAATACTAACCCTGATCCGGGGTCATATATCCCATCATCATTTCATGATTAAGCCCCTTCGCAAGTTTCATGTATTAGTTGTTTTTCATTCATTTGAAAGTTTGACTAATATTATCAGCCTCGGATAATGAACAACTTAATCATGTTAAAATTCTCTCCTGAATGCTTAACAAGCAATACTAAAAGTAGAGCAAGACGTTGCATAATCAGCCTTCATATCAGTAATTGTTTCATTATTTTGGCAATAGGCAGGTGAAAGAAAATGATTATAAATTAAATATTTAAATTCTCTCTGAAAATCAATACAGCGCCAGGGTAGTCTGGAGTTTTCTTGTGGAGGGAGGGCAGGAGGGGGGCTTAAATCATAAAATCAAATTATCTGGCTAGCAGGCATGCGCCTTATAAAGTATCCTCAGTATGTAAAAGCTGCATAGATGGACAAAGTTTACAATTTAATGACATATTCTGATATTATTTAGTGTCACTTAAATCTAATGACCGAACTAATACCGTAAACTCAAATCACAGACAGAAATCAATTTCGTCTTTGCTTTTAATTGTACGTTTGCGAAAATACGGATAGATATGCTGGAAAGTCAGTTAAAAAACCTAATCTATAGTCTTAATTGCGGAATAAGAAATTATAGAGAAAAGCAAATATAATGACAACAAAATGGGCCTCAGATAAGTTTTAATGCATAAATTTCATAATTGATATCATTCGAAAAAAAGGGGGGGGGGGCAAAACCATGTTTGTGTCCCCCTCCCCAGTTTGAAAGGGGGGGGGGGCGGACGTGCCCCTGCTGCCTCCTCTCCTACGCCTTTGGTGAGTGAATACAATAGAAAATGTAAATATAAGAAATGTCTTTCAGTTTCTGAATGTGTATGAGATGATATGCCTAACGCGCTCCATTCAATATGCCTTTGTCAAGATGCTGAGGGTACATTATCTCATATACTTTCAGAAACTGAGAGACATTTCTTAAAGTGTGTGTGTGTGTGTGTGTGTGTGTTTTAGAATTTATCTACATATACAAATTTCACAATAACCAGTATTCCGAGTGAGTAGAACTCTTTCCTTTTCAAATTCATAGAACTGACACCAAATCTTGTTTGCCATTTCCAAGTGGAATTCACGTGGCAAACATAGCTGAGTTACTTTACAGCTTAAAAACAAACAAACAAACAAACAAAAAATTCACATTGATACCTGCCCATTCCACTACACTAGAAATGATCGAAATGAGTGTTTAGAAAGGCTGAGATACAGAACAATTTGTCGACATGTTAATTTTTTTCTCGTAGAAATATGTACTTCAGGGAACAGGGGGAAAGTCTGAAAATCATAAAGAAGAGTAGGACAATGGCATGCAGTCCGTGTGCTTATTTCAACCCTCTGGTTATTCACATGCAAATGTCGTGCGTTTATAATAAGTTGAATGCTTATGATAGCTAGGTACCTTGATAAGAATATTGCATTTTCAGTGTTTGTCAGCAGATAATCTATTTGTCCTTGCCTGTCAATATAGGTAACTGGCTCACCGATAGTAGCCGCTCTAGCTACGACCCCCCCCCCCCCCCTCTCTCTCTCTCTCTCTCTCTCTCTCTCTCTCTCTCTCTCTCTCTCTCTCTCTCTCTCTCTCTCTCCCCTTGCATCAATAGTGAGGCAACAGGCAACAATCCCCCCTCCCCCTCTCAGTGAATTGGACCCCAAAAAAGAATAAAACCACCAACGAGAAAACTCCGGAAATATAGATTAAACAAATCAGCATGTGTATAGATCACATTTGGGGATCGCCCTTCATTTTAGGTCAGCCTTCTCATGTACAAACAATCTGATCAGATAATGAAAGCAGGTTGTGCTATTGACCAAGACTGACCCCGTGTCATTCTTTTCCTTGTTTGTCAAACACAGGTGATGGACTTATTCTAACACATTTTTTTGCACGTAAGTTGGTGAATTTTGTAGAATCATGGAGCTCAGTAAACAGCAGACCCGTACAGTGGTGATTGCTATGGACGGGAGTTCTCACTCGGATTATGCATTCCAGTGTAAGTTGTTTTTCAAATGTAGATGTTCACATTACAGTGTCAGGCCCATTGAAATTTTTAGAGAGGTGGACTTCGCACAAAGTTATAACAATCACATAAGTATTTTTAAGCATTAACAATTCACCTCAAAATTGCACGAGTAGAATTGGATCCATTAAATAATGTTCTATGTAACAGAAAGCTTTATATTGTATGTGTGCATGTTCTGTCTTTTGGCAAAAAAATTTCTAATATAGCTACACAATACATAATGACAGGGTACAATGAACACTTCAGGCGCCCTAATGATGAAGTTATTCTGGTCCATTGCTCTGAGAGACATCAAGCTTTTCATGCAGGTAAGACATGTAAAAAGACTAGTAAAAAGAACTCAGGTAAGACTAGTAAAAACAACTCAGGTAAGACTAGTAAAAGACTAGTAAAAACAACTCAGGTAAGACTAGTAAAAGACTAGTAAAAAGAACTCAGGTAAGACTTGTAAAAGAACTCAGGTAAGACTAGTAAAAAGAACTCAGGTAAGACTTGTAAAAACAACGTACGTAAGAGTAGTAAGAAGACTAGAACAAAGAACACAGGTAAGACTAGGAAAAAGAACACAGGTAAGACTAGGAAAAAGAACACAGGTAAGACTAGGAAAAAGAACACAGGTAAGACTAGGAAAAAGAACACAGATAAGACTAAGAAAAAGACTAGTGAAAAGAACGCAGACTAGTTAAACAACGCTGGTAAGACTAGTAAACAAAAAAGTACGTAAGACTAGTAAAAACAACGCAGATGAATAAGACTAGTAAAAAGATTAACAAAAACGAACGCAGGTTAGACTAGTAAAAAGACTAGTAAAATGGACGCAGGAAAGACTAGTAAATAAAACTCAGGTAAGACTGGTAAAAAGAACGTAGGCAAGAGTAGTAAAAAGACTAGTAAAATGAACGCAGGAAAGACTAGTAAATAAAACTCAGGTAAGACTGGTAAAAAGAACGTAGGCAAGAGTAGTAAAAAGACTAGTAAAATGAACGCAGGAAAGACTAGTAAATAAAACTCAGGTAAGACTGGTAAAATGAACGCAGGTAAGATCAGTAAACAAAGCACAGGTAAAGCTAGTAAAAAGAACTCGGATAAGAACGCTTTAACCACTGAGCTATCGGGACCGGTAGTAAAACGAGTAGTTAAAAGAACACAAGTAAGATTAGTAAATAGAACACAGGTAAGACTAGTAAAAAGAACGCAGGTAAAAATAGCTAAAAGACTAATAGAAAGAACGCAGGTAAGACTAGTCAAATAAATGCAAATAAGACTAGTAAAAAGATAAGTAAAAAGAACGCAGGTAAGATTATTAAAAAAAAAAGAAAAGAAAAGAAAAGGTAAGACTAGTAAAAGGGAAAGAAAGCAAGAACGATTGTTTATATAATGTAAATAAATTGTCACGTGATTCCAAGCATTGACAGAGGTGTAACTGAAGCTTGCGTAACGCACCATCTTATGAGAGAATGGTCCAGGTAAAACTGCCCTCACACATACCTCGCGACCTTACTGCGACCTTGCTACGACCCAGGACGCAGCACAGTCGCCATGGACGCAGCAGGGACGCAGCGAGGTCGTAGCGAGGAACCCAAGGACGCACAAGGTCGCAGACCGTCGGCGACTATTTTGAACATGCACAAAACAGTCGCAGAAACTCTGCGTTCTTGCTGAGTCCTGGTTAGGTCGTATTGAGGACATAGAGGAAACGTACTGAACACAAGACTGCAGAGCCCCGGACCGTCTGCGAGAGAAATTTGGAAATTTGAAAGAAAACCAAACGATTTTCGAAAGAAAAATGCTATTTTACTAGTTTTCAGGTCGCAGTAAGGTCGTGGTTTATGTGTGAGGGCAGCTTAAAGAGGTGTCGTTTGCACGTGACAGACACGGAAGGTTAATGTGGATTAGGAGTGTTTGAAAACTCATATTATTCCGTTTGGTTTGAGCACATCTCTATGTACCTGTATCCATTACATATGAATAGTCTTAATGTCTGATATTTATGAATAACACAGGTAACGATATGATTCTGTTTCTATTATTTATAGCTATGGGAACAGCAGACATACAATCAGTATGTAATATTTTGTCGGAAGAAGAAGAAACAGAAGATATGTTAAAGGTACAATTTGAAAAGAAGTTGAAGGCACACGGGGTAAGTGAAAATATTACAATCACGCGGGATTTAAGTGAAAATAACCAGACATTTTTTTATGAAGCATTTTGTTCTCCTCTGTGAATAAGACTAGTTGTAACAGATTCGACCTTGACATCCTGACCTATTAATATGAGACGGTAATATGTCAAGGTCGAATCTGTTACAATTAGCCTTCTCCTTGATAGGAATCCTGTGGGGATACGGGTTAGAGTAGGTCCCCAGTACCCCTTACTTGTCGTAAGAGACGACTAAATAAGGCGGTCCTTTCGATGAGACCGCAAAAACCGAGGCCCAGTATCACAGCAGTTGTGGCACGATAAAGATTCCGCTCTGCTCAAAGGCCGTAAGAGCCGAGCATAGGCCTAAATTTTGCAGCCCTTCACAATCAATGGTGACGTATCCATATAAGTGAACGATCCTCGAGAGGGAAGTTAAACCATTACAACCAACCAACCTTGATATGACATATAGGATTGACCTTGAGTATATATAGGAGTTTTACATCCCAGCGAAAATCTCGGACTCATATATCGATTGATTATATATTGTTTAACGTTCCGCTCGAGAATTTTTCACTCACATGGAGACGTGACTCATATATCGAAACTTCATTATTCTTTATTAAGTAAAGTGAAACACATCGTGACCTCTGTCGGTGTTGAAACTACTAATGAACTGTAGTTGTAGTAACTATAATATATCATAATGATACGCTGTTACACCAGTAGTGACATTATTGTTAGACTTCGTACCAATCATAAAATTAGTGCCTTTCGAGTGTAACCAACTATGCACCCTCTCATTATTAGAATGTGAATCAGTGATGTCAAACACATTCTCACATTTCTAGTTATTTTATTTGTGTATGCTAATGTCATTATGACAATCAGATGTTTTAACGAGTGTCGAGGAGACGTAAGTCTTTGTTCAGTGATCATTAATTGCATAATGTTTTATTCATAATTAGTGGGGTGTTTTTTAAATCAATTATCTTCGATATATACTGGTCAAAAAAGTTAAGGATCATGATTTCAGAATTATTTTACTCATAACAAAACCAAATAAATTATGTTAAATATATACTTAAAATGTTCAACGACAATCGAACAATACATTTTAAACCTGTTTTTACAAATTCATCAGTACGTTATGCAGCCAGAACAACCATTGTCAGGTAAGCCCCCAAAACAGTTTGAAAATCGGTATGAGCAACAATAATAAATTTCATAACAAACGATTGAATCTTTATAAAGGCAATATCAATAGGGTGTATGTCCACCCTGAGCCTGTATAACGGCACTACAACGCCTCTGCATACTTCTGATGAGCCTGCGGAACGCAATTTGTGGCAGCCTTGCCCATTCCTGCTGTAAAGCTAACGTAAGCTCCTGGCGGTTTGTCGGAAGTACAGGGCGTCTGGAAACAGCTTGCTGCAACATGTCCCAGGCATGTTCTATTGGATTTAAATCCGGAGAACAACTCGGCCAATCCATACGTTCAATTGTCTCTGTAGTAAGGTAGTCTGTCACTATACGTGCTTTGTGGGGACGAGCATTATCATCCATTAACACAAAGTCGTTGCCTATAGCTCCCACATAAGGTCTCACAATTGGATGCAGTATCTCGTCCCTGTAAATTGCACCGGTAAGATTGCCATTAATCACGTGCAAATCAGTACATCCACCAATACTGATTCCGGCCCAAATCATCACAGAGCCACCTCCAAAACGATCATGCTCTGCTACACAGCAATCAGCGTACCGCTCTCCACGCCTACGACCGTCATGAAAGTCCACGCAGAACCGTGACTCGTCTGTGAAAAGAACAGGCGTCCAATGACGCAGTTGCCAGTTTATGTGATTTTGAGTCCAATTGAGTCGTGCTACACGATGTCTTCTCCTCAAAATGAGACGAACAGCAGGTCGATGAGCCCGAAGGTTAGCAGCATGAAGTCTCTGTCGGAGAGTTTGTGGTGTTATGCGCATCCCACCTGCTGCATGAAAATCAGTATTGAGTTGGACAGCACTCTGAAACCTGTGTCTACGAGCCATAAGTGACATAAATCACACTTTGGGACACATTAAAATGTCTAGGGACAGTTCTCTGGACTTGGCCAGCTTGAAGCATACCTACTGCCTGACCAGCTTCCAGAACAGTTAAATGACGCCTCATGGCTTTTAATATCAATGATTATTCACCCAAGAGTCGATTAGAGCAATAAATACCCACAATAAAATGAAAATCACAATTTTTCAATTTCAATATACACGTTGGCACACTTTGATTTTGACCCCTTGTTTGTGTTTGGGCGAAAAAATCGTGCGCTTATGATGTCAATATGAAACCAGGTAAATCTGTTGTGTTAAGGACACATTGGAGAAACTATACATGTTAAAATTTGTCAAAATAATTATTTGGTTAATAAAAATTTTTGAGGTCAAAATTATGATCCTTAACTTTTTTTGTCCAGTATATATCACCAACTTTCGTTTTCTCTTCCCTGTAAACGAACTCAGACTCTTTGAATAATTAATGTTAATTGATGTCAGCATTTTAAATTACATAGTTATATGATAACAAGTACACATTTCCTGGTACACTTGCTATTTAAAGGGGATTCAATGAGAAACTATTACAAAATGTTCTGTTTATATACTTCAGTATAGATAATTGATATACTTGGCATTAATTCCAAATTTCATAATCGTACTTGCACTCCATCTGCCCTTTCAAAAGATGAAATTCTTCAAAATCAAGATTCAGTTTTAAACACATGTAATATCCCAGTTAATGGGACGGATGAAAATGAGTAAATGTATCTATACTGTATTCTAAAACTTCACAAAAACCGTTACAAAGAAAGATACATTGCTGGACCTAGTAAATGTTCAACCACGCTCCTGTCATTGCTCCTCACCAAAATATGAGCAGCTGTCAAGGAGAAACTCTAAACGTATTGTGCCACAACATATGCCAGAAGTTGTGTAAATCAAACGTGGATTCTAAAATATTCTAAAGACTTTATAAGTAAATTTGAAATCACAAAACTTTTCTCAAATCAACAACATCGAAACGTACGACTTTTCAATACGTTACATGAGCATTCTTCACGATAAATCAAGGACTAGACTTTTTGACATCATAGATAGTTGCTTCTTGGCCTTTATCAAGCGTAAAAACACGACAAAGTTTTGCAAGCTAGGTACAATCCATATTAATTCATCATAATAATGTTTTGCTTCTCAAGCTTGCAAAAATTTGTCGTTTTTTTACGCTTGATAAAGGCCAAGTGACTGAAAATTTGCGGCATAGAGTGTATGTGTTTTTGATTATTACATACTTCCCTCAGGAGGACATAAGGAATATCTAACGATCAGTCATTCAAAAAATGACTTTTTTAAAACACCTCTCTGCTGCTCGGAAGTTGATAAATAAAAATTCTGGGGTTCCTTATTGACAACATCGTTGAGGTCTTTGGTTTTCAGGTCTTCCAACAGTCTGTTGGAATTCCCATGGGAACAAATTGCGCTCCTTTATTAGATGATCTGTTTTTGTATAATTCTTTTGAGGCAGAATGTATTAAAGTTTCTATAAGACGCAAAATTCTTTTGTTGTGTCCCTCTACATGATAAAGGAATTTTGCGTCGTATAGAAACAAACTTTGTTGTGTCCCTCAACATGATAACCCCGTGAGGATCCGGGTTATTAGAATAGATCCTCAGCACCCTTAGCTTGTCGTAAGAGGCGACTAAATGGAGCGGTCCTTCGGATGAGACCGCAAAAACCGAGACCCAGCAGGTGTGGCACGTTAAAGATCCCTCCCTGCTCATAGGCCATAAGCGCCGAGTATAGGCCTAAATTTTGCAGCCCATCACCGGCAATGGTGACATCTCCATATCAGTGAAAGATTCTCGAGCGGGACGTTAAACAATATACAATCAATCAATCAACATGATATTTAGATGCATCGACGATGTTTCATCTATAAACAATACTAGTAATCTCATTCTTTCATATGTTGATACGATTTATACCAATAAACTGGAAACAGTCTTCAATATCTGAAATTTATTTTGATATTTTATTGAACATTGACGTTAAAAGCAAATTAACAACTCAACTCTACGACATACTGGATGATTTCATCTTTTCAATCGTCAATTTCCCATATTTATGTAACTATATTTCATCAACTCATGTATATCATGCTTATGTCTCTGAACTGATTCGATACACAAGAAGTTCTTTGTATAACAATTTTTGAACCGAGACAGGCTACTGACAAAATAAAGTTGATGTTCCAGGAGTTTCAAAAGTCTCCTTTAAAGTCAGCATTTGGCAAATTCCATGGTCTTTATTATGATTTCATTTGAAAACTTCCATCAGGTCATGCTGTCCGACATGTTTCATACCAATTGTTAGATCGTTCTTTACATACTGATAAAAAGATAGGGCTCACTGCAAATCTGACCTGTTAAAAGGGGATGATTACTCCTCCTAGACATCTTATCCTACCTCTGGTGTTTCAAGAGGTCCATGTTTGCCCTTCTTTCAGTTTTGTATTCTTTATAGAATTTATGAGATTGATCACTGCTCGTTATCTTCACTTTTTCATATCGTGTAATTAATTTCGGTGTTTGTTAATTTCTACATCAGATGAAAGGAAGTGTGAAAACATCGTATGGAAAGCCTGGAGAAGTCATCATTAATCTTGCTAATGAAGTACATGCCAGCAACATTATCGTTGGTAGCCGTGGACACGGGAAGATACGTCGTACATTTCTGGGCAGTGTGAGTGATTACGTAGTACACCATTCGGAAGTACCCGTCACCGTGTGTCGTCACAAACATCACGCTCACGACACAGACCAATAGCAAAATTGATATCCACAGCGTTGTTAGTACCACGTGGGACGGCGATACATTGCCAGTAAAGATATGTGAATCTGCACCGTGATCTAAGAAATAACTAGCCTCTGTCTTCAAATATGTTGACGTTGATTAAACGTTAAATGCTTATATTTTGGTTAGATAAGGATAATGGTTATGATTATATTGTGACACAAATTGTGCTGGTAAAATGTGAGAGTATGCTGAGAAATTTAATAACATTTGGTAGATCAGCATAACAGATGTAAAAAAAAAAAAATACTAAGCTTGATATTGATATTTACATCATTACATTTTAATGTGATTGTTTGAAAGCACTGTCATTATAATCATTGTAAAATACCATTTCATTCATATAATATAATGCTGTGGCAGTTGTAATTGATCTGTCTGATATTGAAATGTCAGGGTAACGTATTGTTTTCAGTGATATTGTGATGTCTACAATGTTGATTAAGCTATAACACACATTTTTCACAATAACATCATGATCGAATGTAAAATATTACGGGTCTAAGGATTTCAAAATTGATTTTACCGTAATGCGGTGTATCAAAACTCTCTTTTTTTCAAACGCTAAACCAGCATCGACGCCCACAAATCTAAATATAGCTATTTTTATTCTGATACAATTCGCAGTATTTCTTTTAAATGTTTATCTCTTCATTTTATCGTTTTGCTCATAAAATATGCCAAAAGATATTTACACTTGAGTTATGTCATATTTTCCTGCCATACTGCCATGCCATCAGTTAATTTTTAATTGTCTTGTCTACCAAAGTTAAGAAATGTAATCTGATAGCTTACCTATTTGGTACTAGGATATTTGCTTGCAACATTCTGAAAAATAATCTTCAAATCGAGCAGATAGTTTGGAATAAAAAATGAATCGTCTTTAGCCATCACTATTTTGTATACAAGAGTTGCTCAAGTGAAGCACAACTTTTGTACCATATTCTGAAGAGGTCCAATTCTTTTCTTTTTTTTTTTATTTCCGATTACCCGTATTAAAACCATGCATGCAACCAACCCTTACATAAAATCCCAGTCCATGTGCCAGTTATAATGCCAAACATTTGCATGATGATGTTGCATGTAATTATAAAATTATGGAGACACACATGAAGGTATTCATTATGTATGGTAAAGATGGCGACGTAGGTGTATCAAAGTGTGAACAGCTGAGTTGCCAATAATTACATCGAGTGATATATTGCTAACAAATGCATTTTTACATCTCTTGGTTTACGCGTACTCTCTGTCGAGCCACTGTATAAGATTAAGTGTACTCTCTGTTGAGACAGTGTATAAGATTATGTGTAGTCTCTGTTGAGACAGTGTATAAGATTATGTGTAGTCTCTGTCGAGCCACTGTATAAGATTATGTGTACTCTCTGTCGAAGCACTGTATAAGATTATGTGTCCTCTCTGTCGAGCCACTGTATAAGATTATGTGTACTCTCTGTCGAGTCACTGTATAAGATTATGTGTACTCTCTGTTGAAGCACTGTATAAGATTATGTGTACTCTCTGTCGAAGCACTGTATAAGATTATGTGTACTCTCTGTCGAACTACTGTATAAGATTATGTGTACTCTCTGTCGAAGCACTGTATAAGATTATGTGTACTCTCTGTCGAGCCACTGTATAAGATTATGTGTACTCTCTGTCGAACTACTGTATAAGATTATGTGTACTCTCTATCGAAGCACTGTATAAGATTATGTGTACTCTCTGTCGAGGCACTGTATAAGATTATGTGTACTCTCTGTCGAGGCACTGTATAAAATTATGTGTACTCTCTGTCGAAGCACTGTATAAGATTATGTGTACTCTCTGTCGAGCCACTGTATAAGATTATGTGTACTCTCTGTCGAACTACTGTATAAGATTATGTGTACTCTCTGTCGAAGCACTGTATAAGATTATGTGTACTCTCTGTCGAGGCACTGTATAAGATTATGTGTACTCTCTGTCGAGGCACTGTATAAAATTATGTGTACTCTCTGTCAAAGCACTGTATAAGATTATGTGTACTCTCTGTCGAGGCACTGTATAAGATTATGTGTACTCTCTGTCGAGTCACTGTATAAGATTATGTGTACTCTCTGTTGAAGCACTGTATAAGATTATGTGTACTCTCTGTCGAAGCACTGTATAAGATTATGTGTACTCTCTGTCGAACTACTGTATAAGATTATGTGTACTCTCTGTCGAAGCACTGTATAAGATTATGTGTACTCTCTGTCGAGCCACTGTATAAGATTATGTGTACTCTCTGTCGAACTACTGTATAAGATTATGTGTACTCTCTATCGAAGCACTGTATAAGATTATGTGTACTCTCTGTCGAGGCACTGTATAAGATTATGTGTACTCTCTGTCGAGGCACTGTATAAAATTATGTGTACTCTCTGTCGAAGCACTGTATAAGATTATGTGTACTCTCTGTCGAGCCACTGTATAAGATTATGTGTACTCTCTGTCGAACTACTGTATAAGATTATGTGTACTCTCTGTCGAAGCACTGTATAAGATTATGTGTACTCTCTGTCGAGGCACTGTATAAGATTATGTGTACTCTCTGTCGAGGCACTGTATAAAATTATGTGTACTCTCTGTCAAAGCACTGTATAAGATTATGTGTACTCTCTGTCGAGGCACTGTATAAGATTATGTGTACTCTCTGTCGGACCCTGATCAGGCTGCTGATTTTAAATTGAAATGCGTAGAAAATCGAAACCGAAAGGTCATTGAAATATTTCGCTAAATGAAGATCATATTGTTCACATTGGTGACTCGCTGGCCTAAAAAGACGTGCTCAGTTTTAAAAAAAAGTCTTCTTGAAATGTCTTCATTATTCTGACTGTCAGTACGTAAAGCTTCAAAACGTCTTTTATTTTCATCGCTTATTTATTTAACATAGTAAGATAGACAACTACATCATAAGTATAATGTCGTTTACTGCCAGATATAATGTTGTTAACTGCTAGCGTAGCAAATAAAACACCGAGTTTGATTATTTCGCCAAATCGCGCAGTGAATATTGCTCTTTGGATTATTTTATCACAGAAGTCTCCGCGACTTCCAGGCTGATCCTGAGATGTGGTGAAGGGTAAGGTAGATCGCTGGTATGTGAGAACATAATGAATGTCCTTGCCCTGAATATTGCTATCCCACACGTGTATTTCACAATTCATGTCTTTATGTTTAATTTGCTACCGTTGTGTAGTATTTGTGTAGACTTTTGTCATTCCAATTCAAAGTTATATGAATAATGATTGAATTTTAAAACTGCTCTGTCTCTTTCTTCATGGAGATTTGTTCTTATCAATAAACCACGGCACAGAAGAATTCCGGGGCTACATTGCTTTCATTCAAAGCAGTCGATTTTCGGACATGCGACTAGCGTTTCGTGATTGTGATAGCGATGGTCTGATTAATTCAGAGTGAGGCTTTTTACAGTGGAACACCGGATTTCCATTATGCAGATCTGACGAATATCTAACAATTGTTCACTCGAAATAATCGGAATTCTGATTATTGATTAGTGTTCGAAAAATTCTGAAAAGACAAATTGAAAATTCAGATTTGTAGAAAGGGTTGACGGGTCCGGAATATCAATGTGAAGTAGCTTCTTGAAACTAATTCAATTGTATGTTATGGACACCAGTCTTTACAGCTTCGTTCCTGCTAAGAACATCTATTGAATCTGTCCGTTTATGGATTTGGTATAATGTAGTGGGTCACAAGACGTGAACTGTGAAACGTGGCACTCAGAGGATTTCGCAGAATTTGCTGGAAGGCACGCATCCGTTTTTATCAGTTACCCTGTCTCTTGATGTTTTGGTACCGTTCTCTATATCGCTGGGTACGACAGAATTCTCATTCGTGGCGTGAAATGACGTCACAGATGTAATTGACCACTACAATAGTAGAGAAAAAGCGATGTAAAAGAAATTAAACTTCGTGTACTGAAATGATATAGTTCATTACAGACAACAAAATGAAATGAATGCATTTTAAAAGCACAATACCGCAAAGGCATATTAGCATAAAAACGAAGGAGCCGTGATACAAAAGTACAAAAGCACCATAACAATAAAGGGATAAAGAAAGCAATGACGCAATAATGATGTAGATCATCGAAACACTACCATCAAATTATCCCGCTATCATTTCCTCAAACTCTGGTTATCCTTTCATCGTTTTATTGTTATCACACTATGATTATCGCTTTATCGTCTTATTGTCATCGAAATATGATTATCGCTTTATCGTGTTATTGTCATCGCACTATGATCATCGCGTTATCGTGTTATTGTCATCACACTGTTATTATAGATTTATTGTGGTATTGTCATTACGGTATGGTTATCATTTTATCGTGTTATTGTCGTCGCACTATAGGGATATCACGTTCTCCTATACTCATACTATGCTTATTGGCTGAGTATGTCATGGTAGATCTGTGCTGGTCTTCTCTTCATTTCACGCCGGACCGTTGGATGCCCCTATTTAGATTTCGTAGGTTAAATGAGATACACTAGTATTGATTTAGGTTTTTCATGCCTTTGAGTATCCATTTCCTCTGAGTATTTAACTTCTCCCACTGATTTTAAACATACTAACCGGAACTTTATTTTCCCTGGGAGTTTTCATACCCTCTTGGTATTTAACCACCCCTTCATTTTAAACACACTAACCGGAACTTTATTTTCCCTGAGAGTTTTCATACCTTCTTGATATTTAACCACCCCTTTCATTTTAAACATATTAATCGGAACTTTAGTTTTCCTTGGAGTTTTCATATCTTCTTGATATTTAACTAACCCCTATTTCAATACACTAACCGGAACTTTATTTTTCCTGGGATATTTTATACCCTCTCGATATTTAACCACCCCTTCCGTTTTTAACACACTAATCGGAATTTTCGTATCTTCTCGGTATTTAATCACCCCTTTCAATTTAACCATACTAACCTTAACTTTACTTTCCCTGTGATTTTTCATATCCTCTTGGTATTTAGCTATTCCTTTTCTCAGAATTTCCTGCACAAACTCATTAACAAGATCCAGTATCATAACATCTTCATGATCTTTGGCTGCAATCATTGATGAATGTTCCCCTTTTGTTTTTGAGTTTTTGAACTGCTGTTGTGAACCCGATATGTTTTCCGCTGATGTCATTTTCTTGTTTGGAGGATTACTTTGAGGAGCGGTATGTAGAATCCAAGTAATTTGTCTCCTCTGAAACGAAATCGATCTAACATGTTTGCATTCAGAACATATTATTCAATTTCACGATCTTTATGAGTAGCCAGAAGTTATAGTGCCATCATTGACTGAGTAAAAATAGTGGCCTCCAATTTACACACAACCTCTTTTTTTTTTTTTTTTTTTTGGTGTTTTGTGAGGATATTGAAGCAGCATTTCTTTATGCACAAGCAGTTTCAACCCTTCTACTGAACAAAAAACGAAATGACATACTTGTTCATGTATGTATTAAATAAACAGGTTACTGTGCCCCTCCCCCCAGTTGCCGTGAAAAATAATATTCCACAGCACGAGACCCGGGAGACAGCCGATTCGAAACCGCATGTAAACGTGTTTCAATACTAAGCATGCTTATAAATGACAGAATGATAAAAGATGGAAATATATGCAAAAACAAGGATCACATGATTATTTAAGAAGGAAATATGATGGACCAGCACGCGATTTGAATTGGGCCACATAATTTTTCTGGTCAGGTGCTCTATCACCTGAGTGATATACCTACCGGTAATTGAATCCAACTGACCGCCCCATTCCTTTTTCTTTAAAGGTTTACACCCCGCAAAAAATACAACTCAGGATCTGTATCCCCTCGCAGAGTGTAAACCTTGCCCATCGTCTCCAAATGCATGTGTACGATACAAAATGGGATAGGAGAAAAATGTCACGCAGTCATTAAAAGGATGTTCAAAACTGGGTTGGTTTGACTTTTTGTTTAACTTCCTGTTCGCGTATTTTTACACTTATGGACAAGTCACCTGACTGCAAAATGTAGGCCTATGCTCGGTACTTCCGGTCTTTGAGGAGGGAGGGATCTTGATCGTGCCACACCAATGCAGTTGAAGAGTTGCAAAATTTAGGTCATAATAGGGCGGTCCTTCAGATAAAACCGCAAATCCAAGGCCCGTGTTACAGCAGGTGTGGCACGATAAAGATCCCTCCCTGCTCAAAGGCCATAAGCGCCGAGCATAAGCCTAAATTTTGCAGCCCTTCAGCGGCAATGGTGACGTATCCATATGAGTCAAAAATTCTCGAGCGGGACGTTATACACTATACAACCAACTAACATTATTCCCACGTGTTATTTTCAAAAACGAAAGTTATTTTTATACTTGCATTTTAGTTTCACTTCTGTCGGAATATTCCCAGCCTGTCATACTATATTGATCACGATTCATACGCACGTTGTTCACATTCATGAGGAAATCACTGTCATTTCAATTGGCAGAGATATGAAGGGTAAACACATTGCAAATATACTGTTATGATCCTTGGTTATTAACAAATTGAATGCGTAACGAAAACAACTCGTTTCATTTTTAGAAACTGATGTAAAGTCATCAGCGCGATCAATTCGGACCTCGCCTTCAATGGATTTTTATCATGAACCTTCAGTGACCTCCTAATATTTAATGATTAACCTTGAGTGATCTCATAATATTTAATGATTGACCTTCAGTTATCCCGTAATATTTAATGACTAACCTTCAGTAATCCCGTAATATGAAATGACTAACCTTCAGTAATCCCGTAATATGTAATGACTGACCTTCAGAAAACCCGTAATATGAAATGACTAACCTTCAGTAATCCCGTAATATGTAATGACTGACCTTCAGAAAATCCGTAATATGAAATGACTAACCTTCAGTAATCCCGTAATATGTAATGACTGACCTTCAGAAAACCCGTAATATGAAATGACTAACCTTCAGTAATCTCGTAATATGTAATGACTAACCTTCAGTAATCCCGTAATATGTAATGACTGACCTTCAGAAAACCTGTAATATGTAGTGACTAACCTTTAGTAATCCCGTAATATATATAATTTGTAACAACCCATAAATAATATGATTGTTTTCATATTGTTGTCATGGTGCAGTATACCGGTCCCAGTAGCTCAATGATAGTGCAGTATACCAGTCCCAGTAGCTCAGTGATAGTGCAGTATACCGGTCCCAGTAGCTCAGTGATAGTGCAGTATACCGGTCCCAGTAGCTCAGTGATAGTGCAGTATACCGGTCCCAGTAGCTCAGTGTTAGTACAGTATACAGGTCCCAGTAGCTCAGTGTTAGTACAGTATACCGGTCCCAGTAGCTCAGTGATAGTTCAGTATACCGGTCCCAGTAGCTCAGTGATAGTACCGTATACCGGTCCCAGTAGCTCAGTGATAGTGCAATATACCTGTCCCAGTAGCTCAGTGATAGTGCAGTATACCGGTCTCAATAGCTCAGTGATAGTGCAGTATACCGGTCTCAGTAGCTCAGTGATAGTGCAGTATACCGGTCCCAGTAGCTCAGAGATAGTGCAGTATACCAGTCCCTGTAGCTCAGTGATAGTGCAGTATACCGGTCCCAGAAGCTCAGTGATAATACAGTATACCGGTCCCAGTAGCTCAGTGATAGTGCAGTATACCGGCCCCAGTAGCTCAGTGATAGTACAGTATACCGGTCCCAGTAGCTCAGTGATAGTACAGAATACCGGTCCCAGTAGCTCAGAGATAGTGCAGTATACCAGTCCCTGTAGCTCAGTGATAGTGCAGTATACCGGTCCCAGAAGCTCAGTGATAATACAGTATACCGGTCCCAGTAGCTCAGTGATAGTGCAGTATACCGGTCTCAGTAGCTCAGTGATAGTGCAGAATACCGGTCTCAGTAGCTCAGTGATAGTGCAGTATACCGGTCCCAGTAGCTCAGTGATAGTACAGTATACCGGTCCCAGTAGCTCAGTGATAGTGCAGAATACCGGTCTCAGTAGCTCAGTGATAGTGCAGTATACCGGTCCCAGTAGCTCAGTGATAGTACAGTATACCGGTCCCAGTAGCTCAGTGATAGTTCAGTATACCGGTCCCAGTAGCTCAGTGTTAGTGCAGTATACCAGTCCCAGTAGCTCAGTGATAGTGCAATATACCGGTCTCAGTAGCTCAGAGATAGTGCAGTATACCGGTCCCAGTAGCTCAGTGTTAGTACAGTATACCGGTCCCAGTACCTTAGTGATAGTGCAGTATACCGGTCACAGTAGCTCAGCGATAGTGCAATATACCGGTTCCAGTAGCTCGGTGATAGAGCAGTATACCGATCTCAGTAGCTCAGTGATAGTACAGTATACCGGTCCCAGTAGCTCAGTGTTAGTGCAGTATACCAGTCTCACTAGCTCAGTGATAGTGCAATATACCGGTCTCAGTAGCTCAGAGATAGTGCAGTATACCGGTCCCAGTAGCTCAGTGTTAGTACAGTATACCGGTCCCAGTAGCTCAGTGTTAATACAGTATACCGGTCCCAGTAGCTCAGTGACAATACAGTATACCGATCCCAGTAGCTCAGTGATAGTGCAGTATACCGGTCTCAGTAGCTCAGTGATAGTGCAGAATACCGGTCTCAGTAGCTCAGTGATTGTCCAGAATACCGGTCCCAGTAGCTCAGTGATAGTGCAGTATACCGGTCCCAGTAGCTCAGTGATAGTACAGTATACCGGTCCCAGTAGCTCAGTGTTAGTGCAGAATACCGGTCTCAGTAGCTCAGAGATAGTGCAGTATATCGATCCCAGTAGCTCAGTGATAATACAGTATACCGGTCCCAGTAGCTCAGTGTTAGTACAGTATACCGGTCCCAGTAGCTCAGAGATAGTGCAGTATACCGGTCTCAGTAGCTCAGTGATAGTACAGTATACCGGTCTCAGTAGCTCAGTGATAGTGCAGTATACCGGTCTCAGTAGCTCAGTGATAGTACAGTATACCGGTCTCAGTAGCTCAGTGATAGTGTAATATACCGGTCTCAGTAGCTCAATGATAGTGCAGTATACCAGTCCCAGTAGCTCAGTGATAGTGCAGTATACCGGTCTCAGTAGCTCAGTGATAGTGCAGTATACCGGTCTCAGTAGCTCAGTGATAATACAGTATACCGGTCCCAGTAGCTCAGTGATAGTGCAGTATACCAGTCCCAGTAGCTCAGTGATAGTGCAGTATACCGGTCTCAGTAGCTCAGTGATAGTGCAGTATACCAGTCCCAGTAGCTCAGTGATAGTGCAGTATACCGGTCTCAGTAGGTCAGTGATAGTGCAGTATACCGGTCTCAGTAGCTCAGTGATAGTGCAGTATATCGATCCCAGTAGCTCAGTGAAAAAGTGTTCGCTTCGTAACCGAGAGATCGCAAGTTCGAGCCTCGATAGTGCCGTGACCGCGTCAAAGTTAAGTCATGAATATACATGTAGGTAGTGCTTGCTCCTTCGCCATACGTTTGGTATTTAGAAGTTATAGGTCTGTTGAACATGACCGTAAATACGGATATCCCATGTCGCGACAGGCGTCAGGAACGTAAGACCCTCAGTGCTACGGCCCTGGGCGCTAAGCATAGGTCTAAATTTGTGGTACTTCACCTACAGCTAGTGACGTCTCAAGATAAGTGAAAAATTCTCGACAAACAAATATTCAACCAACATGGCGTGGTAAACCGGTTTGTGATCGGAATTAGTAATTTGTCTTTATAAATGCATTTTCAGCATTTTCTAAAGTTTCCGTTTTACAAATAAAAATTTATTATTTTACTAATATCACTTTACCTTTGTGTTGCATTTTCTTATCAAGTTCGGTTTCAAAGTAATCTTTCTTTCATGGGTTTTTGGGATTAGGGATTCATTCTCACGCTTCCGCCTTTCGTTTTGGATAATGAGATGTTTCACATATCCATAATAATCGCAATCCGGAGGAAGTTCTGAAAGACATAATAAGATAATATCATTGTAATGCCAAAAAAAGTGGAAATAATGATAATAAAATCAAAGGCCTGAAGGGCCACAAAGGCGTCGAGTGCAATATTATATGAATTAGGGTTCTCAATAAATTTAGAGGGTAGGTAAATTAGAGAAAGTAAGAGAAGAGTGCCACAGGAGACATTTTCGCATGTTTAAGTACATAAATAAAGCATTAAAATCATTTGTAAGATGTCAGCTAATTGTGTTTATTTACATGAAAAGATATAAAGAAGAGAGCATGGGCTGACGTTGCTTATCCTAACAAGTTCATACATGTACCCTCCTCTTCTTAGAGAATATCCCCTACAGGCTAGTTACTTTACAAAGTCTAAAATAAATAAATTGAAATTGCAGACGAAAAATGCTGGAAAGAATATAACTGCTTCAGAGTGAGAATACTTGTTTATAGAAGTTGTATCTTCTGTTCATGTATGATGTAACAATTATACGGTATAAACTCTATGTTTTCAATAATGTCTAACAATTCAAACGTTCAACGGAATATGTAGAAAGGTTATTGGAATTCTGAATAAGATTCAATTCCCAATGAATGCTACCTAGCCTGGGTTTCTTCGCAAAATAACCTGCTATTTTCATCGCAATGCACACGCTACTTTCGTGTTGCTTAATTGAGAATCGGGATCGGGATTACCGAAAACAAAACTGGAAGTACTCTTCGTGTTTTTTGTTTTTTGTTTTTGGAATAGGAACCGAACCGTGACAATGCGCAATCCAATTTAGTATTCATCGGTTTCTACTGATTTGAAATAAGGATTCTTGATGAGACTATGAGACTATAGATATAAATGAAAACCCAAATTTGAGCAGGTTATTTTGTAAATACGTAATGATATTGTGCGACACAAATTTCGCGGGAAAATCTGTTTCGTAGTAAATTCATCCGCGAATAATGCACTTTTCTTGCCAAACAATCATTATTTAACTATTGAAAAAAGATACAATAATAAACAACGACATCAAGAACGAAAATGGTATTGTGCATTTCAAATATCAATTAATAACAATGCTTCAAAGTCTGGGATTGTAAGAAGCGTTCAATACCAATAGGCACTATTTGGTTTCACCAATTGAGATCGGAAAGACGGTGTAGTGGCAAAATTTTGCATGATCGCTAGAAGGCTATCGAGCAAGCTCGACGCTTTAAAAATTAAACAAAATTATGATAATAAAATTATTGCATGTAATATGAAATTCACTGAAGTTGAAAGTAAGGAAAATTCGTTTTACTGCATATAATTAATTTCTCTCCAACCACTGAACTTTTTATACAAACTTTACTGAACGACGTGCGTCATTCAAATTTTTAGACCGTTCTGGATTTCTGATTCTGACTACGGATTACTCCGTTTACCTTATCAAAATATATGGCTCATGGTGGATGTGACCGGTCGATAGGGGATGTTTACTCAGTCTAGGCACCTGATGCCTCATCTGGTATACCCGGGGTCCGAGTTTGCCCACATCTCTAATTTGTATCCCATATAGGATTTATGAGATTTATCACTGTTCGTTATCTTCGCCTTTTCATGCATTCGCAGTCACTGCTTTTCTTTAGACACGTTTTGGTACATGTACCAAGAACAAAATTTATCATTCTTTGTTATGGCTGGCATGCGTGTTGATAAAGTTCGATAAAAGTGAATAAGAAGAAGCATTATAGCTTTTTTCGCAGCCTGGACCATCAGCGATTATTATAGGTTAAGCCCTTATGCCACAGATAAAAACAGGAAGTATAGAGAATATAAAGTGATTACAGATCTTACCATGGCGATATTTTGAAGAAATATTGATTTCTTTTCCCCCATGATGTTCAAAAGTGTTTTATATTATTGCAAGAGAGTTGTGGCGATCACAATGTGCATACTGATACTCCGTTTATCCTAGTAATGGGGCCTAAACTTGGGCCTAAATGGTGACTAACAACTTCATGTAGAAACATCTGATAACTTTCACCAAAAATTCTTTAAGTCAAAATATATGTATTACACAAATATCATTAGGAAAGGTGATTAATACCAGGCCCTGTATTCCATGTCATTTGATGAACCAATACCTATTTTGGATGTTTTCCACTATGTCGATCAATGTACAGTAAAACCATGAACGGTACAATTTTGATGCAACAGATGCGCATTTCGACAAATAATGTCTCTTTAGTGGTGCTCAAAGTCAAAAATGTTGGAAATTCGAAATCAAAACAAACCTTGAAGAGCTCGAAGAACCAAAAATAAAAAGAATGTACTTATTAGATTTATTTTCAGAAGCTGATGAATAGCATTTGTTATGGGTGCATCTGGGTTTCTATAGATGAAGATTTTTTTTAGTTCGACCTCCATTACAACTTTTTACATTCGACTAAATTACAATCAACAAGCACAGCTGATCAAGAAGACAAAAAATTATTTGCATTAATCCCGCAGAAAAGCATGTACATTTTAAAAACCCAAATCAGGACACACCGCGCTCTTGCGCCTGTAATAAAAAAACCCGGTGATATTGCTATGATGATAAAGTAAAAGAAGACAAAAGTGAAATTGTTCTGATCAACGTTTATCAGGTGTCAACCTGGCGTTTACACCTTAGTCTGAACTGTTGTGTAAATTTTAAAGACAGTTATGCAGATATGGACATATATTTCTTCTTTTTTACGACACGGAATATAATTCCTTAAAAGTATTGTATAAAGTGCAGCAAGTTGAATTGTTTAATACTTTTAAAAATCATGTAGTATGGAGTATGAAATATGTCAACGATGTTTAAATGAAATTCTGATAAACACAGTAAAAATTATAAGACATGTGCAAATTATTGCGCAATCCTCCGTAATGAAGGTCTCTCCAATCACCAAAAACGGAACAATTTATCAAATTAGTATAGTTACAAGCATCATCAGACAGTGTAGGTTCACGTTTGCTCACATTATGAACTCCGGATCCATGACTGGACCATACGCGGAATAAGTACGAAAATTCTTTTGAAGACCACTTCATAAACTGAAAGAGGACATGATGTCACAATCATAAGGAAGCATCCTCATTTAGTGTAGATTCAATGATGTTCATACCCTTGATATTTGGATGTACACAAAATAGTAAGCCGTACATTGAAAGTCTGTGTTAGATAACAAGAGGAGTTGGAGCTTTATACAGAAAAAGGTAGGAAGATTCTGAAGGACATTTGGGTACATTACGTCAAGTTAGTGTGCAGCATTATTCAAACCACGACTCCCGGGGTCAAAGCAGGGTAATATTTCGGGTATTATTTTTACATGAAAAAAATGCAACTACTGAGGTAAGTAATGTCCTCTTTGTGACCCGTTACCATTAAAAACACATGGTACGATCAGAATTTATCTCTTGCATGAAAATCACACTTGATAATGAAAATTGCTGTGAAATCTTGCATTCGTTTCCTGCTACGGCAACTTAAGTGCTGCAATAGCTGAATCTGACCATCAACGTGTCTTTAATCTACCCCAAATAACATTTTCAATCGAATACGTGTTTAATAAACTAAATGATAAACTACATGTAATTGAAATATATGTTATTTTTTATATATATATATTTACACATGGAGATTTTTTTTTCACATACTTGTAATGCAATATCATCATGAATTAAGTTTTTTTCTCTATGTTGCTGCAAAAATAACACCAGATGTTCCGAAAACTGAAATACACAATTCTCAAAAGAGTTCGACCCGTTGTCATGGTAACCAGGGGACCTTTTAGCAGAATGCGTTTCCAGTCCCCAAAACATACGACGAAAATGCAATCAAGCTGTATTTCCTACATATGTGATTTAAAATCGTTAATTACAGAGATTGGTTGTAAATGTTTTCAGCAAACACTGATCGAAGCCAACAAACAAACTTTATAGTATATCAAAATAGAACATAAATATTTGAACACTAGATGTCCTTTTTACATATTAACTGAAAAGTACATTAGACACTTCACTATACATATATATACATAAAGAGCCAGTTTTATTGATGGGCAATGGTTTGTTTTTCTGTATTTCGCAATAAGAAATCGATTCACGTGGGATACAGCTCTGGCATGGACACAAGGGAACACGGTCAATTACTAACCACTGCTGACCATTCCGTACCTACAAATCTGCCGATGGCATGTTATTTTCGCGATCTCGTATATCTGTTAACAATACATCCATTGTATTTATCGAGAGCCGATATACTGCAGTCTTCTGCATATTTGATGACTTTCTGATATGAAACTATGAAGTGGGGCGTCTTTCTCCAATTGCTGAATATCACAAGGGTATTAGTAAAGTTATTCCAAAACCCTGATCAAATTAAAATAAATAATGACCCAAGACACCCAGGCAACATCCCACGTTTTCCTATGTATATATTACCCGTTGTACTCAAAGGGTTGGTTGTATAATGTTTAACGTCCCGCTCGAGAAAGTATCATTCATACAGAGACGTCACTACTGCCCATGAATAGCTGAAAAGTTTAGGACTTGGTTCGGCGCTTACGGCCTTTGAGCAGGGAGGGATTTACAACTGCTGTGACACGGGACCTTTTTTTAGCGTTCTCATCAGAAGGACAGCCCCATTTAGTCGCCTCTTACGACAAGCACCTATTCTAACCCGTATCCCCTCGGGATTGTACACAAAGGGTAGCATAAGGAAACTATAATGCATGTTGCATAATATACATAAATCAAAGTACATTATGGATACCTATGTCCTATTAAGATACGCATGACAATAGCAGCAAAACCTATCTATTTTACCCTACCTTGCAATGAAATGGGGAGTTGTTTAAGTCCAGAGAAGTTGTTGAACACTTCATTCACGGGTATAAAATCACTTCTGTTTGTAGAGACCGATCCATACAATGATCCGGAATTGTCCGTCAGCCGAACACTCCTCTACCAGCAGATCAACATAATGATCGTAATAATTATACAATGTACTAATTACGCCGTACCTATATCATTATACGATCAGGTCTGATCATGCATATATGGATATGGAAAGTTGTTACATTTAATGAATCTGAGTAAGAATCAAATGAAAGAGTCCAAGGAGAATGTATAATTAGTTGTGTTGTATAATTCATGACGTTTATGGCATAAAATTGAGTAGATTTTTGAACGTTATAAAATATGAAAGAAATGTGAAGAATGTTGAAGGGCAAATCATTCTTAACAATTTTTTTAAAACGAAATTTTGGGGGGAAAAATAATCAACCCAACCTCAAAATCTAAATTCGTCCAATTCCTTTTGATGTTCTCGACAGCCGTAAGTGAATTCGATAAAACTCTCCAAACCGCACTGATTGCTTCCTGTTCTGACTCGTGGTCCAGTGCGATTGTTCTTCCACTCACGTAAATTGCGTCCAATGTAAAGTCGATGCGAGTAGTGACCTGTTATACGAGAAATAATCCGTTTATAGAAATCATGAATACACGCCTCCTGATTGGATGCTATTTCATGCCTGGATCAAAAAGCTTGAAATTTGTTGTAAGTACTGTGTTTTATACTTCCAAATATTAACCTTCGGATATTCTATCAAAATCCCGTCGCTCCATGTCCAGCTATACAGCATTTCTCCTCGACTCATGTTTTTGTAGCTACCAATTATTAAATGCTTAAACCCAGAAGGCAGATCACACGAAAAGGAAAAGCGCACAGTGACTTCGACGTCATCAGCTACGGGTGATTGCGTCCACCGCAGTGTCTGGAAGTAGGTTTCAAGCATATTTGTTTTCAGGTCATATGCCTGGGCATGATATATTCCATGAAAATCTGTGGGTCCAGTTTTTGGATTTAGAAGAAGAAGAAGAAGCAGAAAACGAGTCAAGAATTCTGAATAATTAAGGATATGCTACAAAAAATATTAAAGGCAGGCGCCCTTGATAGCGTTTAACTCCGTCTCTATTTTCCTAACTTTAGTGTAATGATTTATTATATGAAGCTAAGTTGGGGGATGTTCACATAAATCTAATTATACATAGAACTGCATGTATTTACCGGTCTTTTATTTGGGATCAGGCCCACAGGTGTAATATAGAATGTTCTGTCGCTCTGAAGGCGAGGAAACCTGTCCAAAACAATTGCAGAATCGTCTGTCTTCGTGGAAGCACATTCTGAAATGATTCCGAGTTGTCCCAGGAACTCGATAGAATTCACAACTTCAACTTCCTCTTCAGTAATATCCTCATAAAAGAGAGAGAGAATTTAATTTAAGCTCTAAATCCGAAACAGTCCATCGCCATGTCCATGATGTTATCTGGGTGAGCAAGACCTTACAAACCTACCTGCCAAAGTAAAGGAATAAGGCTTTCTCTTAAAACGCCCTGCTTCGCCACTTCCTCTAAAACTTTTACCAAAATCTCCGGATCTGGGCGTTTAGCGACGTCTTTCCCCCAAAACTTTTGCGAATCAAACTGATAGACTTTGGTCTGGTTCAACACGAGCACAGCTATCAACATCTGGGCCAGTTTAACGGGATTTGTGCAGATATAGGGCTCTTCGTTTGTAGTAAACAGTCGGAGGATGATGTTCTATAAATAGATCGTAATTGTTTCATTACTTTCACAAATCTACATAAAAATTAATACCTCTAAGTCCTTCTTGTAATGTCCCACCAGCTACATGTGTATGCGGTAAACAAACTGGTCTCCTCGTGTACTGAGGCACGGGCATTCATTGTTATCGAGACCAGTTCTTCGTCTTAATTGAATGTTTTTGCTTACGTGTTATTTTACGTCTCATTCGAGACGTTTAGGTTAATGAAAATATACCAATCACAAAATAAAATACAGCTTTACCGTGAAACAAATTCCAAGTACTCTACATAGCCTCACCATACAATCCTTACTGACTGAATGGTTAAAGAAACGGTTCTTTTTTAGTACTTAATGTGTACAACCTTATATCAATGTCGAGTTGCGTACGCTCGTGATTACCAGGGAAAGTCTAAGATCCACTTCTATCTATTTATAAAAACTTACAAAAACACATAATCTTTATCAAGAAAGACACAACTCAGAAAGACATACATGTATGGAATTATAAGCAGCAGTTAACAGAATACTGAATTCCCTACCCAATCTCAACATACATGTATACCTTCCCGTGCTTTTAACATCCGACTGAGTTAGAAATTCAAAACATGTTGTATTTTCCCTTCCAGTGATGTTATCAATAATTACATGTAATTGATAAAATTCAAAAATTTAAGATTGATCGGCGAAAATATTCTGATCAACGAAAAATGCTTAATATCTATAATCCATTTATCACAATCTACCCCGACTTCACAAATAAAAATATGTATATAAAACTACCAAACAAAAAAAAAAATGAATAGATAAATGGATAAGTAAAATTTAAAAAACAAATACAGAAAAAATCCGTTTATCCAAAATTATTGTGTTACATATTTTGATAGATTTCCATAAAGATATATGGGATCAGTGACGAAGTAATTAAATTATTTTTTGAAGCATCTACTTACATAAATCAAAACTTTGCCGCCTTGGATACCCTGGAATAAAGTAGTGTCTATATTCCATAAGTATGTGGTAGTGGTACTGATGTATGACTTTCATACCACAGGTAGTTCTGACTAGTGAGTTACATGTAACCAGTTCTGGCTACTGAGTTACATAACCAGTTCTCACTAGTGAGCTACATTACCAGTTCTGGCTTGTGAGTTACATTTAACCAGTTCTGACTAGTGAGTTACATGTAACCAGTTCTGACTAGTGAGTTACATTACCAGTTCTGACTAGTGAGTTACATGTAACTAGTTCTCACTAGTGAGTTACATGTAACCAGTTCTGACTAGTGAGCTACATGTAACTAGTTCTCACTAGTGAGTTACATGTAACTAGTTCTCACTAGTGAGTTACATGTAACCAGTTCTGACTAGTGAGTTACATGTAACTAGTTCTCACTAGTGAGTTACATGTAACCAGTTCTGACTAGTGAGTTACATTACCAGTTCTGACTAGTGAGTTACATGTAACTAGTTCTGACTAGTGAGTTACATGTAACCAGTTCTGACTAGTGAGTTACATGTAACTAGTTCTCACTAGTGAGTTACATGTAACCAGTTCTGACTAGTGAGTTACATGTAACTAGTTCTGACTAGTGAGTTACATGTAACCAGTTCTGACCAGTGAGTTACATGTAACTAGTTCTGACTAGTGAGTTACATTACCAGTTCTGACTAGTGAGTTACATGTAACTAGATCTCACTAGTGAGTTACATGTAACCAGTTCTGACTAGTGAGTTACATGTAACTAGATCTCACTAGTGAGTTACATGTAACCAGTTCTGACTAGTGAGTTACATTACCAGTTCTGACTAGTGCGTTACATGTAACTAGTTCTCACTAGTGAGTTACATTACCAGTTCTGGCTACTGAGTTACATGTAACCAGTTCTGGCTAGTAAGTTATATTACCAGTTCTGGCTACTGAGTTACATGTAACCAGTTCTGACTAGTGAGTTATATTACCAGTTCTGGCTACTGAGTTACATTTAACCAGTTCTGGCTAGTGAGTTACATGTACTAGTTCTGGATATTGGGTTACATATAACCCGTAATTTCTATCGGATTAAAGGGTCGGCCTACTGATCAGAGCTAGCAAGTGTAGCGGTCAGCCGGATTCGATCGCCGGTGACCAGTTAACTCATTTGGTAGTGCACCTGACTAAAGATTCAGGGGGACCCGCGTTCGAATCCCGGTCAGGTCTGTTGCATTTTCTTCCTTCCTACTACACAGAAAAGTCATACATTTAACAACTGCAACAAATGGATAAATGGGATACAAAGAGAAACAGTATTAGTGAACAGAGAAAAAACACCTGAGCATTAATTATGCGGATTTAATCAGGTATCACTAATTACCTTTGATTCCAGGGCGACCACTAATGCTTCGTTTGCCAAACACACGTTCATCTTCTTTAAAAAATCATTTTCTTTCATGAAAGTTTCCTTCGATGTTTTAATATCATGCAATCTTTGGGTTGTCGAATCATGGTGTGTGAGTAGTAGTAAGTTTTGTTTTATTTCGCATTTTACTCTTTTTTTCACAGCTATTTTCAGATTCTGAATCCCCTACAAAAGTAAGAAGGAAATAATTTAGAACTGTAGATCTGTTCATTTCGCAAGAAATCTCTCTCTCTCTCTCTCCCTGTATGTATGTATGTATTGTGTATGTATGTATGTGTGTGTATGTATGTATGTATGTATGTGTGTGTGTATGTGTGTATGTATGTATGTATATGTATGTATGTGTATATGTATGTATGTATATGTATGTATGTATATGTATGTATGTATATGTATGTATGTATTGTGTATGTATGTATGTATATGTATATATGTATGTGTGTATGTATGTATATGTATGTATGTATTGTGTATGTATGTATATGTATGTATGTATTGTGTATGTATGCATGTGTTGTATGTACGTATGTATGTTTTATACATGAATACACATGTGTTGTATGTACGTTGTTAGTTGTATATCATTTAACGCCCCGATGGAGAATTTTTCACTCATATACATACCGTGGAGATCCGGGTTAGAATAGGTCCTCAGTACCCCTACTTGTCGTTAGAAGCGACTAAATAGGGCTTTCCTTCGGATGAGACCGCAAAAACCGAGGCTCCTTGTCGCAGCACAATAGAGACCCCCCCCCCTTGCTCAAATGATGTAAGCTTCGAACATAGGCCTAAATTTTGCCGCCCTTCACCGGCAATGCTGACGTCTACAAATGAGTAAAAAATTCTCGAGCGAGACGTTAAATAATTAACAATCAATTACTCATATGGAGACGTCACCGTTGCCATGAAGGGCTGCAAAATGTAGGCCTATACATGCATGTGCATTATATGCATGTATATGTATTTGTGTATGTATGTATGTATGTCTGATTGTCTTTCTAGTAACATGTCTATATGTTTGTATGTATGTCTGATTGTCTTTCTAGTAACACGTCTGTATAAGTTTATATTCCAAACAGAAGTTATGCTAGCCTTCTGCTGCTCGAGGCCATAGTGTAAGTTGCTCTTTGATATGATACATAATTCAGTTAAAGATTTTCTTTTTGTTGACTATCACAATTCAGGTACTGTAACCGTCACCTTTCTATGACGAAGGTCAACGTAATGGAGAGGAACCCCTGACGGTGTGTTTATAATCAGGGCCTTCTCAAGGTCCATCAGACTGCCATGCAGATCAGAACTTTTAAATCTGCAGGTAAAAAAGAATAATACATGCAGTATTTACAAATTACGTATGAATGCCATCTAAAGAGAAGAATATTTCTGTTTCGTAAGAAAGAATTAATCTTTTAGATATGTACTCCGCCTAACCCAAGTTTCTTTGACCCGGAGTGCATGTCCCGTGTTTTCTGTATAGACATCAGTAGTTCTGATTTCGTCCTTTGAACATTATACGCCATTCCATGTTGACAATCACAGTGTGTGAAAACGATGATGATATTCGGACTCGATATCTGAAAATGAAATAAAATACAGAGGTAAGCCAAAAATATCTACAAGAACTCTGAAATAAACTGACTATAGACAAAATACAAACATGATTAAAAATCAAATTTACTGTGAAATGGATGTCCTGCCAGCTTTGCATGAAGTCTGCGACAGCAAGCTTGTCTTCTGTTGAAAGGCACAGAAGAAATAACGAACTTTTGCAGAAAAATAAACTTCGAATTCCTTGAAAAATCTGCAATAGGGTCAAACCATATGAAAAACAGAATGTACATGTACTATGTAATCGCGTCATATCACATACATGTAAATAGCGGATTGATCTGTGGCGGTCATCAGACCAAATTGTGAGATCCTTTAAGATTGTGATTTAAAAAAAAAAAAAATACAATTATTCGATGACAAAGCTATTGTACAGTAACAATAACACCAGTTTAAAACCTTTATTTTTCACCAGTCAAATAATTTATATGTTCAAACATGGAGCGATTTCGTTAACGATATTACGACTTTTACTACGATTTTTTAAAATATATATGAGCTATCAATATGAGTCTTGCTCCCAAAATTGCTCAATATTTGTGGGACAAATATAATACAAATATCACTTTGATGACGAATCCAGGAAATTCAATTATATATGATCCTACATAAAAGTATCACCAACACCTATCAGATATTTGTCAATCAAAATATTACAGCACCTAAAATCCTTTAATCCTCAAAATTAGCACCGGATATAGAGGTGTACTTTCTATGTTGCAATCTGTCAATCATTCTTGACGCGTCACAAACATTGATAGATAATCCTAGCAGTGCATAATTATAATTAGTAAGTAAGTGACGTATGAGGATTATTTTCATCTTGATAACTTGAAAGCTCGATTTAACTCGATTTAACTGCCTATAATTAAATTCAATTATAACATTATCTAAAGCGATACTCTGTATTGACCATATGTCTACATTATCATACAATTCACCCTGATTCCATGCAAACAATTGACGACTGTTCGCGGTAACCTAGTGGAATGGGCATTCACTTCGAGAGATCCTGGTTCGATTATCGATCCGAGCGGCGCGTCAAACTTGGATGTTTTACAATAGATAGTGACTACTCCTTTATCAAGTGCCCAGCATTAAAAGTGAAAGTCACGAGTGTTAAAACGAAGGTTTCGGTCACGGTAGGCGCTGGCACGGTGGTGAACCCTTTGCCACGACCTTCAGTTACATGCATATGCCAGAGGCTTGTTCAGCAGAGCGAGCGCTCGCTAACCGTACCGTGCGTTGCGCGCATCTGTCAACTGAACGGAAGAGAGCGCTCGATTTTTAATCCAATATGGCGGACAGTTTGAGTTTATTGCTATTACAATTGTAGATTTTTAAAGATTTCCCATTTTTTACAATAATTTTCCGGAATATACGATATTGGTTTTGATTTTAGATGCTTTGTGACAATGCTTGAGTCTGAGTGAAGAGGAAGAGAAACGGGTTTTGGTTGTAATAAGAAAAATTGAGTATTATTTAAAGTGAAAAAGACTTCGACAATCGGGCCGTTTTTGCCTCTGTAAAATTAAGATTGAATACAGAGGTGCAAACAAGTGGTTCCCTTGTCGTATGTCCACATCATCTGTTTTAGTTCCCAACCATGGACAAAAGAAGGTATTGTAAAGACCAGCCTCTGTACCAGTGTTCAGTCTTTCCTTAACGGACTGTCAGTCTCATGCCAGTCATAAGAGTCGCCCTCAGGGACTCCAGATCCTAGTGGTGCACAACTCAGTCGAAGACGGGGGAAATACTTGGTATAGTACTGAACCTACTAGGAAGTTGATATACTAAATACATGCCCTTTGAAATATATGTTGACTTTGTTGTGTATATTTCATTGACAACCTTATCTAAATTGACAACAAATGTTTTGATTTTATAACTTGAAATACAGGAACTGTTTAAACATGTTTATAAAACAGAAGAATTCTGATACAATCAGGGATTTGTATATTTAATATTTTAATATAATATAAAATAATTTAATATACTCAAAATCAGCTAGAGTCTCCTAATTTTGGAGGGTTTTATTTATACTGATTTGATCTTTTATGTACTTTAGCCAAGATGTGACATGTTATGAAGAACATAGTACTAGCATTGCAAGTACTATGGAGATCTAAGTAAGTAGTCAAAAATGTAGATATACTATATATTGCTTCAAATGATTAAAATACAACAGTTTTATTCCCATACAATTCACATGTAAAACATTTTCACAATTAAGGCTACCTTAATTTTTAAGATTATACTTTTGATAATGATGAGGCTGATGTTCCATCAGAAAAGGAAGGAGGTGAGTTGTATCCTTTAAACATGTTAAAGCTACTTCACAGTATACTCACTTTACGAAATGTTTGAATATTGCAAAAAGGGCACAGTGCATATGTTATATGTTAATGTGTGTGTGTGTGTGTGTGTGTGTGTGTGTTTGTGTGTGTATGTGTATGTGTGTGTGTGTGTGTGTGTGTGTGTCAGTAGCATTTATTTGATGTTTTAAAAAGAGCTTGAAGACACTGTCATTTAACTGTTCATATTTTTTATGCTAAAATTTTAAAAGGAAAATATGTTTGATGAGGACTGACAAAAAGTCTTGTCTTTAATATTGTACATGTCTGAATGTTGTTCTTCTTTTCCCCTTTATCCCAATCCTAAACCCTTATATGTTGTTGTCTGTTATGAGGATCTGTGGTTTCAAATCGAACAACTACTTACATTATTTATATATGATCCAAAGTAGTGAATACTATAGGGAAATCCCCATTATCTGCCAATTATAATCTGTAATTGTTTATGCCTTTGTAATATTTAAGGTTTCAATTTTGTTACCCTAATTTCTTATTCTTTACCCCTTCACCATTGCCTGTTGATAATTGTCTGTTATGAGGATCTGTGGGTTAAAATCCTTCAAGTACTTATGTTTTTTGATCCAGAATAGTGCATACTATTGTCCCCATTGTCTCTTTAGTAGTGTGTTAATAATGTCTTTGTTCAAAGCATTAAATTGATGAAAGACTGTGCTTCAATTATATTCAATCAATGAACTGAATTGTTTCTTGAAATATTGTCAAAATCTATGTTACATGTAGCTTCAGCTTTTATTTATATATTTGAAAATCATTATGTTCTTCAAGCCTCTCCATCTCTAATTCTGAATGCTAATATTGTATGATTTAACTGTTTCCATTGGGGAGCTGTTGGTTAAAACCCACCACTACTGAAGGAAATAGTTAGCCTCTATTCTCTAGATCTATAAATAAATCTGAGAAATCGTTGATGGAATAATTATTGTATGATTGTATGATTGGTTTTTTTTCCCCAGACATTTACATGTACAATGATTAGATGCAAGAAGAAATGTGATTTTCATTCCCAACAGTTTTCAAACATATCATTTAGATTAATATTATTTTATTTTAGATTTTACTATGGGTGTGATTGTTTTTGTTGAATAGTGTTTAAAATTTCAGATTCATTAACATGGATCCATGAAGCTGTTTTGCCTCTTTTAGCATTAAAAAGGGGAAATATAGCCTATTCACTTCAAGTGCAATCACTCGTAAAACAGACATGGGTGAAAATTTATTGGAAATGGGTGTGAAGGACACACTATGACAGGCAAGGTATTGCTCACTTAAAAATAGAGAAATTTTTATTACAGACAGTTTATTACTGGTCCCCCTAACAATGTTCATTCCTCTGAAGGGTCATGAAACCCTGTTTAATTCTGTGATAGGTTTTCTTCTAGATGAGTGTTTGACACAATGGTAGAATGTAGGACTTTGAATCCTATGAGTTTGAACCACTGAGATGTTTTCTCAGTAATTAAGCTCCTCTTATTGACTGATTCACTGTTAACAGGCATTTGTTTGTCTGTTTTAATACTCTTCATATTTTATTAGCTTCTTCTCCAATATATGGACCCTTCATTAGTGACATACAACCAGTTATCATTTTTATTCCCATTTGCAGTTATTTACATTGTAATATGAAAGGGTTTTCTTAAAATGTCACATGATTTCAAATGAATTTATTATGCAACATATGTGACAATATACATGTATCACTGCTTTAACATGGTGTCATATGTGAATCAAATTGTGCCTTTATGGGGGTGTATTCTAGTCATCAGATAAGGGATCTGGAATGACCTTTAAACCCCCAGTTTTGACAATTTAGGGGGTGTATTCCCCACATCCTAAAATGAAGACTCTGCTAATTAATAGCCTGTGCTACTATAGCTGTATAGCTTAAATTTGAGGCTGCTGAATTTCAGGTACAAAATTATCAATGGCAGAAATTCTAAAACTGGAAATAGCTGCCAAAGCTGGTGGTACTTTGAAGAGATGAGGGGGTTGCTGCATGGTGATCCAGATGTAAATCCTATGGCTTCCTCCATTCAACCATCATCATCTGGTACAGCAACAACACCGACATCTTCCCCAAAGAAGAAAAAGACTAAGGTTTCAAGCATGTCAAAGGAGATGGGCTGGGTGACATTATTTAAAGAGGACTTGCATCAAATGCATACCGAGAGGATGTCACAAGAATAAAGGAGAGCTGTTGCACTTGAAAAACTGGTTGATTTTGTTATATTATATTATGTTATCACAAAGCCGATTGTATACTCCTGAAGAATTGAAGAAACTAGTCAAGTATATACTCAACTGGCTTTGTGATATTTTTATTATACTACTAATTATGTAGATTTTCTATACTTATTTCTGGATTATATATATATATATATATATATATATATATATATATATATATATATATATGCGCCATAAATTGAAGTAAACAGTCAGTGAATTTGCCCCTTCAGAATACAAGTCCTCTTTCTGAAATTAAATATGTATGTGTATGCGTATAGAAATTGATTTAAGGAGATATAGGGGAACAAAGTGTATCAAAATATTTTGTGGCATATGTAACTCATAACTGCAATTAACTTCATCATTTATTAGGGCCTGCTATCCATCTGTCTGTCGGCACTTTCTGTGGCACACAATTACTTAAGTTTTCATGAGAAGAATTTGATGACTTTTATACATAATGCTTGGAATAGGAAGAGGAAGATCCCCCCCTGTCTGTCTGTCAGCACTTTATATGGCACATGATCAATTCTGTACATGATACTTATATAAGTCAGAGGAAGACTCCTTCTCATTTCATATTTATCGACTTTGTTGTTACAGAATCATGGGACTTCAAATTTTTAATATTAATAAAATAATAACACATTCTATATTGTGCCATTATTTATTGTGGGGCCCTGTCTGATAGTCAGTTTTCTAGTGTACGTTGAAAATAAATTATATAGATTCAAGACTCTTACGCCCCTTCCCCCATGTCTATAGTTTTTGTCCTGTCATTCTGTCTATCCAAAACATTGATCTTGCTCATATCTTTTGAATCACGAGTAATAGATAGGGTCTCATATTTTAAATTCCTCGTATCACTACTTCATGTTGGTGTGACCTTGGAATTTTACCTATTTTTAAGAAACTTGACCTATTCATTATCTTCTGAACTATGTGAGGTAAGGATTTCATATTTTGTTTATGTATGCTTTCTCATGGCAAGATCTTTCATTTCATACCATGATCTCTGACCTTGAACTTTTCCAACATAGCAAGGTCATGTTGATCATATTGGTGTAAAGACACCCCCACATTGTGTTAGGTAGTACTCCTTTGTGGCTAGATTGGGGGCACAATAATGGGTCAAAAATTTGCATGAAATAAAAATTGAAAAAAGAAAACGTTTTAGCAGTCACAGAACTGAACAACAGGGCCAGGTGAACGAGGTGGCCCAGGTGCCTCTTGTCTCACCATCCTTGATTACATCATATCCATGGACATGTGACATGTGGAGTATAAGCAGTTGCAAAAGTTTTCTATCGTTGCAGCATTAAAAAATAATCACCAATCAGCAGATAGTCTGTTTCATTATTGTCCCTATTACAAGTTATTAAGAAAAATATATTGACATTTGATTTTCCATCAATATTCTTCACAACGAAAAGCAAAATGGGTTCCAGATCCAATTTTGTAAACTAATTAAATTTGAAAAATAAATTTTAAAAAGTGTAACAGAAGTCTCGTAAGTATACATGCATTTGTAGAATACTAGGGGGGGGGGGGGGGTGAAAACTGGGGACTGGCCTGTCTCACGGAAGACCTACAAAATATGGTCATATACAATCAAATTAATATGACTTTCTAATTAAGCATATCTCAATTTCTAGTCGGCACAAAGTAATTTGATTTTTAAAACTACTTTTACTATGAGAAAACAAGCGAAGTCAAAATAACTCGTATTCAATAGTTAATTATTTCTTAAAAAAAGATCTTTTGATCTGCTCGCTTTTGTGTAGAGATTGTAGGTGGGCGAATCAAATTTTGAGCAGTCTTTGAAAAATTGTACATGAAGATACATGTATGAATAATTGATCAAAGATTAATCAATCAATAATTTTTTTATTCGATTCTCGTTCGCGCCGATATATGTGAGAAAGTTTGCCACTTTCGGAAGGTCGGTGGGCTCTTCCCGGGTACATTGTATCTGGGTTCTCTCCTCCACCTACAAAAACTGGACGCCACCAGATAACTGAAAAATTGTTGAGTGTGGCGGAAAAACAACAAGCAACCAAACTACGGATTCTAAAACTGTTACATAGAAACAAAAAGTAGAAAAATATGTCATTTCTCTCTCTATCAACAACACTAATGTTTTCAAAGTCCTTGACATTTCTCGTCAACTGTAAGACACAAATGAAGTTTAAATTGGGCATTCCGGAATATTCAGAAACTATCAGCTGGTAGCTTTTGTCAAAAATAAAACGCAAAATCTACTGATCAACACAATCGACGCCATATTGGATTACAAGGCAAACAACATTTGGAGAAGGTACGAGAGCGATTGCGAGCACTATGACGAACCTACCGTTCAGAAGCGAGCGATCGCGAACAATTGCGAGCGCTCGCTCTACTGAACAGCCCTCAGGTTTTATGGGCACTTCATCAAAAAGCTGGTGAAGTCTCTGCATCATTGATTTGGTTGGTTGCTTGCTTGTTTTACGTCTTGTCGAGAATTTTCACTCATACTGAGACGTCACCAGCTGTAAGTGAGATACCACAAATTTAGACCTATGCTAAGCGCTCAGGGCCGTAGCAGTGAGGGTTCTTTAACGTGATAACGCCTGTCGCGACACTGGACGACCGTTTTTAAGATCATATCCAAAAGACATGTAATTCTCACTTCTAAATGCAGAGAGTTTGGCTCAAACTCATGACCTCCCAGTTCGTCGCGAACGCACTACCATGAGCTACCGCGACAAACAAAACTCTCTAATGGGACGTAAATCAACAAACTAAAAAAAATAAACACACACACACACACACACACACAAAAGAAACAAAAAATAATAATAATAAAAACGTTCCTTACGTAAAAATCCGCGGAATTATGAATCAAAAAGAAGATACGATGAAACGAATGAAAATAATTATTTTTAAAGCATTTCAATTCAAGAAAGTATAACCTCGTGACTTAAATAAAAAAAAAAATCATCCTCGGAATTGAGATTCTTCGAAACGAAATATGTCTACCATACTCTGTTTTGTTATGATATGGGCACAAAAACTAGAATTGTAAATACCTTCTTCCCTGACCATTCCCAAATCTCAACCTGCTCCGAATCTGTGTCAGCTTCCTCCGTCGTATCTGCGATAAAAGTTAATTCATCACGAGAATTCATCCTCAGATTTTCAAAAGCTTTCAAAGAATAACGCTGGTATGAAATCCGAATGGTGGGAGGACACATGAATAACACGATAACGTAATTATCAAAATAATAATAATAATAATAATAATGCAGGGCTTATATGTTTTACATTCTGCTTACGTTTGAAGTCATTTTATGAGTGCTTTCACTGATCGTTATTATTTATACTTTGATTGACTGACTGATTATATATTGTTTATCGTCCCGCTCGAGAATCTTTCACCCATATGGAGACGTCATCATTACCGTTGAAGGACTGCATTTAGACCTATCCTCGGCGCCTATGGCCTTTGAGCGGGCAGGGATCTCTATCGTGCCACACCTGCTGTGACACGGGGCTTCGGTTTTTTTCGGTCTCATCAGAAGGACCTCCCCATTTAGTCACCTCTTACGACAACCTAGGGATACTGAGGATCTGGTCTAACAACCCGGATTCCCACGGGGCACAACTAACATTGTAATGTTAACGACTTATCACTACATGTAGACGTTCGGATTTTGTGAGAAAAATTAAAATGGAACGTATTTTTCAAATGAAAATGGCACGAATATGATGGCAAAATCAGTGATTGGTTGCATATTGTTTAACGTCCCACTTGCGAATTTTTCACTTATATGGAGACGTCACCATTTCCGTTGAAGAGCTAATCGACGCTTACGGTATTTCGTTATCGTGGCACATCTGCTGTGACACGGGGCCTCGTTTTTTGCAGTCTTATCCGAAAGATCTTTCCAGTTAGTTGCATCTTACAACAAGCAAGGGGTACTGAGGACCTTATTCTAATCCGGAATCTACCCACGGGAAAAAAATCAGTGAATGATTGTTAACATCTTAATTTTGAGAGAACTCTACAGACGACAATTGAAAATATACAAGTTTGTGAGCGTTTGTGAATACCGCATGTAAAATACAGTAAATGATTTGTACTTACCGTCCATTGTATACGGGTTCAGCGTGTGAATAGTAACTCCATTGTCACATCGGTTTCTGTTGTCATGGTCAGTCATTTCAAAGATGGCGGTTATCAGGTCCGATTTACCGCATCCTGGACGACCCAGTACAAAGATCCTCATTCTAATGATACGAAATTACTCCGAATGTGAGCTATGGTCTGTAGCTCAGTTACTCGGCCTGCATACTGAAATACAGTAATGGCAATCTTTGATTATACTGGAGAGTGTCGGTACTGACTGACGAACAAATCATACTTCTGCAAATTAGATAGCTCTATATAATTTGACCTTATGAGAAACAGTGTTTTTCACATATATTTAGCGAAGATTTGCGTGAACCTTGATGACGAAAATTTTCGATCGCGTCTTTTGCAAGAAGATATTGAGTAAAGATTTCCCCAGAGGACTGATAAAAAGACCAGCAAGAGATTTCCTGAGTAAATATGTAAACGTACTTGATCGGATTCATCTCGACAAAATCAATTAAAGATGATGGGCCAGATAACAGGCTTGACATGTCAAATTCTTGTCATTTACTCTAACAAATCGTGAATAATTCATACAGAAGACAGGAAACTGTAAGATAATGCAGACACAAACGTAACGTTTGCAGAACAGCTGTAGTTGTTTTCTACAGACACAGCCGTAATTTTAACAGAACAGAAAACAGGAAACGGAAAGATATCATAGACACAAGCGTAATGTTTATAGAACGTCGTATGACATTTTATTATAGACACAAACTTCATGTTTAGAATCTTTCACTCATATTGAGACATCACCAGTTGTAAGTGACGAAACAGAAATTTAAGCCTATGCCGAGCGCTTACGGCCATAGCAGTGAGGTTTTTTGGTTTTTTTTTCAATGCCTGCTGCGACACGGGATCTTTGATTTTAAGGTCATATCCGGAAGACCCTAGATTCTCACTTTTAAACACCGAGTGTTTGGCGAAGGAGCAATCACTACCTATGTATGCGTTTTAGGTTTGACTCGTTCATGGCACGGGCGGGACTTGAACTCACGAACCCTCGGCTACAACGCGAACGCTCTACCACTGAGTTACCGCGATCGGTTGTCTCAATAGACGCAGTCTCCACTGAGAGAGTGCTTCAATTCAGTTCAATTCAGTTTATTCTCTCAAACCATATATGGTACATGAGGGACAGTAACAATGTATGTACATAATGAATAACACTGGTCAGAGGAAAGAAAGAAAAAAAACCGTAAATTACATCACATCAAGGAGGACAGGCGACATCATAAATTTTCAGAATAAACATACAGAGCCTTCTTAACAATTTATCATTTCGGGTTGATATTATATCTTTGAATTTAATAGCATTCAGTCTATGTGAATAATACTCCCCTAAGTAGTATTTTCTGACATCAGTTAGTGCTTTACATTCTGAAATGTAGTGACATTCATCTGCAATTTGATTACTATTACATACAGAAGAAAGTCTTTCACAGAGTGGTATCCCATGCCATCTCCCAACCTCTACTGGTAAACAATGATTTGTTGTACGAAAGTTTAAAGATATATTTCTGAATTTCGGAGATAGCATATTGATATAACTTTCAAAACCAAATGTTTGCTTAAAGATTCTGTACAATTGTCCTTTTGAAGAGTTATATATATCACTGAGCCATTTTTGCATGAACTGACCTTGCAATGTTTGTTTAATGACAAATGTTACCTCTTTAGCATTAATATCAATACGTTGTTCTTGCCATATATTGGATACACCACTCATATCTAGAATTTTATGTACACAATTTAACCTTGGATTTGACAAGATTCCATCACAGTGCAATTTATGCAAATGTTTATACAATACATATACAATCTTATTTTTGACATGAAAACAATTTAGCCCAGTATGTAATTATTCTACAGTATATTGAAATATATGGAAGGAAGCGCCCTGTTTCGCCATAGACCATGTACGTTGGCGTGGAACTTTTAAGATTGAATACATGTTTTAAAAATTTCAAATTTATACGCTCTACAATATCAATATTTTCAAAGCCCCATACTTTAGAACCGTATCATAATATTGGCGCTACAACTTTATCAAAAAAGTCAAATTGAGTGGTAATTTACTAGTAATTTACTGGTAATTTAGATGGTCTAATTTTTCTTATGATTCCATACATGCTTTTTGCGCTTGTTCACATAGATGTTTTTTTTTTGTTTTTGAAAAAGAGCCTGTGCGAGAAAATACAATGCCTAAATATTTAAAGTTTTTAACATTTTCTATTACTGATTTATTGTAATAAAATTTTGTTTTTTAACATAGGACCCTTTGAAAATACAAGGATTTTTGATTTTTTCAACATCCACTTTCAATTTCCATTGTGAACAATAAATCTGGAATTCATGTATTGCATGCTGTAACTCACAAGCAGATTCAGCTATAATAACAGTGTCATCTGCATAAAAAAGAACTTAAAGCTTACCATACAATAATAATTCATTCTCAATACTACTAGTAATGCTTTGTAATCTTACCACATTCTTATCCAATAAAAATTCTTCTAGATCATTTACATAAAGAAAAATAGAATAAAGAAAATAAGAAAGAAAATAAAAATAGTGAAAGCTTTTCTCCCTGTCTTACTCCGACATTACAACTCTGAAAAAAATTTGTCGACATTCCGTTCACTTTTATGATTGAATTAATACCTTTGTACACGTTTTGTATATATTGGAAACATTTCCCGCTTATACCACATACTTGCATTATGGTCTATAGACCCTTTCGCCATACCGTATCGAATGCTTCCTTAAAATCAACATAGGCACAAAATAATTTTTTATTACTTTGTATCAATAAATTCGATATAAAATGCAATGTCAGTATATGATCTATTGTAGAATATGTCTTCCTAAAGCCCACTTGATTTTCTTTAATTAGATTTATTTCGTTTGCGAAAGCTTCCAATCTATTATTAAGTATGCAAGTGAATACTTTTCTTAGACAGCTTAGTAGTGTAATGGGGCGGTAGTTATTGGGTTTCGTAGGATCGACTTTATTTTTATATATGGGATTATCTAAACCAATCAACCATTCTTCTGGGACATATCCACTGTCATATATTATGTTAAAAATTTTCAAATAAACTGGCATAAATGTAGATAACGTTGATGAAATATGTTCGTTCAAGATACTATCAAATCCAGGGGATTTGTTATTTTTAATTTTTCTCACGGCTTCTATGATATCATTTTCACAATTGTAGGGTTCAGAAATTCGTCAGATATTTCACTAACTTCGTCAGTGGCTGATGTCGAATAATTATCTTGAATTTTTTTTTCTTCGAACTCACTTTCATTAACATGTTTGAAAAAATTGTAGGTATCGTTAATATCCACAGCATATTTTTTTGTCTTTACTAGATGCATTTAAAATTTTCCAATAGTCCTTCGAATTTTTCGAGTGCAAATTTTTAAGTTTCTGTGATAAATCGTTCCTGTATTTTTGTATACACTTATCCATGACTTTTTTATATTCTTTACTCGCTAACACAAGACTGTTTTTATTTTCTACTGTTTTATTTCTATTGTGTATTTTTCTACCTAACTGAAATTTTCTCCTCGACGTTCTGCAGTCATTGTTAAAACATTTTTTTTTATTACGCTTACTATTGTCTGGTGTGATATTTTTTTCGCAATCCGAATGTTTCTTTAGCTGCACATGTAAATACATTACCTATATCTGCTGCTACCTTGGATATACCTGTTCCGCAAACTGAGTCAATGTTACCCAACAATTCATTCAAAAAACTTTCTATACTCTTTACGCTTGAAAGAACAAAACTGGTTGGCTTTGTCTGAACACCACGAATTTACACTTGACTGATTCACATATTCACATATATTTTCTTCCTGAGAATTCAGACTGGAAACTGTAAAATGTACTGATCTGTGTTCATCTGATAAAAGATTACAAAACTCGTGTACATCAAAATCTTGTAAAGTCTCTACTGCATTCACACTAGCAACAGCATAGTCAACTGTACTACAATTTTTACAAGTTAGAGCACCACAGTTCTTGTCATTTTCTAAACGACTGTTAACTATATAAATATCATTGTTTTTACTCAAATCAATCAATTTATACCCATAATTATTTACTGCTGAGTCTTGAACAACTCTTTGTAAAGCTATTGAACGCTTTTCAAAAATAGTGGAGCGTGTTTCAATTTCACTGTGCGAAATATTTTCAGATACATTTATTTCTGACAAAAAATGATCCGGGGTAAAATAATCAGGCATATGGCCAGTTCTAGCATTGAAATCTCCCATTACACAAACATATCTCTTGTCGTGTGCTAACTTGATCAAATCTTGTTCTATTTCTAAAAAGCAATCATTGGACGAATACCTGCTCCCTTCGGGAGGAATGTAACAAACTCCAAATAATAATTCTAAACCACAGAGCATATTTACAACCAGTTTTTATAATTTGTGTATATTTCACAAGAATTCCACCTGATATAGTGTTTGACAAACTGTGTCGATTTTTGCTACATGTAACGTAACCAGGTATATTTATATTGTCCGAATCATCGGTTTTGGTCTCGGTGAGTCATATCACATCATAGTTGGAAATGAATTCCGGGAACTCGTTATAGGTCAGTCGATTTTTCATACCACAGACGTTTAGGGATGGAAATTTCAGCACATTTGTCTGTTCCCCTGCGTGTCCCTATTTAGTATGATCTGGAGCAGATGATGAACGCGCTCTTCGGATTACGGTCATTTGGCGTTCTGTTGATCGTCGTTGCAGAACCAGGGGGCGGATTCTAGAGGGGCGTGTTCCTTTCCGTCGATATACAGGATATCACGTGATATGACTCACCGAGACCAAAACCGATGATTCGGACAATATAAATATACCTGGTTACGTTACATGTAGCAAAAATCGACACAGTTTGTCAAACACTAGATCAGTGGGAATCCTTGTGAAATATACACAAATTATAAAAATATGCTTTGCACTTTTGTTTTCTTTTCTTGCCTATCTTAAGATTGGATATAGCTTTTTCTTTTTTCTTCTATTTCAGGTGGAAACTTTTCGTTAGCATACACTCCACTTCCTTTGAGCCGTCTAGCTGCATTTATACGAATATTTCTCTGTCTTTGAAGTACATGGATTTTGCAATTATTGTCCTAAATTCAGACATTTGAGAATGAAAATTTAACACGAAGTGACGGCAATATGGTGAGAAATGTAAAAGGTTTTGTTGAAATGTTGTTGTCAAATTTAGTAAATTTATGAATATTTGAAAATGAAATAGCTCGAACAAAAATTGAAATTCACCATCTTTTTTTTATAAGTATTAATCGTATCGAAGTTAAACCAAATAATAGTTTCATATTCAAATTCAGACAATGTCTTCTTATATAAATATCTAAATGTTATGCGATTGGTCCAAATCAAGAAAAAAATTTGTATTTGGAATTTAAATGAATATTAAGGGTGTTTGAATTATTTGTTGGAATAAGTAAGTAGTTTACATAATCGAGAAATGGCTAAGGAAATTATCGTGGTAGGGGTAGGGTTTATTCACTGCGGATCCCAATATATCATTAAAACTGAAGCACAGGTATGCCCTATAAAAGCAATGGGTCCTTATATATTTTTGTCGTACCTTATCACCGCTTGGAAATAAAAACTTCCAAATGTTTAAATTCAGTATAGTAAAACCATGGAAGGGCCCAAGGCTACAGCGTAGTATTGACTTGTTCTATGGAAAATGAATTTGTGTAGTCTTTTTCTGACGCATCTTGAATTTGGATTACTCCCCTTTCGCCATTGCTATTTTTCCTGGAATTATTAAGTGGCTAAAATTAGCTCTCGCTAAATAGATTTTATGGAAAAATCGCTAAATTTTTGTCTCGCTAAAACTTCCACTTATACGTATCACGTTTCCTTGCTGTATGGCCTTTTTGTGCACCGCCATTAGTGGGTTTTTAAAAAACGTTTGTACATGTTTTATTGGCTTGGCTACTTTGTGTCCTGTGACTAGTCAATCTGTTTTAAACTTTAACTGATCAAATTATAGCTATATATTGGCCAATACATTTTTATTTATGGACTATGCAATTTTAGCTTTTATAGTTAGTTGGTAGTTTTTGATAAATGACATATTCCTTCTTAATCCTTTCATATGCAACATACAGAAAAACAAGCTGAGAATTACCAAATTTGTCTTTCCATTCTCTGAACAAATTTGTGGATAAACATGTAAATGTTTATAATCATGGCATTGAAAAAGCTGTGAAAAATTAAATAAAAATGATAATAATAAAAAGAAACGGTAAGAAAAAAAATCAAAAGGTCTTATAAAACATGGTCGATAATAAACATGACCTCGGGTGAATTCTGTGGTTAGCTGACCATTACAGAAATATAAATAGATATCTGAACAAACGCCACGTAGGATAAGTATTCAGTATCATTTGGAAGAAAATCCAATTTCCAGCTCCTATTATTTTGATTGCTATCCGAGTACCGTCGTGATATGATTTTGATAGACTTGTACATAAAAGTGGGTAGTTGAAATTTAGGTGTAAACGGCACCGGTCAATCTAAAGTTCTCTACGAATAGCTTTAATAAAGAAAGACTGACCCCTATAATTGTGCATACGTCACTGCATAGAAACCCTAAGCGTTTAATTGGTCGTTGAGTTGTGTGCGGCGGTATTTGAATAGCTGCTTTGGGTCAGTAGTCTGGTTTAGCTTGTGGAAGACAGATAAGTTTCATAGACGACCTGTGCCGAGTGTTTTTGTTGAGTGTACTTGCTGAGTGTACTTGTTGAGTGTACTTTTTGATTGTACTTTCTGCGTGTTCATGTTTGGTTTATTTTTTGTGTGTACTTGCTGAGTGTACTCGGACAGTGTTCTGGGGGAAAATTTCTCGTCTTGTGTTTTAGTTTTAGACCTGCAGTACTTTCTCATTTGTGTACACAGTGTATGCAGTAGCTCAGTGTTTACGTCGATGTTGTGGTGGTTGGCATAATCCCTATTCAAGTCACTGGACTCTTCGCCACAATGACAATGACACACACACACACACACACACACATTTTTAAAGGTTAATAAAAAAAGAGGTAAGGCCACTAGTCATTAACTACTTATATATATTTAGGGAACAATATTGAAAAGACATTCTTAAAACTTGTAACTGTATCGGAAATTCTACATTTGTAACAGGTTACACGACCCTAAAAGAATTGAGATTTCGTCAGATGAAATTCTGAAGACAGCGAAATATTCAAGAGTTGTAACACCGGAAATGTGTAAGTTTAGATTTCTCAGAACTGTCTAAAGTTATCTACCTTGAGTGACGAATAGTATCTCTTCTGACTAAATCTACTTGATTATTTAGGGCACGTCCTTACGAATATAAGAGATATCAACAGATAAGATGTTTGTGGTGACAGTGCAGTGTCTGCCCTGTACAGCTTCCTGGTTGCTTTGCATTTCCACACGAATCTTTTTCATCACATGCACGCGTGCAAAAGACACAGTGGAAATCTTGTGATATCTACACACCAATATAATTAAAGTTATTTAGATAAGTCATCGTAAATGCATGCACGGAAAGAGCGAAATTGATTTTCAAGAAAACTGAAGATTGTAATATAGATTAAAAAGTGCCGTTTATTGTTAAAAATGTAAGTATTCCTCTCGTTTTGCTAAAACGTTTATGAAATTAAATTTAAAGTGAATTCTGGGATGATTCTGACGAGCATTTCAGTGTTTAGTTAACGGACATTACTCGATTAGAAATATCCGACGGCAATCCTATATTGATGTAAGTACATTTATGAGTAGATGCCGTTTTGGAACCATAAATAGTTTGCTTTATTCATCAATGGGTGGTTCCGTTGAATTACTAACAGTATAAGAATTGTGTATAAGGAACTGAAAAGAGTATGAAAATATAGTGTCATTGTAATTTAAAAACGCCGAAAAAAGATCACGCTAACGTCACATAATCATAATCTCACAATGTATAACTCCGCCAGATTTGAAAAATCTACATAACTTTTTTGTTGTTGTTGTTTTTACCTGATATACCAGTACAATGTTGGTCTGAGAAAACGAAGTGCGCTTCAAACTGTGTACGTCAATCAAGTTTTCTCGGCATAGATATTTTTGTAACTTTAGGTGGGTCACACCAAATATATATCAGTAGTTTTATACTGGGCTATTTGTAAAACTGGATATCAAATGACCCTGCAATTAATGACATTGTTATAACTGTTGATAAGCAGGAAACTAAGTACTTTCACTGCTGAATGAAATATGAACCTGCCTAATCGCATATCGATCACGACGCATTAAAATTTTAATTTGAAATTAAAATAGCAAACAAAAATACGGAAGTAAACGAACTTTTAGTACAACTATCATAATTTTAACTATGATGTATCAAAGTTTTGGTTTTTTTTTACATTGATAAATCAAATTAAGTATATATCAGATCTTTTGTCATAAAAAATCAAAGTATCAAAGTTGTTTATCATAGTAAATCAAAGTATCAAGGTTATTTATTATAGTAAATCAAAGTATCAAAGTTTTTTTTTATTATAGTAAATCATAGTATCAAAGTTTTTTTATTCTAGTAAATCAAAGTATCAAAGTTTTTAACAAAAGTGAAGCAAAGTATGAAAATAAATTTACTTTGATATAAAAGGGTTTTTTTTTTACGGTGTATTAAAGTATTTTTGTTACAATCAACCATTTTTTATACTCATTTTGACGAAATACATTACAGAGGTAACACGTAACAAATAACACCCAGGTTTTATTTCAGTCAACAAAAATACGCTTTACAAGCCTATAAACATTTGTTTTAATTACATCACTTCCAAAAATCTTCACCTCCTATCGAGACGTCTCCAGCTTCTGCAGACCTATTCACAGGTAGCGCACATGAATTCTTTATTGTGCCACACCTGACATGGTGCCAAACCTGACATGGTGCCACCACAGTGTTAAGGTTTCGAGTTTTACTCTACATAACTTGCCATAACGAATCAAAGTATCAATTTTTTACTCTAGAATACTACACTTTGTTTGGGAAATGGCATTCAGAACTTTTGAAAATCAATGTTTTGTAAGTCCTCAGCTCTGTTTCCTAAAGAGACGTTTTTAATTTCTACATGCTGTAGAAAGAAACACTATAGATCGAAATATGTGTACATTATGTTGGATGTTTTTGTAACATAGTTTTAGCGTATCGTATTGGAAGACAGCAATGGTTATCACTTCGTAGTTTATGTTTTCAAACTGACCATGCTAATGAGATTAATTTTATCTGCATTTGTATTGATCACAGATATCAAATACCGTGGTATGGATAAACCTAAACCTGCACAGCCAAATGTGACCCATCCAGTCCCCTCGGCTCCACCAATGCCACAGACAGCCAATGTTCCACAGGCAGCGATGCCACCTGCTCCGGCGCCACAGCCTGTGATTGCCCCACCAGCGTATTACGGCCCACAGTCTTATACGCTTCCAATGCCACAAACAGTTCAACCAGTTGTGGTACCACCAGCGACAGTATATGTTGAGGGACATCATGGCTTCGGACATCATGACTATGGCCATCTTGGATTTGGTCACCATGGCTCTGGTCACCATAGTTTTGGTCACCATGGCTCTGGTCACCATGGTTTTGGTCACCTTGGGTTTGGACACCACGGTCATCATTGAAATTATACAGTCATAGCAATGGTGTTGAAGTTAACGTCTATTTTTTACTTTCACTTTCTGAACTAGATCTACATGATTATATTTATATTTTCAATGCTTTCGCCTTCGATATCTTTACCGATGACAATGATAAAAATTTCCTCATGAATGCGATGTACACGTGAACAATCTGCGTACGAATCTTGATAGATATTGTATGTCTATTTTAACGGCTAAGAATTCTGACAGATTTGAAAGTAAATTGTACGATGAAAATTTAAAAATAGAAATGCTTGAAGATATGAACTGCAACGCGTCACGTCAGCATGCATGCGCTTTTTATGAAGTGCTAACATACTTAATGAAGTGTTAAAGTTGCTCACTTCACCAAGGCTTATACTCTTTATGGCACGTCACAAGATGGTGATTTAAATGTTTTGTGAAATTGTTTGTATCGATCGATTTGGTTATTTATCATCAAAGCTCAGTGGTTAAAGCATCGGACTGGTGAACTTTAGATCCCGAGTTCAAATACCTCAAAGGATTTTGTTCAAATTTACTGAAATAAATTTTTGAAAGTCATATTTTTAATCTAAAATTTCATATTTTCCGCCTTTTTTAACATATATTCTTATTATACACAATCATGACTTTCATAATCAAATCATTTCGTGCTGATTTGAGAAACTATAATGCCGTATTTTAGCGTTTATAGTTCATGCTTTCAAGTATTTTGAAAATGAAATTTATTTCTTAAAGATTTTTACTTTGTGAAATGTCCAAAAGAAATTTGTCAGAACTTTGCAACGCTCTGAACGTCTATAAATCTTTGTAAAAACAAATCCACAGCGGGGAAAAAAAAAAAAAAAAAAGCCAGCTAACAATAGATATTTCAAATTCTTGTGCAGTTTTTAATAATGAGTGTCGAAACAATGAAGTGGGAATAAATTCTTAAACTGTCTCTGATAACTGTAGACATGTTCATCACTAAGAATAAAATCTATGTTAAAAAAATTGATTTGCTGTATTTCTAATGTTTACTCGAATAAAGAAAATAAATATATTGCAGAACGTATTATTGGAGAAATTTAAGACATTATCTCCATCTTATAGAACAGAGAGAGAGAGAGAGAGAGAGAGAGAAAGAGAGAGAGAGAGAGAGAGAGAGAGGAGGAGGAGGAGAGAGAGAGAGAATCGCTCTATTTCCTGGAAATTGAGGTTTTGTTTAATTACTTCTTTTTTTTTGTCACAATTAAAGAACATTACAACCGATTTAGAGAGAGAGAGAGAGAGAGAATCGCTCTATTTCCTGGAAATTGGGGTTTTGTTTAATTACTTTTTTTTTTTTTTTTTTGGTCACAATTAAAGAACATTACAACTGATTTCAATGCATAACACTGGCTGTAACGTAGTTTTAAAACTTAGGAACCTTAACCCAACCTGGTTTCATCTGCCTGAATTGATCAGCTAATGACCAATTAGTAATCCTTGGGTTTTTCCTGTTTTGATTGCGGAGAAAAAAATGTGTACGTTTTGCTTAGCATGAAGCCTGTGATCAATATATACGCATATTCTGATGACGACATGCACATCTACGCACACATCACATGACCGATGTTTACAGAGAGAACATCAGACAGAGGTGGAAATTAGACAGTACTTCACAAAATAAGGTATGTCACTGGGATGTTATATTTCTTCTTTGGTGTTGTCCTGGTCCTGAAATTAATAATGTGTTACTTTAAAATCTCCCTGTCGTAATAGCTAGTAGACTTAATGCTTCTCATACCAGCTGCATGTACATTATACTACATAGGTTGTTTATAAACGATTATCCCATCAGTAATTCGTATCGTGTGTAGTATATAAACAAACCAGAGACGAGTATAGGGATAGCAGACGACAAGGCAATACACTCGTATAGTACGTCCTCTTGTTTCGCTGCATGTATCCAAAGCCATAAAGATTATTTTATAGAACATGTGTAGTGATATTGCAGTGAAGTGTGAATGTTAAAACGGAAGTATGGTATAAGGGTTTAGCTGAGTGTATTCGTCGGAGAACACTTTGAATAGAAACAAACAAACCCCACGTATACTGACTACAATATCTGTCAGGAGCAGTGTGAAGTTATGACTGTGCGGAAAGAATGTTTTGGAAAGTTTAAAGGTTTCTCGTGCACGATTAAAGGCGATGTATATATATATATATATATATATATATATATCTGTGTGTGTGTGTGTGATTGATTGATTGGGGTTTTACGCCGTGTTGGCAATATTTCAGCCATTTTACGGTGTGTATATATATATATAGATATATATATATCTATATATCTGTGTATATATATGTGTGTGTGTGTGTGTATTCAAAGAAATTTAAACACACACACACACACAGGTAAATTACATTTCTTTGGTGTTGCTCCGGTCTTGATGAAATTAACTATGTGTTACTTTGAAGTCTCCCTGTAGTAATAGTAGACCTAATACCTCACATACCAGTGACTAGCTACATGTGCATAGGTTGTACATAATTTACCTGTGTGTGTGTGTGTTTGGGGGGGGGGGTATTTTAAATTTCTTTGAATATCTTAAACCGGACACTGTAATTTTGATTTAAATTAATTTGGATATATATATATATATATATATAGAACTGATGTAAGTGTAAAATTATAGTCAGCAACACAGAATTTTTGGCTATATGACTTACTAATTGACCTCTGTGCGTATAGTGAAGACTATGTCAGTGTGCAACATTTTAGTCCCCTACCGGCTTTGTCGAAGGGGACTATTAGTTTAACCTCGGTCTATCCATCTGTCTGTCATTCCGAATCAGTTTTCCGGACATTTTTCCGTACTGGGTGAACGTATTCAACTTAGATTTTATACATGACTTTGTCTTGAATTGTTAGAGATCAAGTTTGAATTTCGTAACTCTTGACCAACTTTTGACTGAATTATGCCCCTTAGTAAATGCTTGAAGTTTTCCGGACTTTTCTCCGCATCTGATGAAGATAATCAATTGAAATTTATACATTGCTTTGCCTTGGATAGTTACAGATCAAGTCTGAGTTTCGTTACGCATGACTTGTTTTTGACTGAATTATGACTGTTGATGAATTCCAAGAATCAGTTTCCCAAACTTTTCTCGACATTGGATGAAGATATTCAAATGAAATTTGATATGTGGCTTTGTTTTGGATAGTTACAGATCAAGTTTGAGTTTCATTACACCTGAATTATTTTTGACTGAACTATCCTACCGGTAGGGGACTTTGTATTGCCTGCAATACACTTAGATGCTTGCTATTTTATTATTATTTTATAGATTTTGGCTACTTTGATTGGATAATTGTTTTGCACCTTGTCAATGGGAATGGATTACTCAAAGCAGACAGCGTCTCCTTCAACAATTCACCCACCACCACCGAATCAACCCTACCCCCAACAGATGCCACATCCAAGTGCTCCACCGCCATATGGAACACCTTCACCTGCACCACCGCAGCCATACAATACTCCATATGGAACCACCCAGCCATACTATGCACCTAATCCGTACCCAGCACCGGCCCAGCCATATGGACCCTATGGGCCTCCACCAGCTCCAGTTCAACCAGTGGTGGCACCACCAACTGTAGTGTATGTAGATGGTCATGGGCATCATGGTCACCATGGAGGTGTTGGTCATTTGTTTGGTGGTCACCATGGGTTTGGTCACCATGGTTTTGGTCACCATGGTTTTGGTCATCATGGGGGACATCATGGGGGACATCATGGGCATCATTGAACAGATCTTTTATTGTACAAAAGTTTATACATCCTATTTTGTGCAATATTTATAGCTGATAGTCAGCTTGATCAATAGATTTGTGTTGTACATTTACTGTTACATGTATATACTTTTGTCAGATATGTAGAAAACCCATTTTTTTTATTTTTTATGTTATTATTAAAAGATAGCCATGATAATCAATTTTGTGTATTTATTTTTTCATCCTGAAACAGATACACTTAATAATGAAAAAGGTGGTGGAAATGTATATAAATGATAGGACTGAAATCAAAATATTCAAGAGTTTTGATTCCGTGATTCAGGACTTAGCAACGAAATACATATAGAGAAAAAAAATGTAAACAATATTATTCTTTACCTGTCATAGTGTATTGACTTTAATTTACTGCAAGTCAACAAGAATAGTCCACTGAATACGTCCTTACAGAGGTCAGTAGTGATCAATGACATTATTTGACGGTGAAACAAGCAACAAATTATATTCACAGTATTTAGTATTTACCAAGGTAATGAACTCGAGAAGAAACAGTGAAGCTGAGAATATTTTTTTTCTTTCATGTATTACATATCATATTGACACAGTCTTCAAAGAATTAGTTCCCTGTTGGTAGCATATGAAGGGTGGAAGGAAGGAGCAACAGTTGAAGAGGTAGGAAATACCAATCTATATGTTTCATTGTTCAGAATATTGGAGGTGAAGTTCATAACAACGTCAATAAAACTCCAGGCTGAGGATGGACGGAAGTGTTGTATGCGGTGAGGATATGCTCATTTGTAGATGATGACTGACAGGCTTTGGATACTGAAATTAAGGAAAATGCAAAAAAGCGACTAAATTGAAATTTCAAGTTTACTAAGAAATGGCGGGGTAACCTAAAAACATCAATTATTAGATTCTCTGTCGACCCTCTTGTCTCCAACTGGATAAAATTATACAGAAATGTCAGTTTGTTTCCCTATATACAAACTTCCCAAGGAAATCACCGTCCATCCCTACCAGTCACGCTAGCAGCCACAAACCAGCAGCCAATAAGGTCGTAGAAGCTAGCACGCGCTAAGGAAAATCATCAAAGGACTGTGAGTACTCATAGAAAAATTCCAACACGTAATTTGAACTTACGGAAAGGAAAATTTGAATTAAATTCATCTTTTCAATTAATGAATGTGAATCGCAACACCCATGAGCAAATACACTCGCACGAGAGGTTACATATTAATGGTGAATTGAATTTATAATAAGTAATGTTGTACTAAAGGGATGGAACAAAATATTTCATTTTGAATATTTTTGGACCATAAATGTTGTCACCGTACATGAAAGTAAATTGATTATTTAACTCACCAGGATACTATGATCTTAGTGATTAAGTACCAATGAATATATTATATGAAAACGAAAAATTAAATGATGTGGAATGCTTTATTATCTCAAGACTGATCCTATTTTCATGTCCCAATGAAATCCATTTAGAGTTACATTGCATTAAAAAACTTTTTCTGTAAACACGTTTATCTGAAGTGTGATTAGCATTGCTTTCTAATTAAAGAAACCGGGAGAAAAGAAATTTTACAAGGAAGTGTCGTAAGGAAAAGGATTCAGTAATAAAACAATACCTCCTCTTTCATTATATCTTGGGAATAATACCTCTATACGGTCATTGTGATCAAAAACTGTGGATTAACTCGCCTGAACCTTGAAATTCCACATGATTCACTCAGTGCAGGGGTTTCATGGAATAACACGCCCATAAATAATATACCAGTATATGGAAAGTGATGTAAACACCTTAAAATCAGGACACGCTTTCATTTATTTATTTTTTATCAAGTGATATGTTGCGATCAGCACTGTATGTTTATGTCTATATTGAGAACGGTACGCGCTAGTATCCGTCAATATTCCTAGATCATACACACGTGTATCATTGCAAAAGAAGGCAAATCCGATATAGGACAAGAAAATATACTTCAGGGCTGTATTCAGAAGTTCTCTGGTACTTTTAATCGCCCACGTCGATTGAAAAAAATGCATAGCAATTTTTCATGGACTTGGACGAAGACTGTCAGGTTTTGTTTCGGGGAAAGAAACAGGATTTATACTTTCTATTTTTACTGTGCGTGTCCTAAAATATATGAAATGACCCAAACATATATGGATTTCTTGTCATATTTACTACAATTCTTTTTACAGCATAATAAAAATATGCAAATTAATTAGTATATCGCTATAATGTTTTGGTAAAACCAGCCACAAAATGTTATTTTTCTTCTATTTCACGTTTTAGTAAAAATGATTGTAACTACACTGACAAGATTATTTATACTAATACGTGACAGACAAAAAGTGGCATTCTTGGATGGTCTTTGATGCATGTTTACAAAACATAAGCAGAAAAAAGTATAAGTGTGTCTATCCCAGATCAGAAAATAAATGTGAAAAAGTGGGGGTGGGGGGGATGCCCCAAGAGCCTGTTGATATGATTACTTGAAAATTAAAGACAATAAAAAAAAAATTGGGATAGAAACATTATTTGTTATTTGATTTAATGCATTAAGATATCAGTAGTTGATGTTTAGATATCAGCCATTCAATTACATGTATTGTGTGCAGTAGCAATATGAATTAATAATAGCATCAGTTAAAATATTATGGCTTGCAATACTAGTAGTTGAATTATTCAGGGTATCTTCAATTCGGTGTATGATTTAAGGAATATCCTTTATATTGAATAATAGAGGATGTAATAAATTCATTTCGGTTTAAATTTCTTTAAAGACACATTTTATTTTATTTTTCTAAATCCTTGATAAGCTAGTTCAGTTCAGTAGTTGAACGACTGATAAAAGAAGTCACCCTTTCAATTATTATACCAAAGACTTTGCTAAAATGGCAACCAACAGCATATGCATATTGTAGTGGAAGCTTTACTGCTAGTTTTTAGGGGATATAAAATTCTGTTTTATATGTTTGGTATTTTTTTTATATGATATGGCATTTTATTATGATGTTAAGTACTTTTGAACGTGTTTTATACATGAAAAAAGTGCTCAAGAAATTTAGTACATAATAATAATAATATAAACTAGGGGAATGACTTGCTAAATGTCATAACCAATCTTCGGGTGAAAATTTGAAAATAAAATCCAGACCAAGTACTATCACATGTAAGTATACACAATGTGCAGTGGTAGAATACGAATCTAAAGGATGTGGGAAATAATTTTGTAGACATTCAAAAAAACCCTTGTACCACATAATTTTTGCTGACGTCATATAGGAGAGAGAGAGAGAGAGAGAGAGAGAGAGAGAGAGAGCGAGAGCGTATACATTCTCCTGTGATTATATCTAGATCCACGCATTTTATGCTGAATACATTTCCAAATACCAACTTGTAAAATATTTCTACAAATCATGCTACTAGTTGACCTACACATCATTTCATCGTGTTATCCCCCCATTGTTAACATAACAAAATGAACTCTGCATCAGTCACGTGTGGGATCAAGGACGTTAATGATGAAAAACACAAAAAAGATGGAAAAGAGTTAATTCGAAAGTGAAAAAGAAAAAGAAAAAGTTGCTCGAAATCAAGTACACCCCCCCCCCCAGTTGTCGAACTTTTAGTTTCGTATCCGGGGAGCAGCAGTTGTAGCGAACGCAATACCCTCTAGCGTAATAAGGAGGCATAAAATGACAATGTACTGAAGCATAATAGAATTAACTAGGAAAGTGGAGTCACAGGCTGAGTCTAAATAAAATTAAGAATGTCGAGTTCTAAAATCCTAAATTAGAATTTAAAATGTAACGAATGCAGAGTGCAATAACGTGTGATGAAATTAATATTCAATAAGGTGAGATGAAATTAAGAATAGCATATACATTATAATCAAAGATGTAAGAATGAGGCAAGAGGAAAACAAATAAAACATTGAAATATTAATGTGACATGGAATTAAAGATGTCATGTTGCAAAATAAAATTTAGAATTAAGGATGGAAATCGAAATGTTATAAGGTAACATGAAATTAAAAATGTCATGTAGTAAAATCAAAGTTAGAATTAAGAATACAAGACGGATGCATAGAATTATGGTGCTAATTCCGCTCCACACATGCACAGCAATGAAATTGACCCTGATTGTGAGTGATTTGATTGATGTAATTAAATATCTGCGAGTTTTAAAAATATGACGGAAACAGAAAGTAAAGAAGAATGTCTAACCAATGTATTGATATATGCACATCCAATGTTTTGACTTGCTGTGAGTAAAAAAATCAGGAGAAATTTGAAGCAGGTAAGGCAGATGACGTGAAAAAATTGCATGCCTTCTCTTCTTATAATCACTGATAAGGTAATTTTTCCTAATATGCGAGAGAGACGAAAAACAACATTGGGGTGGTCTTTAATGCATATTTACAAATTATAGGTAGAGGAAAAAATAGTGTGCCAGAAAAAAAAGAAAAATAGAGTAATAAGTTGGGGGTGGGGGGTGGGGGGGGGGGGTGGGGGTGTGTGAAATGATCATGATCCATGCGCCAAGTGCCTGTGTTTACTTTGTCTATATTTTGTTTAAAAATCATTTTTCTTATGAAAATAACGAACAGAATAAATATAATTACGTTTTCAGAAAATTCTTATTGGGAGCATAAAAATCGTTATTTTTGAGAATCTTTTCATTGATACATATGAGTACAATAAATACGATAACTAGTATGAAAATGGTCAAATACATGGTGCAAGTAACGCTGTACCAGTTCACAAATGTGTATTTCATATTGATTTTACTCCTGTTTAGGGATGAAATTATAACACGAATTAAATAAAACACAGATTTTTACCCTTTACAAATCTCATACATTCAAACACCTTCATTCTTTATAATAAATCCCTAATTTATTGAATATCAGTAACTTTGGTATCCATAGTTTTTTTAAATCTATATCAACAGTTTGATATTACATAATGTGGCAATAGATAGAAAGGGTGACGTTGATATGACGTAGATGCGATAACGTGAAAAGGATAAGGGGGTACGGGATACGATATTGACACAATGTCGATTCGATATCGTCCAACATTGCGATGTCGATGATGTGAACGATGTAAAAAGGATAAAGATAAGAAGTTGATAATAAAATAAAGGTACTCGTAAGATACGCATCGATATCGATATTATCGAAAAGAAATGCTCTGGACATACCTCAAATTTTGTGGTACTTCATCTAAAAATTGTGGCATCTTTATATGAGTGACACATTCTCAAATGGGGCGTGAATCAACATACTGAAAAATACATTGAAATAAAAATGAAATTAAAAGGTGATGATAACGACCACAGTCTAATTAAGATGGGACCTTTTTAATCCGCTCCGTAGACTAAGCTGAAAAAGAAAAAGATATAACAGAGCTGCGACTTTGTGATCCCAAGCTTATGAATATATATTATTAGGAAAATTGACCAATCGGTATACGTCTTTCAAATTCTTGTTTGGATTCGTATGCAAATTGTGATGCCGAAAATCTCGTCAGGATTTACGCAAAGACGTTTTGATTGGCTAAGAAAATTTCGTATGCAATCCAATCTGGTGGATTTGCATGCATCGAAATGGTGTCTAAATATAGAAAAAGTAAGCGATATAATTTTTTTTTTACATGTATAAGTACTATGTCAAAAATAGAAACGAGAAGGGGTGATTGAATTTTTCTCCAAACTCTAAATCCTGCTGATAACACTGTTCGTAGTGCTTGTTATAAGGAAATCAATGTTATCGTGCAGAGACAGTTGGATTATAAATAACACAAAGGAACTGATTGAATTATCTGTGCTACATTTGCCAACCCATACCATTTGGTAACAAGAGGCTCACGGGAGGTATCGGTCACCTGATTACTAGTTAAAAAAGTATCAATATGGCCCCAAGGACAACGAAATCTAGAAAAAAAAAATCCTCTTCTGAATATCTCAGTCAAATTCTAATATTCAACAAAAGTACATAAATAAAAATATATCTAACATTAACGCGAAATTACTAATTTTGTCCTGTCCTAGAATCAAAATCCCGAAGTTCTGAAATTCACAATTTTAGAACGACCTTCTTTGCTTCAGCAAACTTCAAGTCTTTAAGTGATATAGACAATACAATCACATTAATAATTTTGCCTCCACCGTGGAACCGTGCTAAACCTAACCCCGTAGGATCATGAATTTTACAATTTTGGTAAAGGACTACCTACTCCTGCTGAATATCTATTTAGTTTTAATTTGTTATCAGTAGCATATTTAAATGTTTTTCACACACACACATACACACACACACACACACACACACACACACCTGCTATATATTACTATGCATTTAATTTTTTCTTACAGATGTACGGTGGTAGTAAAGACGATGTTTGAAAATTGGTCAATGTTGGCAGTTTTTACCCAGCCCCTAAGGCCCCTGAGGTAATGGAATACTGAAATTTACAATTCATGCCCCCACCCCCCCACCCTTATCCCACAGATGCTTAATACCAAATTTGAAACAGTTAATTTTCAATCGTTAATACATGAAGGATGATAGATAACTGCAGGTGACCCCAAAAATTGCCACATACCTGATTTTTAATATTTTAATATTATGTTAGATCACAAATACTGTGTATTTCATTATGATTTACTCATACCTTAAACATCAAATTACAACACGAGTTAAATAAAACATATCTTGTGACCATTTATAAGACTTTGTATACATTCAAACACCTGAACTTTTTATAATAAACCATTTCATTCCCCTAATCTAATGAATATCCGTAACTTTGGTTTTCCGTGATTTTTAGAATCTATTCGATCCTATTCTATCTCAATTTTCATATTCCGTATGTGACAACAGATAGAAGAGACAATGTTGACATGGTGTAGATGCGATGAAGACGATGTAAAGAGGATAAGGGGTACGGTGGATACACAATATCGGTTCGATATCGTCCAACATTGCGAAGTCGACAATGTGAACGATGTAAATAGAATCATGAATGTTGATTCAGTATCGACTCGATAACCAGCAGCATTGCGATTTTGACGATGTGAACGCTGTAAACACAATAAGGGTAAGATGTTGATAGGAAAATAAAGGTAAATGTTATATACACATTAATGTTGACGATATATATATAAAAATGCACTGGACATACTGAAAAATTGTGGTACTTCACCTAAACCTTGTGACATCTTGATATGACCGAAAAATTCTCCAATTGGACGTGAAACGACAATATAAAGAATGCAAAATTGAGAGTCGGGTAAACATCGACCCCTGGACGCATCAAAGTTGGGATCAGATGCCTAGGAGGAGTAAGCATCCACTGTCGACCGGTCACACCCTCCGTGAGCCCTTTATCTCGGTCAGAATGGAAAAAAAGTACCGTAAACGGTACATAGTATATAGTAGTTCTCTTAATCCATGATTCGTGGAATTTTTTAACAAGTCAAAAATAGAAACGAGAAGGTTAGGCTATATTTTTCTCAGTACTGCCAATCCTTCTGATAACACTATTTTTAGTGCTTCTTAACATGGAAAAAATGTAATCGTTCTTATCGTGCAAGTACAGCTGAATTATAAATGTCATAAAGGACTTGACTTATATGTATGGAATTAAATTACCTATAATTGCAACTTTTCCACACACACACACACACACACACACACACACACACACACACACACACACAGATATATATATATATATATATATATATATATATATATATATATATATATATATAATTTTGAAAAATGAAATCATCTAAATGTATTTTTTGTCCCAGCATTACTTTTTACAATTTTTGTATAAAGCCATATCAGAATGATTTGTAGATATTTAAAAGAAATCCATTTTATTAATTTTGTTGAACTATGACTTGCGTCCAGACATTATATCTTCAAACATTCATTAAATCCTCACCCAAACCGAAAACTTTCAACTTCAAAATACTTCCTTTAGAGAGCTACAATTCTGCAGTAGAGCTTCGCACATGAATGAATAATTATCATGAATTTAAGATATCATAAACATTCTAGAGATAAATTTTCATCATATTTTATTGAGGAAGAGTTTGTGAAAAATTCACAGAAACAATGTACAACTTACATGTAACAAAATAACAAAAATATTTATTGAAGGTCGAGTATTAAGATTGCTGGGCTTAAAAGCATGAATATATCTAATGCAATTTACCATGAAGGTTTTAATCAAGTAAAAGATGAAAATGTATTCATTCCGGATGATTTTAATTGGAATAAAAAATTATTTTCTCTTTGCACTCTGGTATTTTGCATTATTGAATGTGTATGACTATATATGATAATTCAAATTTGAAATACTGACGTTACAGAACTTTCTCATGGGGAAAAATGTTCGATAACAAAGCTTTTTATATACATAAAAAGTTAGAGATATTGAATTAAAACTGTAACCCACATACATGTGATAAATGTTTGCTGTTGGATCGATTTTGTGTACAGGTCCTCTTAAACAGTTACAACATACACTATATATACAGTTCGTGGTACAAATGAGAATAACAATTATACTGAAAACCAGGAAAAGACACGTTTTAAACTCAAACTAAAAGTTACCACCAACGATACAAAATACGCCCGTCATTTTGTAAAGCATGTGCAAACGTTAGTGTACCAAAAGGCAGCTGGGGGAAGGTTACAAAATAATATCGAGCAAGTGAAATGCACCATTCAGGAGTTGTATGAAAGAAAGAAAGAAAGCCACGCGTTTCCTTGATCGCAAGAAAAGGTGCGTGCTTAAAAAAGGCTCCATCATTCTTGGCGAATGTATTCATCATCGTTGGGTTTTCACAGTTCTTTATGGTTGGTTTACCGGTCAAAGTTAAACCCTATACCCCCCACCCCCGTCCACCCACCCACCAACTTGGCGGCTGATAACACGGAAATAATTTTTACAAATTACAACTTGTCGATAAACTTTGGAGTGAACTTCGCATTGTGTTTTTCAGGGCGCCGTCCTAACGTTTTACTGAATCCATATACGTGAGGAGCCCGGTTAGAATAGGTCCTCAGTACCCTTTGCTTGTCCCAGTAGGCGATTAAATAGGGCGGTCCTTCGGATGAGATCGATAAACCCAAGGCCCCGTGTCACAGCAGGTTTCCCACAGTAAAGATTCCTCCCTGCTCAAAATCCGTAAGCGCTGAGCATAGGCCTAAATTTTGCAGCCCTTCACCGGCAGTGGTGACGTCTCCATACGAGTAGAAAATTATCCAGAAGGACATTAAACAATATTATTAATTAATCAATCCTTGCCTATCGATAGTTCATTCAATGGCATGCATACGGATGCAGTTCTTGTGTCCCACGATCGATCGAACAGATGTTTTGGTGAACTTTTTCTCTTACTGGCATTGCATTATATCTCTTGGGCGTATTCCAAAACAGTGTCCATCCGAAGATTCTGGGCGGAAATATTTCCACATCCGGTATAACAGTAACGTTTTCGGTCATATTTTACCCTTTCAACCCCCCCCCCCCCCCCCCCCCCAATTACTTAACTTCCTGCAAAGTTTTTGAAAACAAAGACAATGTGCATACCATAGCAAAACATACCATCTACCTACTCACATAGTCTATTGTTTGCCATTTATCTTTTTTCAATTTATTTCCTTTGGAGCTGTAAATTGTTTAGATTTAGCTATAAACCTGGTAATTACACGTCTGCCCCCATGCACCTTTCTATGAAAAATTCTATATTGCATATATTTTATTAAACATGAAACCGGTGACAGTATCTCAGCGTCATACTTACAGATGTAAACATAGGTATTGATTGTTTCTTCGCCAAACGTTCGGCATTTAGAAATGAGAATCACGGGTCTTTCGGATATGATGTTACAAACAGATACCCCTTGTCATGACAGACGTTAAAGAACTCTTACTGCTTCGGCTCTGAGCGCTAAGGATAGGTCTAAATTTGTGATACTTCACCTATAACTGATGTCGTCTTGAATATATCTCAAAGGGATGTAAAACAAAGTAAAAAAAAAATATATATACGCCCCCTCTGACTCACTATCATTAATAAAAGTAATTTTTGTAAATTCTCATATATAAATTACGGGTACGTAAATGGAAATATCCCACTATCGGCACCAACAGCTTATTCATGGTTCAACTTATTGTACAATTTGTACCTTGCACATTATGTTTATTGAATTCTTGGCGAGAACGTCCGTAACTGCCATAAAACTATGAAACTACCCATAATCCCCCATCATATCCAAAGATAGTATATGCACATCTGGATTTCGTCTCATTCTGGGCGAAGAATTCGGTACAGAAACTCTATAGATCGAACGTGATTTATTTATTTATTTATTTATTTATTTATTGTTCTCTTGATATGTAACATTTGTTATTTGACGGTCTTTTGAATATTTTTAATAAATATATATTTGATAGATAAGTTATTATTATAATTGTTTGCATACTTTTAACATCGCTTCAATTGTGTGTCTAGATGAATATAATGGGTTTTAGATCGTTCGAGTAACTTTTGACGTAAAAAGTAGCAATATTCTGAATTTAATTTGCCAAAATGGTTCTAAAATCACAAGATTGTTTGATTTTGTTTCATCATTTTGCAGTTATGACCATTTCATCCCTTCTTTCCCTTGACTTCGAACTACAAAAGTAAAATAAAAAAAGTTATTTTGATAACATATCAATATTTTGAATGAAAATTGGTTGAATAAGATTTTGAAAAGACAAAAAGCCGATTTTCCTATTTCAATACTAAAATAAATAAATAAATAAATAAAAATAAAAATTGTGCCATACAGTCTTGCTTTTTCTTGTCAGTACCATAATTATTTCAAGAATGATAACCCAGATTACTAAAACTCAAATAGGAGGAAATATGAAATTCTGGATAAAAATATACTATTTTCAAAAAATTATATAAGAAAATTTGAACAAAAGCCTCTGTCGGATTTGAACTCGGGATCTACGGTTCACCAGCCCTTTGCTTTAACCACTGATCTGTGAATCTATTTGATCAATACAAACAATTTGACAAAACATTTTGATCGCCATTTTGTGAAATTGTGTCATAAAGGATATAAACCTTGGTGCAATGAACTACCTTAGTTTTCTGTCTTTACAACAACAGAAGCCCTATAATACCAGCAAGTAAATGTTTGCCCAATGCAACAATTCCTTTGCATATTACGCTACTAAGAGGGCTATTTCTTTTCGAGAGCTCTTTCCGGGCCATTGATCTCGGGTGCGCTGTATGCTGTTTCTTGTACAAGCGTGCCTTTCGTTCTTGTATATGTCCATGTTGTTTTTCAATCATTACCAAGTCCTTATTCTTTATTTTTCTCATCTCAATCTTAAGAAATTTAACTTCCTGTTCTAGATCAGTCTCTGTTGATCCACATCTCGACAGTGTTTTGGAATTTCTACTGACGTATTTCCCATCCGCTGGTTGTTCAAGTTCTTTCAGTCTTCTTTCAATATCTTTTAGTCTCCATTCTTTCGATCCCCTTTCCTTCTGAATGTGCTCTTCGCGTATTTTCAAAACCGTCATTTCATTTTTCTCTTCTCTCTGATTCTTCAATAGTTCCTCTTCTCTCTTTTTCATCATTCTCTCAGCTTCTGTGTACAAAGCGTTTGTATAATAATTGATGCAACCATTTTCCTCTACAGTCTTCGCAACCAAACTGAGGAGTGACTGCACCTGTTTGTGTGCTCCCAAACCACTCAGTGTGTTATCAAACCAGCATATTCTCCATTTGCAGTTGTTTAAAAATGCTTTAAATTTGGAAGATATGCTGGACAGATATTTTGTGGGAGAAGTTGAGCACCGTTGCAAATCGTCGTATCTCGTGAATACAACCATCATGTAATCAAAGACTCGATCCCCAAAATTTTCCACAAATTGATTGATTGAGTCTTCCTCTTCTTTTGTGAACCTTGAGAGTGCATTGAAAACATAGATAAATACGTGAGGACCAGGAGCAGACAGCGCCAAACAACGCGTCACTTCCTTCATGATGACGTCATTGGATGTAGCTGTATCGAAAGATCCCGGGGTGTCTACTATACACAGTTCATAGCCAAAACGACACGTTTCAGCATACTGGCAGGTCTTGGTGACAGATGATTCCGACACACTTGAACAGAAAACATCTTTATCACAAATAACATTTGCTGTCGTGCTTTTACCAGAACCAGTCTTCCCCAATAGAACAATGCGATACTCTCTGCTGGTTTTGTCGTCTGAAATAATAATGTAAACGAATTCTCGGAATAAATCTAGCTCTATCAGATCATGGGGTTAAAAGCCTTTAAGATTAGTAACCTTTAATTTTACATCCTGAAACTTCAGAGATGGCTTGGTTTTCTCGAAAAAATCTCAAACTGATGTTTAAAGTTTCTTTTATTTGAGCAGTAAAAATTTGAGTGAAATTTCAGACTTTAATCCAAGTTTCAACTTTAAGATTTTTTTTCATGAAACCTAGGTCAGAGCTTTACCTTCTTTTAGTTCCGCCATATCCTCACAGCTCGAGAAGAATGTTAAAACATCATAGAGTTTCAGTTACTATTTGGTCTTTGACACTCCCACTACAACATGCATGATTTAAACATCATTTTTATTTCCTGTTTATTCACTCTACATACTTCTCGAACCAATCTTCCTTGTTTCGATATACAGTTCAACCAGTGGTGGCACCACCAACTGTAGTGTATGTAGATGGTCATGGGCATCATGGTCACCATGGAGGTGTTGGTCATTTGTTTGGTGGTCACCACGGTCACCATGGGTTTGGTCACCATGGTTTTGGTCACCATGGTTTTGGTCATCATGGGGGACATCATGGGGGACATCATGGGCATCATTGAACAGATCTTTTATTGTACAAAAGTTTATACATCCTATTTTGTGCAATATTTATAGCTGATAGTCAGCTTGATCAATAGATTTGTGTTGTACATTTACTGTTACATGTATATACTTTTGTCAGATATGTAGAAAACCCATTTTTTTTATTTTTTATGTTATTATTAAAAAATAGCCATGGTAATCAATTTTGTGTATTTATTTTTTCATCATGAAACAGATACACTTAATAATGAAAAAGGTGGTGGAAATGTATATAAATGATAGGACTGAAATCAAAATATTCAAGAGTTTTGATTCCGTGATTCAGGACTTAGCAACGAAATACATATAGAGAAAAAAAATGTAAACAATATTATTCTTTACCTGTCATAGTGTATTGACTTTAATTTACTGCAAGTCAACAAGAATAGTCCACTGAATACGTCCTTACAGAGGTCAGTAGTGATCAATGACATTATTTGACGGTGAAACAAGCAACAAATTATATTCACAGTATTTAGTATTTACCAAGGTAATGAACTCGAGAAGAAACAGTGAAGCTGAGAATATTTTTTTTCTTTCATGTATTACATATCATATTGACACAGTCTTCAAAGAATTAAACAAAAGCTAAAAACACATCTTTTCAAACTTGCTTTTGATTTATAATGTGTCCAGTTATTTTCTGTTTTAACAAAAATGATAATACAAAAAAAAAAAAAAAAAAAATTACTAATACCTCCCATTTCGACTTTAGATGATTATTATTTTTGTGACCTTTCAATTTATATAATGTTCGTTTTTATATTGCCCTTGTTTTACATGTTAAGCGCTTTAGAGTAATTATATAATTAGATAAGGCGCTATATAAAAATAGTATAATAATAATAAAAAATAATTAGTCCCCTGTTGGTAGCATATGAAGTGTGGAAGGAAGGAGCAACAGTTGAAGAGGTAGGAAATACCAATCTATATGTTTCATTGTTCAGAATATTGGAGGTGAAGTTCATAACAACGTCAATAAAACTCCAGGCTGAGGATGGACGGAAGTGTTGTTTAATGCGGTGAGGATATGCTCATTTGTAGATGATGACTGACAGGCTTTGGATACTGAAATTAAGGAAAATGCAAAAAAGCGACTAAATTGAAATTTCAAGTTTACTAAGAAATGGCGGGGTAACCTAAAAACATCAATTATTAGATTCTCTGTCGACCCTCTTGTCTCCAACTGGATAAAATTATACAGAAATGTCAGTTTGTTTCCCTATATACAAACTTCCCAAGGAAATCACCGTCCATCCCTACCAGTCACGCTAGCAGCCACAAACCAGCAGCCAATAAGGTCGTAGAAGCTAGCACGCGCTAAGGAAAATCATCAAAGGACTGTGAGTACTCATAGAAAAATTCCAACACGTAATTTGAACTTACGGAAAGGAAAATTTGAATTAAATTCATCTTTTCAATTAATGAATGTGAATCGCAACACCCATGAGCAAATACACTGCACGAGAGGTTACATATTAATGGTGAATTGAATTTATAATAAGTAATGTTGTACTAAAGGGATGGAACAAAATATTTCATTTTGAATATTTTTGGACCATAAATGTTGTCACCGTACATGAAAGTAAATTGATTATTTAACTCACCAGGATACTATGATCTTAGTGATTAAGTACCAATGAATATATTATATGAAAACGAAAAATTAAATGATGTGGAATGCTTTATTATCTCAAGACTGATCCTATTTTCATGTCCCAATGAAATCCATTTAGAGTTACATTGCATTAAAAAACTTTTTCTGTAAACACGTTTATCTGAAGTGTGATTAGCATTGCTTTCTAATTAAAGAAACCGGGAGAAAAGAAATTTTACAAGGAAGTGTCGTAAGGAAAAGGATTCAGTAATAAAACAATACCTCCTCTTTCATTATATCTTGGGAATAATACCTCTATACGGTCATTGTGATCAAAAACTGTGGATTAACTCGCCTGAACCTTGAAATTCCACATGATTCACTCAGTGCAGGGGTTTCATGGAATAACACGCCCATAAATAATATACCAGTATATGGAAAGTGATGTAAACACCTTAAAATCAGGACACGCTTTCATTTATTTATTTTTTATCAAGTGATATGTTGCGATCAGCACTGTATGTTTATGTCTATATTGAGAACGGTACGCGCTAGTATCCGTCAATATTCCTAGATCATACACACGTGTATCATTGCAAAAGAAGGCAAATCCGATATAGGACAAGAAAATATACTTCAGGGCTGTATTCAGAAGTTCTCTGGTACTTTTAAGCGCCCACGTCGATTGAAAAAGAATGCATAGCAATTTTTCATAGACTTGGACGAAGACTGTCAGGTTTTGTTTCGGGGAAAGAAACAGGATTTATACTTTCTATTTTTACTGTGCGTGTCCTAAAATATATGAAATGACCCAAACATATATGGATTTCTTGTCATATTTACTACAATTCTTTTTACAGCATAATAAAAATATGCAAATTAATTAGTATATCGCTATAATGTTTTGGTAAAACCAGCCACAAAATGTTATTTTTCTTCTATTTCACGTTTTAGTAAAAATGATTGTAAGTACACTGGCAAGATTATTTATACTAATACGTGACAGACAAAAAGTGGCATTCTTGGATGGTCTTTGATGCATGTTTACAAAACATAAGCAGAAAAAAGTATAAGTGTGTCTATCCCAGATCAGAAAATAAATGTGATAAAGTGGGGGTGGGGGGGATGCCCCAAGAGCCTGTTGATATGATTACTTGAAAATTAAAGACAATAAAAAAAAAATTGGGATAGAAACATTATTTGTTATTTGATTTAATGCATTAAGATATCAGTAGTTGATGTTTAGATATCAGCCATTCATTTACATGTATTGTATGCAGTAGCAATATGAATTAATAATAGCATCAGTTAAAATATTATGGCTTGCAATACTAGTAGTTGAATTATTCAGGGTATCTTCAATTCGGTGTATGATTTAAGGAATAACCTTTATATTGAATAATAGAGGATGTAATAAATTCATTTCGGTTTAAATTTCTTTAAAGACACATTTTATTTTATTTTTCTAAATCCTTGATAAGCTAGTTCAGTTCAGTAGTTGAACGACTGATAAAAGAAGTCACCCTTTCAATTATTTTACCAAAGACTTTGCTAAAATGGCAACCAACAACATATGCATATTGTAGTGGAAGCTTTACTGCTAGTTTTTAGGGGATATAAAATTCTGTTTTATATGTTTGGTATTTTTTTTTTTATATGATATGGCATTTTATTATGATGTTAAGTACTTTTGAACGTGTTTTATACATGAAAAAAGTGCTCAAGAAATTTAGTACATAATAATAATAATAATATAAACTAGGGGAATGACTTGCTAAATGTCATAACCAATCTTCGGGTGAAAATTTGAAAATAAAATCCAGACCAAGTACTATCACATGTAAGTATACACAATGTGCAGTGGTAGAATACGAATCTAAAGGATGTGGGAAATAATTTTGTAGACATTCAAAAAAAACCTTGTACCACATAATTTTTGCTGACGTCATATAAGAGAGAGAGAGAGAGAGAGAGAGAGAGAGAGAGCGTATACATTCTCCTGTGATTATATCTAGATCCGCGCATTTTATGCTGAATACATTTCCAAATACCAACTTGTAAAATATTTCTACAAATCATGCTACTAGTTGACCTACACATCATTTCATCGTGTTATCCCCCCCCCCCCCCCACCCCATTGTTAACAAAATGAACTCTGCATCAGTCACCTGTGGGATCAAGGACGTTAATGATGAAAAACACAAAAAAGATGGAAAAGAGTTAATTCGAAAGTGAAAAAGAAAAAGAAAAAGTTGCTCGAAATCAAGTACACCCCCCCCCAGTTGTCGAACTTTTAGTTTCGTATCCGGGGAGCAGCAGTTGTAGCGAACGCAATACCCTCTAGCGTAATAAGGAGGCATAAAATGACAATGTACTGAAGCATAATAGAATTAACTAGGAAAGTGGAATCACAGGCTGAGTCTAAATAAAATTAAGAATGTTGAGTTCTAAAATCTTAAATTAGAATTTAAAATGTAACGAATGCAGAGTGCAATAACGTGAGATGAAATTAATATTCAATAAGGTGAGATGAAATTAAGAATAGCATATACATTATAATCAAAGATGTAAGAATGAGACAAGAGGAAAACAAATAAAACATTGAAATATTAATGTGACATGGAATTAAAGATGTCATGTAGTAAAATCAAAGTTAGAATTAAGAATACAAGACGGATGCATAGAATTATGGTGCTAACATCCGCTCCACACATGCACAGCAATGAAATTGACCCTGATTGTGAGTGATTTGATTGATGTAATTAAATATCTACGAGTTTTAAAAATATGACGGAAACAGAAAGAAAAGAAGAATGTCTAACCAATGTATTGATATATGCACATCCAATGTTTTGACTTGTTGTGAGTAAAAAAATCAGGAGAAATTTGAAGCAGGTAAGGCAGATGACGTGAAAAAATTGCATGCCTTCTCTTCTTATAATCACTGATAAGGTAATTTTTCCTAATATGTGAGGGAGACGAAAAACAACATTGGGGTGGTCTTTAATGCATATTTACAAATTATAGGTAGAGGAAAAAATAGTGTGTCAGAAAAAAAAAAGAAAAATAGAGTAATAAGTTGGGGAGGGGGGGGGGGGGTGAATTGATCATGATCCATGCGCCAAGTGCCTGTGTTTACTTTGTCTATATTTTGTTTAAAAATCATTTTTCTTATGAAAATAACGAACAGAATAAATATAATTACGTTTTCAGAAAATTCTTATTGGGAGCATAAAAATCGTTATTTTTGAAAATCTTTTTATTGATACATATGAGTACAATAAATACGATAACTAGTATGAAAATGGTCAAATACATGGTGCAAGTAACGCTGTACCAGTTCACAAATGTGTATTTCATATTGATTTTACTCCTGTTTAGGGATGAAATTATAACACGAATTAAATAAAACACAGATTTTTACCCTTTACAAATCTCATACATTCAAGCACCTTCATTCTTTATAATAAATCCCTAATTTATTGAATATCAGTAACTTTGGTATCCATGGTTTTTTTTAATCTATATCAACAGTTTGATATTACATAATGTGGCAATAGATAGAAAGGGTGACGTTGATATGACGTAGATGCGATAACGTGAAGAGGATAAGGGGGTACGGGATACGATATTGACACAATGTCGATTCGATATCGTCCAACATTGCGATGTCGATGATGTGAACGATGTAAAAAGGATAAAGATAAGAAGTTCCTAATAAAATAAAGGTACTCGTAAGATACGCATCGATATCGATATTATCGAAAAGAAATGCACTGGACATACCTCAAATTTTGTGGTACTTCATCTAAAAATTGTGGCATCTTTATATGAGTAACACATTCTCAAATGGGGCGTGAATCAACATACTGAAAAATACATTGAAATAAAAATGAAATTATAAGGTGATGATAACGACCACAGTCTAATTAAGATGGGACATTTTTAATCCGCTCTGTAGACTAAGCTGGAAAAAAAAAAAGATACAACAAAGCTGCGACTTTGTGATCCCAAGCTTATGAATATATATTATTAGGAAAATTGACCAATCGGTATACGTCTTTCAAATTCTTGTTTGGATTCGTATTCAAATTGTGATGCCGAAAATCTCGTCAGGATTTACGCAAAGACGTTTTGATTGGCTAAGAAAATTTCGTATGCAATCCAATCTGGTGGATTTGCATGCATCGAAATGGTGTCTAAATATAGAAAAAGTAAGTGATATAATTTTTTTTTTACATGTATAAGTACTATGTCAAAAATAGAAACGAGAAGGGGTGATTGAATTTTTCTCCAAACTCTAAATCCTGCTGATAACACTGTTCGTAGTGCTTGTTATAAGGAAATCAATGTTATCGTGCAGAGACAGTTGGATTATAAATAACACAAAGGAACTGATTAAATTATCTGTGCTACATTTGCCAACCCATACCATTTGGTAACAAGAGGCTCACGGGAGGTATCGCTCACCTGATTACTAGTTTTAAAAGTATCAATATGGCCCCAAGGACAACGAAATCTAGAAAAAAAATCCTCTTCTGAATATCTCAGCCAAATTCGAATATTCAACAAAAGCACATAAATAAAAATATATCTAACATTAACGCGAAATTACTAATTTTGTCCTGTCCTAGAATCAAAATCCTGAAGTTCTGAAATTCACAATTTTAGAACGACCTTCTTTGCTTCAGCAAACTTCAAGTCTTTAAGTGATATAGACAATACAATCACATTAATAATTTTGCCTCCACCGTGGAACCGTGCTAAACCTAACCCCGTAGGATCATGAATTTTACAATTTTGGTAAAGGACTACCTACTCCTGCTGAATATCTATTTAGTTTTAATTTATTATCAGTAGCATATTTAAATGTTTTTCACACACACACACACACACACACACACACACACACACACACACACCTGCTATATATTACTATGCATTTATTTTTTTCTTACAGATGTACGGTGGTAGTAAAGACGATGTTTGAAAATTGGTCAATGTTGGCAGTTTTTACCCAGCCCCTAAGGCCCCTGAGGTAATGGAATACTGAAATTTACAATTCATGCCCCCCCCCCCACCCTTATCCCACAGATGCTTAATACCAAATTTGAAGCAGTTAATTTTCAATCGTTAATACATGAAGGATGATAGATAACTGCAGGTGACCCCAAAAATTGTCACATACCTGATTTTTAATATTGTGTTAGATCACAAAAACTGTGTATTTCATTATGATTTACTCATACCTTAAACATCAAATTACAACATGAGTTAAATAAAACATATCTTGTGACCATTTATAAGGCTTTCTATACATTCAAACACCTGAACTTTTTATAATAAACCATTTCATTCCCCTAATCTAATGAATATCCGTAACTTTGGTTTTCCGTGATTTTTAGAATCTATCCGATCCTATTCTATCTCAATTTTCATATTCCGTATGTGACAACAGATAGAAGAGACAATGTTGACATGGTGTAGATGCGATGAAGACGATGTAAAGAGGATAAGGGGTACGGTGGATACACAATATCGGTTCGATATCGTCCAACATTGCGCAGTCGACAATGTGAACGATGTAAATAGAATCATGAATGTTGATTCAGTATCGACTCGATAACCAGCAGCATTGCGATTTTGACGATGTGAACGCTGTAAACACAATAGGGGTAAGATGTTGATAGGAAAATAAAGGTAAATGTTATATACACATTAATGTTGACGATATATATATAAAAATGCACTGGACATACTGAAAAATTGTGGTACTTCACCTAAACCTTGTGACATCTTGATATGACCGAAAAATTCTCCAATTGGACGTGAAACGACAATATAAAGAATGCAAAATTGAGAGTCGGGTAAACATCGACCCCTGGACGCATCAAAGTTGGGATCAGATGCCTAGGAGGAGTAAGCATCCACTGTCGACCGGTCACACCCTCCGTGAGCCCTTTATCTCGGTCAGAATGAAAAAAAAGTACCGTAAACGGTACATAGTATATAGTAGTTCTCTTAATCCATGATTCGTGGAATTTTTTAACAAGTCAAAAATAGAAACGAGAAGGTTAGGCTATATTTTTCTCAGTACTGCCAATCCTTCTGATAACACTATTTTTAGTGCTTCTTAACATGGAAAAAATGTAATCGTTCTTATCGTGCAAGTACAGCTGAATTATAAATGTCATAAAGGACTTGACTTATATGTATGGAATTAAATTACCTATAATTGCAACTTTTCCACACACACACACACACACACACACACACACACACACACACAGATATATATATATATATATATATATATATATATATATATATAATTTTGAAAAATGAAATCATCTAAATGTATTTTTTGTCCCAGCATTACTTTTTACAATTTTTGTATAAAGCCATATTAGAATGATTTGTAGATATTTAAAAGAAATCCATTTTATTAATTTTGTTGAACTATGACTTGCGTCCAGACATTATATCTTCAAACATTCATTAAATCCTCACCCAAACCGAAAACTTTCAACTTCAAAATACTTCCTTTAGAGAGCTACAATTCTGCAGTAGAGCTTCGCACATGAATGAATAATTATCATGAATTTAAGATATCATAAACATTCAAGAGATAAAATTTCATCATATTTTATTGAGGAAGAGTTTGTGAAAAATTCACAGAAACAATGCACAACTGACATGTAACAAAATAACAAAAATATCTATTGAAGGTCGAGTATTAAGATTGCTGGGCTTAAAAGCATGAATATATCTAATGCAATTTACCATGAAGGTTTTAATCAAGTAAAAGATGAAAATTGTATTCATTCCGGATGATTTTAATTGGAATAAAAAATTATTTTCTCTTTGCACTCTGGTATTTTGCATTATTGAATGTGTATGACTATATATGATAATTCAAATTTGAAACACTGACGTTACAGAACTTTCTCATGGGGAAAAATGTTCGATAACAAAGCTTTTTATATACATAAAAAGTTAGAGATATTGAAATAAAACTGTAACCCACATACATGTGATAAATGTTTGCTGTTGGATCGATTTTGTGTACAGGTCCTCTTAAACAGTTACAACATACACTATATATACAGTTCGTGGTACAAATGAGAATAACAATTATACTGAAAACCAGGAAAAGACACGTTTTAAACTCAAACTAAAAGTTACCACCAACAATACAAAATACGCCCGTCATTTTGTAAAGCATGTGCAAACGTTAGTGTGCCAAAAGGCAGCTGGGGGAAGGTTACAAAATAATATCGAGCAAGTGAAATGCACCATTCAGGAGTTGTATGAAAGAAAGAAAGAAAGCCACACGTTTCCTTGATCGCAAGAAAAGGTGCGTGCTTAAAAAAGGCTCCATCATTCTCGGCGAATGTATTCATCATCGTTGGGTTTTCACAGTTCTTTATGGTTGGTTTACCGGTCAAAGTTAAACCCTATACCCCCCCACCCCCCTCCACCCACCCACCAACTTGGCGGCTGATAACACGGAAATAATTTTTACAAATTACAACTTGTCGATAAACTTTGGAGTGAACTTCGCATTGTGTTTTTCAGGGCGCCGTCCTAACGTTTTACTGAATCCATATACGTGAGGAGCCCGGTTAGAATAGGTCCTCAGTACCCTTTGCTTGTCCCAGTAGGCGATTAAATAGGGCGGTCCTTCGGATGAGATCGATAAACCCAAGGCCCCGTGTCACAGCAGGTTTCCCACAGTAAAGATTCCTCCCTGCGTAAAATCCGTAAGCGCTGAGCATAGGCCTAAATTTTGCAGCCCTTCACCGGCAATGGTGACGTCTCCATACGAGTAGAAAATTATCCAGAAGGACATTAAACAATATTATTAATCAATCAATCCTTGCCTATCGATAGTTCATTCAATGGCATGCATACTGATGCAGTTCTTGTGTCCCACGATCGATCGAACAGATTTTTTAGTGAACCTTTTCTGTTACTGGCATTGCATTATATCTCTTGGGCCTATTCCAAAACAGTGTCCATCCGAAGATTCTGGGCGGAAATGTTTTCACATCCGGTATAACAGTAACGTTTTCGGCCATATTTTACCCTTTCAACACCCCCCCCCCCCCAATTACTTAACTTCCTGCAAAGTTTTTGAAAACAAAGACAATGTGCATACCATAGCAAAACATACCATCTACCTACTCACATAGTCTATTGTTTGCCATTTATCTTTTTTCAATTTATTTCCTTTGGAGCTGTAAATTGTTTAGATTTAGCTATAAACCTGGTAATTACACGTCTGCCCCCATGCACCTTTCTATGAAAAATTCTATATTGCATATATTTTATTAAACATGAAACCGGTGACAGTATCTCAGCGTCATACTTACAGATGTAAACATAGGTATTGATTGTTTCTTCGCCAAACGTTCGGCATTTAGAAATGAGAATCACGGGTCTTTCGGATATGATGTTACCAACAGATACCCCTTGTCATGACAGACGTTAAAGAACTCTTACTGCTTCGGCTCTGAGCGCTAAGGATAGGTCTAAATTTGTGATACTTCACCTATAACTGATGTCGTCTTGAATATATCTCAAAGGGATGTAAAACAAAGTAAAAAAATAAAAAATACGCCCCCTCTGACTCACTATCATTAATAAAAGTAATTTTTGTAAATTCTCATATATATATATATATATATATATATATATATATATATATATATATAAATTACGGGTACGTAAATGGAAATATCCCACTATCACCACTAACAGCTTATTCATGGTTCAACTTATTGTACAATTTGTACCTTGCACATTATGTTTATTGAATTGTTGGCGAGAACGTCCGTAACTGCCATAAAACTATGAAACTACCCATAATCCCCCATCATATCCAAAGATATTATATGCACATCTGGATTTCGTCTCATTCTGGGCGAAGAATTCGGTACAGAAACTCTATAGATCGAACGTGATTTATTTATTTATTGTTCTCTTGATATGTAACACTTGTTATTTGACGGTCTTTTGAATATTTTTAATAAATATATATTTGATAGATAAGCTATTATTATAATTGTTTGCATACTTTTAACATCGCTTCAATTGTGTATCTAGATGAATATAATGGGTTTTAGATGGTTCGAGTAACTTTTGACGTAAAAAGTAGCAATATTCTGAATTTAATTTGCCAAAATGGTTCTAAAATCACAAGATTGTTTGATTTTGTTTCATCATTTTGCAGTTATGACCATTTCATCCCTTCTTTCCCTTGACTTCGAACTACAAAAGTAAAATAAAAAAAGTTATTTTGATAACATATCAATATTTTGAATGAAAATTGGTTGAATAAGATTTTGAAAAGACAAAAAGTCGATTTTCCTATTTCAATATTAAAATAAATAAATAAATAAATAAAAATAAAAATTGTGCCATACAGTCTTGCTTTTTCTTGTCAGTACCATAATTATTTCAAGAATGATAACCCAGATTACTAAAACTCAAATAGGAGGAAATATGAAATTCTGGATAAAAATATACTATTTTCAAAACATTATATAAGAAAATTTGAACAAAAGCCTCTGTCGGATTTGAACTCGGGATCTACGGTTCACCAGCCCTTTGCTTTAACCACTGAGCTGTGAATCTATTTGATCAATACAAACAATTTGACAAAACATTTTGATCGCCATTTTGTGAAATTGTGTCATAAAGGATATAAACCTTGGTGTAATGAACTACCTTAGTTTTCTGTCTTTACAACAACAGAAGCCCTATAATACCAGCAAGTAAATGTTTGCCCAATGCAACAATTCCTTTGCATATTACGCTACTAAGAGGGCTATTTCTTTTCGAGAGCTCTTTGCGGGCCATTGATCTCGGGTGCGCTGTATGCTGTTTCTTGTACAAGCGTGCCTTTCGTTCTTGTATATGTCCATGTTGTTTTTCAATCATTACCAAGTCCTTATTCTTTATTTTTCTCATCTCAATCTTAAGAAATTTAACTTCCTGTTCTAGATCAGTCTCTGTTGATCCACATCTTGAGAGTGTTTTGGAATTTCTACTGACGTGTTTCCCATCCGCTGGTTGTTCAAGTTCTTTCAGTCTTCTTTCAATATCTTTTAGTCTCCATTCTTTCGATCCCCTTTCCTTCTGAATGTGCTCTTCGCGTATTTTCAAAACCGTCATTTCATTTTTCTCTTCTCTCTGATCCTTCAATAGTTCCTCTTCTCTCTTTTTCATCATTCTCTCAGCTTCTGTGTACAAAGCGTTTGTATAATAATTGATGCAACCATTTTCCTCTACAGTCTTCGCAACCAAACTGAGGAGTGACTGCACCTGTTTGTGTGCTCCCAAACCACTCAGTGTGCTATCAAACCAGCATATTCTCCATTTACAGTTGTTTAAAAATGCTTTAAATTTGGAAGATATGCTGGACAGATATTTTGTGGGAGAAGTTGAGCACCGTTGCAAATCGTCGTATCTCGTGAATACAACCATCATGTAATCAAAGACTCGATCCCCAAAATTTTCCACAAATTGATTGATTGAGTCTTCCTCTTCTTTTGTGAACCTTGAGAGTGCATTGAAAACATAGATAAATACGTGAGGACCAGGAGCAGACAGCGCCAAACAACGCGTCACTTCCTTCATGATGACGTCATTGGATGTAGCTGTATCGAAAGATCCCGGGGTGTCTACTATACACAGTTCATAGCCAAAACGACACGTTTCAGCATACTGACAGGTCTTGGTGACAGATGATTCCGACACACTTGAACAGAAAACATCTTTATCACAAATAACATTTGCTGTCGTGCTTTTACCAGAACCAGTCTTCCCCAATAGAACAATGCGATACTCTCTGCTGGTTTTGTCGTCTGAAATAATAATGTAAACGAATTCTCGGAATAAATCTAGCTCTATCAGATCATGGGGTTAAAAGCCTTTAAGATTAGTAACCTTTAATTTTACATCCTGAAACCTCAGAGATAGCTGGGTTTTCTCGAAAAAATCTCAAACTTATGTTTAAAGTTTCTTTTATTTGAGCAGTAAAAATTTGAGTGAAATTTCAGACTTTAATCCAAGTTTCAACTTTAAGATTTTTTTTCATGAAACCTAGGTCAGAGCTTTACCTTCTTTTAGTTCCGCCATATCCTCACAGCTCGAGAAGAATGTTAAAACATCATAGAGTTTCAGTTACTATTTGGTCTTTGACACTCCCACTACAACATGCATGATTTAAACATCATTTTTATTTCCTGTTTATTCACTCTACATACTTCTCGAACCAATCTTCCTTGTTTCGATATACAAACATATCATTGGAACCCCGCCATCTACATATGATTAGTGTAAGAGCGTAATATGTTCAAACGTTTAACAATGAGCATATAGTATTTTAAACTATATTCAACGTAAAGATTAAAACGGAATAAATGGTATAACAATTAATATTGAATGAAACGAAATATGTAACATTATCCATATATAGGATAGTCTTATTCTTTACTCATGGTAGGTCCTTGGAATAAAAACGTTTTTTTTTTGTTTGCCTCAGACTAAATAGACGTCCCATCATTGAATAAAACGCGTTACGTGATTTCCATTTAAATCTCTACAGAAGGCGCTTCATCATTAAATGAAACGTGCCACGTGATTGCCTTCAAAATTTCTTTGGACGAAGGTTAACCAAACTTTGATGGCAACATGGTGTCCAGAGCGTTATTTGTTTGTTTTAAGTCCCGTCGAGGATTACATTCGGTCAGCGTTCGTTTTCGTCAGTCCTGCTTCGAGCGTCGTGCTTTAACAATTAAACATTTTAAACTTTTTTTTTTTTATATTTACCATTCCTTTTCAAATTTGGTATGAGGCATTATTGGGACAAGGACATAAATTGTAAATTACAAGACTCTTGCACCCCTGGGGCCTTATGGCTGAGAGAAAAAATCGACCAATTTTCAAAAATCTTCTTTACAACCGACACAAAGTAAGAAAAATTAAATGTACAGTGATTTAAATGAAATATTCTTAGAATAAGAATGCCTCTACTAAAATTGTAAATTACTTGATCCCCGGGGTAGAAGTTCTGACTCCAAGGCTGGGCCAAGGGTAGGAATTTTGTTATTAAGGTGGGGCCAAAATAATTAGTGATTAAATGACTTAACAACTGAACATCTGTAACTATTTCTTGATAACTACCATTCCAATTCTTTTCAGATTTGGTATGAAGCCTCTTTCAAACAAGGGTGAGGTAAATTATAAATTTCAGGACTCTTGCACCCCTGGGGCCTTACAAACGGCAAAAACTGCCAAAAGTGACCAGTTTTAAATAATCTCCACAAACCGCACATGTGTAAAACCACTAAATGCACAGCGATGTAGGGTAGGGAGGCCCAACCAAAATTGTAAATTACATGAATGTGAATGTAAGTTAAATGATTTAATGTGATAACAATTGAACACTTTTTACTTCAAATTGATAACTATCATTTCAATTCTTATCATATTTCGTATAAAGCATTTGAAACAAGGGTGACATAATTTGCATATTTTAGTATGCGTCAAGTGATTGCCTTCAAAATTTCTTTGGATAGCGATTAACTAAACTTAGACGGCAACATGGCGTCCAGAAAGTTATTCGTTTGTTTGTTTTAAGTCCCGTTGAGAATTACATTTGGTCTGCGTTCGTCGTCGTCCGTCTTGTTTCAAGCGTCGTTTTTAAACAATTGAACATTGTTCATGATAACTATCATTCCTTTTAAAATTTGGTATGAGGCATTTTGGGACAAGGACATCAATTGTAAATTTCAGGACTCTTGCACCTCTGGGGCATTAGGAGTGGGGCAAAGAAATCTGACAATTTTAAAAAATCTTCTTCTCTAAACCACACATATTTAAGAAAAACTAAGTGAATAGTCATGTAAAGCAGGACGGTCTCTTCCATATTTGTACATTTATGACCTCCGGAGTAGATAATATGACTCCATGGTGGGGCCATCCTTGGTATATAGCCATCTCAAATTTATGACAAACGGGATAACTTCAAATTCTTCATGCCCCGTGGTGATCCTGGTTGTTAGAATAGATCTTCACTACCTCTTGCTTGTCGTAAAAGGCGACTAAATGGGGTGGTCCTTTGAATGAGACCGCAAAAACCGAGGTCCCACGTCACAGCAGATGTGGCACGATAAAGATCCCTCCCTGCTCAAAGGCCATAAGCGCCGAGCATAGGCCTAAATTTGCAGCCTTTCACCGACAATGGTGACATCTCCATATGAGTAAAAGAATTCTAGAGCGGGACGTTAAACAATATATAATCAATCAATCAATAAATCTCTTCATCGTTAACATCCCTTGTCTATGTAGCAATATTGCATATCCATTATCACCTGCATATAGTGTTTATATCTCTCAACTTATTCGATTGCATATGATCAGGGTTTTTTTTAAATCAAGACAGGCTACAGACAAACAAATTAATGTAACAGAAGTTCTACAGTCTCATCTAAAGTCAGCATTTCGTAAATTCTATGGTCGTTAAGATGAAATCATCCCGTTTGTCATAAAGTTGAGTTATTAGTTTGTCGTCAGCATATCTATATACAATAAAATATTTAAGTACAAAACAGATGTGGTTTCTTTTATTTCAAGTTCACTGTAATAGAATTAAATTCACGACTTTCACTGGTTTGTTCTTCATCCCCGTTTTACACTTCCCTATAGAGTAGCGGTTTTGGAGGCCATACTAAGTTAAAGAGTGGAGGGGCGGAGGCCAAATTAAGCTGTTATAACTTACCAGAATTGCTTTTCAATACTCAAGAACTCATTTTACGCCATAAAAGACTTTTTTCATTTGATATAAATTATTGGTTTTTATGATGAAGGAAGACCGAATACATAATTAATGTTGGAATTATGATAGATACTATAATCAGCTGGTTTTAAATGTAGAGGGAACGGATCTGTAGTTCTCTAGTCTGTCCCAGTCTGAGAGCTACAGTTCTGAAGCAAAAGCGGACCGGGCTCGTTTGAGCGCTGATTCTAGTAAAATGTCTAAAAAAATCATTAGGCATTAAAACTGAAACATGAACAATTCTATGTACAATTTTCTTACTCGCAGTATAGTCATTTCTATTACAATTCTTTAAGATATATATATATATATATATATATATATATATATATATAGTCAAAAGTGTCAAGTACGGACGGCACAGTCTCATTACATATGTATATGTGAACGGAAGACAAGACTCTTAAAACAAATTTGACAATTAACGAGTGGATTAAAACTGGTGCTATTTGAATTTTTTAAATTTCATTTATAACCTGCTACCCATGCGATTTCAAGGAGAAGAAAACATGATTTTCTTTTGTTTGTTTTTGTTCAAGAATTTAATATATATCTCTCACATGTTTCCATTAATTATTCTCTTTTACATACACGGCATGGGTATAGGGTTAATTCTAATAGCATTTAACGAATATCAGCTTGAATGCACAATGTTCACAATATTAACTCTTCGTACACATATTTCTGTACACGTAACAGGCAGTGACGTCACCACCACCACCCACCTTGTTCCGTTTTTGTAGTAATCGAAAGTAGAAATTATTTCAGATTCTATAGTATGTACAAAATGCATGTATATATGCTTCTTATTTTGGACTCAGTACTTTCAGGGGATTGGTCCTCTAAGGACGTCGCCCCTAGACCCACTGGGGCTTCAAATCAGCCCCCATTTTTTACTGCACCCTCTTCAAACTGTTTTGCATCTGTCACTGTACTCCATTTAATTGCAGTAAAAAAGTAATTAATGATAAACTACAACGTTACGTTATAACCGTTTTGGTTTAATAATAATAATAATTAGCTGCAGTTCTAAGTTCCGTTGTATTCTTGGTTGTTTGATTGTGCAAGACGTGAGTAAAGCGTAACGTCAATGGTATAAAAACAATCCTACACTACAATTTTTCTGTTGTTGCAAAACCATATAATTTCACAGCTGTTAAGAACAATGAAGTTATGGGACGTTTGTTTCAAAGATCGGTACAAATACCACAGCTGTCTAGATCTGATATACTATTTTAAAAAAAAGTAGGGGGTATTGGATTTATAAGGACATTGGAATGCTGATCATGAGGCCAGGAAGGAAACAAATGACAGAAAAACATTAGGAAACACTTGTCAATTTATTCGAAACCCTGTGTACAGTCAGAAAAGGACAGATTCTCCAGAATAAGGTTCGACACCAACACAGGGTCACACAGCAAATTTACCACCATTGTGAAACAGAGTCAGTAGCGGGTAAAACCCCCTCGGTTGTGACAAGCTCGGATTCGGTGTGGCATACTCCTCACGAGACGTACCAGGTCATTTTGGGGAAAGTTACTCCATTCCTGTTGCAATTCTGCAGCAAGTTCTTGGACATTGGAAGGAGGTTGTTGACGTTGGCGTAGCCGCTCTCCAAGCATGTCCCAGATATGCTCGGTGGGGAAAGGTACGGACTGAGTGTGGGCCGTGGTAATATGGTGATATTCTGCTGTTGGAGATAATCTGTAACGGTCCTGGTCCTATGACATCTGTCATTGCCATTTTATAGAATGAAACGGCGGCCATAACGACGTGCAGACGGCATAACATGGGGGTGCCAAGATGTTGTCCCGGTAGTACTGCTCTGGACACGTCCAGCAACAACAAGCAAGTCTGTTCTGCCGGCAACAGTGATGCCTCCCCACACCATTACAGATCCACCCCCATACCGAGCATGTCTAATGACGTTAACGTCATTGAAATGTTCGTTACGTCGGCGCCAAACCCTTCTGCGTCTGTCCACAGCGAACCTCGACTCATCTGAGAACATTACGTGGTTCCATCGGCGATTATCCCAGCATTGATGGTGACGACACCATTGGAATCGGGCTCTAATGTGACGATCCCTCAAACAGGGAATGACACGAGGACGTCAGGCGTGTAAATGAAATCTATGCAGTCGATTCCTGATGGTCTGGCCACTCCATACCAAGCCAGTATCCCTTTGAAGTTGAGACATGATTTGCTGTTACCAGACGATTTCTCAAGGCAATAGTGCGGATGAACATGTCCTGAGTTGTTGTCCTTGTTGGACGGATCGTGGTCTATCCTGAACAGACCCTGTAGCACGATGTCTGGACCATAATCTGCTGATAACAGACTGGGGAAACATTCATTGCCCTTGCCACAGAGACCTGTCTTGTGCCAGCCTGTAGCATGCCAAGTGGCACATAACCTCTGATCTTGTGTTAGACGGCACATGGTCTCTGTTTAATTAACGACTTCAACAATTGATAATCTGATGCTTTCTCTTCAAAATCGTCCTATAGTGTGGCTCTAACCTTCTAATTCAGAGGCATGCAAATTTGTGGCACAACACCCTTGATCATCAGCAGCATCCCGTGCAGATCGTGCGAGTGTGATTGATGTGTTTGGGTGGCGAATGTCTTTGGAAATGCTTCCTCGTTAAGGAGCTATACAGCATGGTTTCGTATCCTTATGTATATGTATATTTTGATCACAAAATACAGTATCCCCTACTTTTTTGAATAGTATACATCCAATATTTTCATGATATGCACTAGTGTTCTCGTCAATGATTTGATTATTTGCATGGATGTCAATTACTCTGAATTATTTGTTTTGTACATTGTTTTACGTCTCGATCAAAAATCAATCATTCAGCTATGTTGGACTAGTAAAAATTAGTATGTACACGTGCCAACTACCTTTATAGGAAACAAAGTGTCTTATACTTCCATTACTGATCATCAGTTGAATGTGATCTCCAATTTCATTGTACCGGGAAACTACAGGGCCCAATAAGGACGCTTATTTCTGAGACCGATTTCACTCTGCCTTTTCCCCTTGTCGTTCAGTCAACTTGTTCGTGCATTTTTGAGTACTCTTGCGGATGAAAAAGTGCAATATTCATGACATGGATTATCGGGTTTTCATGAATGAATACCAGAGATGTTTTCCACAATGGGGTGGGCTTGTATCCATGTCAGATGTCTACCTAGGACTCAGTCTAGTATCCGGAGTCACTTTCGTTTTGATATGTGTAGATCTTTATTAATCATGCAGATTACTGATTCACAAAACTTAATACAATGTATACTTATTACAATGCAGATGAAAAAATCATAATACAGTATATATAATTTCGGAGGTACAGGATACAATGAGAAATTCTCTTTGTTCAGCCCCCCCCCCCCCCCCCCCCCCAAGTATAATATTGATTCGTTGGCACTGACCAATAAAATAAACATATCTTATTTCCCTACCTCTGGGGGATAATTTGTTTATAGTAGCGAATATAAGAAATTTTAAAAATAAAAAAAGTAAAAAAATAGATGATCGACGTGTTTTATAGGTACGTCAAAGTTGGGTACACATAAGCCTTTACACATCTGAGTAATTTTAGGATTTTGATATAATTGGGATGGAATGTCAGGAAACAGAGGGGGAAAAAAACCAAAATCTATACAACTGTTTTCTTAGTTCTAATTCATTTTTACATTTACATAACTTTCAAGTTAAAATTGTTAAACGTTGGATATACCGGTAACTATAGTTACCGGCTTTGCGGATGGGACTATCAGTTTTCCGTCGTTCTGTCTGTCTGTCCGTCCATCTGTCTTTCATTCCGTTTGAGGATTTCCGGACTTTTCTCCGCACTGGATGAAGATATTCAAATGAAATTTTATACACGGTTTGTCTTGGATAGTTACAGATCAAGACTGAGTTTCGTTACACTTGACCTACTTTTGACTGAATTATGCTACCAGTAGGGGACTTTGTATTGCCTGCAACACATTCAGAATGCTTGTTACATCTAGACAAGGGTGCTCCTCTTCAGCGAAGTGAAGTGGATCGAAAACCCTTGGGTAGCGAAGATGTGATTTTTAAAGACAAAACCGTTTTGTGTAAACCATACATTGACACATCGTACTAACTTTAAGGGGGGAAACGTCATAACTGATACTAAAACTATTAGCATCTATCCTTTTGTAAAAAAAACCCTAAAAATATCCACATAAATGTTCATTACATTCTCACAAATGTTACTAAAATGTCCGAGAAAATACCTGTTAAATGTTCACAGATCTTTCAAAAAATGTCCATAAAAAAACAAAAACAACGTCCAACGATTTCCCTTAATACACAAATAACATAATGACCCTTTTCCGATAAATAAGATGTGATTTATGGTACATGAATATTATTAGATTTTCGATTTTCGAGAATTGACGAGGTCCACAACCAATTCCGCGGCATCATTTGCACAACCCCAAAAAATGGTCAGTCCAGCTCCGCCGTGTCCGTAGTTATGGACGATCTAAAAGAAATAAAACTCATGTAGAGAGAGGAGGCGGTTTACACGTCATCATTTAAGAAAATGTTTTAAATCTACACTGAACGTGTATGCATTCACATCAGTGTTGTCATCATTATCCCCTTCGCAGCAAATAGTTGCGGATGGATACAATAATATTTACAAGATTTATTGAATAGAATGATTTGGGTGTGGGTGTGGGTGGTGAGTAACTCTATAATAATGAAAGCAAATACATATATATAAACTGATTGATTGACTGGATGATTGATTGATTGACTGGATGATTGATTGATTGACTGGATGATTGATTGTTTGACTGGATGATTGATTGAATGACTGGATGATTGATTGATTGATTAACTGGATGATTGATTGATTGAGAGATCCACTTACCTTGGCCTTTGAGTTGTCAGTATTTCTGTCAACTTCTAACCGTACAGACTCACGATAAGGACGAAGTCCTGCCCAAGTACCCAATCGTTTACTGTCCTGAAACCCGGAAATAGAACATGCGTTTACATGTTATTTAACAGCCATTCCCTGTGAGGATTTACCCCCTGGGGATCCGGGTTGTTCGAATAGATCCTCAGTACCCCTTGCTTGTCGTAAGAGGCGACTAAATGGGGCAATCCTTCGGATGAGACCGCAAAAACCGAGGCCCCGTGTCACAGCAGGTGTGGCACGTAAAAGATCCCTCTCTGCTCAAAGGCCATAAGCGCCGAGCATAGGCCTAAATTTTGCAGCCCTTCACCGGCAATGATGACGTCTCCATATGAGTGAAAGATTCTCGAGCGGGACGTTAAACAATATTTAATCAATCAACCTGTGAGGATTTGAACTCGAATATAGTTAATCTAGTAGTACTTTTTCTTGTAACTCCATACACTGCTAGCTGAGAGAGGGCCTACATAGGCTTTGTCTGTTGCCCGATCCTTTTGAGTTTTTCAATAAAATATATTTAAATTATACACTGCTAGCTACAACTTTGTCACGTTGTTAAGGAGAAGGTATTTGTACGCCATGCCTGAAGCCTAATCCTATTCAATTTATTGAATAAAATATTGTTCAAATTAATGTATAACTTTTTCGAAGGCTTGGCATATCCTTCCGCACTACGTCTCTACCGTTTGACATAATCTTTAAATTATCTCTCTACTGTTACCTATGAATTTGGTTTATCCTTTAAATTTTTTTCACATACATTGACATTTAAGTTTAGTAAAATTCGTTGAAATATATTTATACATAGACTTGCCTTTAAGCTTGGCATGACTTTGAGAAATTATTCCATTCAAGTCTTGTAAAACTCGTTGAAATATATTCGTACGTAGACTTGCCTTCAAGCTTGGCATGACTTTGAGACATCGTTCCATGATGCCGTCTATGTCTGCTTGGTCGTCTTCCGTGTTCCAGTCTCCGTCCTGTGCTGTTCCTCCTAAAACCACCGACTCAATCCTACAAAATTCGGCACATGTAAAATACAATCAATACCATGTAATAACGGGGCGGTGTAAAGTTGCTTCAGGTTCAAAGCGATATGGAATAATATTCCGCTGATGTTCCTCGTGTTCCTCTTCGATGGATGACATCTCAAATGACATATTTAAGTCAACATCGGACGAAGAACTGTGATCATCATTCTTGCTTACGGTCGCCATTTCAAAACTGATGTTACGTGACGTCACGCAAGGATTTGCTATAAATACTTCAAACCGGAAGTAGCCTTAATTGGTTTTAAGCAGGTGCAAAAATGGCCAACTTTGAAAGGGAATAACTTCCGTATCGCCGCTAATTTGAATGTAAAATTTTGGGATAATGACTTTCATGTTAATCCACACTAATTAAACCAAACTTTGAGCTTGACTTCACGGGCACTTTAAATCATGTAAATAAAATAAAAATAGAAAACAACACCAATAAACATGAAAGTTTATTGCACACATGTTCAACAGCATTTCATCTTCTTGAGTATATTTTAAACGATTAAACCTAGTATAGGTTTAAAAAACCAGTTGTATTATATTCTAAGTTAAGTTTATGCTATCATTTACAAATGAATAGATTAATTCACAAGCATTTTAATTTGATCTTTATCGTTGCTTTTAGATTTTTGATATTGAAAGTAATTTGGATTCATGTTTATAAGATTATCATTGCAGGCTGGTTTTGTTTATTTGAGTTTTTGATATGCATGTTTATACAAGTGACACAATGACAAACTTTTTGCGTGAAAGGGTGTCCGACATGCAAGAACAAAGACCTTGAGTAAGGATTAAAAAAATACCTTGAATGAGAAAAATTACCTCGAAACCTTAATACTACAATAACAAGGCAAAACCACACGGTGGAACTATGTCTAATTCATCATATATTTCATCCAACTCATTGTTCATGAAAAACTTACCCAGGCAGTACATATGTGACGTCATTATTCTTATCTATGTCAATGTAGAAGTGCTTAATCCAGGGCGCTTTTACCTAAAATATTTCAATATATTCACATTAGCTGTGCTATTATAAAATATACCGATATGATAATTTAACGGGGCCTCCGTGGCCGAGTGGTTAGAGCATTGCGCTCAAAATCACAAGGTCTCTCACCTCTAGTCGGCGCGGATTCGATTCTCGCTCGCGCCGATATATGTGAGAAAGTTTGCCAGTTTACTTTCGGAAGGTCGGTGGTCTCTTCCCGGGTCCTCCACCAATAAAAACTGGACGCCACCAGATAACTGAAAAATTGTTGAGGTTGAGTGTGGCGGAAAACAATAAACAATCAATCAATAATTTAAAATTAATTTTGCTGAAAATCTTGAGGAATTTACTTTGATGTATTATAAAAATTGTACAAAGAACTGTATACAAGTATATTATACTATTTTATTTCTCCTGTTTTGGAAAGAAAAAAAATATAATGATAATAAGAAAAAAAAAAAAGAGAAGAAAAGAAAAAGAAAAGAAAAGAAAAAGAAAACAATAAATAAATAACGAATTCAAAGTCTTGAAATAATTTATCACCCTAGAAATGACTGTGACGTCATACCCTGATCACTTGTCCCCTCTTGGATTTAATTTTTGTGTCGTTGACAAGGTCTGCTGCACCAATACCAACACAGTTCACAATGATATCATACGCCGATTCGATCTAAATAACAAATTATCGATATCACTTCAACTTCCTCAAAATTCAGATCTAAAATCATCTACACAATTATCATGACAACAACGATCTAAGCGTCATCTTTTTCACATATCATAATAGCTACATGAAAAAATTTTTGTGGTATGTTTGGAAATAAAATAGCAAACTCTATATATATCATAGATTTTATAACTCATAAATTAAATTCTGCTATTTAGTCATGAATTTTAATTCATTACAGAATATTCAATCAGATTGATTTTTTTTTTTGGTTCAGAAATACATATGTATCTACAATTACATGTATACTGAAAGACGATTTGAGAATAAATGCGTGATTCTACGTCACAATTTTACATACCTCCTTCAGGGATTTTAATTTCCTTGGGATGACAAATCCACCTCGAGCCCGGAATCTGAAAATGTCGTTTATAAAGGAAAATCGTGTTCTGTGGTATGTATATTACTCCTTAAAATGAATACACATGAACTCGGCACTGTTTGCACATGTTTTTGTAATGCTAGAGCTCTATGTAATAAAATTGACTTACGCTCTCATGTAAGAAGACATCAGACTTGGAACGTCCAGTGTAAAAGCTGTGTAGAAGATGCCAAATCTGCATTTACAAATCAAAGAAAAGTTTCTTATCTGTATATTGTAGGCTGTTCATGTATATTGCACTTTGTTAAAATTGCAAAACAGATGTAATTTTCAGTCTTCGTTTCCACGCATCTCTTGCATACTTCTTGAAATAAGTAAAATCAACCAACATGTTACCGTTATTGTAGATTTGTCCTGTAAAACTTACTCCTTTCCCGGATAATCCTTCAGTTCTTTTTCTTCAAGTCTTCTGAACCCTATAACATCTTTGCACCATGGCGGATCCTGAAGCAAGATGAAAATGTTATGCAACATACTAATATATGAATATTCACCGGTGTGTATTTTGCTTCATTTTCATTGAAATTCAATGTTTGTCATTACGAAGAAACAATTTGTTTCATTCTAGTTAGATCTGATTTGAAGTGCCGCCTGTTCTTGTGTGAATATACACATTCCACGAACTTCGCAATCTATTTATCCTCTGGGGATCAGGGTTAAAATAGGCCGTCAATACCACTTGCTTGTCATAAGAGGCGACTAAATGGGGCGGTCATTCGGATGACACCGCAAACAACGAGGTTCCGTGTCACAGCAGGTGTGACATGGTCAAGGTCCCTCCCAGCTCGAAGGCCGTAAGCGCCAAATATAGGTCAAAATTGTGCAGCCCTTCACCGGCAATGGAGTGAAAAACGTTAACCGATATACAACCAACTAACCTCGACCTATTTCATGACACTGTTAAATGTTGGGAATTATGTTTTCTGGTTTCATTCTAACATTTTATTTGAATTTAGTGCAATAAATAACGCTTACCTGTACCATTCAATGGTATATTCTATGAATTTACAGTTGATCTTGAACTCTTTCTCTTTACTATCATTCAGATTATGGAAATCATTACCAAATATAGAGAGGGGTCAAGGTCAGGTTACTTTCAGCTGTAACGTTACGTATTGGTCAATGATATCTAAATATTACGTACTTAAAAGTATCTAAATTGGAGAGAAATACAGAAAATATAATAACATTTTTCTTGGATTGGGTAAACGGGAGATGAGGGTCGCAAACACTGCAAAACAAATTAACGTCGTTATGCATTTAACTGTAATGTTTGCAACATTCGTATTCCGTTTTGCAAATCAAAGAAAGCATTGATTATCGAAATGATACGTTACATTAGCCTTTGATATACCGTGTATACTCTTTAACTCACTGTCTCACTCGACATATAGAGAGGGATCATTATTTCACTGCTTTAAATTTTACAGCCTTTTAAGGGTCTAATATAGAATTGTTTGTCATGATTTTTCACCGTTTGATGAACACTGTAAAGTACAGTCTATATATGTAACCAATCACAACGTTTCTAACCTTTAAACGTCATAGACCAAGACTTTGGACGCATCAAATGAAGTACGATTTTGCTGTGTTTAAATTTACATGGGATTTTCAACCATTATTTGATCAAACATCAACAATGTAAATCTGTCTTTTTAAACATGAAAATGCATCAATAAAATACATTATATTTAATTTTGAGGGACTTCAATTTTTGAGAAATGTTAAAACATTTCTAAAGAGTTAAACAAAACTTTATAACAAATTTTTATTTAATATAACAATTTTGCCCCGTGGGGATCCGGGTTGTTAGAATAGATCCTTAGTACCCCTTGCTTGTCGTAAGAAGCAACTAATTGGGGCGGTCCTTCGGATGAGACCGCAAAAACCGAGGCCCCGTGTCACAGCAGGTGTGGCACGTTAAAGATCCTTCCCTGCTCAAAGGACCTGAGCGCCGAGCATAGGCCTAAATTTGCAACCCTCACCGGCAATGATGACGTCTCCATATGAGTGAAAAATTCTCGAGCGGGACGCTGAACAATATACAATCAATCATATAACAATTTTATAGACCCCGCTGGTCTCCGCACAGCCAGTCTGCGGTTTGGCAGTCCTGGTCATACTCACCGTTTTCACCTCCTGACAAAAGTTAAACCCGGATATAAGCTGAACCCCGTCTCTGTATGCATTCTCCGACCGATATATTTCCAGCAGATATCTGTAGGTCTCCATGCTCCATCGTCTATGGAATCAATGAAAGAGGGTTGCAATTTGAATCTCTGATAACATGTAAAAAAGTACTTAACTGAGGATCAAGAATTGTGTTTAAAATTTGTGTCGGTGAATTTGTCCATCAAATCCATTTCAAGAACTACAGCATGACACTACTTTAATATAATCAGATATTTAAATGCGATATTTTCGGTACATTTCTCTTCTTTGTAGGTTATAGGGGCCATAATCAGATCACTGACCGATAAAATATGTTGTTTCGTTGTCTTTATAAGATGAGAGTATTCAACTTTACATTATATTCAACTTTACATTATATTTAACTTTCAATTTTACATTAAAACCTACATATGTTTAAAAGACAAAACAATATGAATTTCCAACTAGTAATGTAAGGAATAAATCCCTAGGTTGTTTATATTGTGTGGGCATGAAAACAACCGGTCAATTATACAAACTGACACGTTTCCTTCAAGTTATTTTCATACAACTTTCTATAATATATACAAATAACCTAAACATGTGGATTCAGTGGAGATTTAGTACACACGATGTTGCGCCTGCATCACTCCTACAACATTTAAAAAATGTCTACTCCATCGTGTAGATCCCAATAAAAGTCATGAAGTAAGGATTGTCGGGTGATGAATAAAAATGAAAAACATGATAATTTGCATATTAGCGAAGATGTTATGCCTAAATTATCGTGTTTTCCATTGTAGTGAATCCCCTCATACATGTATACCAACAATCTGAACAGTGATTGCTTTTAATTATATTTGAAATCAAATGAAAATTTAAAACTGACATATCAAAAATGCACATGGCATTCCATGTTAATTTCTATAGTCCTCGTAGATGATCTGAGTTTACATTCAGTCTGTAAGTTGTGAGGAAATCAACACGCTGGCGCTTTAAATGGTTATCGGAGAGAAAACAGCTGGACATGACATTGTGAATGTAGAATATATAGAGGTATAGTTACCTAACCTAGCCTACATACAATTACGAGTTTTAGTTATGCATCGGAGTGGGGGGGGGGGGGGGGGGGGGGGGGGGGAGATCGGATTAGGCTTAGTGTTAAACCTCCACTCACGTGACTATCTCTATCTGGTCCTGTGGCACTAGGAAAGGTGTCCACAGACCGGCGGATCCGTCTGAGGTGGTGCTTGGAGAGAACTTTTCGGCAATGATGTGAACGTCGCAGTTCCGGATCCGGTCCATTACACAAAGAGCTGTCGAGAGTCCGACGGCCCCGGCTCCTACCACAGCGATCTTAACCGGTTTCATATCTTCCACGTCACTAGAAACGAACAAAATACGTCAGTAAGCATACATTCAAAGGTGAACTTGCGTCTGTATAAATAAATTTGTCATTCAATGTTGGTATTTATAATATTTAGAAAATTGCAACATAGCGACTGGTAAGTGTATATACCTCATATACTGGACATAGTCACAAAGTTTAAGTTCTTTCAAAAAGTTTATAATCCTTTTCCTTCAAGAATATTATTTTTCTGTCTATGATTGAAATATAAATGGAAGTGATGTACATTATGAAGTTGTATAAAAGAATATCACACATATCTAAATTGTATGATGGAAACAAAATCCAGATTGATTACCTGTCTCATGCAGACAGAACAGAAAGTAATTAAACTGTGCATTATGATGATGCAATAAATAAATAAATAAATCCCCCCCCCCAAAAAAAAACTTCATTGTATATCTTAATACACTGTCCATAACAAAAGGTGAATTTGTGTTAATACGAAGCAATGTTACAGTAAAACATGCATCAAAGCATAATTAGATGTATAACACAAAACGCAACTGTCGATAAGCCTAGATTTAATGATAAACCACAATGTTCATCAAAACATGCATTCCAAGCACTAGACCTTCAGTTGTTAAATCTGAAGTGCAGCCTACCATGCAGACCTTTAATTCATATTCGGGATTTGTTTCTCATAGCGCGATTTTAAAAACATACACTATGCGTTTTAGAATTCCTCTCTGCACTTGACAATATTTTGATGAAATGTCATGATTGCTAAAGAGTACAAAGTTCAATATACAGTGTACCTTTTATAATTATAACAAAACGCAAAAGAATTATTAGGCAAACAAAATTCACACAGACACTACACAATACTGAAAATCTCTTACGCGCCACACCAAGCCGAGTTCCATCTCGAGTGTCGAAATTTAGACGAGAAAGTGTACCAGATCTTATCACCATATTCGATCGAGTTCGATCGAAAGTAGCGAGATATCAATCGATTCATTTGGAAAGGCTACAAAAGATGGCTCTTCTCTCATAATATCCGTAAAATGAATAATGAATATTTTACGTGATCATTGTACAGAAGCAATCAGTACATGGTTGTAAATCTCTCTCTTTCTCTCTCTCTCTCGTGATCACTCGATCGATAGTCTCTCTCTCTCTCTCATCATACGATAACATGTATGTTTAAACAATTTAAACATTAATATCAGTAAATTAGTAGAGAGATAAAATAATTACGTATACATATATGATATATCATTTAATAACGCATGAAAATTTGAAGTTTAAGTTTCACATACCTCATTTCTGAACGTTGTCACTATTACATGTAAAACAAAACCGAAAGTAGGCCTTCACATATTGGGTATTTATAACACTGAAATGTTACGCATGATTGCACGTTTTGTGCAAGGACCTTTAAAGCTTTCAACGGCGCCACTTCAAACGTATTATACCTTAATATATATATATATATATATATATATATATATATATATATATATATATAATCAGACGATAAGGTTTAAATGACAAATTTGATTTTCTGTGTGGTTGACAATGTGTTTGTTTTTTGCTAAAAATTTTGCAAGAACATGAATGCTTCAGATTGTTGTAAAATTAAAACTGAAAATTGAGGCCATTTCTCAAAAGGAAGATTTTAACAGCTTTTTGGTTGATAGTAGTAGTAGTACATGTAGTAGTAAGAGAGAGAGAGAGAGAGAGAGAGAGAGAGATAGACTGTAAAGTGATGGCAATTTTTCACGATTTGACTGTCCTCACAATTACGTCCTCATAACTATGACCTATGTAGCATGTGAAAACTGTCGATACGAAATATTAGTAGTAAGGAAGTGGTGTGGGGGCATGTCCTCCTTACTATTATTCTCTCTCAAAACCATTGAGAGAGAGAGAGAGAGAGAGAGAGAGAGAGAGAGAGAGAGATCTTTTTAATATGCGCTGATTTGGCATCCGCCAATTGCATTTTGACTTCTAATGTTTTCTACATTCTGTAGAGTCTACAGTCAGGGAGATTGACACACACTAGCTCTAGTGTATGCCAATCTCCCTGATTGAAGTCTAGCATATATTTCCACAGGTGATGCCGATACTATAGTAAAAATTCTATATTAGTAGCTCGTGGTTAGAGCGTTCCCTTCGTAACTGGGAAGTTGTGAGTTCTAGCCCCGCTAAGACGAAAAATAGGTAGTGATTGCTCCTTCGTCAAACGCTCGGCATTTATGACCTTAAAAACGGAGGTCCCGTGTCACGGTAGGCGTTGGCACGTTAAAGAACCCTCACTACTACGGCCCTGAGCGCTAAGCATAGGTCTAAATTTGTGGTACTTCACATACAGCTGGTGACGTCTCAATATGAGTGAAAAATTCTCGACGGAACGTAAAGCAAACAAAGAAACATTATATTTCAAAATGAACTCCCAATAGTATTGATCTCTAAACATCAGGCCTAGATCAAACGTTTAAAGATCATAAGATGAAACTGTCCTCTCTTAATATAAGCAAAAAGAAATGTTTACATCACTTTGTTTATGGGTGGAAAGTACAGAGGTGATCCAGTGAAAAAATAATCATGATAGTGTGATTTTTCCACACTGATTAATGACGTCACAGGTATAAGTTTTTCTCATTGAAAAGCCCGGTTTAGATTATGACATCATAGATAGTCAACGTCATAATAATTTTACACATCATCATAGTTGGTAAGAACGTGAAGAAAGCGCCACGGTATTCATTGAAAGCCTGTATAGATATTACATACACAACGGTGTCTGGCAGTTAGTTCCAATCTATAACAGTCTTAACGAAGAAAGAATCCAGTTTAGTGCTGAATGTTAACTATGGGAGATACCATTTATTTTTATTTGGTAGAAGAAGGTATTAAGCAAAACAAAGATTCTATTCGCCTTCAGGAGGCCATAGGTCAAAAGATATGGAATCGTGTACACGCAGAGTTGACATATCTACGAAAACTCGGAAGTTGGAAGACAAACTATCAAAATGAATTGCTTAAAGAAGTTGGCGGTAAAGAAGTTCTTAACTTTTTTCAATCAGCCTCGTCTGGGAATACAGATGGAACAGCAGAGGTTCATAAATGTGTTTATGAGAAACTCATGGCCATCAATAAAAAAATCCAAAACCACATCAGGCAGGATCAAGAACAAGAAACGAAGCTGAAAGAATTGGAGAATGAGTTTATATCATATAATGCACAGCGGGGTGATCTAGAAAATGTTGTCAAGAAACACAAGGAAACATTAGACAACATGAAATCCCTTTTGGTCGACTTGGAAGAAAAACTTTCGAAGAAGAGCAGAAGACGTTCCACCAAGGGCGCAGACAAATTGGAGTCGCTGAAAACAGAAATATCTGATCTCCATGATCGCATTAAAACAACTTCTGCCGCATGTACGGAAGATGAGGAAGCGTTGAAGTCCTTTATCTATAGCAAAAAGAAGACCTTACAAACGATGTTCCAAGAACTGAAGGAGTTAGACAAAGAAAAATATGCCGTGATACTTGAAGTTCTCACACAGTATGTGAAAGGTATCTTTCCACACCATGACATAATTCGCGAAAGAACGGATGATATATCGAACTCCTTCAAAAACCTACTAGTTATTAATCGAGAAATTTATAATCACAACTGGATACGAGTAGTTGAAAGGGCACAGCTGAGAAAGGCAGGACTTGATACGGGGTTCGATATGTTTTTAGTGGCCAACTCCTCCACGCAAGCAGATAATCTGCGTGTAACAAAGGAGGTGGTGAAGACCGGAAAGAGACAAATGGTCACATCAAGCCATTCTATATCCCAGCAGACTCCTCCACAGGAAGATAACAGTATTAACCTACCTCACAACACGACAGCCTGTCCTTCTAATTTGGATACAGTGCTGAAAAGCACTCCAATCATGAACATCCCCCCACCGTTGGAATTAACCTCCCCTCAGACAAAATATTCGGAACATGATTTAGAAACAATAGAACCATTAGAAGAATCATCTTGTGGTCAGTCAAACACATTCCCCGTCAGAGAACCATGTGGTGGTGAGGACAGCTATACCTGTAGAAGAGCGGAAGGAGATAAAACGGTGGCGACGGGCAGCGATCCTTTCCATTTTCCCGTAAATAGTGACATTGGAAATATGCGAAATATCAAAGTAATCGCTGAATTCAACTACAAAGCTCGAAACCGTAATCAGCTCAGTCTGAAAAAAGGACAAACCATCAAACAAATCATGGGGTACAGTGAAGAGGGCCTTGCCTACGGATGGACACGCAAAAACAAACTATCACGTAAACGATATGGCTGGTATCCTCTCAGCGTCGTGTCTATCAAGTAAAACTCACTGTCAAACTCGCAATTGAAGGCATCACAAATTGAATCTGAAATGTATTTAAATTGTATTTGAAATACCTGCATGTGAAAAAGTAAAGTTTGTAAAACATTGGCAGTTATGAATAAGTGTTATTAATTTATACATGTTTTGATGTTGGAATGCAAGTAATAGTTATTGTATATTTATTTTGCTGTATCCTAATTCATTTGGACGAAGGGGCGGAGACGAGTGCGAAATACGAGTCTCCGCCCCTTCGTCCAAATAAATCAGGATACAGCATAATAAATATACAATAACTATTGCTTGTATTCAGCACCATTTTTTTTTTTTTTAAATATATGAAGGCATATGAACTTTGACGCTATGCCTGTCCACTCCAATTCTCTAAAGAGGGGGTACACACCAGCCAACTTCATGGGAAGTGCGCGGACGTGAAGTGTAGCAGTTCATCCTATAACGCATTATTAATTAATTAAATTAATTTCCGACATTTACATTCTACGTTTTATCTATGTCAGAATTCCCAGTCGTTGAAATACTAAATATACAACTTAAGTGCGTTCAAGACGAAATGTCTATCATTATATGCCAAATACTGAATCTAGAAAAGTAGCTTGAATAAGAATGTAATGAATTTCATAGGCGAATACTTTGTGTAACGTCAACAGACAATATTCAGGGAGGCAAATGAGCGGATCCAGAAATATATTACGAGGTGGGGGGGGGGGGGTGGTACCTTCTAAAGTGAACTTGCAGATTCGAGTAGCACGTTTTGTTGTTTTAAAATTAAAAAAGCCAATGGAAAAGAGAGGGATGGAACCCTGTAACCGCCTTGTTGATCTATCACAAAGGTATTTATAATTAAAAGCTGACTACAGTCAGACCTCTACTTATGCCATTGCATAGAAGCTATAACGTATATAGAGGGTTGTCTTTATAGTCAGATAGAGACAGTTGTTGTTTATACCAAGAAAATGTTAGGAGGGGTGCACTCAAAGGCAAATATGATGTTAGGTGGAAACTCTTAGAGACGAGGTTCGATGCCCCTGAAAAATTGGTCAATCAAAATCCACTTTTAACAGCAAGGTTGGACTCTCTCTCTCTCTCTCTCTCTCTCTCTCTCTCTCTCTCATGAAACTGTAAATCAGCAAATGTAGATTAATTATTCCGGAACTTAGGTATGTTATCCCTGTTAGGTTTTTTGTTATAGACGCAACAATGGCGCTGAAAATGAAAATAACATCAATGATTCATTAATGTGTTGGAATTGACAAGAAACGCAGCATGTTCGAGCTTCCAGATGACGATGATAACTTCTGGGAGGTATAATAAACTAAAATCTTTTATATTTACACAGCAGATATGAATAACAAATGAAGTTGCAGGGATTATTAAACCGCTTATAGCAATAAAAAAGCTGCAAATTCATTAGGCCTATTCATTGTGAAAATGGGGAAAAAAAAGAAGATAATAAATGGTATGGAACATATTTTCAAACTCAGTAATTTAATATGAAATCATGCATTTACGGATTTAATCAATTCAGACAATACTGTAACATGGCTGTCGTGTCGGTTGCGGAAGTTTACATATAAGTTTCGATTTCTCGTCGCATCCTCTCGATCTCGTTGTACATGTGCTGAACAATCATTTTTTCAACATTCATCCTAAACATGCCTTGAAAAAATGAATAAGGTAAAAAATCCACTCTATCCCAAACTTACCTCAAGGTGGTTAACTCCAGTCCTTATCTGGCTGCACCGTGTGTTATATCGGCCATACATGTAGTATCAGATCTATGTGTAAACAAACCACTACACGGGTGCGCACGTGTGCTGCAGACATATAAGGCTAGTAGGACTTTACTTATTTGTGCATTTATTTCTAACCTTTAATGCAATATTAAAATGCAGTTATCTATCTCTTTTTCTCTCTCTCTAAGGATCCGTAGGGGGCCTAAATAATTTAGGCCCCTTTCCCAATGCTAAAGAATTTGACCAAATTGAAAGTAAGAAGGAATCTGAATTATACCTTTATGCATTTTTTTTTTTATATATTTTTTTAAATATTTTAATTTTCGCCCAATTTCAAGTAAATGTCTCTATATATTTTTCTCAATTTGAAAGACCAAAGACATTAAAATACTGTAAAAATTAGTTAAAATCATCCATTTTAGGGAGGCTTTTTATGTTTGTCTGTTTTTTAACTTAATTACAAATATTTTCCCTTCAACATGTTTAACAGTTTTAAAACAAACAAAATCAAAAGAACTGAAAGTGATTTAATATTGTGTGAATTCTTCCTGAAATGTACAAGAACATTATGCATGGCTGATTTTATAAAATGATTATCATATGTTCATAAGAAGCCTACTTATGTATAATATGTAAGTAAATAACAGTATAGTTTACACTATAACATTGTACCATTTTGACGTTACTTATGCGACGTCATAAACAACAAGTTTAAGTCTTAAGTCTATGTTTTATTGAAGAAATGCGCACTGTGATTTTCATTTAATTGACTCTCTCCTAAAGTTTCAATTAATTGTAAATGATTCAATGTGGCAAATTATAGACCCGTGTCATTGTTGAGTTGTGTAGGAAAAATTATGGAACGCATTGTTTTCAAACACATTTATAACCATTTTAATTTTCACAATTTGTTTTATAAATATCAAGCTGGTTTTTTACCAGGTCACCCCACAGTTTACCAATTAACAGAAACATATGATAAAATTCTGAAATTTATTGATGAGGGTAAATCTTTCTGTACGATATTTTGTGATTTGTCTAAGGTTTTTTATCGTGTCTGGCACAAAGGTTTACTTTTTAAAATGAAATCATATGGTATAGATGGTAATCTTCATAGCTGGTTCAAAAGTTACTTTAACAATAGAACTCAAAAAATATTTTTTAGAGATGCTCTTTCAAGCACAAAACCACTATATGCTGGTGTCCCTCAAGGATCTGTATTAGGACCTTTGCTATTTTAATATATGTCAATGATATTGCAGATAGTATGTTATCATTCTGTAGATTATTTGCAGATGACAATTCTTTACAAAGTTCAAGTACTAATTCACAAACTATAGAAAACAATCTAAATCATGATCTACATCAATTAAGAAATTTCGTCCCAAAAATGGCTTATGCAATTTAATCCACAAAGAACTAAAGCAGTATCCTTCACAACCTCAAAAAATGCCAGTCTATTCTTTCACCAATGTCCTTTAGTATTTGTTACACATTATAAACATTTGGGAGTCATTTTCTCTCAAGATCTCAGCTGGTCTTATTATATTGACACAATACTTAAAAGAGCCAAACAAAAATTGGGGTTAATGAAAAAGTTAAAATTTAGACTTAGCTGAAATACTTTATCATTAATGTACACCACATTTGTTAGACCGTTATTAGAATATGCTTCAGAAGTATGGGGAGGGTGTAGGCAAACTGATGTAGAAAAGTTGGAAAAACTTCAACTAAGTGCTGCTAGAATAGTTACTGGCTTAACATTAATGGCATCAAGGGACTCTCTGTATTATGAAACCGGATAGGAACCACTATACAATAGAAAAAAAACAATACTAAAAACAATGCGTAAAGTAAACCATAGTTTAGCTCCTGATTATCTGTCAGATATATTTCCAACTATTAGATCCCGTTCCTCAAATTATAACACATGGAATTTCCAAGACTGTAGTACTCCAAAATGTAGACTACAAACTTACAAAAATTCATTTGTTCCAACAGCCATACAGGAATGGAATTCCTTACCTTTGGAGACGAGGCAATCTGAATCTTTATCAAAATTTATGAAATGCATTAGCAATATAAAAAAGCCCCCTCCTTCCTATTTTTCATTTGGAGTAAGGCGTTTAAGTATTATACATACAAGGCTTCGTCATCACTGCGTTCTTAATATAGATTTATTCCACTGCTATATCATTGATAGCCCTTTATGTACATGTGGATTACTAGAGGATGATTATCATTATTTCTTTTGATGTAGTAAGTACAGAGTTGCCAGACATGAATTATTTAACAAATATTTAGTATTGACAAACTTCAGATAGTGAATACACATGTTCTACTGTGAGATGATGCTTCTCTCAGTAATGAGGAAAGTGAATATCTTTTCTCTCTTATTCACAGATTTATTAAACAAAGTGATTGATTTAACTAATAATGTAGTAATATGTACATCAATGTACCATATATATGCTATGAGATGTCATGTATATCATTGAATATATCCTCGTATCCTCATATTTTAATGTCAGTTAACAATCATGCATATTATGAAACACTTTATTTATGTTCAAACATGTATATAGGGTGAGGGCGGTCTAAGATTTTAGAACTTGTGCCTGATCCCTTTGTAATTATATTACCATAAAATACATTCAAATCACAGTGTGGCAGATGCTACGATTTGAATGACGATTTGTGTATTTGCTTTTAGTAATTGTAGAGCAACCAATATGCACTCAATTTTACTGTATTCATTCAATTTTACCGTATTCATTCAATTTTGCCGTATTCAATTTTGCCATTCAGCATTTGGTTCGTGTCTTTCCATTTGGATTATATTGTATTTTTTAAATCTGAATTAAATGAATATCAATCTTGTATATGGCGTGTGGGTACATGAAATTATACATAATGTGTATATATAGGACATGTTCAAATTTTTCCAAGTGCACTAAAGGTTTATTTGGTGTATATACAAAAATATGCATACACCAAGGGTAACCATAGCTTATTTTCAAAGAGGTCCTTTGATTCAGGAATATGTTGATTATGTTGGAGGAAACCAGAATACCCAGAAGAAAAATCACATGTCCAAGTGGGCAATGGTGATACCCTCTCATGTATTACCACTACTGATCACGGGGATCAAATTTGGGTCACAGTGGTGAGAAGCGATAACACTACTTCTGTGCTGCCCGAACATCCGAAGGTATGCACACTATGCAATGCTACACTGGATTAAGGGAAAAGAACAAGAAATTGATTCAGAAGTACATTAATATTAAGGAACAATCTTAAAAATTTTGAAATCCATAACATGAAAATGGGATTTAAAGTGAACCTTATAAGACGCGATAAGATAACATTGTGCTAAGTTCTACACACGATTTGACTCTGTCACAATAAATAGTTAACTGAAATAATCTTGCAGGTGTTTTTTAAGTCTGGAGTCCACGTGTAAGAGAGGATCATACATTTTAACAGCTTCCGATAATCTACCTCTTGCTACATGCCCGGTTTAGTGAAAGAGACTTTTGGTTTTCCTGACTGATATATATTCCTAATCGACCAGTTTATAATGATGAAAAAAGTACTGACAGTTTAAACAGTATACCAAAGTCAATCAATTTATGACAATGGGCTAGCATATAATTAGTTATATTACTGCCAGTCATAGATTTATTTTGTCTTGCAGTTTCTTTTTGAAATAGCGAAAGATGTAAAATTTAACCATGACTTCGAATCCCATATTTATTGTAAAACATCACATATAAATGAAGGATGTTAAATCATCATTCCTGCTTTTTAGGTGTTGAGCTTGCTCGAGAGCCTTCTAGCAATCATGCAGAATTTGCCTCAACACCGCCTTTTAGCCAATCTCAGTGGGTGAAATCAAAATAGTGCCAAGTGGTTTTTGAGCGTTTCTTAAGATTCAAGATTTTGAAACATGGAATTTAATTGATATTTGAAAAGCAGAATAACATTTCCGTTGTTGATGTCATTGTTTGATATTATATAATTCCCAATAGTTAAATAACGATTGTTTGGTAAGAGTTTATTATTCGTGGATGGATTTCCTATGAAACAGATTTTTCCCATGAAATTTGTGCCGCATAATATCATTAAATAGTTACAAAATAATCTACTCAAATTTGGTTTTCAATTATATTTAGTGTCTCATAATTTCATAAAGAATCCATATCTCAGATCAGCAGAAACAGATAATTACTGTAGTGATAAAATTGCACAATGTCATGGTTCGGTTGCTGATTCCAAAAACACAAAGACTATTTCTGGTTTTGTTTTCAGTAATCCTGATCCCGATTTTCTATTGAGCAAAACAAAAGTAGTGTGTGCATCGTGAAGAAAATAACAGACTATTTCACGAAGAAACCCAGGCTAGGTAGCAATCATTGGGAATTGAATCTTTTTCAGAATTCCAATAACCTTTCTACATATTATGTTGAACTTTTGAATTGTTAGACATTATTAAAAACAGAGAGTTAATACCGTATAATTGTTACATCATACATCAACAGAAGATGCAACATCTATAAACGAGTAGTCTCACTCTGAAAAAGTGATATTCTGTTCAGCATTTTTCGTCTGCAGTTTGAAGTTAATGATTATAGTCTTTGTAAAGTAAGGGATGCTGTGTAGGAAGAGGGGCGTAGGGGGTGTATGTACTTGTTAGGATAAGCAACTTCATCCCAAGACCTTCTCTTTTTTTGTTATTTTCAAATAAATAAACACATTTTGCTGACATTTTACACATTATTTTAATGCTTTATGTATGTACCTAAAATAAGGAAATGCCTCCAGCAGCACTCAAACATTTCTTCTACTTTCTCTAATTTCACCTGCCTCTAAATTTATATAGAACCCTGATGTATATGATATTGCACTTGACACCTTTGTGGCACTTCAGGCCTTTGATTTACAGATGATTTCATGATTATATTATGATCTGGTTTTATCCTCGATTGTGTCGTCACCATCAACACTGGGATAATTGCCGATGGAACCACGTAATATTCTCAGATGAGTCAAGGTTCACTGTGGACTTTCTGGACAGACACAGGAGGGTTTGGCGCCGACATAACAAACGTTTCCATGACGTTAACGTCATTAGACATGATCGGTATGGGGGTGGATCTGTAATGGTGTGAGGAGGCATCACTGCTGCAGGCAGAACAGACTTGAATGCTGTTGCTGGACGTGCCACAGGGCAACACTAACGGGACAACATCTTGGCACCCCATGTTGTGCCGTTTGCACGTCGTTATGGCCTCCATTTTATTTTTAAAGATAACAATGCCAGATGTCATAGGGCCAGGATCATTACAGATCATCTTCAACAGCAGAATATCACCACGTTACCATGGCCCGCACTCAGTCCGGACCTTTCCCCCATCAAGCATGTTTGGGACATGCTTGGACAGTGGTTACGCCAACGTCAACAACCTCCTGTCAATGTCCAAGAACTTGCTGCAGCATTGCAACAGGGATGGAATAACCTTCCCCAAAATGACCTGGGATGTCTCGCGAAGAGTATGCCACGCCAAATCTGAGCTTGTCTGGCCAACCAAGAGGGTTTTACCCGCTACTGACTCTGTTTCACAATGGTGGTAAATTTGCCGTGTGACCCTTTGTTGGTGTCGACCCTTATTCTGGAGAATCTGCCCTTTTCTGACTGTACACAAGGTTTCGAATAAATTGACAAATGTTTCCATAGTGTTTTTCTGTCATTTGCTTCCTTCGTGACCTCATGATCTGCATTTCATTGTCCTTTTAAATCCAACATCCCCTACTTTTTTTTAATAGTATAGTAGAAATGAGACACATTTTCAAAGTTTCGATTTATTTTTGAGACAAGTACACTTCTGTTATTACTTTGCAATATAAGGGTTTAATTCAACATGTATTTCATTTTTTAATAATTCACAGGGTCAAATATGATACCAAATGAACTTAATTCTTTATAAAGAGTAGAAATCCATCTTGTGACAAAATAGCGATGTATGTATGCTCCTAAACTCTATAAAGATGAATGTTCTCATTTTGATTAATGCAGATACAGAGTTTCAGTACAGTTAGTGTATTTCACAGAATTCATGTATTATGAATGTTATATATTGCCTTCAGGGTATACTGTGTATAACATTATGCCAAATCCTGGCTTGATATGCCATTGTACAATGGCAAATAAAAATATATATGCATGTGCACTTTACATATTGAATTTTCTTGATAATTAAAGATTATAATGATATGTACATTTTACATTCACATGAATTGTTTTTTCTTTGAAGGATTTGCCTCTTGATGATATAACAAACAGCAAGTCACCAAATCTGAAAAACTCCAGTCAAAATATTCCTGCTCAATGTGATCTCCGGAACAAAGGAACATGCCATTCTTCCCCGAATATTGGTCAAAATCAAAATAGACAGGCAACAGACAAAGAGGACAGATTGTGTGCAGGAAGTCGTCATTATCAACATGGCCAGGGTCTTCACAGCACCACCAATCTGTTAAAATCGAGCGAGGTCAACATTACAATGGTAAATACCTCTATCTCCAGTTTTGATAATATCCCAAGGAACGCCTTTGGTCTCCCTCCTATGAACACTTCAAACTGTGATTTTATGTCTCGAGATGAAATGCCAAAAATGCATGGAACAGATAAAGGAGAGATGAAGACGGCGAAAAGATTGTCTTCAGAGTCGCTTCCGGATTCTTCCAAAAAGATACGTTTATTTGAAGGTAACTGATCAAAGGGTCAATTTTTTTCACAAGTATTTTCAGTCATGTTGAATGTGGATCTATAAAGCAATACTCACTAGTGAGTGTCAAAATATACCTTGGACATCGATACAATGGTTGTTTTATGGCTGACAAAATATTTATGACAAAAAATTAGTATACAATATGGTACAGAGAAATGTTTCATATAGATCAATATTCATTGAAAATCCATGGCTGGACAAGCTTTTACTTCGCTCATTCATGGTTAAGTGAAGCTAATGTGACTTGCTTTGGGATATGAGTGTGACCTGTGGATTATGAGTGTGACTTGTGGATTATGAGTGTGATTTGTGGGTTATGCGTGAGATTAGCATGACTTGCTGTGGATTATGAGTGTGACTTGTGGGTTATGAGTGAGATTAGCATGACTTGCTGTGGGTTATGAGTGTGATTTGTGGGTTATGCGTGAGAGTAGTGTGTCTTGCTGTGGGTTATGAGTGTGACTTGTGGGTTATGCGTGAGAGTAGTGTGTCTTGCTCTGTGGTTCTAACATTGGTGTTAAGTATGCTGTAAGTTGAATGTACCAGACTTCTATTTGTAAATACTACATAGACTATAGAAATATACATTAATACATTTAGCATTTACATGGATCAGGCTGATGTGGTTTTGGATTGTGTAAATACCTGTGTATGTTATGATTGTGTGTGTGTGTGTGTATGTTATGATTGTGTGTATGTGTGTGTGTATGTGTAGGCTCCCTATAAACCTTCTGAATGTATGGGTAAAAAAACCTTCTGAATGTATGGGTAAAAAAACCTTCTGAATGTATGGGTAAAAAAACCTTCTGAATGTAAAAAAAACCTTCTGAATGTATGGGTAAAAAAACCTTCTGAATGTATGGGTAAAAAAACCTTCTGAATGTATGGGTAAGAAAACCTTCTGAATGTATGGGTAAACAAACCTTCTGAATGTATGGGTAAAAAAACCTTCTGAATGTATGGGTAAGAAAACCTTCTGAATGTATGGGTAAAAAAACCTTCTGAATGTATGGGTAAAAAAACCTTCTGAATGTATGGGTAAAAAAACCTTCTGAATGTATGGGTAAACAAACCTTCTGAATGTATGGGTAAAAAAACCTTCTGAATGTATGGGTAAGAAAACCTTCTGAATGTATGGGTAAAAAAACCTTCTGAATGTATGGGTAAAAAAACCTTCTGAATGTATGGGTAAACAAACCTTCTGAATGTATGGGTAAAAAAACCTTCTGAATGTATGGGTAAAAAAACCTTCTGAATGTATGGGTAAGAAAACCTTCTGAATGTATGGGTAAACAAACCTTCTGAATGTATGGGTAAAAAAACCTTCTGAATGTATGGGTAAACAAACCTTCTGAATGTATGGGTAAAAAAAAATTGTTAACAGAACAAATACAGTTGTAAAACATTGTAAGAAATATGTATATTATCAAATTATATTTACAAGCTACACATCTCTTGTCAGAGGTTCATTAGAAGATATCTTTATTTTATGATGATTAACAAACAAGTTCTACAGCTTATATTAATGCCTCTCATCAGCTCGGATACACATATTAATATGAAGGGTTGTTGATGTGGGGAAGAAAAAAGAAGAGTACATTGTACTCGGAGGAAACTCACATGTCTGAGTGGGCAACCACAATACCTTAGCAATACCCTTCTGCCATACAGCCACTGCTGATCCTGAGGAGCGAAGTCAGGTTGCAGTGTTGGGGAAACGAGTGCATTAAATATCGTCATTTGTATGTATCCCATGAGTCTTTGAAATGTATGGCAACTAATAACTAACTTATGAATTAATTAATTTTGATTTATAGCACCAGGTATGGACCAGTCTTCCGAGAGAGCAGAGAATGAAAGAGGTATTCTTCAGGCACCACAAGAGAGAGTCACAAATCTACAGACACCTGGCAGATGCACCTGGAATCAGGTGACCCACGGAGAATCTAGTAGTGTAGACCAATCTCTCAGTACTGGTCACCCAGATTATCAAGTGGTCGCCTCGGCTAGACGACAGACCTCAGGTGTCAACAAAGACGAAAACACAACTCCAGTCATTAAAAAAACCAAAAGAAAATTCCCTGGGCCTGCTGGACTTCTCCCAAAACTGGTGAACTTATAAATCCTCATTTTCAAAGGAACTCTCCTTCGTCAGTGTGCTCAAAACCATTGATATGTGAAACCATTGATATGTGAAACCATTGTTGTGTGATGAGGCATTTTTTGCACAATCAAAAATAGATTTTGGTATTTATTAAGGAAAAATAACACACCAAAGAAATCTGATTTGGATTGAAAGTGGAGGATATACAATAATATTTTGAAATTGAAAAGTTTCATATTTAATCTAGTGAAAAAATGCAGTTTTAGTAGAAAGTAATTTGAAAAAAAAGGGTAAAATCCCTACTAGACTTAAATACATGGCATACAGATAAAGCTTCTTATTTGTACAAACTAGTACTTATACCACCCTCAAACAAAGTTTTGTTTGTTTATTTTATTATTATTATTATTTTATTTTTTTTGCTTATTTGGATGTTCATCTTTTCCTGAATTAGTACTGCATTATTGAATATATATTAGACAGGCATATTTTGAAGAATGAGCATTGCTCTTAATGTTCATATGCAAATGTGATGTTGAACAAAAGAACATATATAAACATTATGAATATCGTGTCACAGACAGGTCTCAAAAGGCACACCTGTAGAAAGAAAATGTCATTAAATGTTAGTGATTTACAGTAGCTTTTGTGTACAGGAAATGATCATTCTTCTGTTGTAGTCTGGGAATCCAGAGGGCATTAGGGAGGCAGTTTCACATTCATTGAAAAAAACTTCCCCAGAACAGATTCCATTAGAGGTGAGTACACACACACATACACACACACACACACACACACACACACACACACACACACACACACACACACATACACACACACACACATTGTACATCATTTTCATGCTTCCATATGATGACTGAGCAATGAACAATAAGAAGTAAACATTTAGTGAACAAATGGATGACTGAGACACATAATAAATAAATGAAGATCAAATACAAGGTTGGCTAGCTGTATCTCCATCAGGCATTTTTTGCCATTATTCAGTTAATAACATATAAAGATATCTCAATGACATTTCTTGAATTTAATAAAAACCTCAAATTGTATTTTCTGTAGTGATTTAAATGTGTTCCTATGGTTTTTGGGGATGTTTACCACACAGATCTAAATAAAACCCTGAACACATGAATGAAACCATCCTCTCTTACTATGTGTAGTGGTAGTTATGAAATTTTTGTTTTACAGAAAGAGGATGTGGTTTTGTGCTCTCAGTCCGCTGATGAGATTTTTAATGAGGACCCATGGAGGACATTGATGGGGGAGCTTGGAGGTGATGGACAACAGCTCCTCAGCAATTTCTCTATAGCTAACAATCTGTTGAAGGTAGTTTTATTGTAGGGATATCTCTAACAATCTGTTGAAGTTAGTGTTATTGTAGAGATATCTCTAACAATCTGTTGAAGGTAGTGTTATTGTAGAGATATCTCTAACAATCTGTTGAAGTTAGTGTTATTGTAGAGATTTCTCGAACAATATGATGAAGGTAGTTTATAGAGATATCTCTAGTAATGTGATGAAGGTAGTGTTATTATTGAGGAATAGCTATTACAATTTATTGAAAGTATTGTTATTTTATAGATATGGTTACTCACATAATGAAAACAGTGTTATTAGGGCCCCCACATGAAATGAGAGAGCCCTATAGTAATCATCTTGTCCGTCTGTCTGGCTGTCAACATTTTTGCTGTGTTTTAACAATACAGTTTTCAAACTTTGCACAGAAATACTCTACAAGAAGAGTATGACACCTATAAATTCTGGGTTCACATCACCTTGTCTGTCTCACTGTATGTCAACATCTACAAGAAATGTTGTAGAAACCCCCTTTCTAAACTATGAAGAAATAAACAATAAATTTCTTCTTTTTTTTTTTCAATTAGTTAAATTCCGAAACATATAATTATTCCAAGATAAAATAATACCTTGTTATATATATATATTTCCTATTTGAATGTTAAATATATGAAAATATTTTGTGTCATATGTATTGAATTCATTCAAAACATTCCTAATTAAGAAACTTTCACAGGTTCAGTATACAAGGTTAAATTTCTGACATTAAGTTGTAAATTGGAGGTCGTTTTAAATGTAACGTTATGCATTGAATTATGTATTCCGTGCACAATGCACCTTAGTGTATTGTTTCATCTTATAAATAAAGTCACAGAATAGATTTCATGTGTGTGTTCCCTATTCATTAATGTTACTGAACTTTTGTCAGGGAAAATTATAAAATGGCGTCTTTGTTGATGCAAAAGCCCCCATAATTTATTTAAAAAGTTTGATATTTGCTTATGAAATTTTGTAGTGCATACTTGGCATGTTTTTGCTAGGAATAAGGGAAACTGTCCTACCCATGAATGTAAAGACTTGTGCTGTATACATAAATGTAGAGCATTTTTGTCAGGTATTTTTGAATCAAATACAGATGTCTCTTTCAGTGGGGCCATTGCTGACCTTAGTTTTCTTGTTGTAGGGATATCTCAGTCTTTAAAAATTTGATGAAGGTGGTGTTATTGTATAGATATCTGTTTAACAATTTGATGACGGTGGTGTTATTGTATAGATATCTGTATAACAATTTGATGAAGCTAGTGTTATTGTATATATATCTGTATAACAATTTGATGAAGCTAGTGTTATTGTATAGATATCTGTAAAACAATTTGATGAAGGTAGTGTTATTGTATAGATATCTGTAAAACAATTTGATGAAGCTAGTGTTATTGTATATATATCTGTATAACAATTTGATGAAGCTAGTGTTATTGTATAGATATCTGTATAACAATTTGATGAAGCTAGTGTTGTTACAGAGATATATTTATCATTGTGATGAAGGTAGTGTTATTATAGACATATATTTAACAATTTGATGAAGGTAGTGTTATTGTAGAGAGAGATAGTGAAGGGATGATGATTTTGTTTGTTTGACATTCCTTTGAGAATTTTCACTCATATTAGGTTGTCACCAGTGTAGGTGAAATGCCACTTAATTAGACCTATGCGTAGGACTTGGGTCCATAACAGTATGTTTCTTTAGCATGTTAGTGTCTTCCATGACATGGTTAGTGATTTAGAGAATCTCTCTAACTAACAATCTGCTGAGAGTTCCCCATAACTAACAATCTGCATAGAGATCCTCATAACTAACAATCTGCATAGAGTTCCCCATAACTAACAATCTGCATAGAGATCCTCATAACTAACAATCTGCATAGAGTTCCCCATAACTAACAATCTGCATAGAGTTCCTCATAACTAACAATCTGCTTAGAGATCCTCATAACTAACAATCTGCATAGAGATCCTCATAACTAACAATCTGCATAGAGTTCCCCATAACTAACAATCTGCATAGAGATCCTCATAACTAACAATCTGCTTAGAGATCCTCATAACTAACAATCTGCATAGAGATCCTCATAACTAACAATCTGCATAGAGTTCCTCATAACTAACAATCTGCATAGAGATCCTCATAACTAACATCTGCATAGAGTTCCCCATAACTAACAATCTGCATAAAGTGCCCACAACTTACAGTGTACATAGAGTTCCCTATAATTACCAGAATTTCCCACAACTAACAATCTGGGTAGAGATGTAGACGATGCCCATAGCTAGTAATCTGAATAGGGTTGTGTTGTTGTAAACAATTGTGTAATGGTATTGTACAAGAAATACAACAATTCATGAAGTTCACTTGTTCATAGACAAAAAATATTTTTAGGCCAGAAGGAGGCAGCTACATAAAGGAAAGATTCCTTTGGTGATGTGTGTTATAGACAGAATAGAATGGCATGGCTCAGATCTCAGTGTACTACTTAGAGACCGCTCAGGTGAGAGAAATAGTCCTTATACCTCTTTAGTTTGACATCTAAAAAGTTAATGTATCCAGAATCTAAAAAGTTAATGTATCCAGAAGCATTTCAATGCATTATTACTTTTTTAGCTCACCTGAGCTGCAAGTGCAAGTGAGCTTTTCTAATCACCCATTGTCTATCGTACGTCTGTCTGTAAATTTCTGACGTCTTCTCCAGAACCACAGGACCAATTTCAACCAAACTTGGTAAAAAGTATCTTTGGGAGAAGTGGATTTAAGTTTCATTATCACAATTTGCCCGTGAATTAGAACGCTTTGTCTGATACAGTATTGCGTTAAATGACAACACATTTGGATGACACAGTTGAACAATTTGAATAAGGAGTCTTCATTGGCCGCTTTCAGCCTGCCCACTTTTTCACTTCTCACTTTTGATACAGATAGATTAGAAACATTGAAATATTAGGAACGGTTTGCCAAATTTTAGCCATCAGGAGTAACATGACGTTGAAATATTTAATGTCGTATGCTGTTGATAGCTGACGATACTTCCTGGAATGCAATATGTGAATACAAGAGATTTGTTTGCATAAAAAAGAAATAGAAGATGCTGTGTGCGGCATTGTTTCTTCGTTGTCGGCAATGTTAAAATTAAAAATTAACTGTTTTCAATCAGCATTCATTTCTCAAAGATCCATTGCCACCACATAATGGTTAGGTTACATCATTGCAACATTGGAAACACGGGCGAAAAATAAGTACAAGATTTATAATGTTTGTGTTATTGACGGTTGTTTTTTGGGGTTTTTTTTGTTTTTTTTTGAAATGGTATGAATTTGGTGCATTATAAGTATATCTCGATACCTACTGTCTGATTTACAGATTCCAATAGGCATACTGTGTTTACTACACAAAACAATGGCGGATGTCCGATATTTGTCAGAGATTTGTGGTGGTGGGAGGAGCTTACTTTCTAGTGCATTTCATTGGTGAAAATATAAGGTCACGAACTTCTGTGGATCAGTGTATTGCATTTATCAAATATGTGACTACTGCCATTAAAGGGATTTAATACATTTAGATCAATAAGAGTTTTTGTCGCATTTTGCAATTGCAAATTAGCAACCACTTTCTCAATATTCGACTTTAGGCTTTGGGTGTACATGTAAGTGATTACAATCAAGGCATGTGACATGTAAGATATTCATTATATATTTGCATACCATTAGGTGATGTGCAGGGGACGGTACATAGAGACATAGTAAAGGAATATGAGCAAGAATTTCAGGTGGGATCTGCCCTGGTTCTCAGACAGGTATGACACATCATGAAGATTGTAATGATCAAAATCATACCATGGTGGTGTGTGATTTGAAAATAGTCCATATTTATTGCCTGGAGTCAAAATTAGGTGCAAATCTTGGTGATGCTGCATATTTCTGCTGTTTTAATACGCCAATATTAGATGGGATATTATGGTATGGTGATCATGTCCATCCGTCTTTTCCACTTTGTTTATGGCTTGTAACTTAAATACTATGAGACTTAGAATCATCAAACTTCATCAGATAATACATCTTGGGTAGATTGATTGATTGTTGTTGTTGTTCCGCCACACACAACAATTTTTCAGTTATCTGGTGGCATCCAGTTTTTATTGGTGGAGGAGGGAACCTAGATACAATATACCTGGGAAGAGACCACCGACCTTCCAAAACTAAACTGGCAAACTTTCTCACAGATATCGGCACGAGTGAGAATCAAACCCGCGCCGACTAGAAGTGAGAGGCCTTGTTATTTGTGATTTTGAGTGTGATGCTCTAACCACTTGACCACAGAGACCCCTCTTGGGTAGAGGGTGGTTCACACTTTAAAGGTCACTGTGACCTTTGATTAAGAATATGACAAAGTATCGTGAAATTCTGTCCAACTCGTACAGTAACTGGACAATTATTTGGTCTAGAATCATCAAACTTGGTCAACACATCTTAAGTAGAAGGTGTGTCACACTCAATCAGTCTCTGTGACCTATAATTTAGATGATATGGCCATATATGGCATAACCCTTTTGGAGATCAACAAATTTTGTCAATTTGTGCATCTGCAGAGAAATGTAAATTGCAGCTTCAGGTCATTAAAACTTTTAAAATGGTAAATATTTTTTAAAAACCTTATGTTTTAAGGGAGGTAATCCCTATCTAATTATATGATCAATCAATCCTACATATGTAAGAGGGTAATGCAGTAACACTATTCAATAATTAGTATATCAGTAAATACACATTTTTTTCATAAAATGTGCCTACATAACAATTAATGTAAATAATTATTTGCTTCTAACATTAATGATATGAATATATGCTGTTTCGTACTACAAAATTTGCAAGCACGTCACGCAACAGATAAACGAAATGTCTCATGGGAATAATGATTGATGGCATTGTGTTTCTAGGAGGTGGACACTAAAAGTTAAGTTGGATTACATCCAAATTCTATCAGTCCAGTACATTGTATCTGGGTTCTCTCCTCCACCAATAAAGACTGAACGCCACCAGATAACTGAAAAATTGTTGAGTGTGGCAGAAAATAACAAACAATCAATCAATTTGTCGGTCCAATGAAACTCCATTTGCCCCATGTGAGTAATGATCTAAACCATGATGTTTCAGGTAGTTAAGCTGGGCATTCAAAGATCATTTTGTTTAAGAGCCAAACTGCATCTGTCCAGTTAAAGATTAATTAATGAATATAATGCAAGAAGGCTGTGGAAATAATTTGTCACTCCTTTAGATATGGGATGTTTCTTTGTCCAACCCAAAATAAGTAAATTATACTGTGTGAAAAAAATTATCAAAATACATGGAGTGTCTGAATGATTTCCACAAAGACATCACATTCACCTATGAATATTCCCCAGAAAGAATTAATTTCCTGGAAACAACAGCCCATATAATGCATCTATCAGAAATTCCGTATTAGAAGAGGATTTATATTTAAGTGATGATTCTACCTTTTCAGTGGAGACAGTGTGCCATGATAAACTACCTTCCTCCCTACATGATCGGGAAATTCGAATACACAGAGTATATGGACTATTATGAAAATGATTGAACTATTAAATGCACTATTCAATATAATATTTTTAAATTTATTTTTTATAAATATATATGATTATTATTGTTTATCAACGATGTATGTCAATAGCCCCCCCCCCCCCCCCTTCTCTTTTTAGTATGATTGTTTATTTTCTTACTTCATAATAGAAACTCGTAATTTAGCATGACATCAATTAATTCTGTAAACAGAGCTACTTTAGCTTGTTAAACTGTTTTATCGCTGTTCTTATGAAGGCCGCCAAAGTCTGAAACCGGTAAACCTAATAAATTTTCCATTCGCATTTCCTTGGATGCTGATTTTCTGTTTATACCTCTCAACTATATGTTATTCTCAGAATGTATTGAATACCTTAGGTATCCATGCTAGGAAATCTGTCGCAAATTAGACTTCAAGGAGTTGGATCCAGTGTTATATTTATACAATTTACAGATGTTAAGTTCCTGCAGCTCAATGGAAAGCCATACGAATCTGAAGCAGTATTTGCAAATAAAGAAAATCAGTCTTAATGATACTACTGTCGTCCTACATGTATGATTCGCAGAAGAAAACATGGCTGTGTATGAAATATTAAGTTTAGTTTTTTGCACATCTTCATTAGTAAATATTGCTTAGGTCAAATCAAAAGTTTAGTAGAATGTCTGATGGCTTCTTGATCATTAAATTCCTATTTTGAGTGATAGCTTATCAATCATTAATTTTAGTATTCTGAATGATAGCTACTCAAACATTAATTTCAGTATACTGAACAATGGCTTATTGACCGTTAATTCTGTAAACTGAATGATAGTTTTATTATTGATTTTAATTTCATTACAGGGAATGATGGCCTATCAATCATGCTGATCATTAATCTCAGTATACTGAAGAATGGCTTATCTTGTAATTGTAATATACTGAAGAATGGCTTATCTTGTAATTTTAGTATACTGAAGAATGGCTTATCTTGTAATTTTAGTATACTGAAGGATGGCTTATCGACCATTAATTTTAGTATACTGAACAATAGTTTATTGATTTTAAATTTCATTATATGGAATGATGGCTTCTTGATTTATTTCAGATCAGTGTGATTAGTCCAAATCCTAGGAGCCATTACCTGAACATAACACCTGCCAATATAGTTTTTATATACAGCAAGAATGGTGATTCCTGTAAACAAATAAACACCAGGGACACTCACTTGTCTGCTGTGTTAGAGGAGGTGCAGAGGGAGGAAACCAGTGAAAGCATTCAAGTAAATAAATCAGGAGCACTGACAACACCCAACAGAAACTTTACACATGTTCAGCGATTTGAGAACAAGATTCCTCAGTTTGGTGAAAATTCTTCCACTCCAAGTAATCTACAAATGAACAGGACAGCACAGTTTGGAATGGCATCCACTCCGAGAAATTCACAAATGAACAGGACTTCTCAGTTTGGAAGACCATCCAATCTCAGCACTCCACAGATGCAAAATAGGACTCCACATTTTAGTGGAAGATCACTAGTGTCTGGTGTGAGAACACCACTGAATGAATATAATGCAGGAAATCGGGCAATAGAAGTCCCACATCGGACACTAGATGTAAGGACACAAGGGGCACCTGCTATGCATCAGACGGCTGCTGACAGGACTTCATTCTGTCAAACACCTAACAAGAATGTGCATGGTACTCTCCGAACACCAGCAAGTGTGAGTACAGGCACATCAGTGCTCCCCAAAGCTTCTCATTCACCACCTCAACTTATTCATTCAATGGATCAGAGAGGCGGATCCATGTGTTGTAATCAGAGAAACCTTAATCCACCAAGTACTGGTGCTTGTTATAATGTGCCAGTACTTAATCAGACATCAGACGTGAACAAATCCTCACCTTTCAAAGTTAATGATGAACTGATTTCTAATCAACTGTCCACTCCAGGCCGAAGGGCTTTTAAATTTAAACCATCTAAAACCCAAGTTCAAACATTATCATCCAATAATGCCACATCAGAATCATCTAATTCTGCAAGTGTACACGGTCACTCTCAGTTCATTGGTGCTAATCAGAACTCAAACATCACTTCCAAAGATGATAAACCAAAGTTTGAAGTGGACTCCCTCTGGGGTGAAGGTACAGTGATCTAGATACTCTGATGACTTACAAAATGTGCATCTTGTTGTGACGTGTTGGTGTTAAAATGCTTTCATTTTAATTTTTGCTTAATTTTCTCTTCCAGATTTGAGTGATGACATGCTTTCCCAGTTATCAGAAGAATTTTAGGTTGTTACAGTATTGAAATAAACGCCCTGTTTAAAAATTAAATGTTTTCTGAATTTGTTGACATGAATTTATGAAGTAACCTATTCCTCGGATCAAATTTGCATAAAGTTATTATCAAGTGGTGGATGCTAAAACTTAATATTTGTCTTGTTATAAGTGGGAGTCAGTTTAGCCCTCTTAGCTTTATGGTCAAGTCAACTTGCTAATCAATATTTGTTTGTTGTATGTTGTATTGTAACCTTTTTAAGGGTTTCCACCAAACTTTTCTTAGATTGTCTCAAAGTAAAGGGACTTTAAGCTTGTCCAAATGAAGGACCGTGATACATCGCAAAGAGAGGTGATTGGAAATAGAAATAAGAAAACATGTTTAAAGACCATCTCGAAATCCTCAGATTTATTGTAAAACTTTTTTATTTAGTGTATATTCATGTTTACACAAATCACGACACAGGTTTTTACATAATGTGCAATAATCCTTATGCAGTGTAGATTTAAGTTTGTTCATACCACTATCTCATGGGGTCAGAGCGAGGCAACTGAAGGGGTAATGGGTTTTACAAAGGAATAAAGAGGAAATCCATTAACATCGACAGAACCAGAGGGTATGTATAGGTTAAAGAGGAATGGTCATGATTTGACCTGAAAATTTTCAAATTTTGTTTTTCCATTTTTAATGTTTACAATGCTGAAGTGGGGCTTTTCTAATGGTCAGCGAAAATCTGAATGTCAGTTGTCATGTTACAGAGAGCTCACAATTCTGTTCTGTAAACAAGGCTCGTGCCTTGTTTTTGTTTACATATGGATTGCTTAATGGAAAATATCATGTTTAAAACAAAATGAGATGTGACAAACACAAGTTCAGAATCAACTTGTAAGTTGAAAAATCTACCTTACACGAAACTTTGAATAGTATATTGAAACGCAAAGGATTGCGGAATGACTTTTAACCTCTCATATACTAGGGTTTCCAGAAGTTTCATGAATAACTTTAGTTTCTCGGGTTTAATTTAAATTTATTGAAAACCACAAAAGTTATATTTTACTTTTCATTCAGTATATACCGTAAATGAAGTAATTTTGGTGTGATGGAAATGTTGGTTGTTTTTTGCGAAAACTAAAAGTGCCAAAATTGTCTCAAGGCTGTTGTTGCCGGTCAGCAGAGATTCTTGCTCCTCCTTGGCACTTTATCCCACCTCTCGTATGTCCAGGAGTGAGTGTTTGCCATTCTGTCAATTTCTTTATTTTCTGTAGGATTTATGAGATTGACCACTGTCCGTTATATTTATTTGTTCGTGATCAACTTGTTAAATAAATCTTGTCAAAAAGTAAAGTGGTAAGATTTTTGGGAAAATTCCACAAGGTATTTCCGATGCCAGTATATATGCTATGCATGGAAATAAACAGTATTATAAGCTTTGGCTTTCTGTGGCATTTAGACAGTTATCCGAATTAGTGCTATTGGTCAGATTGTGGCAGGGTGTATACGAGGGGTCATCCACTGGATCACGTGTCTACTCCAACAGGCCGTTTTCACATGTCTCTTCGAACTCTGAAATTCAGTAGAGTACCACCTTATGATTTTGTTTTCAAACGAGGATTCAGTAAAGAAGTGAAGTCGATGATCAAAAAAGCTTGCTTTTGAAAATACAAACTGTCACCTCCACTCCAATAACCACACCCACTATCGCTAGGACGACGATAATAATACGTCCCAGAAATGTACTGATAGAACCAGTTACTGTAATTAGTACAGTGAAATACGGGTACATTTTCAATGTATATGTAAGTAAGGAAATATAGACTTGCATCAGGTAGTGCAATTATTTCTTACTAAATATAATTACCTGTCTAGTAATATATTTTGAGCGTTACAAGAGAAAGTTACGTTTAGGTGTATATTTCCGCCCACTTCCATTGTGGATTTTCTGTAGCATTATTCGATATTGACCATACCTTCACTATCATCTAGCTTTCCAAACTACACCATTGCTTGGTTTCCATGGCAAATTTTGCAGCTACACTTTGTCACTGTTACAAGGAAGTTGAATTGTTAAGGTTTATTGTGACTCATAAATAGGCTGAAATGGTGGATAGACAGACTATCTTTGGGATGAAAGTTTACGGTTCCGTCTGAGTGGAACTGACCCTCTAAAATACATCTCTTGCACATGGAAATTTTATCTTCAACTCAGGAACCTGAAGAACGAGCTAACTGCAGAGTCGACTCTAATGTATCTTCTAATGTATGAAAATTATATCTAAATAATAATAAATAAAAAATAATAAGAAATAATAATAATAAAACAAACAAACAAAAGAAAACAACAACAAAAATGTTTGCTTGAATATGTTGTGGAGGGTTGAGGATTAAACTATAACACAACAGAGTACGTCACGTATGCTTCGTACTTGGATATTTTCTTTCAAACTTAAAGAAGTTAACTGGAAATTAACAACTTAACATTATGACAAACGGGACAATTTCATCGTTTGTTCTGTGTATAATAAGTTTTTAAATTGAGGCAGGCTACTGACAAAGAAGTTGATGCTACAGGGGTTTGTACAATATCGTCTAAAGTCAGCATTTCGCAAATTTTATGGTCGTTTTAACGATCAAGTTTGCCAATAAAACTTGTCATCGGGTCAAATTCTGCCTGACGTGTTTCATACCAATGGTTAGGCCGTTTTCGGAACACTGATTCTGATTACGGATTACACCGTTTACCTGATCAAGATATAGGGCTCACGGCGGGTGTGGCCGGTCAACAAGGAATGCGTACTCCTACTAGGCACCTGATCCCGTGTTTGCCCAACTCTTTATTTTGTATTCTTTTTAGTAGTTAAGAGATTGATCACTGTTTGTTATCTTCACCTTTTCATCTTAGAAAAAATGACATCAGTTTTTATTCAAGCAGAAACTTAACTGGGATTTCACCAATGCAGATAATATGAAATTTGTAGCATTATAAAAGGATGGGATACCTGAACGTACAAATACACGGGTGATAGTACAATGTTTATTACAGTCTTCATTTGCTGATAATAAAATCGTAAGTAGAGACAGACAGCTGCAACTTTCTGCTGATGTAGAATTTGTCAGCGTTGTACACGTTATATTGGTCACCATGTACACATCAAATGAAGGGATCTGATGAAGATGCCTATCGAGTTCTGGAAAAAGTTTTCAAAAATGATTCCCAAGCTACTTCGTTCAAGGGATCCAGTCCTTTACTCTCCTCTTCACCAGTGTAAGGATCAGTTACAAATTTCGCAATTGCAGCGCAGCGTCCACTTTCGGATAATAAAATCACGCTTGATTATATTTTATGTAACATGCATCATATCAATCTATGATATATCATCAGTCCCAAAATTAAGTGTATCAACCTTGGTCGCCACCCATTTATTCCCTTATTTTCGGGTCCTGGGTCTGTGTTCTTTTTGAATCTAGAAATAGTTTTCAGTTGTCTCGTTACGTCAAGATGGGACAGCCGTTATATTAGTACGGAAACGTCAATGAAGGTTAGCGCATACAATATAATTTCAGCAGGATTACGGGAAAATAATGACCATAAAAGTAAAAAAAAATAATGTCACCCACTTTTCTGCAGTCTGATAAAGGTTTCCGTATTCTTCGTACAGTTAAAATGTTCATTTAAATAAGGTGGCCTGTGATGTTTGTTGTAAATATTACTTTGTAAAGGAATTTTTTGTAAAGCATTTGTAGTTTATACGAGTCTTCACCTTCCACGGATTCTTCTACATTACCTTGCTGATCTAAATTAAAAGTGGAGATATTTTCCCATGCAAAATAAAATCCGTAGGCTAACAAGCAATGCTTATCACAGTAGCTTTAGATTCCATTTTATCATGTTTCACAGAAAACGACACCAATTAGAACGATGACATCATTAATTATATCGCCATACTGCGAGTTAGAATCTCCATTGGACAAGTAGTATTTTTGAAGTTTATTTTTAATTGAATATTTCAAGACATATGATATAGATATGTGTGTTGCTGTAAGAAATGTATTGTAATTAGTACCTCGGTACACTCCATTCCTGCCATATCTCAGCTGAACAATCCAGTTTTTGCTTATCAAGTGCATAAGTAAATCCGGATGCAAAAGTCAGGTATCTGACCCCATGTAGTGCGAAGAAGTGATCAGTCGGGGGGGGGGGGGGGGGGGGTTATCGCAAAAAGGCGGACGGAGGATATAACTTTGGTAAACTCATGATGTACGTATAATGTTTAATGTAATCTTCTGAAAGATGTACGTTTTGCTACGTCTGATGCAGAACCTTGTCCGGCCAAGAGTTGCTATGTGTTCCTTCTTTTCGATGTGGAGGCTGATAGTACCGTCACGCAAGTGGACCTCTAGTAAAAACGCATGTATTTAAAAGACATGCTTAAACTGAGACCTCTACTAGTATGTGTGATTAAAATGTGGTTAAGTTGTGTAATTAGGCTGAAGCTGCGCATGTGTGAATATTGTATCGTTAACCTGAGTTATGGGTAAATGCCCTGTGGTCAGCCTGGGCTATGGATGAATAAGGTGGATGTTAGCTGATCAACGGGTGATTAAGTATCATTAACGGGTGAATAAAATGTGATTAAATGATCTGTGGGTAAATATATTGTAATCTATGTGTGAATAAGGTGTGATTAAGCTGAGCTATATGTATTAGAAAAGTCACTGAGACATGATTTAGCTGAGTTACATGTATTAGACAAGTCACTGAGACATGATTTAGCTGAGTTACATGTATTAGACAAGTCACTGAGACATGATTTAGCTGAGTTACATGTATTAGACAAGTCAATGAGACATGATTTAGCTGAGTTACATGTATTAGACAAGTCAATGAGACATGATTTAGCTGAGTTACATGTATTAGACAAGTCAATGAGATAACTAAGCCGAGTTATGAATGAGTGCAAAGAGACTAACCTGGGTTATTGGCGAATAAGGTGCAATGAAGCTGATCTGTGATGTGATCAAAGTTTAGAAAGATTTAATTATGCTGGGTTATGGGTGAATAAAGTGTGCAGTGTAATTAAAAATGCACTATCATGGATGAATAAGGTGTGATTTACCTGAGCTATAAAAAAAATAAGATGTGATTAAGCGGAGCAGTCGGTGAATAAGTTGTAATTAAGCTGCCCAATGGCCGAATATGTCGTGATTAAGCTGCGCTGTGGGTTAATAATTTGTGATCAAACTGCGGTATGGGTAAATAAATTATGATTAAGCTGCGGTATGGGTAAATAAATTATGATTAAGCTGCGCTTTGGGTAAATAAGTTGTGATTAAGCTGTGCTACGGGTGGATATGTTATGATTAAGCTGCGCTACGGGTGGATATGTTATGATTAAGCTGCGCTACGGGTGAATAGACTGTGATTAAGCTGTGTGAATGCGGTTTAATTGGTCTGTGATATTGGTTAGTCATGTGCGATGAAGCTGAGTTCAGGGTGAATACTGTAAGATTAAGCTTCGTTTTAGGGTAAATAAACTGTGATTAAGCTGACCTGTGGGCAAATTCGGTGTGATGAAGCTGCACTATAAACTAACAATCATTCTAGGTGTGGAATTTCTAGTTCTAAATTTGAAGCATACCACTACACCAGCTAAACTGTTCTATTTTCGTTCTCAACTAAAACAAATTTCATACCCATACGAAATTGTTCAGCGTTACATTCCCAGATCAAACCGTTCCATAATCAGGTCAGTCTGTTCAGTTCTAATCTAAAAAAATATTTGTTCTAGATAAAACGTTCGTCACTTCAAAAAATTTCGTTTCTGCGTGGTCATTCGGAACTCACGTAGCAGTGTCAATGTTGCATCACTCTAGTTATCTGGGGGTTCACGTCGAATCCTGACCGAAAGAAAATAATTCCTGGAACGTTGCTTGTATTATTGAACTTTCCTTATGAGGTAGGCTCTCAAATTTTGGGAGATGTAAATTCAATAATAATGTTTGATATTTTGTGAGTACAAACATCAAAGAATAATATCATTTTTAAATTTTTTGTTGTTGTAAATGTAGATTTTTACCCCAACACTCACTATAGACAAATTATTTATTCATTTTCCGATTAATTATTGATGTGCGAACTTGTTTTCACACGTGGACACCACTGAGCAAGTGTTACATTCCACATCGAGTACGAAAACAAAGCAGATGAATGAGTAGTGTATATATTTGCATTAGCCTTAGTAGTTTTTTAATTTTTTGCTAAAAAATGAACACGTTTGATATTTTAACAAATTAATCATAATGATTATTTTATAGTTTTATTTCTTGAGTAAATATATTTAATCAATTTTCTTAAATCATCTAATTAAAGGCAAATCTAATCTAGATAATGAAATATATATCAATAACGATAACTCTGAAAACAAGAAGACAACTAAAAAAAATTTGGCAAATGCGCAAGAAATGAAATAAACATACACGTCTGCTAAAAAAAATAATCGTTTGCTCGATGGAATCGGATGATCTACACGGAGATTTTAAAGTAGAACTGGATATGGAAGAAAATGTGAAAAATTCAGATTTCCTACAAATTACTGACGACGAATTCTGTAACGAAGAGATGATTGACCCCTTTTCCGCAACCAACGATGCTGGTGCGTCCGAAAATTCCGAAAAAAAAAATTTGCTAAAATGAAAAGAACACTTGATGAGGCAAATTCTGGGAACACTTCGATAAAAAGGTTCAAAACAGCTACCGAGGAGGATATTGAAATGTTTCGGGACAGCCGGCAAATAGATTCAACAAAACGTAACACAAAATGGGGTGTTAAAATCATACATTCATCATTTTTAAAATCTATAAATACATTAATCTCTTTAGCTTGAACATTATTAAAATTTACATTTTGTGTATTTTAATAATAAAATATATGATATCGGTTTTAAAGAAACTTTATTTAAAATATATATTAAAAAAAGTAGCTAAGTGGAAGTTGGGGGGGGGGGGGGTCTTAACAAAATAGAAAGTTGAAAATCAACAAAATAAACAGAAAATTGCTCAGTTAAGTTATTTTTTTTTTTAGAATAGAGTACAGAAACGTTTGGTGTTGAAATTAATTTTTTCACAATTTCCAAATTATACAAATTTTATGCTGAAGCTCGTCCAAATATTGCTAGTATAACAACAGAAAACACTGAATATCACAAGAATACCATGAAAAACATTCGAGAATCGATTAACAGACATCTCGCAGATTTGGAGAGAGACATGAGCAATAATAATAATAATAATAATATATGCATTTATATAGCGCCCTATATAAAAATAAATTTACCCTAAGGCGCTGAACATGATAAAAATTATATCACATGACCACATTAACAAAAAGCCTGTGATACAGTAAACATGGTAAGGATTAAAACGCTGCAATTCAAATTACACAATTATACAGACACTAGAATACAAATGAAAGTAATATTAACAACAAAAGATTCAGAAGGACACCAAGATGACTGAAGGTTAAAAATACATGAAATAAAATTGATATACGTCTAGGTAAAATGATTAAACACTGTATGCTAATTTAAAAAGATACGTTTTTAAGTCCCGTTTGAATGTAAAAATTTATTTCTGGAATCGCAGCGAGTCTGGTAGATTGTTCCAGAGTGTCGCTGCTGCGTGGTCAAACCGACGAATTCCGTATGTCTCAGTGCGCACACGAGGTTTCGTAAGTAGCATTGACTTCTCAGAGCGCAATGCTCGTGACGGCGCATAAATCGTCACCAGTTCCTTCAAGTAAGATGGCGATGTATTCTGTAGTGACTTGAAGGTGTAAAATCAAGTAAAAGATAAAGAATTTAAAAGTGCAAACGACACTTTAGATGGCAAACTGAAACATATGTGAAATGTGGAATTTCTAAACCAACGAAACATAAGGATGTCATTACCCCTGAAGATCTGATCAAAATCAGCGAGTATCTATACTCTGTCGAAAATCCAATAATGCTGCGGTATCACGTTTGGTACGATGTAGCAATAGACTTTGTTACCCGCGGCATCGAGTTTCACGAACAGCTGAAACCAAATTCATTTGAATTTCTTAAAGATGAACATAAACGCGAATATGCTGTCCTGCCCCATGAAAACAAACAAACAAACAAAAAAAAAAAAACAAACCAAAAACCAAAATTAAAAAACCCCAAAAAAAAACCAAAAAAAAAAATAAAAAAATTCAGTGAGGGTTAACAAACGAAGAAGCAAATCGTGATAAGAGAATGTATGCCACTAACACCGAAAAATGTCCAGTCGCATCACTAAAACTTCTCATTAGCAAAACAGACCCGAACGCAAATGCTTTGTTCCAATCACTGCACAAAAGAAGCGATTACTAATCTCAACGAGGATATCTGGTATTAAGAAAAACCAGTGAAAAAAAAAATTATACCAGTTTTCAAAAAATTTATGTACGACATATCTAGGAATGCAAAATGTAAACAAAGGCACACGGCATATTGCCTCAGAGTTACAAGCATACAGGAACTTAGCGACGCAGGGGTAGAACTCCGTCTTATGTTCATGAGCGGGCATAGAAACGAAGGATCTATCTGTAGTTATGCCAATTGTTGTAAAATAGCGGTGTTGACGATCGCCTTAACGTTGAAAATAATGAGTTTTGATATATTATTTAAATTAGTTTACGGATTTAGCAAGTGTTTAACGAATCAGGCTAGTTTGTGATACCGACATTTAAGTATCATTGCAGAGCAATACGTTGATTTGAACATATTTTATTGTAATATAATTACAAAGGGATCATGTGTACGACTTCGGTTTGATCGTTTTTATATTTTAATTGTTTTTCATCTTCACAAAATAGACCATGTGTGAATCATTCTGTACAAAATATATATTCAATCATTGTTACTTATGATATATAGTGATACAGTTTTATATATGAACTGTAGGAAAATATACGTACCTACATTTTTGTGTGAATAAACCGGTCCCTTCTGTGCAATATCTGAAGATATTTGCATATGCCCAACTTGAGAACCATCTATTGGTTCATTGCCCCCCCCCCCCCCCCCCCCCCCCATTCTTGGAACGGTTTTCTACTGCATCTATCGCAAATAAAATCACCTCCCTCACACCTTTTCCCAGTGACACAATTTATCTTTTGAAGAACCCCATCAACAAACGATCCTTTTGCTGGTGGAGTTTTTCGACAACAAGCACACTAAATCTTGTATGACATCGTTATTAACGCGTGGCGCCTGGGTCGACTAACATAGTTAAAATGATACATGGCCTCGTACTGCACACTGAATAGCAACCCGTTTCATTTGAGTGAATCTATTGTTAGATTTCTCGTTTCATTTATGTTTTTGTACTAATCTTTAATTTGATAATGGACAAAAGTATTGTCAATTATAATAATTATTTTTTTATAAAATAAATAAATAAATTATCACCGTCGATGGGGCTCGAACTCACGCAAAAATGTCCTAAATCTATGAAAACACTTCTATGCTACCTACTGCACCACAGCAGAATGATATTTTTATGCTAAATTTGGGACATACGTTACAACAATAATTATCACTGGGGGGGGGGGGGGGGGGCTTCTTTTCGAAATTTTCACCCTCACAGCAGTGGTCTCATGAACATTTCATTGTGATAATGAATCTGCAATTCACAACAAATCTGAAAATGTCCATGGGCACAACTGCCATCATGCTCTTTGAAGAAAAAGTACTGTCAAAATTGACCGCAGAAATGAGAAAACAGTGTTATTTGCCATATAGACTACATAATAAAAAAAAATATATAACCCCGTTATCAGTGAAATTCAGAAACGTAATGATTTGGAGATATTTGAGTGCATATAGACTAAAAGGTGACCACAAATTGATAACTTTTTTTGCCGGAATTCTGAATCTCGTTATGGGCCCATTCCTCAAGCAAATCCATATCTTTCTCTTTACAGGCCTTTACAGCAGACATACTTACATATAACATGCATTATATGTATGGTGTTAAATTTGACAGAAAATACTGATGATATATTAAAGATTTTCTGAGAATGTTGATCTTCTTATGAAGGTATTTCTAAAAAGATGGAATTGAACTCGTATGGGCCAGCAACGATGACCATATTTCGCGTTAATGTCGATAAACAAATGATTTTGTGTATATATGGGCAATACATTTAATATTGGATACATATATAGAATCAACAGCTAGATATATGTTTTCGGGGTTTTCTTTGTTGATAAAGGCCAAAAATATTATATATTTACATTTCCACTAATTGTTTTCTCTGTGATACCCCTTTGAAGGTCCCCTGTGTTAGTTCCCCCATGTACAACATCAAGACGCAATTTTTTTTACTTGCATACATTCAGTCACTTCTTTTGATTTTAGTAGACGGCGATTTTGAAAATTAACATTGGATGTCAGTTCTCATTTTTATTTCAAATATAAATACAACGAATCGCAGTCCAGTTTGTTGGATATGCGATGTGATCAACTTTATTGTAGAACGTGATGACTTTTGCATTACGGCTTCTCAGTTATGCAAATTATCACATTTTCCATTGTAGTTAATCTACGCGTATACGTTGAAAACTAGACAGTGATTCCTTAAATAGATAACATTACCACCTCAGTGCCTCTACCATTAAATAGCAGTACAAACTTCTATAAATTTCCACTGTATGTTTTTTAAGGAATCATTGTCTAGTTTTCAAAGTGTACGAGTGAAATAAGCCCTATATACCAATACTCAGATGAGTACTACTGCACAAAAGGAAATGGAGATTTAATATTGTATCTTTATAATTTTACTGCAAAAGTACTCTATTCTTACCTTGATGCTCTTATCTGTGGAGGTAGGACCGTAGTGGAAATATATAGTCGTTTGTACTGTTATTTCATGGTAGGGGGCGCTGAGGTATCAATGTTATCTTATGATAGCTGATAGTTAGAGAATATTAATATTTTCTTTTCATCAGAAAAAAGTGTTAGCCCCTCTCTTATACTCCTGATAGTATGTGACCTGTAAAAATGTCTGTTAAAAAAAATATGTTGAAACATTGTATTTGAGCGATCTCTTTAAACACACTTTCTCTCATGAAGTCGTTGACGCATGTGCAAATACACAAATTAAGGAGGGTAATTGCACGATGATAATGGAACGATTATAACGCCATACCAACATAACATTAGACCATCGCGGGGCCTCCGTGGCCGAGTGGTTAATGCATTGCGCTCAAAAATCACAAGACCTCTCACGTCTAATCGGTGAGGGTTCGAATCCCGCTCGCGCCGATATATTTACTTTCGGAAGGTCGGTGGTCTCTTCCCGGATACATTGTATCTGGGTTCTCTCCTCCACCTACAAAAAACTCAACGCCACCAGATAACTGAAATATTGTTGAAGTGGTGGAAAACAAACAAACAAACAATCAATCAATCGGACCATCGCTATCGTACATCGTGTCATCGCCGTTGTGGTAATAGACTGCAAGAACTCTATATACTAGAGTACTTGAATTCCCATGAAATAACATATATACAACATATATGCTTGAGATAATCATCAAAGGAAAGTTCATTTCAATATTTTTGAAAAGAATTCACAAGAGATACTTGTATGAAAAAATATCTCGATAATACAATATGGATGGTTTTAAATAAAAACAGATGGCTTTCTGACAGTCTAAATAATTCTTCCTCAAAACATGTTCAACTATTTCCGTTCTGTTGAAATTCTATATTCATTTTTTCTTTAAATAGGAAAGCTATGGTCACGTTCATTAAAATTAATTTATTTCTGGAAACACCTCCTTCAAACTCAACGTACATGTGGCCTATTTATAGGATATTTTACTTCGAATTGTTTTGAAAGTTTTTATAGTGAAATTAATTGAAAATAATCATGCAGACAGGGACACTAATTTTCAGAGATGGGAAAGTGCTTTTGAAACTACGAATGAACTAATTTCTAAATTCATGCACATGACTTTTTAGACAACACTGGGTGACTTTGCTCACAAGATTTAGTTTTCTGCTAGTGAAGTATTCTGAAAATATAGTACGATCCTTGCACATCAGATCGATATGAATATATATTTGAAATAAGTAGACCCACTTATTGTTTTTCAAATATTTGACACAGATTTTATGGTGAATGTGATTGAAGAATAACCATACAGATGGGGAAACTAATCATTTAGAGACGTGAAAGTTCTTTTAAACTACGAATAAACTAATTACTAAATTTATGGACTCCAATTCTTAAGCGAGAGCAGCTAGAAACATACATTCTCAAAATTATCTCGTACACCTGTTGTCTGTTGGAATTCCCATGAACACTCATTATGCTTCTTTGTTAGGAGACCTGTCTTTATATTCCCAGGAGGCAGAATTTATCGAAAAGTTTTTTTGTTTTTTGTTTTTTATATTTTTTTATTCTCAGTCTATGCATAGGCAAGGCACACACATATACATATATACAAATATATAATTTTGATAATATTTATAAGATTTTTGCAATGATCTGCCAGCTCTCTTTTATCTCGTTTTCTTTTCGTAACCCTAAAGAGTGGGAGGAGTAGATGTCAACATACATAAAACATTTTATATATTCAAACAGGGATTTCATATTTGGTAAAGAATATTGACATCTGCAGATATATATATAAACCTCTTAGCCAAGAGTATCATTATATTAATTGCTCTATAGTCCACATATCTATTGTTATTATATCCAAAGATTACAGTTTGTTCATTAAAATATATATCAACATCGCATAATTCTTTCAGCTTTTGCTGAAGTATAATCCAGACATTTCGTACATGCTGACATTCACAAAATAAATGAACTATTGTTTCCTTAGTTTCATGACAAAATGAACACAATTCGGTATCGAGTAATTTAGAAACAAAAAGCTTGGCGTTTGTAGACAGTGTTCTATGTAAAATTTGAAATTGGAAAGTTATAAGTTTTGTGTTCATTGTGACATGATGTGGAATCATAAAGCAATGCTCCAATTCATTCTCATCAAATTTTATCGACAATTTCTCCTCCCACTTCTGTTTTGCCTTCCACGGCGTCTCGACGACGGATGACAAAAATAAAGGGTAAAAAGTTTTCGATACCTTTGTCGCATTTTGTAATTTTGTAGTATTAATATCATACATTTCATTTTTAGGGAAATTCTTTATAAGTTCCCTCCAACGTTTTGGGATTGCCGATATAATTCCGTTATAGGTTAAGAAATTTGTTTGAATTTCAATTTTTTCTTGAAAATTTGGAAATGAGAGAAAATTTCCTTGTGCGTTGGTAAGATCGTTAATAAAGAAAATCCCTTTTTTAATCCAAGACGTTTTGCATATATGTTTTTTGTCTATCAATATATCATTATTGAGCCAAAGAGGCTGTCTAAAAAATTCAGAGGGGGGCTGTTGTAGGATGTTGTGCAATTTCACCCCATGCATTCATTGTATCATACCAAAATCTATTGAATTCTTTGGATGCAACCAAAAGACCTTCTTTTCGAAGTTGCCAAATATTTGAAAATCCCCAGTTCTCAAGTTTATCTGATAATAAAATTTTCCATAAAGCCCTACAATTTGGGTTCAGACATTTTTTAATCCACGTGAGTTTTAAGCTTTTCGCAAACGATTGAATATGAGGGACTTTCAGTCCACCTTTATCTTTATCATTCATCATGATATTTCGCTTAATTTTGTCGTTTTTATTATTCCAGATAAATTTGAAAATACTTTTCTGAATCTCATCAAATAGTCTAATCTTGGGGTGTGGAAGGACAGATAAGCAGTGAATAAGAATTGGTAACACTAGTGTTTTAATGACCGTCACTTTGCCCATTATTGTAAGATTTCTAAAAGCCCAATCATGCATTAGATTTTTCATTGATTGCAGTTTCTCTTTAAAATTATCTTCAGTGAAGTCATCTTTTTTTAAATCATATATGATACCAAGAAGTTTGAATTTTCCTTCGTGATTCCAAACTAGATTTTGATTTGTTTTGTACTCCTCGCCACAGCCCCTTTTTACCCCAATCCAGACAGCTTGTGTTTTATGAAAATTTGTTTTCAAACCAGAACATTGCGCAAAGGATTGTAAACAATCAAGCGATGTATTTAAACTATCAAGATCATCTGCTAGAGTTAACGCTGAATCATCCGCATATTGGCTGATTAGATATTCTGTGTCATTTATATTAATCCCCTTAATATTAGGGTTATATTTCATAGATGCACTGAGGAGTTCAACCGCTAAAATGAAAATATAGGGTGAAAGAGGGTCCCCTTTACGAACTCCTCTACTAATTCTGAAGAAATCTGTGAAGTATCCATTATTCAGGACTGAAGATGAAATACTTGAGTATAGTGTTTTGAACCATTTCACAAAGGATGGACCAAAACCAAAAAATTCTAAAGTTTTTGTAATGAAATTCCATTCCAAGGAGTCGAAAGCCTTTTCGAAATCCACTAAAACCAGAATCCCGGGAATTTTTTCAATATTTAATCTCTCTATTAAATCGTATAAGAACCTTGTATTTTCCCCAATATAACGACCCTTCAAAAATCCAGTTTGTGTTTCACTAATAAGTTTATCTAAAACTTTCTTCATTCGGTTTGCCAAACAAGATGACGCAATCTTATAATCAACATTTAAAAGTGAAATTGGACGCCAATTTTTTATATATTCCTTTGGTTTCCCTTCCTTGGGTAAACATGTAATTACTCCCTGTCGTTGTGTTATAGAGAAAGAACCCGAGTGATAAGCATACTTTAGGGAGTTAAGTATAAACGGATGCAAATCTGACCAAAAGAATTTATAAAATTCTGTGGTGTATCCATCAAGTCCTGGTGACTTTCCATTTTTCATGTTTCTAATTGCGGCCAGACATTCGTCCTTTGAGATAAGTCCTTCAAGAGTTTCAGACTCGTCTGGGTCTAAAATATTTAAATAAGGATTATTTACATTAAAAAAGTCATGTAAATGATGATCCTGTACTTCACATCCATGGGATGAGTAGAGGGCCTCATAGAATTTTTTTTGAATATTCATTATTTCTCCAATATTTGTAAATTCCTGATCTTTATCAATTAATTTAGTTATCATCTTTTCTAGGTAATTTCGCTTTTCCAAATTACAGAAAAAGTTTGTTGACCGCTCTCCCTCCACGTTCCACCTAGCCTTAGCTCTTAGTATTATTCCCTGTATCTTTTTGTTACGTATATTCTTAAGTTCATTTTCGGTCTTTTCTATATCTTCTCTCCTATCAATGTCACAGTTATTTTCATTATGCAACGTAATTAGCCGATTTTCTAAAAGTTTTTCCTGTTTTTCATTTTCGTGTTTCTTATAAGATGCGTATGATATAGTTTTACCTCTAATAGCAATTTTCAATGTCTCCCAGAGTAGTTGGTCGTTAATGGAGTATTGATTAACTTCGTTATCGGTGCCCACTTCGTAATGAGATAATGTTTCGTTAATGCATTGTTTTATTAATTGTACATATTCTTTGTCATATAGTAAACTATTGTTAAACTTCCAACTTCCTCTTCCACGCGGTTGTTCAACATATTTAAAAGATAGCTCAACTGGAGAGTGATCAGACCTATAGGCATAACCAATATCTGCTTTTACTGTGAAGACCTGAAGTGAAGAAGATATAAGGAAGTAATCCAGGCGAGCTTGTTTGCCATGAGGTCCATGCCAGGTGAACCTTGAAAGGG